>OZ005738.1:80755225-81981892 GCA_963930755.1 Eudasyphora cyanicolor
TCATTTTCCGACTGGTAATGCTGGACCAACAGAGGAACAGTTACAGAATGAAAATGTATTGCATCAAGTACCTATTACGGATTTAACAGATTGTATGGTTAAAGAAGCGATAAACAGTTTTTCTCTTTCTTTAAGGATGCGGGTCCGGATGGAATATTTCCAGCACTTCTGCAGAATGAGGTGGATCTGGTATCAACTCATCTGGCTGAAGTGTTCACTGCATGGCTAACCCATTCTTATACCCCAAAAAAACTGGCAGGAATCAAGGGTGGTCTTCATACAAAAGCCTGGCAAGGCGAGTTATACGACCCCAAAATCTTATCGACCCATTAGCCTAACTTCTTTCCTGTTAAAAACAATGGAGCGAATAATTGATAACATGGTCAAAAGTAAAATAGCAGATGACAGGCTAAAATTCAAACAAACACGCCTATGTCAAAAGAAAATCAGTGGAAACAGCACTGCATGAGGTAGTGCACCACATAGAAGAGTCCTTCAGTAAAAAAAATGTATACACTTGCCGTTAGCATATACATTGAGGGCGCATTTAACAATGTACAGACCGATACACTTACCCAGTCCTTAGACGAGTTTCAGGTTGACCGGGCGCTGACAAACTGGATCAACAATAAGCTAAGGAATAGGTGGATTATTTGTGGGTCATATGACGTAAAAATTAGAGACAAGTTAATTTGTGGTATACTTCAGGGGGCAAAGAATGCAACGTATGTGCTGTCTATGAATAAGCGGGGCATTTAGAACTGCACCAACAAAAGCTTTGGAGACTATACTGCACATCCAACCAATAGACATCCGTACAAAGTATGAGGCAGCCCTCACAGCAAGACGTCTACAAGTGATGGGTGAATGGATAAATCGAGACCACAAGTCGCACCATCAGAAGATTTTAGAATCTCTAGTTGGTCACATTCAAACGCCAGAAATCTCGGACCGCATTCCTGAAGTGCGGCTTACAGCTACCTGTGATACGTTTGTGCCAGACAGACGCTCCTGGGAAAATGGAACTTTGGCCCATGTGCCAGTGGGAGCCAGCTGCTACACGGATGGGTCCAAGCGAGGACCAAGGACGGGTCTGGGACTTTTTATTGATGAACCATAAGACGAACTTCGCTTCCGCCTCCCTGACCATAACACGGTATTTCAAGTAGAAGTTCGAGCAATCACGGAGTGTATGAACTGGCTCAGTAACACCACAAAGCCTAAATATGCCAACATCTTCACAGATAGCCAAATGGCGATTAAAGCAATAACATCGGAAAGGGTCAAATCCAGAACTTTGTTGGACTGTAAAAGAACGATAAAATCAATTGCGTATTCGCTGGGTACCAGGACACAACGGAGTGATTGGAAATGAACGGGCAAACAGCTTGGCTTCAAAGGGCAGAGAACTTCGAGTAATAAACTTGGGAAATTGGAAATCTTTCTAAGCCACGAAAAATGAGTTGAAGCACTGGGCAGTGATGGCTCACAAAACTGTGTGGAATAGTGCAACAGTAGGAGCAACTGCAAAGATACTGTGGGGTGACCCAAATGAAAAGAAAACAGTAAGTCTTCTGAAACTAAACAAGATCGATATTAGTAAAATGATGAGTGTTCTAACGGGACACTCAAGCTTACAAGCATATCTTCATCGCATAGGACTAGCAGGAAACCACGAATGCAGGGCATGCAGGGAAAACATCCGAACGATAGAACATTTTCTGTGTCACTGTCCGGCTTTCACACATGCAAGATCCCAACATTTCGGGTCCGACATATTACCAGACTTGACTCATCTCAGAGGATATGACTGAAAGATACTGAGAAAATTCGTGTCTAGTACCGATTTTCTGTAACTCGTGAAGTATAAAAAGATCATAAATAAGGAGCGCACAACATGCCGAACCACTGGCTTAAGTGTATGTCCATGTACATGAGACGTTTAAACGTCTCCTCTCTTCAACCCAACCTAACCTAGTGAGAGATTTGGAACTGACCAAAGATAAGTCAGTACTACTTGCATCTCGGATAAAACTGTACAATATTTTGGGCCCAGATGTTAACATATCATATTATAGAGTCCGTGATATAATTTACAAACAATTTTATACAACTGTGGATAACATATGCTTTTGCAAAGACATTCCTGGATTGTTCGAGGAATTTAATCAAACATACAATTCAAAGGAATGGCGGTTATTTGTTGACAGCAGTAAAGAAAGTTTGAAAACAGTACATTTGCGCAACGGAAATCAGAAACCGTCGATTCCCATTTTTCATGCTGTCATGCATGCTGTCAATAAGGAATCATACGAAACAATGGCTAATTTGATAAAATACATAAAATATGAACAACATGACTGGAAAAATTTGTTTTTATGACTGGGATAGCCGTGCTCGCGAAGAACATTACAGAAGAAAGAAATGGCCAAAAAGAAAACATTATTTTGCCACCACTGCATATTAAGCTGGGGCTCTTTAAAAATTTTGTAAAAGCCTTAAGGAAAGATGGCAATTCACTCTCATATTTATAAAGTTTATTTAAAAGTCTTTCTTTTCAAAAAATCGAAGAAGGCATTTTTGATGGGCCTAAAATAAGGAAACTGATGAAAGGTGTAAATTTCGAATCATATTTGACGTCGAATGAAATTGCCGCATGGAGGTCGTTTAAGCTTGTAGTTTAAAATTTTTTTGGATCCAATAAAAGCCCGCAATACGAGTATCAAACAATGATTAATGATTTGTTAAAAAATTATGAAAAAATTGGTAAGAAATACATTTTTCAATATTTATGTATATAACACATATATATGTATGTATTCTTCTAACTTATTTTCCGCTTTATGTATTCCAACAGGTGTAAATATGTCCCTCAAAATTCATTTCTTGCATTCTCATTTCAACTTTTTCCCCGAGAATCTTGACGACGTAATTGACGAACATGGCGAAAGGTTTAACCAAGAAATGAAGTCCATCGAGCGGCGTTACCAAGGGCACTGGGATGAAAGAATGATGGGAGATTATATTTGGTTCCTCATTAGAGAAATCGATTCCGAAATCTACAAACGTCAACAAAGAACTCACAATTACTTCTAATGAAACTTGTACATTTAAATAAACTCAAATGTACATGATATAAATAAAAGTAACAAATAACATCGCTATTTAAACAGAAATTAAAAAAGATTTTTTGAAATTCTCATACCTCTACCAAAAGGGCTGTAATTTCTACATTTATCAAATAGGCATTATTTTCTTCGCTAGGATGCAAACTTTTAAAAAATAAAATAAAATATTTTTTTTCTTTTTGAAAAAAATCAACTTTTTCCAATTTGTTTAATGACTGTTTCTTAGTGAAAGGGATATTTCCAACATTGGTAGCCCACATTAATACCTTCAATTTAACGTATAAGTCGACATGATCGGGCATATACACCCAGGAAAATAGTTGGTTGGAATTCGATTGTAACAATAAAAAATAGTACTGGCAACAAAATTATATTGCCTACAGTGTCTGTCGGTTGTATTTATATATAATTAGTTGAAACAACAATAATAACATGGATACGATCAAATGAAAATGCTTGCAACTAAATCGATGGTTGTATCAATCGAATTAAGATAGTTTTTTTCATTGACACTCGGTTAGTTGTGGTAACCAATTTTAAATTTTCATTATAGTACCATATGATCGATTTTTGGAAAGATTGTTTGCTGTTCTTTGGCTGATACATGACAAACGAAAAATAAAATTACTCGACATAAAAAAATCTTCTACATATTGTGAAGTGAAACTAGTAACAGCGTTAAGTTCGGCCATGCCGAATCTTATATACCCTCCAGCATGAATTGCATTCAATTCTATTACTGAAAGATTTTTGGATATGGAGCAAGTCATGGAACGAGCTGTTTGTTTAAGCAATTTATTGAAAAAACGAACGCTACAGTTTTTAGCCAAATTTTAGGCCTCTTTAGCCAAGGTCTTAATCTAAAAAAATGGTATTTATGGCTTAAATTAGCATATTTGAGGGCTACCTCTACACGGGGGCTACAACAAAATATAAACTGATTTGTATAAATTTCATTGAAATGAATTCATGCCAAAATATAAGTAAGTAGAATACAAACTGCAAAATTGTTTTAAATATGTGGTGTTTATGGCTTAAGCAAGCCTTTTTGGGAGCGACATCTATAGGTGCACAATAACAAAATATGAACCGATTTAAAAAATTTTACTGTGATCAATTCTTGCCTAAGTAAAATAAAAACTGCAAGGATTCAGCTAAAATGCTTAGAAAATGTGGTATTTATGGCTTAAATACGTATATTTTGGAGCGGCCTCTATAGGGTGACTATAATAAAATATGAATGTAAAATTTTTGTTGTGATGAATTTTTGTCAAAATAGAATACAATCTGCAAAGTTTCAGCTAAATTACTTTACAAATGTGTTATCTATGGCTCAAAAAACATAATTTGGAGCGACCTCTACAGGGGAGCTATATCAAAACATGGACCCATACGGCCCATTTGCAATCCCAAACGACCTGCAACTATAAGAACAATTTATACCAAATTTGGTTAACCTAGCTCTATTATTACGGACTATAGCGTTATTTCAACAGATAGACAGACAGACGGGCATGGCTAAATCGTCTTAGAATTTCACGACGATCAAGAATATATACATAATTTGGTCGCAGATCATATTTCAAGGTGTTGCAAACAGAATGACAAAGAGTATACCTCCATCTATGGTGGCGGGTATAAAAATCATCGATTTCCATACAATGATAAGTCATAAAATTTACGCTAGGCGGCTCTATGATATACTCGATTTTCAATGTGTACTAAGTCGAAACTGGTTGTTTTCAGGAGAGGCGAATCGTCGTTTTAGTCAAATTTTAAATTTGTGTATAAAAATGAATCGTGGTTTGTTCGACTTCTCAAAACTTGAAAACGACTGGACCAAATTGGATACTTCCTTTGCGGATTTGTTCGTAATTGCTACGCGAAGGTTTAGGAAAAATAAAAGTCTTAAAATTATCAACAGTTGGCGCTGACCACCTGACCGCTGTGATTCCTGTAAGAGCTAGAAAGCTGAAATTTTGCACAACCATAAACCTGAGTGTTGTATAAACAACGAAATTTTCCCGTTGTCATTTTTTGCCCTGTGGTCAGTTCAAGCGCTATCAAAAACTTTAGTATTGTGTTTCTCCTTTCAGAAGCATCTTATATGATCAAAAGGTACAACGTTGTTAATATGAAGTACAATACACGACAAATATAAACGCGAAAAGTAATTTTGAATTATCTGGCTGTGGGCTGTGTAGTAGTAACCACATAGTTTTCATTATTGCAGTGATTTTGAAAGTTATTTAAAAGCTACGATTCTAAAAATGTAGATGTACATGCTCAAATATCTCAAAGGGGATTCGAAATCACTATCCAATGTCCAGATGAATGGACATTGAATACTGCTACACTGACCACAAACTTCAATGACCAAAGCAATTGTCTCTCTTTCAGTACTTAAAAAGTCTTTTAAGAACTATGAACCTACAAACGTATGTGCTATGTGCCGACAAACTAACTTTACGCCAAGTGATTTTTGACCACTTGGCCGCTGAGTCTCCTGTAAGAGCTAGAAAGCTGAAATTTTGCATATGTATAGACTCGATTGTTGTGTAAACTCTGGACATTACACCGAATCGGATTTTGGCCAGTGGTTAGTTCTCTATCAAAAACGTGAGTGTTCCAGTTTGCAACATTTCAAAGCAATCAGCCGTGGCAAAAGTGTTGAAAAAAATTGAATTTATCGTATGGGATGAATGTACGATGAAACACAAACGATCGTAGGAAGCACTCGATCGAACAATGAAAGATTTGGTGGCGTCTTGATATTGCTGGCGGGCTACTTCCGACAAACAGTTCCTGGGATTAAGAAATCAGCAGCGGCGGATGAATTAAACGCATGTGTGAAGTCATCGTGGTGATACGTGAAAACAATTCAATTAAGTATGAATTTCAATTATTTCTGCAACAGGATAAAACCGAAGAAGTTTTTTAAAAAGAACTGATTAAAATCGGAAATGGACAAATACTGGTAGATACTTTTCGCCATTTACAACAGATAAAGTCATCACTAATGTGATAAATGAGCAATAATACTGATGTGAATGAATTGAATTGGACGATTCACAATCAAACTGCGGGAGAATTGTTTAATTCCTAAACTTTTGGATTTACCTGGCAAGCCGCCCCATAATTTACGTCTTAAATTGGATCTGTAAGCATTATGTTACACAAATCGTCATGCCCCGAAACTGTGCAATGGAACCCGAATGATAATGAACAATGTGATGGTGTTCAAGTTCGAAATTCAGTTCAGTTCTCAGCAAAACTTGAATTTGCGATCCACAGCATAAAACAAAAATATTTGTGTATCGGACAGCATTAAGTTAAAAACGCTAAAAACAAATTATTATTATAATTGATATTTTAATTTTGAGAACTCATAACAACTGATATTATTCATTGAAATTAATACTTGATCAACTGTGTCAATAGGTATTTTTTGATCAAAAAAGTTCTGGTGAAATCGTCAATTCTCAAAATTAATGCAACCAACAAATATATTTTGGGTAAAACGAAGTTTGCTGGGTCAGCTTGTAATAAATAAAAAATCTTATTATTTCCTTTAACAAATAATTTTTATAATTATTTTTCTATTTCTATCAATATACTCATTTTTAATACATGTTAAGCTCCCTCTTGTGACAATAAACGAATCACAACGAAAAGCACTTTCCATAACGTCCCCCCAATTATTAGAAGTTTTTTTGATATTGAAACTCGATATCGGCACGTAGGCTTTTATTAATGAACAATCAATTTCAAACACCCAATTTGTGGAAATAGAATTTCCCAAAATTTTTACTAGATATACAACCAATTACGTAGATTATTAAAATGCAATAAAAAATAATAGTGTTTATGTGTATACACTATTCTTCTATTGAGGGGACAATATATCTGTTATATGGTTATTTGCTTATCAAAAATGTAAATTGTATCTATCCATATATTAAAGTTTTTCTATGGTACGGTGGCTGTGTTTCAGCCGATTTTAGCCGTAATGATCGGCGGTGGCTTCGGCTGGTAAAAAAGGTCGGCGGCGGCTTAATACTCTAGTCACAATCTATACAAAAAAATATTTTTTAGGTCTGAGACACAAAAACAAATTTTTTTGTTGCATAGTGTTACCAAAGAGATTCAATATATAAAGAGATACCATTTCATTCACCTTAACGAAAGTTGAATTCCGACCCGTGTGCAAATATGAGTTCATAAAAATTCAATAAACAAACAAAATAAAAATCTTATACTTTAGTTGAAGCAAAGAAAACGGCCAAAAAAACTCTTTTAATCAATTTAAATTTCCTTTATGTCCACCATTACGAAGAAAAACTCACCCCTACATATGCATTTTCGCCGTGGTTACTCTTTATATATTGAATCTCTTTGTTTATTACCCCCGGTGTAAAGAGTGACCTTCTTCTGATATCCACAGTTTTCAAAATTTTAAACTGTTGGCAGTCAGATTTAATGAAAAATTATGACATAGTTGTATTAACAACGGCAGAATGTATGTTTATGTTCCTCAAATAATATAAGTAATGTATCTGAAGTGGAAATTAAATGAAACTCGTAGACCAATTTTCGTAGTGAAACTTGAAATTGTGGAATGAAAACCGGAAATGGAAAATGTGAATAAGCGTTGTGGTCGTAGAAGACTACTCCAGCAATAAAAAATGGCGCAAAACCATATAAAATTGTTGGCACAAAAGGGTTAAGGGACCTAAATACCCAAGTGTTCCTAAAAGGTAAATTTTTGTTGATATTTTTTTTTTCATAATAAACAAAACACATTATTTTTGATTTTGTTAATTTTGGCCGAAAAAGTGGGTCATTGGCCTATGGTGGAGTGGATGTACAAATTTAAACATTTCGCTAAAAAGTTTTGTCGACTTGAGATAATATTTGGGATAAAAAAGGGTGATGTGTCAAACTTCATCACGAGTGAACCACAAGTCGATCTGCCGGATCGGCGGACAAAGCTAAGCCCATAAGTGCATTGTAAGTCAATCGGTATAATAAGTAGACCTCGGATTATATGCAATTGCATATCTTTTTTGCAGATTGATAGAAAAATTCTGATTGGACCAAAATTCGTTTCAAAGAAAAAGGATCATAAGCGTAGGAAGGGGGTGGCTGGGGTGGTCTAATACCACCCCAGAAGTTTTTTAGCCCACCCCACAGATATTTCAGCTGGATTTTTTAATATTATCAATTCCAATCATCTATCAATTTAACAGTTACAAATAACAGAAATCATATAAATTTTTGCAAATTCTGCAATGAATATAAAAACTCAAAAGTTTGCAATCAATTTGGAAGTAGAAGAACGATTCTTAGGTTTCGTAGATTGTTCTGTAAGTAGAAATGCCAATTCTTTACTTAAACTTATTTTTTTTTTGGGGAAAAATATGATGGGAAATGTTCCAATAATTGGAAGTCTTTTAATGGTGCAAATGTAATGTGTTTTAATTCACTGCGAGGCATATATAATTAAAATTGGGTAATTGTCGACTCCTATTTGAACATACAATCAGCATCAACATTTTTCAATGCTGTACGTACATATTTCCAAACTTTTCGGATTTGATTTAAAAAAACGCATAAAATATAGAAAAAAGTATGAAATATTTGTTTGAGTCGTGAACGGTCTATATAATTCAATGTTTAGATGATTTCATGTAAATGTTACGCTGGGTTCAATTTTGCATACGCTCTCCAACATATCGGCCGGTATCTCACGAATAAGTTTTTCAAAATTGGCTTCCAGTGCGTCAACCGTTGCAGGCTTGTCCCTATAGACATGAGCCTTTACGTAGCCCCAAACAAATAATCTAAAGGCGTTAAATCGCATGATCTACGCCAATTGGCCGCCTCAAAGTGAAATAAACTTAAATAATCGTTTGTTAGTCGATTCATGGTTAAATTATAGACCAAACTGAACATGTTCGACAGTTACACGTAAATATTTAGCAGAGCTGCCAACAAAACGCTTACCAAATTTGTTTCGGTTAATTCAACATTAGTTAAAAGCCATTATGAAGATTTGCCTGATGATACGAAAGCGTTTTAATATTGGAGAACAGATTTAAGTCTTGCACTAACTAAAGCAGTAAATTATTTGGTAAAGCTTTGAATCGAACTTCTGAATTTATTGATGATTATAGAAGTAACCTGCAAATTGACAAGGAATCGCCAATTGTAGAAACTAATGTGCTAAAAATATCTTCAAAACTCATATGATAACACAGTGCGACAAAATAAACTCAAGTTGAGAAGCAAATGACGCGATACTATTTTTCCTGTAGGTCTTGTCGAGTAAAACACGAATCTTTTTTTGGAATTCCCCGGACACCCCCAAAATCCGGATTTACGGGTAAAAACTCGATTTTCTTGCCTTTTTCACTTGAAAGCCTATAACTTTATTAATTATTAACCGATTTTCAATCTCGAACGATGTATATTTTGTTTATTTGAAGCTGTAGGAATATAGGTTTATTTGTCCTACACACACATTTTTTTCATTTTTGTCTGTCATTTTCTGGTTTAGCCAATGTTTTTACCAATTATATTGTGAGATAAAAACAAACATTTCTTCTTGGGGCTATAGCCCACCCCAGCAGAAATCCATTGCTACGCCAATGAAAAGGATTCGAAAAACAGATGCATATTTTTAAATTTTTGTGTATATTTGTGATAAGCAAAAAATATGCAAACAAAATTTTGCGATATATGAATCAAAAATGCGCAATTGTAGAAGGATATGTCAATACTATTTAAAAAATCGTTACACAAAAACGGATGATTTCAAAAATCATCCAAAAAATGCCTAAGTATATGGAAAGTATGTGGTAATTCCTAAGGAAACCGATCCACTCTGATTATTTATGAATACAGATTTGGATGAAATTTTGCACACGTATACTACAAGACAACACAGACCAAATTCAATGCAGTTTAGATTTTATAGGGTGCCAAATTGGCCATTTACATTTTTTTTACAATTTAGCTATTTTGAGGTAGATATAAGTTTTAAACGGAATATCAGATTTGAATGATATACAGTATATACTAGTTAATAAAATATTGGACCCTTTATACTATAAAGGATCTATAAATCATGCAGGCGGCAATGTGTCTGTGAATGCTTTTCCGGTAACGTGGTTGGACCCCTCTATACAAGAAACGGAATTATGTACCGGTTTATGTACTGCGAAATCTTGGAGAATGCCATGTTTCCTTATGCTGAGTGGAATGTTGCTCTATTACGCCAATTTCAACACGACCACCACCCGAATAATACCGCGAAATTATTATGTTAAAAAGGAAGGGGTTAACGTTAAGGAGTGACCAGCTCAACCATAGAATATTATTGGGAAATTGTCAACAAAGAGATAAATCGAGAAAGCGTAGGTGGAGATAAAAACTAGCTATTTCAGGCTATTGATGATGCTTGGAACTCCATAGATACAAAGTGTTTGGGTAGGGGTGGGGTTTTTATGTTTGTTTGTTGGTTCTCTTAAAAATGTATGTCTAATTTTGGTTTCTTTTATTTAACTTTGCCTTTCTTAATAACACGAGCTGTATTTTAATTTGCAATTTCGAGTTCCATTCAAGTTTTATTTGATATTAATTATTTATGTTTGATAATTTCACATTCGTTTTTTTGCTGAAATATTACATGGATTTATTTAGCAAAACAAATGACATTTTTACGACGCCTTATTACTACAATGTTTCAAAACGACTAAAAGTTCTGCGGTCTGTAGTGCTGTGGGTTGAGTCTATGGCATCCTGGAGAGGGCGATTCTCGCTCAGATGGTGTTGAAGCTCTAGGTGTTGGTCGTGGTGGTGACTTGCGTTGGTTCACAACCTGCTTTAGAGTTCGTGGAAGGCCCAATGTGGGTTGTGGTGGTAATGGGGTCTGCCTATCAGCCTGAGCATGGTGTTGTTTAACTTTTGGGTTTGATTTTGGCCGTCGTTGGTGAAGACTTGATGAATTTCTCTACACCATTTGAAGTCGTTCTTGGCTTAGAACTTGGTATGACGCATGGGTAGGTCCAATGTCTGGGACAGTTGACATTGATATTTGAAGTCATATCTGTGGATATAAAGAAGGATGAGTGATTGTTTATAAATTGATTAATGCAAAGTCTTGAAATGTAAGTCAACAGAATTTTATGTCTCTCGATGTAAGTTTGAGTCGAAGAGTTTGTATGTCGTTCATTTGCTGCCAGAAGTGAACTGAAGGCCGGAAGGTATGTCCTTCGTGATATAAGGTCATTAGAAAATCCGGATTGTGTTTGGAGTCGGATGAATGAGGTCGCAGCATATGTATTTTCAGGTGAATCGCAAAGGTCATACCTCATTCCACTGAGGTATTATGATATGCTGGATGTCCGGGGAGTTCTTAATGAAATTTTGCCACGTTAACCATGTCCAAGGGTCGAGTTATGCGACAATTGTTATTGGAGCACGCCATTCGTAGAGGTCAAAAAATCGTGTAATGACTTAAGGCATTTCTCTCTTGGTGAATGTCGTTTTTATATCAATTCTTGAAAATTTAAGGTAGTCGATCGATAAGAGTTTATTTTGAAGAACATTTTCTATGATGCGAGGGTTCACCAAAATTTGGCGGTACATTGGTCCGATGTACGCATTATAAAAAGATTGTAGGATACTCCATTGTAGAGTCTGAGATTTTAGGTCTTGTTGAAGAACTGGTCCAGGATACAAAATCTCGTTTTGACTTTTCTTACTTAATTTCGGCGATAACGCGTTAAAAACCAAAAGTTTAGATTTTACACGGTTAGGTTTTATAACAGCGTGATGAGGTAAGTAGTAGTTGGAAGCTCGGTTAATGTCCGCTTTTTGATATTGTTGTTTGATGTCTGATTCTATTTCCACACTGGCTGCGGAAGGCAAGGTATCTTAGCGCTGTGGTCGTTTAGGAGGCAATTATAACAAGTATGTGTTGTTCTGACACAGTTAAATGTCCAACATTTTTCCAAAAATGTTGGACAATTCCTCATGAAATGTCTGTCTTTACAAAGTTGGCAAAATGTTTCAACAACATTCTGAGGTCTATCGGTTGATCTAAGTCTGGATTTCGATCCACTAGGTTTGTTATTCTGTCGTTGGGTTGTTTGGCAATAATTTATTCGTTTGTCCTTCGGATTGTGATTTTGGAAGTCTTTTTTAGAATGTATTGATCTGGAAGTCGTTGGTTGAAGATTGCCAACTGATTCTAAAGTTATAAAACGCTGTGTTGAAGAATTGTCGAAGTAACTCAATGGGGGCATTTCAGGCATGTTTCCGTATTGGTTTAACAAGATCATCCACGCGAGCTCAAATCCATTATTTGTCAATGGTACAAGCGAAATTAGTTCTCTAGCCTCACCTCCTGTTTTTTGATTGAGGTAGTAGAATTTTTCTACATCACTAAGTTGGGGGTTGTGCACATAAATGGCAGAGGTCTCTAAATGTTGGCCAGGTCTTATAACTTCCGTAGAAAATGTCCGTATCGTGAGGGGGAAATAGATCGATCAATGTCTTCAACTGGGGTCTGTGAAGTGTGATTTATCAATTCTACCTCGGCATTTATTGCGCTGATAGAATTTTTATAGGCAGTTAGAGCTTTTTTAAACGATTCGCGCAACTTTTTCAGGTCAATGGGGTTTTCTCCTTCTGAAATTTTGTAATTTTACAATCTTTATAACGTCGTACAACTTGAGACCACAAATAGTCCAAGTGTTCTCGCAAGATTTGTAATGCGTAGATATTATTTTCGGATTTGCTGCTGAATTTAACTTCCTCAAAGTCAATGAGGTCGTCATACGAATTGGCGAATTTGTTAAGGAGATCCATTTTTGTTTAGAGGCCAAAAAGTAAGGGAATGTCAAATTCTATTTACGGCTACTGTGTACAAATGTCGAAAACGGTGAAGAAAAGTCACGAGGAATACGGCTGTATTTCTCAAACGTCCCGGAAAATTGTTACTCTGAATTGATCTGGCAACACTACTTCAAAATGCACGAAACAGCAAGTAAAATAAGTACACAGATTCCGAAGAATTTTTTTATGTACAGCCAAAGTCTTCTGCACCCTCTTTTATTTTGCTTGTTCTTTGTGTTTGTATGTATGTGTACTTAGGTCAAGTTTCTATACTTGCTTCTTGTTGTTTGGAGTCGTCGAACTTGAGGTCTTCTAGCCTGCTCTCTTTCTCTGCTCTGCTGCTGATGTCGGTTTGGAAGACGTCTATGCTGCCGTTAGTTTTGTTCTTCTTCTTCTCCGTGAAGAAAAACGAAAGATTGTAAACTTGAATGTTGTTGAAGGTCAATTTTTGTTTGATACCGTTTCGAACGTCATTTTTTGATAGTTTTTCGCAAATTTACTTTAGGTCCATTTTAGGAAAATTTGTTTTTGTTGCAAGGTAGTTCATGTCGGTTTGTTATTGGTGTATATTTGCCAAAAATATCACAATGATTTTATTATTAATTTTAAAATATATTTGCCACAAATAGAATAATATTAGTTTTGTAGAATTTGTTTAGTGTAATTGTAGCTTTATTTATTTAGTTAAACAATATTTAATTATAAATAAGCTTAGGTTTAATTTTAGACTAACTAGCTGAGCCCGGTGCGCTTCGCTGCCCATGTCAAAATTAGCGCTGTAGAAACTGTATTTTATATCCGATCAGTACGAAATTCGGCAGAAAGGTTGTGCCACGCCCATTGGTCCTATTCCGCCCATTTGTAAGCCAATCACGTAGACTGCTACCAGATACATATACGCAAAATTTCAACACTCTCGCTAACAAAATGAGCAAGATAAATCAATTTCAAAATTTGGCTTATATGGGCGGTGGCACGCCCATTTGTCAGATCCCGCCAATTTTTGGACCAATCACGTGGACTGTCACCAGATACATATGTACAACATTACAGTACTCCAGATAAAAAATTGTGCAAGATATATCAATTTCGAAATTTGGCTTATAAGGGCGGGGCCACGCCCATTGGTCCGATCCCGCCCATTTTATGACCAATTACGTAGAATGCCACCAGATACATATACACAACATTGCAGCACTCCCGCTAGCAAATTGTGCAAGATATCAAAATTGGGTCTATGTGGGCGGGGCCACGCCCATTGGGCCGATCCCGCCCATTTTTGGACCAGTCACTCAGACTGCCACCATATACATATACACAAAATTCCAGAACTCTCGCTAACATATTGTGCAAGATATATCAATTTCAAAATTTGGCTTATATGGGCGGTGAAAGCCCATTGGTCCGATCCCTCCCATTTTTTGACCAATTACGTAGAATGCCACCAGATGCATATACGCAACATTGCAGCACTCCCGCTAGCAAATTGTGCAAGATATCAAAATTTGGTCTATGTGGGCGGGGCCACGCCCATTGGGTCGATCCCGCCCATTTGTGGACCAATCACGTAGACTGCCACCAGATACATATACACAAAATTACACCATTCTCGCTACTAAATTGTGCAAGACAGCTCAATTTTGGGTTATATGGGCGGGGCCACGCCCTTTGGTCAGATCCCGCTCATTTTTAGACTAATCACGTAGGCTTCCACCAGACACATATACACAAATTTACAGCACTCTCGCTAACAAATTGTGCAAGATATCTAAATTTCAAAATTTGGCTTATATGGGCGGGGCCACTCCCATTGGTCCTATCCCGCTCATTTTTGGACCAATCGCGTAGATCGCCAACGGATATATATGCACTATATATGCAATTCCAGCTCTCTCGATAACAAATTGTGCAAGATATCACATTTTTAAAATTTGGCTTATATTGTCGTTGCCACGCCCATTGGTCCGATCCGGCCGATTTTTGGACCAATCACGTGGACTGCCACCAGATACATATGTACAACATTACAGCACTCTAGCTAACAAATTGTGCAAGATATATCAATTTCGGAATTTGGCTTATAAGTGCGGGGCCACGCCCATTGGTCCGATCCCGCCCATTTTCTGACCAATTACGTAGAATGCCACCAGATACATATACACAACATTGCAGCACTCCCGCTGGAAAATTGTGCAAGATATCAAAATTTGGTCTATGTGGGCAAGGCCACGCCCATTGTGTCGATCCCGCCCATTTTTGGACCAATCACGTAGACTGCCACCATATATACATATACACAAAATTCCAGCACTCTCGCTAACAAATTGTGCAAAATATCTCAATTTCAAAATTTGGCTTATATGTTCCACGCCCATTGGTCCGATTCCGCCCATTTTTGGAAAATTCACATAATCTGCCACTAAATGCATACACACAAAATTTCAGCACTCTAGCTAAAAATTTTTCTCAATATCAAACTTGGACACATATGGGCGGGTCCACGCCCACTTGATATATCGAAAATTCAAGTACCCTATTTTTAGCACTTCGTACACATGTACATTCTGTGAAAATTTCAAGATGATCGGTCTAGCCGTTTAGACATCTATACGGAACAAACAAACCCACCAACAGACACTCTCTTTTATATATATAGACTAGCTGAGCCCGGTGCGCTTCGCTGCCCATGTCAAAATTAGCGCTGTAGAAACTGTATTTTATATCCGATCAGTACGAAATTCGGCAGAAAGAGGTTTGTTATTACATGAAGGAATACTGCCAAATTCGGAGAAAATCGGTTCAGAGTTAGATATAGTCCCCATATATATGTTACCCCCGATTTGAAATTGAAGCGCTGTAGAAACTGTATTTTATATCCGATCAGTAAGAAATTCGGCAGAAAGAGGTTTCTTATTACATGAAGGAATACCGCAAAATTCGGAGAAAATCGTTTCAGATTTAGATATAGCCCCCATATATATGTTACCCCCAATTTGACATGTAAGCGCTGTAGAGACTGTGTTTTATATCCGATCAGTACGAAATTCGACAGAAACAGGTTTCTATTTTACATGAATGAGTATTCAAGGAAAATCGATTCAGATTTATATATAACCTCCATATATATGTTCCTCCAGATTTGGTTACAAAGCAATATAGAAGTTGTACTTTACTTGCGATCATTACAAAGTTCTCCAGAAAAATGTTTCTCAATTTAGGAACGAATATTGCTTAATTTAGCGATTATCGGTTCAAAATAAGATATATCTACATACACACACACACACCACATTTACCAACTATTCCAAATTATTATCGCAATGACCCTTATCGCATTGTTAGGGAGGTGTAGGGTATTATATAGTCGGCCCGCCGACTTTCTGCCTTTCCTTACTGGTATTAGTAATAAATTCACTGAATGAAAAAATACCGAATTCAGTGGAAAGTCCAGAAAATAGAAATGTATACTTATAAAATTTCCAAATTCTTGTTTCATTGGTCATGCATCACATTATCACATTGTGATTGTATTGGAGTGAGCAGCTGTAATTATCGCATACCGAGCATTTTTGTTCATGTATTTCCTATATAATACTTGCAAGATATATCAAAATATGGGCTGTGCCACGCCCACAGGTCCTATTCCGCCCATTTGTAAGCCAATCACGTAGACTGCTACCAGATACATATACGCAAAATTTCAACACTTTCGCTAACAAAATCAGCAAGATAATTCAATTTCAAAATTTGGCTTTTATTGGCGGTGGCACGCCCATTGGTCAGATCCCGCCAATTTTTGGACCAATCACGTGGACTGTCACCAGATACATATGTACAACATTACATTACTCTAGATAAAAAATTGTGCAAGATATATCAATTTCGGAATTTGGCTTATAAGTGCGGGGCCACGCCCATTGGTCCGATCCGGCCCATTTTCTGACCAATTACGTAGAATGCCACCAGATACATATACACAACATTGCAGCACTCCCGCTAGCAAATTGTGCAAGATATCAAAATTGGGTCTATGTGGGCGGGGCCACGCCCATTGGGCCGATCCCGCCCATTTTTGTACCAATCACGCAGACTGCCACCATATACATATACACAAAATTACACCATTCTCGCTACTAAATTGTGCAAGACAGCTCAATTTTGGGTTATATGGGCGGGGCCACGCCCTTTGGTCAGATCCCGCTCATTTTTAGACTAATCACGTAGGCTTCCACCAGACACATATACACAAATTTACAGCACTCTCGCTAACAAATTGTGCAAGATATCTAAATTTCAAAATTTGGCTTATATGGGCGGGGCCACTCCCATTGGTCCTATCCCGCTCATTTTTGGACCAATCGCGTAGATCGCCAACGGATATATATGCACTATATATGCAATTCCAGCTCTCTCGATAACAAATTGTGCAAGATATCACATTTTTAAAATTTGGCTTATATTGGCGTTGCCACGCCCATTTTTCCGATCCGGCCGATTTTTGGACCAATCACGTGGACTGCCACCAGATACATATGTACAACATTACAGCACTCTAGCTAACAAATTGTGCAAGATATATCAATTTCGGAATTTGGCTTATAAGTGCGGGGCCACGCCCATTGGTCCGATCCCGCCCATTTTCTGACCAATTACGTAGAATGCCACCAGATACATATACACAACATTGCAGCACTCCCGCTGGAAAATTGTGCAAGATATCAAAATTTGGTCTATGTGGGCAAGGCCACGCCCATTGTGTCGATCCCGCCCATTTTTGGACCAATCACGTAGACTGCCACCATATATACATATACACAAAATTCCAGCACTCTCGCTAACAAATTGTGCAAAATATCTCAATTTCAAAATTTGGCTTATATGTTCCACGCCCATTGGTCCGATTCCGCCCATTTTTGGAAAATTCACATAATCTGCCACTAAATGCATACACACAAAATTTCAGCACTCTAGCTAAAAATTTTTCTCAATATCAAACTTGGACACATATGGGCGGGTCCACGCCCACTTGATATATCGAAAATTCAAGTACCCTATTTTTAGCACTTCGTACACATGTACATTCTGTGAAAATTTCAAGATGATCGGTCTAGCCGTTTAGACATCTATACGGAACAAACAAACCCACCAACAGACACTCTCTTTTATATATATAGACTAGCTGAGCCCGGTGCGCTTCGCTGCCCATGTCAAAATTAGCGCTGTAGAAACTGTATTTTATATCCGATCAGTACGAAATTCGGCAGAAAGAGGTTTGTTATTACATGAAGGAATACTGCCAAATTCGGAGAAAATCGGTTCAGAGTTAGATATAGTCCCCATATATATGTTACCCCCGATTTGAAATTGAAGCGCTGTAGAAACTGTATTTTATATCCGATCAGTAAGAAATTCGGCAGAAAGAGGTTTCTTATTACATGAAGGAATACCACAAAATTCGGAGAAAATCGTTTCAGATTTAGATATAGCCCCCATATATATGTTACCCCCAATTTGACATGTAAGCGCTGTAGAGACTGTGTTTTATATCCGATCAGTACGAAATTCGACAGAAACAGGTTTCTATTTTACATGAATGAGTATTCAAGGAAAATCGATTCAGATTTATATATAACCTCCATATATATGTTCCTCCAGATTTGGTTACAAAGCAATATAGAAGTTGTACTTTACTTGCGATCATTACAAAGTTCTCCAGAAAAATGTTTCTCAATTTAGGAACGAATATTGCTTAATTTAGCGATTATCGGTTCAAAATAAGATATATCTACATACACACACACACACCACATTTACCAACTATTCCAAATTATTATCGCAATGACCCTTATCGCATTGTTAGGGAGGTGTAGGGTATTATATAGTCGGCCCGCCGACTTTCTGCCTTTCCTTACTGGTATTAGTAATAAATTCACTGAATGAAAAAATACCGAATTCAGTGGAAAGTCCAGAAAATAGAAATGTATACTTATAAAATTTCCAAATTCTTGTTTCATTGGTCATGCATCACATTATCACATTGTGATTGTATTGGAGTGAGCAGCTGTAATTATCGCATACCGAGCATTTTTGTTCATGTATTTCCTATATAATACTTGCAAGATATATCAAAATATGGGCTGTGCCACGCCCACAGGTCCTATTCCGCCCATTTGTAAGCCAATCACGTAGACTGCTACCAGATACATATACGCAAAATTTCAACACTTTCGCTAACAAAATCAGCAAGATAATTCAATTTCAAAATTTGGCTTTTATTGGCGGTGGCACGCCCATTGGTCAGATCCCGCCAATTTTTGGACCAATCACGTGGACTGTCACCAGATACATATGTACAACATTACATTACTCTAGATAAAAAATTGTGCAAGATATATCAATTTCGGAATTTGGCTTATAAGTGCGGGGCCACGCCCATTGGTCCGATCCGGCCCATTTTCTGACCAATTACGTAGAATGCCACCAGATACATATACACAACATTGCAGCACTCCCGCTAGCAAATTGTGCAAGATATCAAAATTGGGTCTATGTGGGCGGGGCCACGCCCATTGGGCCGATCCCGCCCATTTTTGTACCAATCACGCAGACTGCCACCATATACATATACACAAAATTCCAGCACTCTAGCTAACATATTCTGCAAGATATATCAATTTCAAAATTTGGCTTATATGGGCGGGGCCAAGCCCATTGGTCCGATCCCTCCCATTTTTTGACCAATTACGTAGAATGCCACCAGATACATATACGCAACATTGCAGCACTCCCGCTAGCAAATTGTGCAATATATCAAAATTTGGTCTATGTGGGCGGGGCCACGCCCATTGGGTCGATCCCGCCCATTTGTGGACCAATCACGTAGACTGCCACCAGATACATATACACAAAATTACAGCATTCTCGCTACTAAATTGTGGACGACAGCTCAATTTTGGGTTATATGGGCGGGGCCACGCCCATTGGGTCGATCCCGCCCATTTTTAGACTAATCACGTAGCCTTCCACCAGACACATATACACAAATTTACAGCACTCTCGCTAACAAATTGTGCAAGATATCTAAATTTCAAAATTTGGCTTATATGGGCGGGGCCACGCCCATTGGTCCTATCCAGCCCATTGGACCAATCGCGTAGATCGCCAACGGCTATATATGCAAAAAATTCCAGCTCTCTCGATAGTAAATTGTGCAAGATATCACATTTTTAAAATTTGGCTTATATTGGCGGTGCCACGCCCATTGGTCCGATCCGGCCGATTTTTGGACCAATCACGTGGACTGCCACCAGATACATATGTACAACATTACAGCACTCTAGCTAACAAATTGTGCAAGATATATCAATTTCAAAATTTGGCTTATATGGGCGGGGTCACGCCCATTGGTCCGATCCCGCCCATTTTTTGGCCAATTACGTAGAATGCCACCAGATACATATTCACAACATTGCAGCACTCCCGCTGGCAAATTGTGCAAGATATAAAAATTTCAAAATTTGGTCTATGTGGGCGGGGCCACGCCCATTGGGTCGATCCCGCCCATTTTTGGACCAATCACGTAGACTACCACCATATATACATATACACAAAATTCCAGCACTCTCGCTAACAAATTGTGCAAAATATCTCAATTTCAAAATTTGGCTTATATGGGCGGGGCCACGCCCATTGGTCCGATTCCGCCCATTTTTGGAAAATTCACATAATCTGCCACTAAATGCTTACACACAAAATTTCAGCACTCTAGCTAAAAATTTTTCTCAATATCAAAATTGGACACATATGGGCCACGCCCACTTGATATATCGAAAATTCAAGTACCCTATTTTCAGCACCCCGTACACATGTACATTCCGTGAAAATTTCAAGATGATCGGTCTAGCCGTTTAGACGTCTATACGGAACAAACAAACATATAAACAAACAAACAAAGCCACAAACAGACACTCTCTTTTATATATAGATAGATTAGCACAAAAGTTTTTTTAAACAAATTTTATTGATGTCTTTTGTTTTCCTTGGATCAAATTGAGATTTATTTTTTGTTAGCACAATTTTCAACAAGAGTTTTAAATTTTACAGGAGAACCAAAAAACTAAATAAAATGAAAGGTGCTGTCGTTAGAAACGGGGTTTTCAGGATAATATATAAACATACTGATGCATATATAAAATCACACAAACATGATTTATAACTTGTTTGTGAAAATTGCGTGAAATAGGATTTTTTAACTATGAAAAAAGAAACAATTTGTTATTAGTCCCTTTTGAATTTCGTTAATAAATTTGTCATTTTTAATATTACGCCGTTAAAAATTTGTCAGGATGTGTATTTTGATGCAGTGTATCGAAATCCATCAAAAACTGAATTTCCATTTTTCTTGTTGTTACGCCCTTTTTCGTTTCTGATGACGATATATGTATGTACAAAGTGATATGGGTCGTTCTATGCAATTTTTATAGATATTTTAAACTTATTGATTAATATGTGAATTAGGATTAAGTGTGAATACTGTTTCTAGGTAGGTTGCAAATACATTAACTTTCTCTTCTGTATTCCTTACCACTTCTTTGTATTCAGCCACTTTCTGGACGAAGTGGTGATTCGTGTGTAATCGGTCTTCTCATATTTGTTGTGGCTTTCCAGAGATTATAGTCTGTTCCTTTTGATGGTTCCAATGCAGCGTTTGTTTAATCGTTTAATGCAGCGTTTAGTTATCTTTGGCAAATTCGAAGATTCCTTCTTAGAGCTGGGGAGCGGAATCGTTGTCATTCCCCACTGAGGTTTCTTTTCTCCCTGATGAGATCATCAATTTCAAGTGGCTGTGTGGTATAATTATGTTTTTGTGGGTATTCCTTGAATCCACTGTAACCGCATTGTTTAATACATCTATGAGAAGGTTTACGACGAATGAAATTTCCTTGCTTATGTATTTTTTGTATTTCCTCCAGTTTGTGCGCTTGTTGAAAATTTCATTTTCTTGTCTGAATTCAAACAGAATAAGGATTGTTGGAGAATTATCTGATGAAAGATCTAATGATGGACGGACAGATAGGTTTTCGCGTCTTATATAATTCACAACAGCGACGTCAATTAAATCGGGAGTTTTGTTTAAATCTAAAGGCCAGTAGGTTGGTTGACCGCTATAAACATTATCTACATTGGTAGATGAAATGGAAAATGAGAATAAGCGTTGTGGTCGTAGAAGAGTAGTCATTATTAATTAAATTGGCGCATTAAAAAAAATTGGCGCAAAACCATATAAAACTAGCGGACCCGGCGAACTTCGACTCGCCCCAATTTAACGCCTTCAGATAAACTCCAGAGTGATAATAAAACACAGATAGTTAAAATTTTAATGCGATTTGTTTAAAAGGAATCGAAATCAGTAGAGAGCGATGTGATAAACAACAAACAACGAAGACAGAAGACAGGCAACGTACAGATGACCGTGCGAAAAACAGGGAAATTCGAGATTAATTCCACAGACTTCCTACGATTGGTTTTGAGATTTATTGATTGTCATCGCAAAAGCCAATCGTACAGGGAACTGAATCCGCTTGAATTGGAATGAAAGATCAGTTGGAATAATCGGAATTCGTGGGATAAGGACTTCCTCTCCTTTGAATTTTCCCTTGATGATCGTCGCCTGAATCACATTGTCCATCAGTTTCATAATGGACAACCGCGAACTATGCACAATTTCGGATGATTCAGATTCCGCAACATGATTATGATCGATTCCACCTTCAGCTGTAAATTATGCGGCGGAGCTCCTGGCACATCAAGCGAGTTCGATTTTACTTTGAATAATAAAATTCATGCTATTGACGTCCTTATTCTTCGCTGCTAATATTGCCCGTTCACTAATCTAATCGAGATTTGGAAACACTTTGGTGATGAGTTCCTCTTTCGACGATGTGAACTCGCAAAAATTTGCCGGGAACAATATCAATGCAGTGGAAACATCAACAGTAATTTGGCCATTGCCAAGCGCCAACAGTTGTTTCGAGAATTCAAGAGCCGATGAGTCGTTCTGCAGCGCGACTCTCATGTTCGTGGTCAATTTCAACTTCTTGACATTCCGCCACAAAGACCACGATTTCAGGCATGCATTAATTTCATCGGCAGTAGATTTCGGGATGACGGGAAGCGTTTGACGAAAATCTCTGGAGAGCAATATCATAGACTCACCAAATTGTCTCAAATCACGTCGTAAATCCTTCATCGTTCGGTCAACTGCCTCCAGAGCTCGTTTATGCGCCATCGTGCATTCATCCGAAATTATGATTTTGCAATGCCCGCAATCCAATAAGATAACCTTACCTCTTATACTCAAACTTATTATCTGAAAAAATGTTCGAATTGATAAATATCGCGTTGAATTTTAATTGATCGTAATGCTTGTACCGTTTGCCGATGTGATACGCGAAATCAGTGTAACAATACGCAAAACTCGAATGAATTGCAGCAAGAAAAATAGCACATACTCGTACATATGTTTAATAGAAAACTTTTTTGTTTAATAGAAAATTAATAAAAAAATTTGGATTGAAAAAGAGAGCAGTAGATAGGAACAGTAGGAATCTCGCAAGAAATAGCAATTTTCGATTTTCCCAATTTTCCGACTTTTCCGGAGGGTTTTCCCAAAATTTTCTTTCGTAAAAACCTTCTCCAGGCAAATACGAACAACTAAAAAAAAATTGAGCCAAATCGGTCCAGCCGTTCTCAATTGATGAGAGCAGTAGATAGGAACAGTAGGAATCTCGCAAGAAATAGCAATTTTCGATTTTCCCAATTTTCCAACTTTTCCGGGGGGTTTTCCCAGGCAAATACGAACAACTGAAAAAAAATTGAGCCAAATCGGTCCAGCCGTTCTCAATTGATGAATTACTATACATTTTTCACACCATTTTTATATATGGGGCAAAATTCCTCAAGTGTCCCAGGTAAAAAATAAAAGTTGTCCGATTTGCCTGAAATTTTACTCGTTTATTGTCCAACCATAGAAACTCGGAGAATGCTAATATTGGGTCAAACGATCAGCGATTGACCAAGTTATTGGACATTCAATTCGGAAAAAAGAAATATTTTTTGTCAAAATTGAAATTTTCAAACGCGTTTTTCACATACAAATGAAGATTTTAGAGCAATGCGTCAAATGACATTCTGGAGGTATATTTCATGGACTCTCTTGCAGATAAACTACTAATTACGTAATGTCGTATTTTGGACCAATTCTTTTGCATTAAAAAAATATTTCACAATATCAAAAATATATCACGAAATTTTTGTTCTGCAATATTTTTAAAAGAATCTTTGACATGTTTGTTAGTTCATATCAAATTTTTGGAATGTACTTTTTCCGCAACAAAAAGATATGATTTTTTTTAGCAAATTTAGTTCGAAAAAATAACAAACTTCTAAAAAATCAGAAAATTATTTACATACATTTCTAGAAACTTTGTCACTGTACGGCATACTAGACCTCGTCAAACCAAGTTTTAATTGAAAATACATACGTATACGAGTATAAAGAGAACTATTTAAATTTTTTAATACATCTTCTAACAACAATGGAGTCCAGCAGACTTAATCCATATTTAACGCGATGCATTTGGGATTAAAAGTCATAACCCTAAAACCGTACTCAAAATATCCGAAAACCTGTGGAGCAATTTTAATTTGCCAAAGGAAGAGAAAATTTGCATAAAATGTTCGATTCAACTTTCAAAATCCAAAAAGCAATTTGAATATCTGAATTGTGAAGATCGTGAAAGTGGCGTTGAGTGGACTGGATGTAAAAAGTATCGCAATCCAGCCAGCGAATAGGATGGTGATTCAATTTTGTCAGAGCTGGATAAAAAAGAAAAAATCAATTACTAACCCTTTCCCCACCAACTTGGATGAAAACAGCCGTTTAATGCTATCTAAAAATCTAAATTCTACTTGATCTTTAAATTGATTTGTATAAATCAGTAATATTTTTATATTTATAAATACATATGTATATGTATACACGGAGGAAAATCGCCATTTTTGATATGTTTGAATTCAAAGTAAATATACTTGGAACCAAAATTTTTAAATATTATATATTTTTGAACAAATATATTTTATTTGAAAATCAAGAAATTTTGTTTGGAACGCATATATTAATATATTACAACAAAATATATTTGCGAACTTATTGTAACAAATAAAATATGTGTTTACAAACAAACAATGATTTTGTTTAAGAATTTACCCAAATACATTACATTTAAAAAAAATATTAAAACTTTGTTGACTTTGGCAATTTTTAATTTTATTTTTTCCTAGATTTTGTGTTATACTTTATAGGTAAAAATTGTCGTAAGCAGCATTTTCTTTTGTTTTATAGCACTAATTTTTAATTTATAAATAGCCCAATTGTAAATCCATCAATGCTATTTGTCGTAACCCAAAATTATACGATTTAAATTTTTCAAACATATAAAATTTCTAAAAAATTAAACCTTAAATTTCTTAAATTGCCAAAATACTTAAATACAAGTTAAACATTGTTTTGGAAATATTATTTCGAAATAAAAAATATTAGGATGAAAACATAATTTTGTTTAGAACAACATCCTTACAAACATATAATATTTGTCAGTGTCAAATATTATATATTTGGCATGTACCCTAAACATATGTATGTTTCCAGCAGAATATGTTTGGAACAATATACTACAGAAGCGATTTTTTTTCAGCGTGTACGTTTAATTTCGTATATAAACTCAATTTATTTATTGAATGGTAAAATTATTTGAAATACGAAGTAGCTTCAATCCAATTGCAAAGGCACTAGCTAAACATTTAATCAAACCGGATGATCATTGAGTGTTCAACATGTAAGTACATGGATCGTGAAGTATTGACACTTTGGAGATGTATCAATATGATTTACATACTGTGCAGTATTGATTTTAACAAACTTTGTTAGCATTGACTGTAATTTTTCGAACTAATTTTTTTAAAACAATCATATCTTTTTGTTGTGGAAAAAGTACATTCCACAAATTTGATATGAACTAACAAACATGTCAAAGATTCTTTTAAAAATACTGCAGAAAAAAAATTTCGTGATATATTTTTGATATTGCGAAATATTTTTTTTAATGCAAAAGAATTGGTCCAAAATGCTACTTTACGAAATTAGTTGTTTATCTGCAAGAGAGTCCATGAAATATACCTCCAGAGTGTCATTTGACGCACTGCTCTAAAATCTTTATTTGTATGTGAAAAACGCGTTGGAAAATTTCTATTTTGACAAAAAATATTGCTTTTTTCCGAATTGAATGTCCAATAACTTGGTCAATCGCTGTTCGATTGACCCAATATTAGCATTCTCCGAGTTTCTATGCTTGAACAATAAACGGGTAAAAAATCAGACAAATCGGACAACTTTTATTTTTTACCTGGGACATATGAGGAATTTTGCCCCATATATAGATTTTTGGCCCAAAAGAATTAAGGGACCTTAAAGACACAAGTGTTCCTAAAAGGTTAGTTTTTGTTGATATTATTTTTTTCATAATAAACAATAAACATTATTTTAGGTTTGTTTGTTAATGGTTGGTTGTAATGGAAAAATGGTCATTTGACCTATGGTGGAGTGGATGTACAAATTTAAACATTTCGTTAAAAAGTTTTGTCGACTTCAGATAATCTTTGGGATTAAAAATGGGTGATGTGTCAAACTTCATCACGAGTGAACCACAAAGTCGATCTGCCGGATCGGCGGACAAAGCTAGGCCCATAAGTTCATTGTAAGTCAATCGGTATAATAAGTAGACCTCGGGATATATGCAATTGCATATCTTTTTTGCAGATTGATAGAAAAATTCTGATTGGAAATTCTGGATTTAAATGAAAAATGAATCGAAAAACAGATGCACATTTTAAATTTTTTGTGCAAATCTGTGGTATGGAAAAAAATACGACAAAAAAATTTTTGCGATATATGAATCAAAAATGCGAAATTTTAGAAGGATATGTCAATAATATTTAAAAAATCATTACACAAAAATGGATGATTTCAAAAATCACAAAAAAAGTGCCAAATATATGGAAAGTATGTGGTAATTCCTAAGGAAACCGATCCACTCTGCATATTTATGAATTTAGATATGCGTATGCTACAAGACAAAGCGGACCAAATTCAATGCAGTTTAGATTTTATAGGGTGACCATCTAAATTTTTTTTACAAATTTAGCTATTTTGAAGTAGATATAACTTTTAAACGGAATATCAGATTTGAATGATATGCAGTATATACTAGTTAATAAAATATTGGACCCTTTATATAAAGGATCTGTAAATAATGCAGGCGGCAATGTAATGATCTGTGAATGCTTTTCCGGTTACGTGGTTGGACCCCTCTACACAATAAACGGAATTATGTACACGTTTATGTACTGCGAAATCTAGGAGAATGCCATGTTTCCCTATGCTGAATGGAATGTTGCTCTATTAAGGCAATTTCAACACGACAGCCACCCGAATAATACCGCGAAATTATTCAATGATTGAGTCAGAAAGGAAGGGGTTAACGTTATGGAGTGGCCAGCTCAACCATAGACTTGAATCCCATTGAAAATTATTGGGAAATTGTCAACAAAGAGATAAATTGGGAAAGTGTAGGTGGAGATAACAATTAGATATTTCAGGCTATTGCTTGGAACTCCATAGATATAAAGATAACAAGCAATATTATTGATTCCATGCAAGAAGAAGCAACCTCGTCCTTGATAATTAATGTTTTACTACATATATTTTGTCGTGCGAATTTTCGACCTTTTTGTTTTTTTGTGAAATAAATTTTTAATTTCAAATAATTTAAGCAGCCAAATGTACGCATTTAAATTAAAGAAAAAAATCATTATTTTTGTGACAATCCGCATTATTTTATGTAATATTTCATTACTTTTAAGGATTTTCTACATTAACACTACGACGTAGACATGTCATAGTTTTAATGACGAGTCGGACTTAATTAACAGTATGAGATATTTGAGTAATAAATTTAAGACTATGCTCCCCTTAAAGGAAAGGCTGTCTTGGTAATAAATTGTATGACTATTGTCATTATTTTTAACAATACATACGAGAGAATTATACAATCTCTCCCTCCCTCTCTCGCTCGGAGAATCAGTTTTGTTTGGTAATGTGTGAATCAATATTTGTTATGGAATGCTAGAAGAGAAAATAGAGAACAGTTCTGTTGTTCGTTTTCTTTTAAATCGTCAGTTATTTACAAGGGATGGAAGGAAACGGTTGTTTGTTTTCGGAACGCGGATTGTGAAAAAATTTGATTGCTGTGAATATGTAAGTATACGTGCATACATACGTGCATATTGCACCGAAAATAATTTTAATATAGGCTGTTAACAGTTATTTTTGCTAAAGCATAGCAACAACAACAAATGAAACCGTCGTGTACATGTGTGTATGCATGTGGTTATGCCGTCGGCGTCACCATCGATCTCTGTGATAAGGGAGTGCGTGTGTCATAGTTATTTTTGCTGTATGTTATTTATGGCGATGTACATGCGTTTTTGAAGGAGATCTTGTTTGTAAGTCCTGTGAAGAGATTTGTGCCAAATGGATGACAAAAATGTGAGTAATAGATTTTGTAATACTGAAAGAGACAATGGGAAAATGTTTAGGTACGTGAAAAATAATATTATTATCCTGAAATTAACATCTTATTGGCAATTACAAAATTAACAAAACACATTTTAATTGAAAGTATTTATTTATTAAAAATACCAGCGCATAATGCAGAAATGAAAAATTATTTGTGGCAATATACACGGGGCAAAATCGCCATTTTTGATATGTTTGAATCGAAAGAAAATATATTTGGAACACAAATTTTTAAATGTTATATATTTCTGAGTAAGTAAATTTTATTTGAAAATCAATAAAATTTACTTGGAACGCATATATTAATATATTACAACAAAATATGTTTGCAAACTAATTTTCTCAAATAAAATATGTATTTATATACAAATAAAATTATGTTTTGGAATATCTTCAAATATATTTAATTTATAAAAGATTTTCAAAACTTTTGTGAATTTTTCTAATTTCATTTTTAATTTTTCCTTCGTTTCGAATTATTTCTCCCAGTTAAAAATACCATTAGCGGCATTAAATTCTGTTTTAAGGGACTCATTTAAAATTTCTGAGTATTTCATGTCAGCATTTCTTGTCAATCCTTCGAGTAAATTATTGTTATCCAAAATTATACGATTTCAATTTACGAACAATAACATTTCTAGAAAATTATCATTAAATTGCTGTAAAACTTAACACAATCAAGGTTCGATATATTTTTGGAATACTTAAATTTAAATAAATCTTTGTTTCGGAATTAATAATCCTAAATAAAAAGTATTAGGATGGAAACAAAAATTTGTTTAGAACAACATCTTCCCAAATATATAATTTTTGTGTGTACCAAGTATTATATATTTAGAGTGTACCATAAACATTTATACTTTTCAAACCGAACATGTTTGGGACAATATACTACAGAAGCGTGTAGAAATTTTTTATTAATAATATGTTATACATATAACTATCTTTTTTAATTTTTTTAGTAAAACAATTTTAGAATGGGTCTTTTGTGAGAAAAGTGGCAAATTTTACAAAATATTTCAACGTAAGTATTATATATGAACGGTTGAAATATTTCTCTTAGTTTTCAGCGTTTTCCAATTGTGATATTATAAACTTTATTTGCATTTTTTTGTTTATAGATAATTTTATTTGATTTATTTTCAGAAAAAATTTAATTATTTTAATTTAGATCACACAATATTTGAAGATAAATGTGATGGATATATGAAAAATGCAGTGCTGAATGCCATTTATAATATGCAAAAAATAAGTGAGCATACACCTACATGGGAATGATTGAATTGAAAGGAAATAGATTTGGAAACAATATTTGTAAGTATTATGTATTTCTGAACAAATATATTTTATTTGAAAATCAAGAAATTTAATTTGGAAAGCATATATTAATGTATTAGAACAAAATATATTTGCGAACTGACGTTCACATATAAAATACGTGTTTTCACACAAACAAAGTTATTATTAAAAAGTTTTCCAAATATAACTTATTTAAAAAGATTTTTTCGTTTTTTGAATTTTAGTTTAAATTTTTCCTTGATTTCGTATTCATAATTGCTTCATAAGTACTTCATAATTAAACCTGCTGTTGGATTAGGCCCATTTGGTCCAATTTTTGTATCGTTTCCTTTATAAACGGTAATATATGTACACGGGGCAAATCGTCATTTTTGATATGTTTGAATTGAAAGTAAATATATTTGGAAACGAAGTTTTTAAATATTATATATTTGTTAACAAATAAATTTCGTTTGAAAATCAAAAAAATTTGTTTGGAACGCATATATTAATATATTAAAACATAATATTTTCGCAAACTTACATTTATAAATAAAACATATGTTTACACATAAACAAATTTATTGTTTAAGAAGTTTTCCAAATATATTTTTTTTAAAAAAGATTTTTAAAACTTTGCTGAATTTTTCGAATTTTAGTTAGTTTTTCCTAGATTTCGTGTTAAACTTTATAATTAAAAATATCTTCAATCCATCAATGCAATTTATAGTTACAAACGATTATACGATTTATGTTTTAATTGAATTTTACAAACTTATACAATTTATACGAAAATTGCACTTTGAACTTCTGAAAACAGAAAACTTGTCTTTAAATCAAGGCAAAGATAAATTGCCAAAATACATAATTACAAATTAATCCTTGTTTCGGAAATATTAGTTCCAAATAAAAAAATATTAGAATGGGAACATATTTTTTTTTAAAACAATATCCTCCCGAACATATAATATTTGTGTGTGTCAAATATTATTTATTTGGAATGTACCCTAAACATATGTATATTTCAAGCAGAAAATGTTTGGGACAATATATTACAGAGACGATATTTTTTCAGCGTGTATGTATATATATTGCTTATAATTTGGTCCAAGGGATATTTTTGTTTTACTAAAATCAAAATAATAAGCGTTTTGCTCAAAAATAATTGTCAATTCAATTCAATCAATTTATATGAAAAATGTCACTTTCAAAACAATCAGTTTCTATTATTAATAATATCTTACATAAATATTTTTTTTTTCTTTTAGTACAGCAAATTTTGTATGGATCTATTATGAGAATTTGTGTCGTAGAAGAGTGACTAAATATTTCAGTGTAAGTATATTCCAAAGATTTTAATATATCTCTTATTTTTCAACATTTTGTGACAGTTATATGATAAAATTTTAATTTTATTTATTGTTGACCTTTTTATTTAATGAAATTGTTGATGGTTAGGCTTGAGGTCATGTATTAATTAAAAAACTGGTGGTTAAGTTTTTTTAAATTTTATTGTTTCCAATATTTCGAATGTCTTCGACAATCATCATCAGGGAACTTCACTTTAAAATACAAACAATAACAAATTATACAAAAATACAAACAATAACAAATTATACAAAAATACAAACAATAACAAATTATACAAAAGAGATCCAACGTCAGGACTACAAAATAAGAACAACAAATTCGTAGAAAAATTATTCAATATGAATATAATCAACTTGACGAAAAAAAAAAAAAATGATTACAAAGACAGCCATGGCACCCAGAATATACGGACTCCCAAAAATTCATAAAGAAGGTACCCCTTTAAGACCCATCTGTTCTTCGATAAATTCACCCGCTTATGGCCTATCTAAATATATAGTAGACATTTTAAAGAATTTGACAAAGGACTCCGATTACAACGTGAAAGATGCCGTACAATTCAAATCGAGAATCAACAATCAACAAATTGAAGATGACGAATTATTAATATCATTTGATGTAATCTCATTATTCCCCAGTATACCAGTGAACTTAGCGATTAAGACGATAAAGGAGAAATGGAATCAAATAGAAGAAAACACAAATATCCCTATGGACTTATTTATTGAAATTTTGACGTTTTGCATAAAAGATACCAGGTATTTTATGTACGAGGACAAGGTGTACGAGCAGCGAAAAGGATTACCGATGGGATCGCCAGCGTCACCGATTATTGCGGATATTGTCATGGAGGAATTGATTAAGTCATCTATACAAAAATTAAATATAAAACCAAAATTATTGACTAAATATGTGGACGATATATTCTGTATTGTGAAGGTAGCAGAAGTCGAAAATACTCTGACGATACTAAACTCATACAACAGACAGATTCAATTTACAATGGAGCAAGAAGAAGACTACAAATTACCATACCTGGATACAATTATACTCAGACAAGGCAACATTTTAAAGTTAGACTGGTATCAAAAGAAAACAGCATCCGGACGATTGATCAACTTTTACTCAAAGCACCCTAGACGAATAAAAATCAACACGGCGACGAACTTCATTAGCAGAGTACTTAGTATTAGTGACCCAATGTTTCATAAAACCAATGAAGATAAAATAAGACACATTTTAGAAACGAATGATTTTCCGAGAAAAACGATCGATGAACTAATAAGACATGTGAAACAGCGACAACAAGAAGGCCAGAAAGAAAACATAGAAAAGATGTATAAACCATTGACGTATATTCCAAATTTTTCCGAACGATTTTGCCACTCTAACATCTACAATAAAGACAATTTCCAGTTAGCACAAAGGACGTACAACACAGTGAACAATTTCTTCAGCAACACCAAAGCAACACCAAAACAAAACTCAAAAAAGAGGACAAATCGAACGTAGTTTATAGGATTAAATGTGAGGGTGACGAGACCAACATATGCCAGAAGGTATATGTTGGCACGACTAAATCAAAATTAAAGACCAGGATTTCCGGACACAAGTCTGATCAGAACGCAACTGATAAACCAATTGAACAAAAGACGGCACTTGCAGCACATTGCACTTTGACGGGACACAAACCAAATCTTAAGGAAGTTGACATATTGACACAGGAGAATCATTACAAAAGGAGATATACACTAGAAATGCTACATATTATAAATGTACCGAATGACAAACGAATGAATTATAAGACTGATACGGACCATTGTGCGCAAATTTATAGAAATCTAGTTGAAAAATACGGACGAAGAAAATAATTGTTTAGTTGATTGTAAACTCTGAAGAGAAGAAGTCCATAGTTTTGTTTTAAATGTAATTATTGTGCTTTTATTATTGTTTTTTAATTTTTGTATAATTTGTTATTGTTTGTATTTTAAAGTGAAGTTCCCTGACGATGATTGTCGAAGACATTCGAAATATTGGAAACAATAAAATGTAAAAAAACTTAACCACCAGTTTTTTAATTAATACATGACCTCAAGCCTAACCATCAACAATTTTATATGATAAAATTTATTTTAATACTTTATCGTATATAAATCATTCTGTTTGATTTATATTCAAATTATTTTTATTTCAGTTCGCGCAATTGAACTTTATTTGGATATATGAAAAATGCAGTGGGGAATTAAAAATTTACAAATTGCAGGAAATGAGTGAGCATACAAACTATGTATATGATATAATAATATAATATTTGTTTTATTTAATTTCTATTTAAATTCCAGCCAAATTGTAGGTTAAAAATCATTAAGGTCGGTTCCGATAAACATTGTTCATGGACAACAAATAGAGAAACGAATCCCGCTATAGAATCGATACATAACAATACAATATTCGAATAAAAGTCAAACTTCATAGTGTGTTGGCCGATTTGTCTTTATACAATTACATATTGTTTTAAATTATAAAATGTTCAAGGTTATCCGTAATATGTATTATATTTTTTGTATTTTCCAATATAAAATATAACAAATAAAATATTTATTTAGAAATATAAAGTGTTGTGTTATTGAATTTCTATGAATATTAAATGATTTCAAAGAAAATGATTCATTTAAAAGAGTAACATTATAATCAATATAATGTAACGAATTTTCCATACATATTTAAAAAAAATGTATTTAAATTCATGTATGCATTAAATTAATTACCAGTATATTCTTATATTAAGGACAAACATTTTAAATTTTATTACGATAATGTTTTAAATTATATGATATTTTCTAAAAAAAAAAGCACGCGCCATACTTAAATTTACGCAAAAATGGCCTTATTTTAAGACCAAACATAATTAGTTTTATTACCCAAAATTCTTAATTCTATGAAATGCATCCTCAAAACAAGTACTATACACGTCTTTAAATTAACTATAAAACCTTCTTATTTTTATAGCGATTGTCTTTGGCTCGAAATCATTGCCGAAATCTTAAACTTTACGAAAAATTCATTGATTTTCAGTACGCTTTATTTTAGTGTAAATATATGGAAAGTGTGTGGTAATTCCTAAGGAAGCCGATCCACTCTGAATATTTATGAACTTAGATTTGGATGAAATTTTGCACGCGTATACTACAAGACAACGCGGACCAAATTCAATGCAGTTTAGATTTTATAGGGTGCCAAATTGGCCATCTAATTTTTTTTTTACAAATTTAGCTATTTTGAAGTAGACATAACTTTTAAACGGAATATCAGATTTGAATGATATACAGTATATACTAGTTAATAAAATATTGGACCCTTTATATTATAAAGGATCTGTAAATAATGCAGGCGGCAATGTAATGATCTGTGAATGCTTTTACGGTTACGTGGTTGGACCCCTCTACACAATAAACGGAATTATGTACACGTTTATGTACTGCGAAATCTTGGAGAATGCCATGTTTCCCTATGCTGAGTGGAATGTTGCTCTATTACGGCAATTTCAACACGACAACCACCCGAATAATACCGCGAAATTATTCAATGATTGAGTCAGAAAGGAAGGGGTTATGAAGGGAAGTCGAATATGAATTTTTCGATACTGTAAGTACCATTTGAATGATATTAACATCCTCTCTAAGAATTATGAGTGACCGAATGACTTAAAATTTCGTACGTGGTAATATTTTATTCAAACCCAGTTTATGTTTGATGGACAACCATATTGGCCTACTCTTTGTGGTACCTCCCCCACAAATGGTTAAAATTTTTGGGCATGTTAAACTCTAATAACTTCTATACTACCCATGGGAATTCTGTAAAATTTCATACATAGTAATCATTTTACCGTCTCTATAAGCTGGACCAAAAAGAACGAAAATGCCACGCCGCCTTGAAATGGTAACATTTCACAAAATTGTTACCATTTGTGTAAGAGCTACTAGAAGGGGCGTGGCAATAACGCCCACATTGCACTGTACTGTAAGTACCATAAAAACATTACACTGCACAAAATTTTAAGTATTTGTATGCACTGGTATTAATGGGTCGGGCACGCGCTGCGTAGACCCTTATGCTGACCCTATGTTTCTTATAGGAACCAAAAAGGAATCTAAATATGGATAGTTCTTTGTCAAGTGTCACAGGTCAAAAATTAGATCTTTCTCAAATTCTCAGAAAATGTTGCCCTAACATGTGGGAGTAATGACCCACACTATTAACAAATTAAATGAAAATTGGAGGCAGGGTTATAGGTCAAAGTTTAAAAAAAATGATTTTTTTTCCTCTGTAATGGTTTTGTGAAGTTAATTTTAATGCTACAAAGCATAAGAAATTAACAATAGAAAATATAATTTCTTGAAGGGGAATTACCAGTGTAATGAACCCTGCGAGATTGCACCTTATGTTAATATAAAAAAAATTATTCAAGGTGTTAACCTTATTTGCATTTATAACAATATAAATATAGTATTCAAATTATGAACTAAGGATGTTAGTGGCAAGCTATTTCTTTATCAGGTCTAAGGTGTTTCTTCTTCTGGCGAGAATATTTGGATGAGGGCTTAATCTGTTTATATAGCTCGGGAAAGATATCCGATTTCTTCAGTCACTGTTGTTATGTTAAGGTCTTTATGAATATTTCCTAATATACCAAGGGGCATTAACGATTTTTCGCAGAATGGTAGATTGTCTTCTTTGTAACTTATTAATATTGGTTGCACGTGCTGTTCCCCAGAGTTGAATGCCGTACGTCCATATTGGTTTTATAATTGTTTTGTATAACAAGACTTTGTATTCTAAGTGTAGAGTTGACCTGGCACTGTTAAGCCATAGCAGCTGATTTGATTTCAGCTTTATTTGGGTTAATTTTGCGTTTATATGGTGTGGCAAAGTTGGACGACGGTCCAAGTGGATTCCTAGATACTTTTTTGGGGTACCATAGAATTGAAGATTTTTACAGCAGGGCAAGTGTCCCCCTTGAGGGTAAATGTGACGAGAGTACACTTATGGCGAATTCTTTTCTGCAAAAAAGTGCAACATTTTCATTGCCCTTTTTCCGAAAACGGCACTTTTGTGATACTTTTTTGAAATTTGGTAATTGAGTTACTCGAATTTAGCACAAATAAAATTTCAAAATTTCAAAAAAGCGATATAATAGTGCTGTTTTCGGTAAAAGGGCAATGCAAGTGTTGCACTTTTTTGCAGAAAAGAATTCACCATTAGTTATGTACTACTACTATTCTCCATTCTTGTAGCCAGTTTTCTAGCTCACGGACTTGTGTTTGAAGTTGGTTGCATGTTGTTGGAGATTTATTGTTTATTTAGTTGCTTATTTACTGTTACTTTCACTTATGTTTAATATCCAATTACTTTGTTGTATAAGCTATAATCATATATTAGTTGATCACCCTAATCTAATATGACTGCTTCCAATAGCACAATAACATCAGCAACGATATCCATATGATAGGAGCAAGTGTAACTACTGTTCGCCTGTTACCACTGTGTTGTTATTATTGCTATTGAAAGTCGTCTGCCTGTCTCTCCATTCTACCAGCATAGAAACAACAACTGCAGTCGATGAATGTCGCTTGTTTGTTGTTAGTCCCTGTTTCATATTCTGTTTTCTATGCAGCCATGGTCAGGTCTTATATGTTCATCGAAATTTTATTGTTATTTCTGCAATTTTTGAGACCGCCCCAGCAAAATTTCTCATTACCAAATAATCCGACGAGTAATCAAAGTTCGAAAAAGTTATTTAGCCACTTTTCTCATTATTTTAACATGGGGATGTCATTGGAGGAAAGTACTTACCAAAACCATACAATAAAGTAGCATAATATGTATTTTTTGTGGCTCGATTTTATTTACTTGAATAATGCATTACCAATAAGTTATAAAATAAGTAGTAGATATGTAGAAATGGTCATTTAAAATGGTTTTTTTCATATTGTCGCGCATATTTCTCGAAACAAACAATTTCCTCATGCCAGATTCGAATTTCTGGAATTTTCATTCAAATCTGCACGTATTGTTTGAAAACATGTTGAAATATAAATACCCAGCAATATTTCTCATTACCAAATAATCCGACGAGTAAGCAAAGTTCGATGATTGTAAGTACTTATTATTTAACCACTTTTCTCATTATTTTAACATGCGAATGTCATTGGAGGAAAGTACTTCCCAAGAGCATACACTGAAAAAAAAAATAGTAATAAAATTAATGACGACACATTCTTAAATTAAGTATGCGACTTCGGCATAAATTCAATCACAGTTTTCATTAAAATAATGAAAATTTACTTGTTTTTTATGAAATTTTCCTTAATCTAAAGTTTTTTGAATTTGAATTAAAGACTATCTAATCATTAGTTTTGTGTACGCCCTTCTTTAAATGTACGCCTTTAAATTAAAGAAAAAATAATTATTTTTGTGACAATCCGCATTATTTTATGTAATATTTCAACACTTTTAAGGATTTTCTACATTAAAACTATGACGTAGACATGTCATAGTTTTAATGTCGAATCGGACTTAATTGACAGTATGAGATATTTGAGTAATAAATTCAAGGCTATGCTCCCCTTTAAAGAAAATTTGTCTTGGTAATAAATTTTATGATTATTGCCATTATTTTTAAGAATACATACGAGAGAATTATGTTATCTCTCTCTCTCTCTCTCTTTCGAAGAATTAAAGATGTTTGTTAATGTGTGGATAAATAATTGTTATGGAATGTTAGAAGAGCTCCTGAGTGTAGAGAATATTCTGTTGTTCGTTTTCTTTCAAATCAGTTACTTGGAAGCGATGGAGGGAAGTGGTTGTGTGTTTTGAGACGCGGATTGTAAAAAAATGAAAAAATTAAATTGCGGTGAATATGTAAGTATACGTGCATGTTGCTTGGCACCATACCATAGCAACAACAAGAACTGAAACTAAAAATAACGGCAGTTGTGAATCAGAGGATTCGTGTACATGTATGTATGTGGTTATGCCGTCGGCGTCTCCATCGATCTCGGTTATAAGGGAGTGCGTGCATCGTACTTATTTTTGCTGTATGTTATTTATGGTGATGTACGAGTACATACATTTTTGAAATGATCTTGTTGGAAAGTCCTGTGAAGAAATTTAAGCGAACATTAAAAAATGGACAATACAAATGCGGGTAATAGGATTTGTAATACTGGAAGAGACAATAGGAAAATGTTTAGATGAGTGAAATATAATATATAGTCCTGAAATAAATAACCTATTGGTAATTACAAAATTAACAAAACACATTTTAATTGGAAATTATATATTTATATTCAGAAATGTAAAATTATTTCTGGCAATATAGAAACTTTTTATTAACAGTATGTTATACAACTATCTTTTTATTTTTTAGTAAAACAATTTTAGAATGGGTCTTTTAGAAGTATTTCTGTCGTAGAAAAGTGACAAATTCTACCAAATATTTCAACGTAAGTATTATATATGAACGATTGAAACATTTCTCTTAGTTTTCAGCGTTTTCCTATCGTGATATGATAAAATTTATTTGTATTTTCTTTAATCATTCTATTTGATTTCTTTTCAGAACAATTTTAATTTTATATCGCGAAATATTTGAAGATAAAAGATATATATGGTGAAATTCATGAAAAATGTCCTGCCTAAAAATAAAGGTTGTCCAATTTTGTTAAAATTTTGTTTATGAATGGTGCTATATGCAAATAATATATCCGCCAAGATTTGGAAATTTTCGTTGAATTTTGGTAGCATGGGCGGTGGTCCAAAATTTACTCTTCAAGCCAAGGTGTTGTTGTTTGATTATTTCTTGTGCTTCAACCACCAAATATAAGAATATTTTGTGACACGAATGTTGAAGATTTTTTCATGTGCTTTCGAATAGTTGAATCGTTTTTCGCAAAAATTTGCAATCTGACCTCATAAACGCGAAAATAATCACAACAAATTAATTTTCGCGGATTCGGATATAATTAATTTTTTTTTTTAATATTTTTAGATTAATAAGCTGATTTTCCCCCACATGTGTGCAGATTTTCAAGATGGCGTTTTTTGACACTCCTGAGGAAATAATTTTTAAAAATTTCTATATCTAAAAACATTGGGTTTAAACATTTTAATGTTTATATTTTGTTGTTTGATCGTTATTAGATAAGATAGCATAAAAGTAACTTATGATGTACTAATCTTTTGATTTTATACGCTTCCTTCCAAATTTGCTCATTATTGCAAAAATAAACAAACAATGGATTTTTGCGGTGTTGGTCGTCATTATACAATGAGTTTAAAATTTAATCACAATCACAGTCTAGTGGACTTGGTTTAAAAATTATTTCCTCAGGAGTGTCAAAAAACGTCATCTTGAAAATCTGCACACATATGGGGGAAAATCAGCCAAATTCGGGGAAAATCGGTTCAGATTTAAACATAGTCTCAATGTATATGTTACACCCGATTTGACATGTAAGCGCTGTAGAAACCTTACTTTATATCCGATCAGTTTGAAATTCGGCAGAGAGAGTTTTCTTATTACATACACTGAACACTGCCAAATTCTCATCGCAATGCCCATTTTCGCATTGTTAGGGAGGTGTCGGGTATTATATAGCCGGCCCCGCCCGACTTTCTGTCTTTCCTTACTGGTTTTATGTAAAATATATTTGGAAAATTTTTCTAAACAATAACTTTGTTTGTGTGTAAATATATATTTTATTTATGAACGCAAATGTACTTTGTTCTAATATATAAATATATGCGTTCCAAACTAAATTTCTTGATTTTCACTCCTGAGGAAATAATTTTTAAATCAATTCCACTAGACTGTAATTGGGATTAATCTTTAAACTCATTTTCTAATGAAGACCAAAACCGCAAAAATCCATTTTTTATTTATTTTTGCAATACCACGTTAAATGAGCAAATTCGGAAGGAAGTGAATAAAATCAAAAGATTAGTGTATCATAAGTTACTTTTATGCAAAAGCTGAACATCTAATAACGATCAAACAACAAAGTATAAATATTAAAATGTTTAAAAACAATTTTTTTAGATAGAGAAATTTTTAAAAATTATTTCCTCAGGAGTGTCAAAAAACGCCATCTGGAAAATCTGCACACATATGGGGAAAAATCAGCTTATTAATCTAAAAATATTTCAAAAAAAATTAATTATATCCGAATCCGCGAAAATTAATTTTTTGTGATTATTTTCGCGCTTATGAGGTCAGATTGCAAATTTTTGGGAAAAACGATTCAACCATTCGAAAGCCCATGAAAAAATCCTCAACATTCGTGTCACAAAATATTCTTATATTTGGTGGTTGAAGCACAAGAAATAATCAAACAACCGCCCATGCTACCAAAATTCAACGAAAATTTTCAAATCTTGGCGGATATATTATTTGTATATAGCTCCATTCATAAACAAAATTTGAACAAAATTGGACAACCTTTATTATTAGGCAGGACATTTTTCATGAATTTCACCATATATTCATATATTTTATTTAAAAAAGAGTTAAAACTTTTGACTTTTTCGAATTTAAATTTAAATACACACACAAACGAAATACAGAAGCAAACGAAAATACAATTAAATTTTTTTTCGATTTCGTGTTATACTCATACTTTATAGTTAAACCTGCTGTTACATTAGTTACATTGCATCGTTTCCTTTATGAACGGTAACATGTATTACCTTATAATTTGGTCCAAGGGATATTTTTGTTTTACTGAAATCAAAATAATAAGCCTTTTTTGCTTACAAATAATTTGTAAATAAGCTGCTTTCTTATCGCGAAGTTTTGTATAAAAATAAATACATATACATTATTGGGTTAAAAATTTATTTTGTATGAAAAATGTAATATGGACCAAATAGTATCTTAATCTAGGATTCGTACCTATTTGCCAATCATAAGCAGCATTAGTTTCTGTTTTACAGAGCTAATTTTTAATTAATAAATATTCCAATTCATCGCATCTTTTCTTTTGAAAATCTGTGTGAATAATAGAATTTAAATATTTATATTCAGCTCATCGCAAGACTTTCATGGTGGTGTAAAATTGTATGGTGTAAAATTGTTAGCGTTTAAGTTCTATTAACTCGTTTTTTTAATGGTAAATGTAATTAAGCCACATTCAAACAAACTTTTTAAATTAAATACGTCAGTGAATCATTTGAAGTAACTTAGGAAATATTCCTGGTGGATTGTTTTCCGCTTTTAATAAAATGTTCTTACATAAGATAAATATGCATTACCTACCTAAGAATGATCTTTAATAAGCAACCTCATGGAATAGTATAATATTATGATGTTTTCTTTTCTAAAAAATTTTGGTGCCCTGTCAGAGAGCAGCATTTTAAACCCCTTTCGCATTGCAGTATTTTCTCATAAACGAAATCAAAATATCGTTTTAGGGCGAAAGGCAGAAACAATTTACCATTTTTTGGCACAAAGGAAAATACCATCAATTTTTATTTAAATAATTGTTTATGAAAAAAAGTGTAGATACAATTCAATTTTAAATGAAAAACCTTTTTTTAATTTTTGTTGCAGTTATATGTATTTTTATAACGAAGTTGTATTTTAATTAAGCTGAATAATAATCAAAAGTGCATAAAATTGTATATTATTGTATGTTAACAATATTTTAATAATAATCATATGTTCTGCAAAACAATCCACGGTTTTTTAATATTTTAAATATTCACCGTACTTAAAAAAATGTTTTTGTAGTTTTGTTTGCACAAAACTTAAGGTTTTAAAATCTAAGTCACGTTTGACTTTTTTGAGAAAATTATTTTTGATAAAATTATATGCGGCTAATCTGATGCCGAGTCTATCCCTAACTCCATTTATATGTAAAAATATCGCTGACGTCACTTTCAAAACACACAGTCCAAATAATTAATAATATATTATATAAAAATATTTTTAAAATTTTTAGTAAAGCAATTTTTGAATGGATCTATTATGAGTATTTGTGTCGTAGAAGAGTGACCCATTGTACCAAATATTTCAATGTAAGTATTACATGTCAAATATTTAAATATATCTCTTATTTTCAACATTTTGTTACTGTGACACGATAAAATTTATTTTTATACTTTTCCGTTTGATTTCTCTCATTCAGTGGGAATGAAATTTACAAATTGCAGCAAATAAGTGAGCATACAAACTATATGATATGTAAAACTAATTATATAACAATTATTTTATACAATTTCTATTTAAATACCAGCCAAATTCCGTGTTAAAAATTAATGTCAGTTCCAATGAAAATTGTTCTTGGTCAACAAATGGAGAACGAATCCCACTGTAGATTTACAAATCGATACATATCAATAATAACAATATTACGATAGTGTGTTGGCCGGTTTGTCTTTAACAACTAAAATATTGTTTTAAATTGTAAAATGTTCAATGTTATCCGTAATACGTATTATAAATTGTTTGTATATTCCAATATAAAATATAATAAATCCAATCTTTAGAAAGAGAAAGCGTTGTGGTTTGAATTAATAAGTTAACGCTATAAGTTGCATGGAACACATCGAGGAAAGAGCTACAAGCAATACAAGCTTTCATAAACCGCGGCTTGAGGAAAATCATACGTGTATTTTGGCCCAATAAAATCTCCAATGAAAACCTATGGACAACCACGAAGCAAGAATCTATTATTCAGGAAATCCGACGCTGCAAGTGGAAATGGATTGGTCATACCCTCAGAAAGGTGCAAGACGATATTGCACGCACTGCCCTCGATTGGAATCCACAGGGAAGCCGCAGAAGAGGAAGACCTGCAAATACGTGGAGACGCCTGGTAGACGCAGTAGGCACAGAGAAAGGGTACACAAGGAATGAAATTAAAAACCTAGCCTTAGATAAAATGAAGTGGAATGATTTTGTTACGGCCCTATGCTCCCCCTAGAAACTATGGGAAAATATATATATATATAATTTGCATGAAGATTATTTTTATGAATATTAAATAATTTCAAAGAAAATAATACATTAATTTTCCATACATATTATAAAAAACTATATTTAAATCCATGTATGCCTTAAATTAATTACCATTATATTTTTATATCAAGGACATACATTTTAATTTTTATTACGATAATGTTTTAAATTATATGATATTTTACTACAAATAAGCACGCGGCAAACTTAAATTTACGCCAAAATGTGCTTAGTTTAAGACCAAACATAATTATTTTTATTACCCAAAATTCTTAATTCTATGAGATGCATCCTCAAACCAAGTACTATTCACGTCTTTAAATTAACTATAAAACCTTCTTATTTTTATAGCGATTGTCTTTGGCTTGAAATCATTGCCGAAATCCTAAACTTTACGACAAATTCTTTGATTTTCAGTATGCTTTTTTTAGTGTACAATAAAGTATCATAATAAGTACTTATTTGTAGCATAGGCATACCACATAAATGTGTGCTTATATTTTCATGATTTTAAGTACATGAATAATGCATTACCAATAAGTTATAAAATAAGTAGTATATATGTCGAAATATAGGTTTAAAGTGATTAGCTGCATTTTGTCGCCCATGTTTCTCGAAACATACAAATTTCCTCATGTCAGATTCAATGGCTTAACATCATACGATATACGTATGTAAATATTTATGGTATTTTTATTCAAATCTGTACGTATTATTTGAAAACATGTTGAAAAATAAATAAATCTTGTACAATTTGTTTATTTTGCATTATATTTAAAATTGCTAAAATGATTTTGATAACAAAAAATCAATTATTTCCGTTATTATTGGTAAGTTATTATTAATAAGCCGAAAGTAATGCAGCGAATAATGAGATGTCAGTATTTGGTAATGCAGGGAATAATGACAGGTACTTACCAAGATTTTGCTGGGAAAATCTTGTACAATAACCCACATACAAGTATAGCCAAAATTGCATTATATTAAAATTTGCCAAAATGATTTTGATAACAAAAAATCACTTATTTCTGTTATTATTGGTAAGTCATTATTAATAAGCCGAAAGTAATGCAGCGAATAATGAGATGTCATTATTTGGTAATGCAGGGAATAATGACAGGTACTTACCAAGATTTTGGCTGGGCAGTAAATAATATGCGTTTTTCGTATTTTTGTTGTCCTTTGTAATGTTAAGAATATTATTCTTGTTCTGAGTTGTAAAACGAACGTCAAACCTACTTGCCGTCTGCCTTGTTGCCTTGCTGCCTCGCTGCATAGTTACGTGTTCTCTACATTTACTTATAAAATAAAAAGAAGGGAACAATACATCAAAACACAAAAAACTATTTTAATTGAAAGGCTTAAGAAAGCCATTAATTCTCCTACATTTGTTGGTGCCGAAACCCGGGAGTAGACTTACTTCCTAAATTTAATAAATTATTAAATCTCATCTAAACTAAACTACAACTTAAATTAACTTACGTCTAAACTTAAACTTTGATTTACAAATTCTAAATAGTAAAAATTTTTTAACTAATCAAAATCTGAGAAACAAATGCTTTTAACAAAATTTAAATCAAACTAATTCTGAGCTGTTAAAATCTTGCTTCGTTTAAATAAGTCACGTTGACTCGTAATTAATTGTTGCCTCAAGTTAACGTTGTGTCGAAACTGTTTGTTATTAATCAATACATTTAAAATAATTTTTTTGTGACTCGAATTCCATATATCAATACGGCGGATTTGGATCGTGCTATTGAGGATATACGTATTTTACTCGGTCGTCTTAATCGAATTATGAATGATTTTGAAAACCAACCGGCTGCTTCTAAAACTCGCGGATTATCTCATAGTGTTTTAGAAATGATTGAAGAGATCAAAAAAATATTCGAAGGCAATCATGAACAAATTTATGATCACGTACGTGATAACTCATTGACTCCTGCGGATGTCCCATATCTCAAAGAGGAGGTTTATTATACATTCTGTCACCACTATTTGCTAGCCAAGGGAAAACTGATCGATACTAGTTTTGAACACCAATCTGCTACCCTTCCCTCAATGCTTTCTAGCACAATGCATGTTTCTTCAGAAAGAAATGATAGTTTTTCCACACAAGTCCATCTGCCGAATCGTGTTTGTAGCCCTCGTACATAATAATAACAGTTTATCTAATGTTCAAAAGTACTATTTTCTAAAAGGTTCTTGTAAGGACACTCTATTGCTATTGTTAATGAATACCCTGCTTCCGATACAAGTTACAACCTAGCATGGCCCTTACGAACAGGTGCAAGTATTATAAAAATACTTGACACAACGAGAACTTGTCTGTCTCTGTTAAAAACTCTGGACATTAAATGCGATAACTGGGATGCAATTTTGATCCATATTACTGTTAGTAAACTAGATGTACAGTCTTGAAAATAATGAGAACAGAGTCTCAAAGCTTCAACTGAAATCCCTAAGCTGGATCAGTTATATACGTTCCTTGAGACGACATTCCGTACTCTTGAATCAATCGCTGATCATATATCAACACCTATAAAATCTAGTTCTAGATTTGCTAGTACTACTAGACACATCAGATTCGGCGTGTGCATATGGTTGCTCGTGGTGACGAAAATTGTCCCTGTTGTGGAAAGCGTCATTTATTGTATAAATGTTTCAAATTCGCTGTACTGTCTTCAGCTGAAAAGCGTGAACTTATATCCTCCAAAAGAATTTGTAGAAATTGCCTCAATTCTGAACACATTGCAACAGAGTGTAGACTAGAAACGCGTTGCCAAATATGTAGTATGGCCCACCACACAATTGTACACAACGAGTTCAATGAAAATAGAAATCAATCCATTAAATTAGTAAAATCTACGACTAATAGTGCAGATAATGAAAGTCAAAGTACGTCTACCAACGCCACGGCATTAGATTCGTCTCCACTGTAATCTGTCACTTTTACACACAACTATAATATCTCATGTTTTGTTAGCCACTATTCGTGTTATAGTGAAGACTGATTTCGGGAACTTCAAGCTACGGGCAATTCTGGATCAGGGCGCACAAGACACTTTAATTAGTGAAAGTGCTGTACAACATCTAGGACTTAGAAAATAAGAAAATATAATACCTTCGCTCGAATTATTGGAATAGGAGAAAACTCTATAGTAATCAGAAAATAACAGGTGGCGCAAAAGTAACCTTTCGATGTTTTTTGGCTGTAATTTAAAAAAAAAATGAAAGAAAATGAAAAAAGCAATATTCCGCGTTCTGGAGCAGTGTAGCGTAACATTGTTTATTAACGTGTATTTCGCATGTGTTTACTACACAAATGTCAAAACAGAACTGACATTAGGGGAATCGCAAAATTTATAGCATTTTCTGATAGGAGGATTACTTTTGCGCCACCTTGTATGTCACCTTTTCCTTGGTATACCCTTGTGAAAAAGAATTTAAGCTAGAAGCTAATGCTTTCGTTATGCCTTCGTTGACAAGCTACCGCGCTGGTCCTATAGAACGCAATAATTTACCTGATCTTACAAGTTTCCAACTAGCTGATCCAGATTTCGATAAAAATGAAGAGATAGATTTACTTACAGGTGGGGGTATATATTGTGATATCCTACTTCCTCAGCAAAGAAAATTCATTTTTCTACAATTGGGTTGGGTTGTTTCGGGACCCACATCAGAAATCACGTATTCTTATGACATCAATGTTAACATTTGTTCTCTGGAAACTCAGTTGAAAGCATTTTGGGAGCAGTTAGAAAATATAATGTCGACCCCTGAAGAGATTGCATGTGAACAATACTTTAGGAGAACACAGTCGTAGCGCTGATGGTAGATATACCGTTGCCATTTAGGTCAATATTAGCTGGCAAAACTCCCGTGTTCAGTCATAGTGACTTTACTGCCTTGAAGCGATTGAAACAGGTAGAAAATCGATTTACTCGAAAACCAGATTATAGGAAATTCATGGATGAGTATGAAACTCTTAGAGTTGGCCCCTATCCCCAAACAATTCATCCTCAAGGGTGCTTTTTACCGCATCATGGTGTTGTAAGAGAAAATAGTTCTACAACAAAACTACGAGTAGTATTTGATGGGAGCAGTAAAAGACCCCCTCAGTCTTCATTAAATGATGAGTTGTATCCTGGCCCAGTTCTACAGAACGATTTGCCTGCCATTATAACTCGTTGGCGTCGTGTCAAGGTTGGATTTCGTTCTGATCTGGAAAAAATGTTTCGACAGATTCGAGTTGATGAAAGTCAACAACATTATCAGCAAAATTTTATGGCGGAATTCAGACCGTCTGCTATATGTTTATAAATTCCAAACTGTCACATATGGCACGACTTCAGCCCCATACCTATCGATTAGAGTGCTGCAACAGTTAGCTCAGGACGAAATTGACACGTATCCCGAAGCTTGTAGCGTCTTAAGGACTGACACATATGTAGATGACATAATTTCAGGAGCTGATTCTGAATCTGAGGCAAGGTTTAGGTTAGGGTGGCAGCCGTATTTTTTTATACAAGCTCACATAGACCAGTTTAGGTCCGTAGTGTTACCACGGGCTGAAATGCCCCTCATCGAAACCAACTTGTTTGATATACAAATTTATCGATAGTACGAATATCGGTACTGGAAAGATCTGTTAGGCTGCCTAGAGAAGCCGACCCCAGTATGTCCAGTCGTCGTTTAATCAGAGCGGGGCAGTCGCATAGCAAGTGCTCAATGCTCTCCACTTCTTCCTCATCTCCACAGCATCTGCAGAAGTCATTAGAGTCAATACCCAATCTTTTGGCGTGTTCGCCGATAAAGCAGTGTCCCGTCAGAACTGATACTAACGTAGACAATCTTTGCCTCTCTAGTGCGAGGAGATATTTTGATCTTCTCAGGTCATACCTTGGCCAGATTTGTCTGGGTACTCTGCAGGTGCCGATTTCTGTCCATCTTTCGTTGGACTGCCTGATTGCCTCTTGCCTAAGCCAAAGCTCGCACGTGGATAGTGGCGCACCAATATATGCAAATTCTTCGAGAATTTGTAATGTCGTCCCTTTCCTAGCAAGTACATCGGCTTTGCAGTTCCCAGGGATATCCCTATGCCCAGGCACCCATATGAGGTGTATATTAAACTGCTCAGCCATCTCGTTAAGAGATCTGCGGCAGTCGAGGGCTGTTTGTGAATTTAGGAATGTTGCCTCCAGAGAATTGATGGCAGCCTGGCTGTCCGAGTAAATTACAACGCCAGTGTTGGTTACTATGTTGCGATTCAGCCACTTGGCTACTTCCCATATTGCCATTATTTCGGCTTGATAGACACTGCAGGTATCTGGTAGTCTGTGAGCTATATCCAATCTAAGCTCTGCGCAGTGTACTCCGAAGCCAACCTTTTCATCAATCTTCGAACCATCCGTGTAAAAGTGGAGATGGTTTCTATTACCTGGTATTCTTCCAACCCATTTATCTCTGGCGGGAATCATAGTGATGTAATTTCTCTAGAAGGTGTACACCGTTGGTATATAGTCCACTCGGTCGGTTACCATAGCACTACACTTTGATATCCTCATGTGACCGTAGTTTTTGTACCTCCACATTGATAGGCAGTTTAATCTTATTGCCGCTTTGGTTGCAACTTCTCTCGCCACAATATTAATCGGCAGTATATGGAGTAAGGCTTGTAGAGACTCGTTCGCTGTAGTCCTTAAGGCTCCGCTTATGCTCAGGCAGGCTGTTCTCTGAACCTTTGTTAGTAGGTTGGTGATGGTTAGTTTGTCAGTTGCCGTCCACGATACCACAATGCCGTATAGCAGTATAGGACGAACTACTGCTATATATATCCAGTGGACGATTTTAGGAGAGAGGACCCACCGCGACCCTACAGCCTTTTTGCAGGAATATAAGGTGACGTTGGCCTTCCTTACACGTTCCAATACGTTAAGTCTGAATAACAGTTTTCTATCTAGAATTATTCCCAAAAATTTTGCAATTTCAGAGAAGACTAGATCTGTTCCATTTATCTGAGGTGGAGGGTCCACATGTGGGACTTTATTCATCCTAGTGAAGAGAACCAATTCTGTCTTGTTTGGGTTTACGCCCAAACCGCTGCTTCTGGCCCATCTAGCCAATTTGTTCAGAGCCACCTGTAGAATGTCTCGGAGGACGTTTTCGAATTTGCCACTCACTGCGATTGCAACGTCGTCCGCATATGCCACGACCTTGCAGCCACAACGTTCTAGATCTAGCAGGATTTCAATCACCGTTAGGTTCCAAATTAGTGGAGACAGTACTCCTCCTTGTGGGGTCCCTATGTTTACAAACCTTGTTAGGTTGTGGAACAAGACATGCTGTTATGCGTCTTCTGTTGAGCAGACTTTGAATTAGTCTAATCAAACTACAGTTAACTTTTAGATGTGACAGTGCTTCCTTGAAATGCAGGGACGATTCGATAGTGCTCACAAGTTCGTGCAGGGCTGATTCTGTAGACTTCCCCTTATAGTAAGCATGTTGGTTCACCGACAGGAGTTTTGTATCCAGGTTTTCCCTAATGAAATAATCTAAAAGTCTTTCCAGACCTTTCAATAGGAAGGAGGATAGGCTAATTGGTCTGAAGTCTTTTGGCCTAGTGTGTGATATCTTCCCCGCTTTTGGTATGAATACCACTTTGGTATCCCTCCATCGATTCGGGATGTATGAAAGCCTGATACAGCCTACATAAATTTTCTCCAGCCAGGGGATAATGTATTTCAACATTTTCTGCATTTCTGCTGGAGTGATGCCGTCTGGTCCAGGTGACTTGAAGGGCTCAAAGCTATTAATAGCCCAGCTTATTCTGGATCTCTCAGTCAACAAGCTAGCGACGCTCGCAGTCCACTCGCACTCTTGTTGGTCCTGCTGATCCTCTGGTTCTGTTAGAGAGTTCCCCGGGAAATGTGTGTCGAGCAGTACATTGAGCGACTGCTCGCTGTTTTTGGTCCAATTATTTGCCTCATCCTGCAAGTAACCCACTGTACAGGGTGAAGCTGATAATATTTTCCTCAGCCTTGCGGCGTCGGAGACCTTTTCCACTTCGCCACAGAAGGTATACCAAGAGCGTCTTTGCGCCTTTCTAAGCACCTTCTTATAGATCTTGAGTTGCTCTTTATAGGCATCCCAAACATTAGCAACCCCTGTATATTTAGCCTTGTTGAATATCTTGTTGCAGGTCTTTTTCATAGCCGTTAGCTCAGAGGTCCACCATTGGGATTTAGTTTTACCCTTGTACCTTGTTTTTGGACAGGCTTCTTCAAGGGAACTATTGAATGATGTGGTGATATGCTCGACCAGATTATCCAGACCGGCTTTGTCATTCGGTTCGTACAGAAGTTTGGAGTTGAGAACTTTCATGAAATTCTGTTCATACAGGTGCCACCTTGTGTTTCTCACATTTCTGTGGACGGCAGATTCAGGCGCTTTTTCAGCGAGTTTGAACTCAATATAATGGTGATCTGAGAATGAGTGGTCGTCCAGTACATTCCACCCAATAATTTTGTCTGACTGCCGGTCAGTAGCAAATGTTACGTCTAGTACTTCTTGTCTGTCTTTAATTGTAAAGGTCGGTTTATTACCTATGTTACAAATACTTAGGTTGGTAGTTAGAATAAAGTCAAGAAGCGAATCACCCCTATTGTTTATATCCGTACTACCCCAGACAGTATGATGAGCGTTCGTGTCTGCGCCAACAATCAGCTCAACCTCGTCAGACGTTGCTTCTTCTACTACTTCCCTGAATAGAGCAGTCGGTACCACAGCTTCATAAGGCAAGTAACTGGAGACCACCCAGTATATGCGATTACCGATCTCCAGACTAGCAGATGTTTGGTCTTTACCACTTAAATTACCCAGGAGACAGATACTTAGATCTTTCCTGGCCAAAATACAGGTTCTTGGAGTGCCATGATACCGCACACCCTTCCTGTATCAGGACGATGTCTACTGCACCTGTGGACAGGCGCAGCAATAGAGCCGCTGAGGCTACTTTAGCGTGATGGAGGTTAATCTGTAAAATTTTTACCATCATTGGTAATTGACAGATTAACATCCACCCCGACAAGGGTGTTATCGAACTCTTCGTCCGTATCATCTCAGCCCTCATCTCCCCTCAGCCCCTTTGTGTCAGAAGTAGAGCTTTCGTCCTCAGAGTAGGACGTTACAGATCTTCTTTTAGAGTTGGAGTCACCCGAAATAATGGGCGTGGATACCTCCGCACTTCCAGAAAGCTGTGTATCAACCACGGTGGACGACTCACCTTCCGCAGTGGGAACTATATCCTGCTTGTATACCTTCAAGACTATAGTCTCGAAGCCATACTGTAGGGTTGCACTTGCACGTTGTATATGGGAGGTGGATTCAGCGTTAAGGATCATATTGACCTGCCGCTTTTTACCATCCGCCTCACCCACCTTGCTGATTCTCCAATTATGGGCGGGCAGACCAGGATTGGAATCTTTTATTATTTCTAATATGTCAGCCGGGTTGGAGGGCTCTTCTGTAACCCAGGTGATGGCTCTAGGGATGTTGTTTTTTTCGACAACATCCAACTGGGCACCCGGCCACACCTCACCCGCTCGACTCAGAGCAGCCTTATATAGGTTTACTGATCTGGCATCACCGAAATATAAGAGCTTTACTCTCCCCTGATGCCATCCTGCATCGTTGCAGATTTGTGGTGTGCCCGGCATTTCTCTACGGACATCGAGGTAATGAGCCATAATGGCTGATTGCACATGGCTCTGAGGCAAAGTATCTACATGCACAGTTGGTAAGATAGTTGGCCGCAGGCGGTTTCAACCTACGTAAGTGGACTTCGAATTCCACTGAACTAATGGCAAATATACCGGATGATTTTCGTGAAAAAACAAATATGATTGGTTTTAACGATTCAAATGTAGTGAAAGCATTAGGTTTGGCCTGGAATACAGACCAAGATAATTTCTCTTTCCAAGTACATTTTAAAGAACAAGATGACAAAATGTAGTCTCCTATTTGACGCCTCCAAATTATATGACCCCCTTTGGCTGGCTTGCTCCACCCACTATTAATGCAAAAATTTCCTTTCAAAAATTATGGTTAGAAGGTATCGATTGGACGGACAAAGTATCATAAGTATGCAGTTGAACTGGAATCGTTACCTCGTAGAATTTAAATCTCTAGAACTTGGCTCTATATCACGTTGGATTGGTTGTCATAGGGAAAGCCCACGGTTTTTGCTATGCTTCGCAAGCAGCATACGCCGCTGCTGTGTATATAAAAATTTTGGGCTCTAAGGGTGATGGTGTCGTGAATCTTTTGCAATCCAAAACAAAAGTTGCCCCCCTAAAGGTTCTGTCAATTCCAAAGTTAAAACATAGTGCTGCTAGATTACTTACTAAACTTATGCACAAAGTTTAAGATTTGCTAGAACGTGAAATTACGAATATATACTACTGGACTGGTTGGATTAGAGGTGAATCTTCAAAATGGAGTGTTTTTGTTGGGAATCGCGTAAGTGAAGTTCAAAGATATTCCAACGTCTCTCAATGGCGCTACGTCTCAACAAAGGATAATCCAGCTGACTGTGCATCCCGTGGTATATCTTCAGTTGAATTAACGGAACACAACTTATGGTGGTCCGGTCCTAATTGGCTCCCTCTTTCACCACAACTGTGGCCCACACAGCCTGAAAATTCATATGAAACAACTATAGAAATGCGAAAATCGATTGTACATATAAATATACTAACAATTCCTGAATATCCAGATCTAATAAGTAAATGTTCGAGTCTCTCCAAGTTAATACGTGTTACTGCCTGTGTCTTACGTTTTGCTCAAAACGCTAAACTTCGCGAAACTGAAAAACGATTATCGGGTTTTCTCAAAACTTACGAACTAAATAAAGCTCTGCAATGTTTGGTTATTATGTCTCAGAAAGCTGAATTTGAAGAAGAGCTTACTCAACTAAAAAAGGAGAAATGCGTTCATTCCAGCAGCAAGATCGTCCAATTATGTCCCTTTGTCGATGAATATGGAAAAATCCGTGAAGAAGGGCGATTACAAAAAGCTCAGTTTCACTATGATTTTAAACATCCAATTCTATTGTCCAAACAAAATCCTTTATCTCTTTTAATATTTACAGACGCTCATATGAAAACGTTACACGGGGGACTTATTCAAATGCAGTCGTACGTTACCCGTAGATTCTGGATTCTCTCTGCTCGTAATCTGGCAAAAAAAGTTCAGCGTAACTGTGTTATTTGCTTCAAATATAAGGTCAAATCTGCCCAACAAATAATGGGTGAACTCCCCGCTGTACGTGTCCAACCTACACGTCCATTTAAGCATAGTGGCGTAGACTATGCTGGCCCAATTACCATCAAGCAATCTACCGCGAGAAATGCAGTCACCACTAAAGGATACATCTGTCTTATCATCTGCAAATAACAAACACAGCCTCTTCATCTGGAAGCCGTCACTACTTTATCTACGGATAAAGTAGTGACGGCAGCTTTTAGGCCGTTTACTTCACGCCCTGGTATGTGCTCTGATCTTTACTCAGACTGCGGTACAAATTTTATTGGTTCAAACAGAGAGATTCAAATACTGAAACGAAGAAGCCGTGACTCGCTGTCAGAATAACTGGTGGAGTTGCTTTCTAACAATGGCACAACCTGGCCATTCCCCTAATTTCGGTGGACTCTGGGAAGCGGGCGTAAAGTCAACAAAACATCATTTGAAACGAATTATGGATAACAGAATTCTAACATTCGAGGAATTATCTACCTTATTGTCCCAAATTGAAGGATGTCTAAATTCTAGGCCATTGTGTGCGCACTCTTCTGACCCTTCCGATACCCAATCTCTTACTCCATCACATTTTCTTGTTGGAGAACCAATTCTGAATGTTCCAGAGGAAAATCTACTAGATTGCCCCATAGACAGACTTTCACGGTGGAAAGTAGTTGAATTGCTTAAACAACAGTTCTGGAAACGTTGGTCAACAGAGTATATCAATCGACTACAATCTCGTTCGAAATAGTTGAAGCCCCAAAAAAACGTTGAACTCGGTGATTTTGTGCTGATATTTGACGAGAGGTTACCCCCAGGATAGTGGCGGCTTGCTAAAGTTACATCTGACGGTCGAGTTCGCGTTGTATCCGTAAAGTCAAATGGAAAAATTTATAACCGTCCCGTCTCCAAGAAAGCTCTTCTCCCGTCAAAGATGAATTATATTCTACAAACCTTCCTAAAACGAGTTGCTGTGAGTAGAGGCAGAGCTCGGTCATCTCAGAAACCGATTAAAACACCTCCAATTGCCCCTAAATGGCCTATATCAAGAACAGTAGTTCTTTGTGCGGGGGAATGTTGGAGATTTGTTTTTAATTTAGTTGCTTATTTATTGTTACTTATATTGCCTTATATGATCATCGAACTTTTTATTGTTATTTCTGCAATTTTTGCGACCGCAGTAAATAATATGCGTTTTTCGTATTTTCGTTGCCCTTTGAATTGTGAAGAATATTATTCTTGTTCTGAGTTGTTAAACGAACGTCAAACCTACTTGCCGTCTGCCTAGCTGCCTAGCTGCATAGTTACGTGCTCACTACATTTACGTATAAAATAAAAGGAAGGAAACAATTCAGTTGTGGGATTATTATGGATGCTGAAGATAGCTGTGTCATCCGCAAAAGTGGACATGTGTAATGAAGGTGTAGTGGGCACGTCGGCAGTATACGAGTATGTAACATACAGGGCCTGTTTCTGAATAATTTTTTGTTCGTCTACTGCGAACGATCAAAAATCACTCAATTATTCCGAGAAATCTATAAGTCAGAGAAGTTTATAATTCGTTGTGTCTGTAGAGAATCATGTAAAAAGCTTGTTCCTAAAATATTTCTAACCTGCGTTTTAAAGAATTCAAGTAATAGCTGAGAGAATTTTGATCGTTCGGCGTAGACGAACGAAAATAAGTTACAGAAACAGGCCCACAGTATTGGCCCAAGGATGCTTCCTTGTAGAACACCAGCAGAAATTTGTTTAGTTCTGGAATGTGTGCCTTTTGACTTTACGTTGAGCTCGCCATAATTGTTGCGTATTATCTGGTAACAATCTACATATTTTTATCATTAGGCCTTCGTGCCTTGAAGCCACTGTAACCGCATTGTTTAATACATCTATGAGAAGGTTTACGACTGGTTAAATATCGTCTGACGATCGTAATGAAATTTCCCCATATATGTAAATGAGTGCTTATGTTTTTTTTGTGTTTCCTCCAGTTTGTGCGCTTGTTGCAAATAGTTGCAAGTTCATTTTCTTGTCTGGATTCAAACAGAATAAGGATTGTTGGAGAATGATCTGATGAAAGATCTAATGATGGACGGACAGACAGGTTTTCGCGTCTTATATTATTCACAACGGCAATTAAATCGGGTGTTTTGTTTAAATCTGAAGGCCAGTAGGTTGGTTGACCGCTAGAAACATTATCTAGGTTGGTAGATGCTATTGTATCTATCTGCCTCTTGGTTTAGTAAGGCGTGAGCCCAAGAATGTGTGTTTGGCGTCATAATCCCCAGCTTCGAACCCAATGTCGAGAAAATGTCTGTAAATTAATACCTTGGAGGACAATAAATTGAAGATATAGATGTCTTGATGTCAGTCATATTAATTGTAGTCGCTGTAAGTGGTTCGTCTTATATTTGGGCATAGGACAGTGTTTAATCGTTTTACGTATAATAATTGCTGTGCCACCACAGGTCCGCTTTGATGTTTGGTGTCATATGTACAATAACCATTGATTCTAAAACAATTTCAAATAGTAATGTGCGTCTCAGAGACTACTAGTGCATCTATATTTTGATTTTGAAGAAAAAGTTCCACTTCATTCTTGTGTTGGCTTAGGCCGTTTGCGTTCCAATCACAAATTGTCAGTGGGGCTATTTTTGATTTAGAACAGTTTGAATTAATATACTTTGATTTCTCATCATTTCCTGCATCATGTATTGCATATTCGCCATGAATGAAACCATATTTTGAACTAATTATTCAATAGATTTTTCGATAGTTTGTTTGGACGTTCACAAATTTTTTTTTGGGATACTACTTGGATTATTGTTATTTGAGCTAGGATTTGCCATGTTGGGGTATCGTGTTTGTTGGTATTGTGCATAAATTGGTAATCTCTGTACTTTATGGACATTTTTGATATGGGTATATGCACTACAACCTCTGTAACTTTCCGTATGATTTTCACCGCAGTTGCTACATTTCTTGACGATTGAGTCGGTTTTTGGGAGAGGGCAATCCGCAGATTTATGCACATCGCCACACCTGACGCATATGCATAGAGCGCAATTTACAGTAGGCCTTTGTGTGTCCGAATTCTTGAGAATTTGTGCTTTGGGGTGGGGCTCCTCAACTGTTATCCTTTTATTACACATATAGCTCAAATCGTATACTGGGTGCGTGTCACCTTTCTTCTTGATTCTTGAAGAATCGAAAGTCGAGTTCCACCTTGAACATTGGCTGCGTAACTTTGTTTTTATTTACTATATTTATTATAGATTTGGTTTCAAAGACCTCTTTCGCCAGTTCATCTTTATTTTCATTCGAGGAAACGGAACAGTCAATGCCTTTCATTACTACAAATAGGCCTTTGGAACTTTTGAGTTGGTGCGTATAACACCGTGCGACAAATGTCAACTTTTTTTGTCACCCATAAACGAAACTATATACAAGTGAAACTAGAGACCATATTTAGCAAAACTGCATACTAAATTTTTTATTTCGTGATCGTTTGTCCTTTTTACAGGATTTTTAACCAAATGAAAGGGGAGAATTCCCGCTTTTTAATAAAATTTAAAAAAAATCCAAGGACAAAATCTGTAAAAAATGTCCTTTTAAACTTTTATCCTTGAATATCCTTCAAAGTTGTGGGTTTACAAATCTGAAAAAATACATGTTACAGAACGTACACTGACATAACACATATTAATATTTGAGCCATCTATCTTTAACAGTTAAGGAATAACAATTATTCGAATTCCACAGCCTATATAATATATTAAGGACACTTAGACAAGAAAAAACATTTTATTTATTCCCACGAAAGGAACTATATACCTACAATTAAAAATATGGGGCACTAGTAGGAAAATAATGTACTAACTTCCAGTTTTTTTTAACTGGTCTATGTGAGCTTGTAAAAAAATACGGCTGCGACCCTAACCTAACTTCCAGTTTCGCGATCGTTTGTCCTTTTCATAGGACTATTAAAATTACAAGGATAACAATTTAGATTTAATTTTTACGCCAATTAAAATGTGAATAACATCAATATACATATCAAATGAAAGGGCAGAATTCCTGCTATTCATTAAAAATTTTCCAAAGATAATATCCTTAAAAGTTTTGGGTAGAACAATTTTATCAAACAAAAAATATAAACGTAGTCACATTTTAATTTGTGTACAAAAAAATTTTCTCAACATCGTTACCCTTGTAATTTTAAAAGTCCTGTTAAAAAGACAAACGATCACGGAATAAGGAAGTTAGTACATTATTTTCCTACTAGTGCTCCATATTTTCAATTGTATATAGTCCCTTTCGTGGGAGGGAATAAAATGTTTTTTTTTTGTCAAATAACTGTTAGTCCTTAACCGTTAGAGTTTTGACGAAGTTGGAGGCTGTTGAGGTTTCGGCTCTTACCGAAAAACAAAAAGAGTCACTTACCTGGGCTAAAGGCGTCATAGATGTGCCGGCTGAAAGAGCCACAAATTCAGCTGTGTTAACGGCTAATAAAGTCAAAAGAATTAGATCACCTGATGAACCCCTGCCTTCGAAAAAGGCAAGTGACCCTAATGTCACCATCAACAGGGCACTCACCAAGCCCTTCAATGAAGTGAAGAAGGAGAGTCTACTGATGGCCGTTATAGACAGAAGTAGTGAGGATGGATCCATCCCCAAGGACAAATGGAGCAATGTGCAATCAGCCATTTTGCCTCATTACCTCGATGTCCGTAGAGAAATGCCGGGCAAACCACCAATCTGCAACGACGCAGGATGGCATCAGGGGAGAGTAAAGCTCTTATATTTCGGAGATGCCAGATTCCAATCCTGGTCTGCGGCCCATAATTGGAGAATCAGCAAGGTGGGTGAGGCGGATGGTAAAAAGCGGCAGGTCAATTTGATCTTTAACGCTGAATCCACCTCCCATATACAACGTGCAAGTGCAACCCTACAATATGGCTTCGAGACTATAGTCTTGAAGGTATACAAGCAGGATATAGCTCACACTGCGGAAGATGAATCGTCCACCGTGGTTGATACACTGCTTTCTGAAAGTGCGGAGGTACCCACGCCCATTATTTCTGGTGACTCCAACTCTAACAGAAGATCTGTAACGTCCTTCTCTGAGGACGAAAGCTCTACTTCTGACGCAGTGGGGCTGAGGGCAGTCTCCCGATTCTTTGACGCATCTAGCGGGGACACGATGATACGGACGATGAGTTCGATAACACCCTTGTCGGGGTGGATGTTAATCTGTCAATTACCAATGATGGTAAGAATTCTACAGATTAACGTCCATCACGCTAAAGCAGCCTCACCGGCTCTATTTCTGCTCCTGTCCACAGGTGCAGTAGACATCGTCCTGATACAGGAGCCCTACGCAGTGGGAGGTAGGGGGATGCGGTATCAGGACCAGAGAATGAAGCCGAGCCAAATTTGCAAGCGGCGGCTGCCATTGAAAATTAGAGATCGGCGGCGGCGGCTGAGCCGACATAAAATTTACATTCGGCGGCTCTATGATAGACATTTTAAGATTTAAAATAATAGTTGAAAAATTAAGCTCTGGTATTTATTCTTAAATAATAGATGTTTTTAAGTTAACTGTAAGATATTGTGGGGTAAAAAAATCATCGATTCCAGCCGCTAGGCGGCTCTATGATATACTCTATTTTCGAAGTATGATAAAGCTATGTATAGACGATTGTCAGATCGGACAACTTTATCAACCCTGTTAAAGTGCCGCAAATGTACGGACAATGACAGATAGTTAGGCAAAGGTGAAGACGATTGTAAGAAACCCTTAAAATTTCATATACTTAAAATATATTTTGTAAATATATATTTATATGCAGGATTGTCAATAAAAATATTTTATAGGCAGTGGCCAATAAAATGTTCTTCAGGCAATGGCGCCGTTGTCACATGCATAAACTTCGCACATACTACAATCTGCAAATTATCTCACAATGACTTTTCTGCCAAAGTTGCAAGACAAAAATTGTATGTTCACACGGTTGTACGTTCATAGGGTTGCATTTTTCCGCCATTCTTCTATACATAGCTTAAGTCGAAACAGGTTGTTTCCAGGAGAGGCGAATTGACGTTTTAGTGAAATTTTAAATTTGTGTGGAATTACCTTGTGGTTTAAATAGAATGACATCTACTGTTTTGAGCTTTACTTGATTGATTCTTTAGAATGGAGGTATTAATTTATATGTTATACTATTCTTTAATACTCCACTGATTTTTTTCCGAAAATATTTTTATCTCTATATGTACATAATCTAATAATAAATAAAAAATCTTATTATTTCCTTTAAAAAAGAATTTTTATAATTATTTTTCTATTACTATCAATTTTATGATTTTTAAGACATGTTAAATTCCCGCTTGTGACAATAAACGAATCTCACTCACTTCCATATCGTCCACCCAATAAATGAATAGTGTATAATTTATTTGTCGTTTCGAGAAAATCATATTTAAAGTTTTTGTGAAATTGAAACTCGATATTATTATTTATTAATGAACAATTTCAAACACCCAATAACCCAATTTGTGGAAGTAGAATTTCAACAGATATAGAACCAATTGAGTAGATTCTTAGAATGCAATAAAAAATAATAGTGTATATGCGTACAAATTATTCTTCTATTAAGGGGTCGATATATCTGCTATATAGCTATTTGCTTATCAAAAATGTAAATTGTATCTTAAAGTTTTTCTATGGAACGGCGGCTGTGTTTCAGCCGATTTGAGCCGCAAAGATCGGCGGCGGCTTCGGCTGCTAAAAAAAGTTCGGCGGCGGTTAAAATCGGCGGCTCGGCTCGGCGGCTTCATACTCTGATCAGGACACCCAACTTTAAACTGCATTTGGCCAACTGTGAAGGCACTCCAAGAACCTGTATTTTGGCCGGGAAAGATCTAAGTATCTTTCTCCTGGCTAACTTAAGTGGTAAAGACCAAACATCTGCTAGTCTGGATATCGGTAATCGCATATATTGGGTGGTCTCCAGTTATTTGCCTTATGAAGCTGTAGTACCGACTGCTCTATTCAGGGAAGTAGTAGAAGAAGCAACGACTGACGAGGTCGAGCTGATTATTGGCGAAGACACGAACGCCCATCATACTATCTGGGGTAGTACGGATATAAACAATAGGGGTGATTCGCTTCTTGACTTTATTCTAACTACCAACCTAAGTATTTGTAACATAGGTAATAAACAGACCTTTACAATTAAAGACAGGCAAGAAGTACTAGACGTAACGTTTGCTACTGACCGGCTGTCAGACAAAATTATTGGATGGAATGTACTGGACGACCACTCATTCTCAGATCATAATTATATTGAGTTCAAAATCGCTGAAAAAGCGCCTAAACCTGCCGTCCACCGAAATGTGAGGAAGACAAAGTGGCACCTGTATAAGAAGAATTTCAAGAAAGTCCTCAACTCTAAACTTCTTTATGAACCGAATGACAGAGCCGGTCTGGATAATTTGGTCGAGCATATCACCACATCATTCAATATTTCCCTTGAAGAAGCCTCTCCAAAAACAAGGTACAAGGGTAATACTAAACCTCAATGGTGGACTTCTGAGCTAACGGCAAGGACAAAGACCTGCAACAAGCTATTCAACAAGGCGAAATCTACTGGAGTCGCTAATGATTGGGATGCATATAAAGGGCAACTCAAGATCTATAAGAAGTAGCTTAGGAAGGCGCAAAGACGATCTTGGTATTCCTTCTGTGGCGAAGTGGAAAAGATCTCCGACGCCGCAAGGCTGAAAAAAGTTATCAGCTTTACCCTGTACACTTGGTTACTTGCAGGATGAGGCAAATAACTGGACAAAAAACAGCGAGCAATCGCTGAATATACTGCTCGACACACATTTCCCGGGGAACTCACCAACATACCCGAAGATCAACAAGGTCGTGGCATATGCGGACGACGTGGCAATCGCAGTGAGTGGCAAATCCGAAAGCGTCCTCCGAGACATTCTACAGGTGGCTCTGAACAAATTGGCTAGATGGGCCAGAAGCAGCGGTTTGGGCGTAAACCCAAACAAGACAGAATTGGTTCTCTTTACTAGTGTTGAAGTCACAACAGCTGACAGTCGAATCCATCGCCACCTAAGTCAGATTTTGAGCCGTTCGCTTACCCCAAACGCCGCAGTACTCGCTACGTGATGGTAACACCGTCAGTGTTTTTTTAGTTCTCCACTCACCCGCATATGGCACACTGACAAACCGCATACGGGTCACAGCCAAAATAAAATAATTAAATTAAATAAAAAGTAAATAAATTTGTGTTTTTCTTTTTTAACTCCCGCCACTCTGGCGCGGAGTTAAACAACTAGGATGAATCATTATTCATCCTAGTTGTGAGACATTTCTCACATGTGGACCCTCCACCTCGTATAAATGGAACAGATCTAGTCTTTTCTGAAAGTGCAAAATTTTTAGGAATAATTCTAGATAAAAAAATGTTATTTAGACTTAACGTATTGGAACGTGTAAGGAAGGTCAACGTCGCCTTATATTCCTGCAAAAAGGCTGTAGGGTCGCGGTGGGGCCTCTATCCTGAAATCGTCCACTGGATATATATAGCAGTAGTTCGGCCTATATTGTTATACGGCATTGTGGTATGGTGGAAGGCAACGGACAAACTTACCATCACCAACCTACTAACAAAGGTTCAGAGAACAGCCTGCCTGAGCATAAGCGGAGCCTTAAGGACTACAGCGACCGAGTCTCTACAAGCTCTAATCCATATACTGCCGATTAATATTGTGGCGAGAGAAGTTGCAACCAAAGCGGCAATAAGATTAAACTGCCTATCAATGTGGAGGTACAAGAACTACGGTCACATGAGGATATCAAAGTGTAGTGCTATGGTAACAGACCGAGTGGACTATATACCAACTGTGTACACCTTCGAGAGAAATTACATTACAATACCAGGTGATAGAAACCATCTCCGCTATTACACGGATGATTCGAAGCTTGATGAAAATGTTGGCTTCGGAGTACACTGTGCAGAGCTTAGTTTGGATATAGCTCACAGACTACCAGATACCTGCTGTGTCTATCAAGCCGAAATAATGGCAATGTGGGAAGTAGCCAAATGGCTGAGTCGAAACATAGTAACCAACACTGGTGTTGTCATTTACTCGGACTGTGAGGGTGCCATCAATTCTCTGGAGGCAACATCCCCAAATTCACAGACAGCCCTCGACTGCCGCAGATCTCTTAACGTGCCTGCCATAGATATATCCCGGGGAACTGCAAAGCCGATGAACTTGCTAGGAAAGGGACGACATTACAAATTCTCGAAGAGTTTGCATATATTGGTCCGCCACTATCCACGTGCAAGCTTTGGCTTAGGCAAGAGTCCAACGAAAGATGGACAGAAATCGGCACCTGCAGGGTAGCTAGACCAATCGGGCCAAAGTATGACCTGGGAATATCAAAATATCTCCTCGCACTAGAGAGGCAAAGATTGTCTACGTTAGTATCAGTTTTGACGTGCTTTAGCTTAGGCAAGAGGCAATCTGGCAGTCCAACGAAAGATGGACAGAAATCGGCACCTGCAGTTAGGTAGACAAATCTGGCCAAAGTATGACTTGAGAAGATCAAAATATCTCCTCGCACTAGAGAGGCAAAGATTGTCTGGCCAAAGTATGACCTGAGAAGATCAAAATATCTCCTCGTACTAGTGAGGCAAAGACACTGCTTGATCGGTGAATACACCAAAAGATTGGGTATTGACTTTAATGACTTCTGCAGAAGCTGTGGGGATGAGGAAGAAGTGGGGAGCATTGAGCACTTGCTATGCGACTGCCCCGTTCTGAGTAAACGACGACTGGACATACTGGGGTCGGCCTTTCTAGGCAGCCTAACAGATCTTGCCAGTACCGATATGCGTACTATCGATACATTTGTATATCAAACAGGTTGGTTTCGATGAGGGGCATTTCAGCTCGTGGTAACACTAGGGACCTAAACTGGTCTATGTGAGCTTGTATAAAAAAATACGGCTGCCACCCTAACCTAACCGTTAAAGACTTTAATTTTAATTTAATATATGTTATGTCAGTTAGAGTTCTGTAACATGTATTTTTTCAGATGTTTAAACTCACACTTTGAAGGACATTCAAGGATAAAAGTTTAAAAGTAAATTTTTTATAACACTCGTCTTTGAAATTTTTTTCCAAAATTTTTATTAAATACCGGGAAATTTCCCCTTCTAATTGATATGCATATTTATCAACTCACATTGTAATAAGTGCAAAGAAAAATATTTCAAAAATGTTATCCTTGAAATGTTAAAAGTCTTGAAAAAGGACAAACGATGACTAAATAAAAAACTGAGTATGCAGTATTGTGATCTCTAGTTTCACTTGTATGTATATTGTTTCGTTCATGGGTGAAAAATTGTGTCGCACGGTGTAATAGTTATTTTTTCTTGGTCAAACAGTTCTACCACTTTTCTATAAAGCGTTTCGGAATACGTTTGTACTTTAGCTTCTAAGACATTGCCTTGACGCACCGAAACTACATGGTAGTTTTCTTTACCTAAGTGCTTCGATAGTTTGATAACGAGCGTGTTACATGTTTGTTCACGCAAGTATATTGGAGAAGGTAGTATTTTTTATGCACGTGGAAAAAGCTTAAAGAAAATATAAATATTTTCTATTTCTTTCTTTCTATCAATAAAACACGTTACAAACACCTTCAGTATAAAATATTAGTAAATTTATTTATTTTTTTGTTTTATTTAAATTATTATCAATTTAAATTGAATTTAATAGCTTTAAAGTATGTACTGGTTAAAAGTTAAAAGCTGTTTACTTTTGGTACAAAATGGTCCATCTGTGTGAGAGGTACTAAAAGGGGCGTCCCAATAAAGGTCACTTTTCTCTGGACTCTAGGTACTATAAAAAAATTATACAAAATTTCAAGTATTTATATACACTGGTATTAAAGATATAAGCTGTTTTGGTGTAAAATGGTCCATTTGAGTGGGAGGTACCAAAAGGGGCGTGCCAATTGCGGCCACTTTTCTCTAGACTCTAGGTACTATAAAAGCAGTCCACTGTACGAAATTTCCAGATTTGAATGTGAGCGAGGCAATAATGCCCATTTTTCACTGTTTTGTAGGTACTATTAAACCATTACAATGTACAAAATTTCAAGTTTTGTATGCACTGGTAATAAAATTATAAGCTATTAACTTATGGTTCAAAATTGTTCATTTGTGTGGGAGGTACCAACAGGGGTGTGGCAACTTCGCCCATTTTTCTCGAGGTAATAGTGACTAATACTATGTGTAGAATTTCAGAGGATTCAAAAAAGTAGTAAATTTTGATTTATTTTTTTTAATATTGTGGGTCATTATTTCCACATACTAGGGAAACATTTTCTGAGAATTTAGGAAAGACCTAGTTCTTGACCTGTGACGCTTGAGAAAGCACTACCCATATACGTACGAAATTTAAAGTCATTCGGTCACTCCTTTCCAGAGTTATCGTAAGCACCATTCAGTCGAACTGACAGACGGAAGGACATTAATCAATTCATATTTATTTTAACCCATGGAGACAAATGCTGGCATTTTTAAATTTTTTGGGAAAATATGTTGGTAATTTTCAAATATATAACAAAAAAGCATTGCCTTTTAGTATACGCGTGCAAAATTGCTTCCAAATCTACATATGTAAATATTCAGAGTGGGTCGGTTTCATTTTGAATTACCCCATACTTTTCATATATTTAATGAAAATTCAAAGATATGTAAAAATCCGAGGTCTAGTAATAAGTTAAGCGGGTATATAGTAAGGTTTCACAAGAAAATATTCAACCCATAATACATTGTAAAAGAATGTGATGAATGAACTACTTTTAAATGATTCCTAAAATAAAAGACGTTTCTGTATAAACACAGTAACGGATTTCAATCATTTATTTTAATTTTATTTGTTATGTATAAATCCTTTTGTACAGAGGTTCTCTCGAATCATAAAAACTAATTTGTAGTTGAATAAAAACGCGTGACATGAACGTTTTTTATAAATGAAAATTAGATGGAAAATACAAATAACTGTTTCCGAATTATATCTGCAGATTATAAAAAATATAGTATACATAATAATTACATATCTAGTATAATTTCTTTAAAATGTAACTGCGTCTTCTTAAAAGTATATAAGTTTATTTAAATTTTAAATTAAAATATTTTATATGAAAGTATAACATAGTAACACTTAATGAACAATCCACGGTTACAGACAAAACTTCTGTTTGACATAAATGCGGTAACTCACAGCTACAACAATATTGAGTAATTGAGTTTGATATGACTTTGTGGAAGACCCAACATCTCCATGGTACATTGCTGCCGGATTATCTCCTGGAATGAAATAAAAATATTGATTTAGTTAGGACTATTTATTATTTAATATTAGGTGTGTTTTCGTTGTTATTTCGGTTTTGAATTAAAATAAATGTTTTTTTTGTAATTTTTGCGAAAAAGTTGTGTCGGAATTTTGAGTTATCGAGAGACTTAATTAAAAAAGAAAAGTTTTCGAGTGTGTAATTTTGTATATTCGACCTGTGTTTTTAATTTTGTATGATATTTATCCAAAAATGAGCTCGAGGTCTATGTTGGTTTTTTAAGCGTTTTTTATTGTTTCCATTCAATATTTCTTCTTTCTTCGAAAGACATCATCAGGATGAGAAAATATAACTACGAAAAACCTTAAAATTATCCGTAGAATGAGTATGTAGTGCCTTCGTCGTTGTCTGTTATCATACTGACAACATAGATCACACAATTGTTACCATTTGTGTGAGAGGTACTAGAATGGGCATGGCAATAACGTCCACTTTATACTGGACTGTAGGTACTATAAAAATAGTATCCCTTTATATGGGAGGTAACAAAAGGGGCGTGGCATTTTCACCCATTTTTTCAGCGTATAGAGGCGGTAAAATGAGTACTTTTTATGCAATTTTACAGGATACCCATTAGTACTATAGAAGTTATAAGAGCTTTAACATGTCACAAACATAAACTGAGTTTGAATAAAATATTATAACATACGAAATTTTAAGTCATTCGCTCACTCCTTTTCGCTCCAACTGACAGACGGACGGATACTAATCAATTCATAACTTTTTGACACATGGTGGACCCAGGCTGATATTTTTACATTTTGTGGTAAAATATGTGGATAGTTTTTAAAAATAAAACGAAAAAACTGATCTATGCTTTTCAGGATAATAAATGATTAAGGTCATTTTAGTCCTTGTTAAGTGCGCCAGCTGTATCTAGCCAAGTTATTCGTTTGTTTGCATTGAATATATTCGATCACTAAGTCAGCACAACTAATTTACTGTATTTAATTCACAGTTCTTTACTTTATGACGACTTCTTCACAACGATTGCATTTATTGTACTTCCTTCTTCCCTCTTGAGTTCAACAGACATTTCATATTAATGACGTAATCATAATACTAATTTATATGTATGGTTCAATGCCCACTTGATAACCTAATTGTAATTTAGTTATTAAGCATATTCTTTCATTTTGTATCGGTCAATAACCACTCTATATATAAATGACCTAATTTTAATTTAGCTATTAAGAATATTATTTTGTTGTTTCGTATTGTATAAATAGCCATCAAATTACTTCAATAAAGTTTAATCTATCTTGTACAATTAAACAATGTAGTTTATTTTTTGGGTTGCAATCGTTTATGTGCGATTTGTAACATCTTACAATCAAGTAGACACTGTTCATTACAATCGTTTATGTGCGATTGGTAACGACATTGAAACATTTTACCTAAACACAGATTCAAACGAGGATCAAACATTTTGGCGCCCCCGGGTGGATACCCTTTGGATTGGATTACCGCTTGAGCTGGATATCGCAGGACATTGATTAGGATTGGATTACTAGGTGTATTGAATATCACATGACGTTGACTGATTTGGATTTTAACATCAAACAAGTTCGCAAATTACAATAATAATGGCTTCAGAAGAAATTCAAGGTGCTTCGGATGATCATAAATTCACTATAAAGGAACTGGCAGAAAAACAATTGGTACTTGGTAATGAAATTGAAAGAATAATATCGAATTATAAGAAGGATTCTCCTAGCCTAGACTAGCAAAACTGAATGACACAAGTGCAAGGTTTAAAGAAACCGACGCGGAGATAAGAAAACTAGAAAACATTTCAGCGGATCATGAATATTTTAAAAATAAATACTATGATGAAGTGACAGCATTGTTCGAGCAGTACATAAAGCATTTTAAGGACAAAACTAACATACTAAATAGTGGTACGGTGAATGCAGCAAACAATTATACTGCTTCAGAGGACCAGACAAAGATAATGCGCAGAAAGCGGGCACTAATAAAATCACTGGAACGTCTGTTGGCTTCGAAAGACAACCTTTACGAACACCAGATCGACAAAATATGGCAAGAAATAGAAGAGTTGCATTACTCTCTCTGTGAAACCTGTGATGACCCCGCAGTAATAGGATACAATGCCGATGAGTACCTTAGCTACGAAAACAAAGTATACACTTTACGCAGACCAATGACACCAAGCACCAATGCTACGAACCCGCGTACAGTGGACCTTCCTGGAAGCAACCTTAGCCTACCACCCATCAGCATTCCGAAATTTTCTGGTAACTACATAACGTGGCGAGAGTTTTTCGATTTTTTTTTGCCAAGTAGTACACTCTCAACACTCCGAAAGTGCATAAGATGTGCTTAAAATCCAACTTGACAGGAGATGCTGAAAAACTGATCAGGCATTTGGGAGCCACTGAGGATAACTATGACACGGCATGGGCAATGTTGCAAGATCGTTACAACAACATCAGATTGCTAAGTTGCAAAGGTTGCTTGGACAGTCATACAACCCATCATCCGTAGGATCAATAAGAAACCTTCACGACACTATCAATGAGTGTCTAATGTCTCTAGAAGGACTCGGAGTACCAACATCAACCTGGGACCCACTTCTTCATCTTCTACTAAAAAAACTCGATCGGTCGTCACACGTGCTGTATGAACAATCGTTAAAAGATCTATACCGACTATAAACGGGTTCCTGGATTTTTTAAAATCACAATTTCAATCATTAGAAGCAGTTAATAAGAAAGAGCGTCACTACACATCCGCTGTGTCAACCCAACAGGATTGTCAGTCGTGCATCTTGTGCAAAGGAGAAACTCATCAGCTATTCGCATGTCGGTCCTTCATACATCTGAGTGCATCAGAACGACTCAAGGTTGTTAAAACAAATAATCTATGCATAAATTGTCTAAAAAGTGGACATATAGCAAGAAACTGCACATCCCGAACATGTACTAAATGCAAACGAAACCATAATACCACTAGGTCACAAATAACAAAATTTTCTCTGTTATTTGTTTCTAGCATACTTTTTCTCATTGATTTTGACCTACTAAACACGAAAATGAGTTTTAAAAATTTTTCTGTCGATTGGTTTTCGAGATACAAATTTTTGAACTTTTTTTTTAAATTTTTGGAGGTACACTTACAATTTTGAGCATATCTTTCGTCTTCTTTGACGTATTTGATCCTACTACTACTCAAATTAAAGAAAATTGAGCCGTCTACAACTCATTCTCAGAAAATTTTCAAACCGGGTGAGTAGTTTTGATGTTGGCGGCTTAAAAAGGTTAAAAAACTGCGTTTTTTTTAGTAAAAATGTGGCAGAAAAATGCATATAAAAATTCATATAACATATAAAACGCGATGCTAACAGCGATTTTGGTTTTTTTACGTATAGCTGGCATTTTTCCAAAGAAAATAAGCACTTACTTAACAAAATCTGACAACAAATGGCGGACTTATAATTTTTTTGGTAAAAGACCGAAATTCCGCTATTTCACGATATTTTGATTTTCATTATTTGCACAGCTTACCTACCCAACGCAAACGAATAAATACATTTGAACTTAATTTAAAATAAACAAATTAGTCTTAGTATATTAATTTTTAATTTATTTAGAGCACTACATACTCAATGTATGGCACAATTAGAAATGGATGTGCCAGGTTAGCTAAACTAACGAAATTAACCAAATCAACGCCCAAAAAAAAATGAGTAGAAACAAAGATATAACTGTACATTTTATGCCATGTGGAAAAACATCTGACTTCTTCTTTGTTTTTTGTATTCGCTGCAATTGGTCTCACGTATTAGGGTCCAAATGTAGTCACCCATCATAGCCGTGTCATAGATGCCCTGATAGCGTCGTTCCATAGCCTTCAATTCCTGATGAAAGCGCTCGCCGTGTTCGTCGCTCACGTCTCCTAAATTCTCAGGGAAAAAATCCAAATGAGAATGCAGAAAGTGTATTTTAAGTGACATGTGCACTCCTACCCAAAAATGAAAAAAAACGAGAATTAAAACGCTATTTAAATTAACATTTGTTTCAAAAAAAACCTACCCATTGCTTCATAGTTCTTTACCAGATCCTCAACTATGTCCTTATAATTATCGCTTTTGTTGTTTCCTAAAAAGTTTTCCACAACAAGCCTGAAGGAATTCCATGCTGCGGCTTCGATGGGTGATAACAGCTTCGGGAATGTTTCATCTTTCAACATTTTTTTTATCTCGGGTCCTGCGAAGACTCCTTCTTTAATTTTTGCCAGCGAAAGGTAAGGGAAAATTGACCGTAAATAGGCAAAAGCTTCACCTTCTTTGTCCAATTTTTTGGCAAAATTTTTTATCAAACCCAATTTTATGTGCAGCGGCGGAAGTATTATATTTTCACGGTTCTCTATTAGTGGTTTGCGCTGAACATTCGCTTCTCCAACTACAGGTTTCGTTCGTTCCGGCCATTTTTTTTGAATATAATGCTGATCATCAGTGCGGCTATTCCAAAGGCACAGAAAACAGCGTATAGCCTCCTTGGAGTCCACACAGAATGGCCACAACTTTGAGGTCGGCGCATATTTTCCAATTATATTTGCTATACTCTATGCATTTCAGCAAAATGTTCATAGTTTCATAGTTCTCCTTTGAATGAACCGCATGAGCAATAGGAATAGATGGCTTTTCATTCCCATTATGTAAGAGAACTGCCTTCAAGCTCTCTTTGTTGCTGTCAGTAAACAACCTCCATTCATTGGGGTTGTGAATTTGGTGAAGCTCTTGGAACAAGCCGGAAATGTCGCTGCAAAAACATATTTCGTCTTTCTTTTTTATAAAATTTTGCATACTGCTGGTGACGCTTCCTGTACGCTGTTACTTTCACTTCTGAATCCGCAAATCCACACTGTACCATCCGAGACGCAAAAAGTTCGGATTTCTCCTTAGTGAGACCAAAATCGCGCACCCAATCGTTTAGTTCGGCCTGTGACAGTAATTTTCGCTTTCTGCACGCCCCAAATTCGCTTGCACTTGACTCGGACTCTTGATCTGACGATTCTGCTTTTTGAAGAGATGCACCAGGGCACACTGGATATGGTACATCATTCGAATGTGGTACTGGAAGTGCAAACGATCCCACTTGAGCGTAGTTCCATTTTAAAAATCTCCCTACCCCACTGTTTGTGGTGAGGCAAAAATAACAGTCTGTGGAATGGCATAGCGGCTTTTTCCACATCATTGGTGTATCGAATTTCATATGGCGCCTTAAATTAAAATAAATTACTATATTTGCTTTGCTTAATGTGTTTAAATAAAAATTCTTACCTTCCGCCAGCTGCCCAGTTGGTTAGGATTATATAGCAAAGATCACATAGCGACTTAGGTGTCCATGGTTCTGTGATATTTGGTGAAATACCAAAATAATTCAAATAGTGCAATTGCACTGCTGGAGTAAACGTGTGTGCGTGATTATTCTTTATAAACTCGCCACAAACATTGCAGAAATTGTCTGGATTGTTCAAACACTCGAACACACGTAGTCTTTTACTCATTGTCTTACTTGTTGGGTAGGTATTATATGCACTTAAATTCAATTTGTTTCACTTTTTACTCGTACTACTCGCGTTCGTAGACACTTGTTGAATGACAAAAAACGATAAATGAACACCTATAAATACTAAGTATGTTACAATATTTTACTGACAGGTACTTATAAATGGGCGCATCTTTTAAGGGTGGCTATATACCTGATTCAGCAAGTGTGCGTTTCAAATTGTGGAAAAGTTTCCAAATAATGACCACTCACAAATGTGGGGGGAATTTCTGTAAAAAAATCCGATACAGGTAGCCATCGGGAAAACACACATCAATAAAAAAGTGTAATTCCCTTTTTTCCCTTTAATTGACTGTGAACGGAGTAGCAGTCATAAAGGAACACGAAGAGCGTCCACGCACATTCAGAAGCGTATATTACTCTGCAACCACAATCATAAAAATTAAATAACTATTTGTGTATTACTTATTTTTTTTTTAATTCTGGAATCATAAAAATTACGTAAACGTTTTTTTCCAAACAATTTTGTACATTTAAAGTGGGTTTGCCAAAATTCGTATGGCATTTTTCCAAAGAAAATAAGCACTTACTTAACAAAATCTGACAACAAATGGCGGACTTATAATTTTTTTGGTAAAAGACCGAAATTCCGCTATTTCACGATATTTTGATTTTCATTATTTGCACAGCTTACCTACCCAACGCAAACGAATAAATACATTTGAACTTAATTTAAAATAAACAAATTAGTCTTAGTATATTAATTTTTAATTTATTTAGAGCACTACATACTCAATGTATGGCACAATTAGAAATGGATGTGCCAGGTTAGCTAAACTAACGAAATTAACCAAATCAACGCCCAAAAAAAATGAGTAGAAACAAAGATATAACTGTACATTTTATGCCATGTGGAAAAACAGCTGACTTCTTCTTTGTTTTTTGTATTCGCTGCAATTGGTCTCACGTATTAGGGTCCAAATGTAGTCACCCATCATAGCCGTGTCATAGATGCCCTGATAGCGTCGTTCCATAGCCTTCAATTCCTGATGAAAGCGCTCGCCGTGTTCGTCGCTCACGTCTCCTAAATTCTCAGGGAAAAAATCCAAATGAGAATGCAGAAAGTGTATTTTAAGTGACATGTGCACTCCTACCCAAAAATGAAAAAAAACGAGAATTAAAACGCTATTTAAATTAACATTTGTTTCAAAAAAAAACCTACCCATTGCTTCATAGTTCTTTACCAGATCCTCAACTATGTCCTTATAATTATCGCTTTTGTTGTTTCCTAAAAAGTTTTCCACAACAAGCCTGAAGGAATTCTATGCTGCGGCTTCGATGGGTGATAACAGCTTCGGGAATGTTTCATCTTTCAACATTTTTTTTATCTCGGGTCCTGCGAAGACTCCTTCTTTAATTTTTGCCAGCGAAAGGTAAGGGAAAATTGACCGTAAATAGGCAAAAGCTTCACCTTCTTTGTCCAATTTTTTGGCAAAATTTTTTATCAAACCCAATTTTATGTGCAGAAGTATTATATTTTCACGGTTCTCTATTAGTGGTTTGCGCTGAACATTCGCTTCTCCAACTACGGGTTTCGTTCGTTCCGGCCATTTTTTTTGAATATAATGCTGATCATCAGTGCGGCTATTCCAAAGGCACAGAAAACAGCGTATAGCCTCCTTGGAGTCCACACAGAATGGCCACAACTTTGAGGTCGGCGCATATTTTCCAATTATATTTGCTATACTCTATGCATTTCAGCAAAATGTTCATAGTTTCATAGTTCTCCTTTGAATGAACCGCATGAGCAATAGGAATAGATGGCTTTTCATTCCCATTATGTAAGAGAACTGCCTTCAAGCTCTCTTTGTTGCTGTCAATAAACAACCTCCATTCATTGGGGTTGTGAATTTGGTGAAGCTCTTGGAACAAGCCGGAAATGTCGCTGCAAAAACATATTTCGTCTTTCTTTGTATAAAATTTTGCATACTGCTGGTGACGCTTCCTGTACGCTGTTACTTTCACTTCTGAATCCGCAAATCCACACTGTACCATCCGAGACGCAAAAAGTTCGGATTTCTCCTTAGTGAGACCAAAATCGCGCACCCAATCGTTTAGTTCGGCCTGTGACAGTAATTTTCGCTTTCTGCACGCCCCAAATTCGCTTGCACTTGACTCGGACTCTTGATCTGACGATTCTGCTTTTTGAAGAGATGCACCAGGGCACACTGGATATGGTACATCATTCGAATGTGGTACTGGAAGTGCAAACGATCCCACTTGAGCGTAGTTCCATTTTAAAAATCTCCCTACCCCACTGTTTGTGGTGAGGCAAAAATAACAGTCTGTGGAATGGCATAGCGGCTTTTTCCACATCATTGGTGTATCGAATTTCATATGGCGCCTTAAATTAAAATAAATTACTATATTTGCTTTGCTTAATGTGTTTAAATAAAAATTCTTACCTTCCGCCAGCTGCCCAGTTGGTTAGGATTATATAGCAAAGATCACATAGCGACTTAGGTGTCCATGGTTCTGTGATATTTGGTGAAATACCAAAATAATTCAAATAGTGCAATTGCACTGCTGGAGTAAACGTGTGTGCGTGATTATTCTTTATAAACTCGCCACAAACATTGCAGAAATTGTCTGGATTGTTCAAACACTCGAACACACGTAGTCTTTTACTCATTGTCTTACTTGTTGGGTAGGTATTATATGCACTTAAATTCAATTTGTTTCACTTTTTACTCGTACTACTCGCGTTCGTAGACACTTGTTGAATGACAAAAAACGATAAATGAACACCTATAAATACTAAGTATGTTACAATATTTTACTGACAGGTACTTATAAATGGGCGCATCTTTTAAGGGTGGCTATATACCTGATTCAGCAAGTGTGCGTTTCAAATTGTGGAAAAGTTTCCAAATAATGACCACTCACAAATGTGGGGGGAATTTCTGTAAAAAAATCCGATACAGGTAGCCATCGGGAAAACACACATCAATAAAAAAGTGTAATTCCCTTTTTTCCCTTTAATTGACTGTGAACGGAGTAGCAGTCATAAAGGAACACGAAGAGCGTCCACGAACATTCAGAAGCGTATATTACTCTGAAACCACAATCATAAAAATTAAATAACTATTTGTGTATTACTTATTTTTTTTTTTAATTCTGAGAATCATAAAAATTACGTAAACGTTTTTTCCAAACAATTTTGTACATGTAAAGTGGGTTTGCCAAAATTCGTATCGTAAAATGCACCAGTGTTTCTATGTTCTGCATTTTCATTATACCATTTTCGACGAAACGTCCCTACGGTATTGTAAATAGGTTTTTTACAATTATGAAATATTTGTGTTATTAATATTAATTTAAAAATTTTATCAAAACTGCAAAGTGAGGTGACATTTGAAAAAAATTTCCCAAAAAAAATTGCTGATTTCACTAAATTTTTGAAATTTCACGTCCCTTGCCAGAACAGAAGACATTAACCCAGGGTGGTGAAATTTTGAACAGAAGTAACTTATGTATAGGAGCAACTGTTCCGTTCTATTCCAAAAGGATTATAAAAAACTTGCTTTTTCGATCCCTCCTAGTAGGTTAGCTGTGCAAATAATGAAAATCAAAATATCGTGAAATAGCGGAATTTCGGTCTTATACCAAAAAAATTATAAGTCCGCCAAAAACCAAAATCGCTGTTAGCATCGCGTTTTATATTTTATATGAATTTTTATATGAATTTTTCTGCCACATTTTTACTAAAAAAACGCAGTTTTTTAACCTTTTTAAGCCGCCAACATCAAAACTACTCACCCGAAAACACACATCAATAAAAAAGTGTAATTCCCTTTTTTCCCTTTAATTGACTGTGAACGGAGTAGCAGTCATAAAGGAACACGAAGAGCGTCCACGCACATTCAGAAGCGTATATTACTCTGCAACCACAATCATAAAAATTAAATAACTATTTGTGTATTACTTATTTTTTTTTTAATTCTGAGAATCATAAAAATTACGTAAACGTTTTTTCCAAACAATTTTGTACATGTAAAGTGGGTTTGCCAAAATTCGTATCGTAAAATGCACCTGTGTTTCTATGTTCTGCATTTTCATTATACCATTTTCGACGAAACGTCCCTACGGTATTGTAAATAGGTTTTTTACAATTATGAAATATTTGTGTTATTAATATTAATTTAAAAATTTTATCAAAACTGCAAAGTGATGTGACATTTGAAAAAAATTTCCCAAAAAAAAATTGCTGATTTCACTAAATTTTTGAAATTTCACGTCCCTTGCCAGAACAGAAGACATTAACCCAGGGTGGTGAAATTTTGAACAGAAGTAACTTATGTATAGGAGCAACTGTTCCGTTCTATTCCAAAAGGATTATAAAAAACTTGCTTTTTCGATCCCTCCTAGTAGGTTAGCTGTGCAAATAATGAAAATCAAAATATCGTGAAATAGCGGAATTTCGGTCTTATACCAAAACAATTATAAGTCCGCCAAAAACCAAAATCGCTGTTAGCATCGCGTTTTATATTTTATATGAATTTTTATATGAATTTTTCTGCCACATTTTTACTAAAAAAACGCAGTTTTTTAACCTTTTTAAGCCGCCAACATCAAAACTACTCACCCGATTTGAAAATTTTCTGAGAATGAGTTGTAGACGGCTCAATTTGCTTTAATTTGAGTAGTAGTAGGATCAAATACGTCAAAGAAAACGAAAGATATGCTCAAAATTGTAAGTGTACCTCCAAAAATTTAAAAAAAAAAGTTCAAAAATTTGTATGAACCAAAAACTATGCTAGAACCAAATAACAAAACGACTGTTGGCTAGTGTACCCTGTTGCACTTTGACAGTTCTAAGGACAAGAAAATGAGGACAATGTATCAAAAGAAGAAGATATCATAGCCAGCATGCCGGTCAGCTTATCCGCTTCAAAGGAGACTACTCATTGCGCCTACGTTTGGCTCAGTACAGTTCGCGTCAGATTAGTGGCAAACAATGGCCGAGTTCACGAATGCAGAGCCATATTGGATTCCGGTTCACAAGTAAATCTTGTGTCTGAAAAGCTAGTAAACCAGCTAGGTATCCAACTACGACACAATCCAATTTCGATAGAAGGCATTGGAGCTAACCGGAAAAGTTGTCGTTATCGAGTTAACGTGGAATTACAATCCAAGTTAAATTGATTCTCATCGAGACTAGAGGCATTTGTCTTGCCGAAAATTTTTAATGAGCAACCATCAATGATGATAAATGCGTCATCATGGCCTATTCCTATTCCACTTGCGGATCCCCATTTCAATCAACCCGGACAAATAGACGTGTTACTATGAGCTGAATTCTTTCATCAAATACTTTCAATTGGTCAAATCAAACTGAGAGAAGATTTATCAAGTCTACAAAACACTGTTTTCGGATGGGTGGTTTCTGGAAAAATAGACTATCTCCAAGACCATGCACCAACTTGCTGCATTTTCAGTGAAGACGACGACGATACAAACGAATTGTTAGAAAGATTCTGGAAACTTAACGAACTAGAAGAAAACGTATCAACGTACACAGCGTTAGAAAGGCAATGCGAGTCACACTTTGCACATAATACCACAAGGTTACCTTCCGGTAGATTTGTAGTGCGTTTACCATTTACTGACGATCCAAACACACTGGGGGAATCAAGGCAGGTGGCTCTCAATCGGATGTTGACAGTGCAGAGACGATTATCAAAGGATACCACTTTAAAAGCGTCTTATAGCTATTTTATGGACGAGTATCAAAAATTGGGTCATATGACCGAAGTTCCAGAAGTTCCAAACCGGATAGCAGTACCACTAAAGGCCCGTCCCTTAATGACATAATGCACACTGGCCCAAAAATTCAGACTGATATCTTCACAATACTGTTGCGTTTTAGAATGCCAAGATATGTGTTCACAACGGATATCCAGAAAATGTACTGTCAAATCGAGATTCATCCTGATGACCGAAGGTATCAAATGATTATTTGGAGAAAATATCCATCAGAGGAATTAAAATATTACCAGCTAAATACAGTGACATACGGCACCAGAGCAGCGCCATACTTAGCAATTAAATGTTTAAAGCAATTGCACTCGGAAAATCGGATGTCATACCCCTTAGGAGCTAAAGCTTTGGACCAAAACTTCTATGTCGATGATGGTTTACTCGGAGGAAATAGTTTATTAGAAGCTATATCAATGCAAAGGGAACTCACAATAATATTGAAATCAGCCGGTTTTGAACTACGGAAGTGGTGTGCAAATCATCCTCGACTACTCCATGGTATACCGGAAGAACACAAAGAAATAAATCTCGATTTTGACGATGAGTCACGCGACCGAATGAAGACACTGGGTTTGACCTGGTTGCCAAAAGAAGATACCTTTTGTATTAAAACCCAAATAAGCTCCTCAACCAATAAGATAACAAAAAGAAGTGTCGCTTCTTACATCGCTCGTATTTTCGATATCTTGGCACCGATAGTTACCATCGCAAAAACGTTCATGCAACAACTATGGGATCTAAAAATATCTTGGGATGAAGCACTTCCCGTGCATTTACACACAAAATGGTCTCTGTTCTTTCAACAATCGAAAGAACTAAACAACTGGCAGATTCCACGACATGTATATAACCATGAACCAACAAAATCAACTCAACTCCATGTGTTCGTTGACGCTTCCGAAAAGGCATACGGTGCAGTGTTATACATCCGTTTTGTGACAAAAGATAATCGAATAATGGTAAGACTTTTATGCGCTAAGTCAAAGGTTGCGCCCATTAATCGTCAACACCAAACTATAGCCCGACTCGAATTATGTGGCGCGGAACTTGGAAAAAAATTGGCCTTCAGAGTTCAACACCTTGAAAGTGAATCGTTAACCTTTTGGTCTGACTCTGAGGTCGTACTAGCATGGATAAACTCGGATGCCTCACATTACGAAATATCCGTAGCCAACCGTATTGCAAAAATTCAAAACAGATCATCATCCCAACAATGGCGTCACGTCCCATCAAAATCTAATCCCCCAGACATCTTATCACAGGATGCGAACCCAAAGATTTTGCACGATGTGACATGTGGTTCTTTAGTCCATTTTTCTTACATGGGAATGAAGCGGTGTGGCCTAGTAATATTTTTAAAGAAAAATTAGTAACGACTGAATCGTACAAAAGGAAAGTGCCTGCACCCTTATTTACTTATCGAAAGAAGGAGAACATATTATTAACTCTATAAATCACGGCAAATCTTTTAAAAGACTTCAACGCATTGTCGGTTATATGTTAAGTTTTGGAAAAAGGACAAGATCCAAGCAACATAAATCAGTAACTAACTGCTCGAGAATTGGATGATGCACTTAAGTTGATTATCCGATCTATGCAATCCATGGAATTTGGATAAGAAATGAAAGAACTGTCAAAAACCAACATGGTAAATAAAACCAGTCCAATGTATTGTCTTAACCCATTCCTAGACGAAAATGTCATCATCCGTGTTGGAGGGCGCTTAAATGCATCATCACTACCCTATGAAAACATTCATCAGATGTTCCTTCCATACAATAACCCGTTGACTAAGTTACTTATGAAAATGATCCACGAAGAACATATGCACTGTGGACCCACGGCGTTAGTGTCACACGTTAGACAACGGTTCCGGCCACTCAAAGCAACCACTATGGGAAGAACGATAGTGCATCACTGCGTTCGATGCAAATAATGGGAACACTCCCAGCTGCCAGACTAACACCAGCACGACCTTTTATCAACACCGGGGTAGACTACTGCGGCCCAATCTGGATTCATTACAAAGTTCGTGGCAAGAGATCAACTAAAGCATATCTAGCAATATTCTGCTGTTTCTCAACAAAAGCGATACATCTTGTTACAGATTTAACAACAGAATCCTTTTTAGGAGCCCTCAAAAGATTCATTAGCCGTAGGGGCAGATGTCAACACATTTACAGCGACAACGCTACAAACTTCGTTGGGACAAGTAATAAGCTTAGTGAACTATCATCAGCAATTTATTCAACTAAGGCCCAGGAGAATATTACGACTTTGTGCAGCGAAAAAGGTATACAATTTCACTTCATTCCTCCACGGGCTCCTCACTTTGGTTGACTTTGGGAAGCAGCTGTTAAATCTGCTAAACACTTGCTACTCAAGCACGTGTCCACGACATCGCTAACATATTAGGAATTAGAAACAGTGGTTGTAGAGATTGAGGCGATCTGAAACTCAAGACTTTGAGTCCTAATGATCCGAACAACCTTACAGCGCTCACACCAGGTAATTTTTGGTCAGCCGTTAATGCATTCAATGCAGCTGAACAACGGTCTTCCTTAAACACGCATTGGAAAGCAGTACAACAACTAAAACATAGCTTTTGGGAAAGATGGTCTCGTGAGTACCTCGACGAGTTGCAGTACAGATACAAATGAAAGAACAGTGTAACAATGTAAAACCAGGAACACTAGTTATCATAAAGGAAGATAATACTCCAGTTCTTCAATGGCCTTTAGGACAAATAGTCAGCGTTCACCAATGGGATGACAATGCAGTTCGAGTTGTTGATGTTAAAACTAAGGCAGGAATCTTCAAACGTCCCATTCACCGCTTAGCTCCTCTCCCAATAGAGGATGACAGTTCATTAAACGTGCTTGCCGATACAACACAAGAGATACCATGTAAACGGCGGCGGTAATCTGCATTTAATTTAACAACAATGGCATTAATCACCCTTATTGTCATGCCACATGCATTAGCTAGAGGAATAACCATCACCATATTTGGCTCTGACCTCGGTCTCCACTTCGAAGGAATTGGAACGATCAACGCCTCTAAAACAGATTGGCGATTAATCGTGTATTATGATCTAGAACCATATTGGACTGAAATAGAATAATTTTCTCATGGCCTATCGAATCTACGACAACTATGTCAAGAACTGAAACAAGGAAATTTGTGTAAGCATGTTATATCATTTTTGGATAGTATGGAAATGGAATTCTGTTTAAAAAATAGACTAATCCAAAACAAGAGACACAAGAGAGGTGCAGTTAACATTGTAGGCAATATAGCGAACTCACTTTTTGGAGTTCTGGATTCAAACTATGCCCAAGAAATGGTGAAGACAACCGAAAATATCAAAAGAGATGAAGGGCACTTGCAAGGTTTATTACGAAACCAAACATCAATTATTGACGCGAAAGACAAATTCCAAGATTCAGCTAATCGAGATAAAATTAAGAGTGGAAATTGGCAATGATATCCAACTGTACAAATTAATGACGGTCGAAGGAGGATTAACAAATACACATGTTGTTTTTAAAATCACGCTTCCTCTGTGTGATCACGAATCATTTATCTTATACAAAGTGATACCAATCAGCTCAGTAAAAATCGTATTCTAGGGATCAAAATAAGAAACTTTGCCGAAGGAACCATACCTCTAAAACGAATTCTGATGTCCCGGAAAAAATCCCACTTTGACTCTAAATGAGTGCTCCAATCGAGTCCAAATGTATGGAACCCCCAGGGGGTTCCAGGGGGTGTGCCACTGGCATGGGCGGGTCGGGCCTCCAAAGTTAGTGGTGGTCGGTCATACATTTGGACTCGATTGGAGCACTCTAAATGGGTCAAAGTAGGATTTTTCAAAATTTGCCTCTACCCAAAAGTTCGACCCAAATTCCGGGACATCAGAATTCGTTTTAGAGGTATGGTCCCTTCGGCAAAGTTTCTTATTTTGATCCCTAGAATACGATTTTCACTGAGCATTGGCGACTTTTTTTGCCTCCCCACAAATCGACCCGGCCTAATATATAGCCTTAGTTCATCTCAGAAAATAAATGCCGTATGAAGACAAATCGGCCAACAATTAACACTAACTGGGTCTGGTCTCCTAACTTTGGAACCTCAATGCGTAATAAAAGATAAATTCCTGACAGACATCACACGTACCAAAGCACTCAATATGCTTCATGTACTAGCCTTGGAAGACGATACGATATACTAAAACCTGCTCATTTTCATCCCTTGCATGAAACCCTTGCCAACTACACAACTCATCTAGAACGTCTCACAGAAATCCAAAATTCATTAGCGGCCCAAACTTCTTTGGACTTACCTGCCCAACTTCAAACAATTAATTATCATTACTGAGCAATTGGCTACACGGCACTAATATTGTCCATCAGTCTTACGGTGTACCACATTTGGAATTCAAAATCAAAAAGAAGAAAACCACTCACTCAGTCGACACCTCATCCACATTCATCAAATTTTGTTGTCCAAACATTATGATTACATATTATATAACTTCGTCATAAGTACGATATATGATACTTGAATAATTTATAAGCTCATCATAAATTCAGACCTTACGGGGGGAACAATCTTAAGTGCGCCTGTTGTATCTAGCCAAGTTATTCGTTTGTTTGCATTGAATATATTCGATCACTAAGTCAGCACAATTAATTTACTGTATTTAACTCACAGTTCTTTACTTTATGACGACTTCTTCGCAACGATTGCATTGCATTTATTGTACTTCCTTCTTCCCTCTTTTGAGTTCAACAAACATTTCATATTACTGATGTAACCATAATACGAGTATAAAAACAACACATTTTATTTATATGTATGGTTCAACGCCCACTTGATAACCTAACTGTAATTTAGTTATTAAGCATATTCTTTCATTTTGTATCGGTCAATAACCACTCTATATAAATGACCTAATCCTTTTGATGTCCTTAATAGACAAAAATTAATTACTTAATTTACAATTATTGTTTACGGCGGCGGGGGCGTAGGGGAGAAAAAGACGAATTTACGTTTACTCCGGAGGGTAAATAATAAGAGAGAGAATAAGAATATAAATAAAACACGATTAGTTTCATGTAATATTAATAGGCAAGGTGCCTGAGGTTTATTGTTGTTTTTGCTGCTAAGTTTGGTAACGAAGATTTACCTTAATTTATTATGTACAGCAAGATGTACTTAAACGTGCGATGTGTGTCGAGCGACGGTCCAAGATGGAGAGAGGTGGCGGAGCAAGTGTCAAGAACAAGAAAACGAATCGTTACTCGTTAAAATCTGCAAAGCTAATATTACAAGGATGTAGTAATAAGGAGTAGGCAGATTTTAACGAGTATGTATGCCCGATAAATTGGTCAATATATGAACCGAAAGAAATCAATGACATAAACGAAATTCAAAGGAACATTCTAACTTAAACATTCCGACCACCTTGCAACATCAAGGAAATGTTGCGACTATAATTAATTCATTTTTTTTATAATATTTTCAATATATATATGTATATGCGGGCCGTAAGGGACCCCAAGAGAAGGACAGGACCATTGAGGAGCCTGTGACGGGTCATTAGAGACCACGAGTGAGGGCCACAAGGACTCCCACAAAGGACAGGACCGCAAGGGATCCTGTGACGTTGATAGTCATACGGACCACAAACGATGGGCCGTGAGAGACCCCGCGACAGGACAGAGCCTTTAAAGACTCTGTGACGGAGCCATTATACACTCCGAGTGAGGGCCACAAGAACTCCCACAAAATGACAGGACCATTAAGGAGCCTGTGACGGGTCATTAGAGACCACGAGTGAGAGCCATTAGGGACTCCCACAAAAGGACAGGTCCATTAAGGAGCCTGTGACGGGTCATAAGAGACCACGAGTGAGGGCCATTAGGGACTCCCACGCACGAACAAATCTACAACTAGAACTAGCAATTAAATTAATAAAGTATAATATTGGCAATTAAATTAAATTAGTAAAATATAATATGTATATAAGTAAATTAGTAAGGAACGCAAATTCAGTTTCCTAGCGAGCGTTTAAATATATGACTCCGACGAAAAACAAATGCAGACGATATGAGTTTGGTTCATTTGAGTCTGTATAAACCCGATCACGACCATTTCTAATATTAAGTCGAGTTCAAGTAAGTGATAAACGACGAAAAAAATCGGAACGATGCGAATTTCAAAGAGGTGCGACGAAAAATCCGAACGAAAGGCAAGTAATTCAAGATTTATTGGCTTTTGACGAAAATGCATGAACTTGTTAGGTAGGAAGAGTCCCAGTAATTACCCAACCAAGTACTGTATTTTCAGCGAGCAACGATCCTGATGAATTTCGAAGAAAACCTTCTAGGAGAATTTTAGGATATATGTCAGCTCCTATCAAAATATCTACTGGGCGGGAATCAAACAAATTGGAATCAGCCAAACGAATATTGGGTAAAGGTACTTTGAGGTCCGAAGTGACCGTAAAGGAAGGCAGGTTTCCCGAAATGCAAGGAAGGACTAGTGCAGTGGTCTCTAGTCGAATAGAGGAATCAAAAGATGGGCCGATGTTCAAAGTACATGTTTTACTTGATGAGGCCGAAATTGCCCCATTTACTCCTGAAATAGTATTCTCTAGTGTAGAACGAATCGGAATATTCAATCGAGTTTGAACCCTCTCTGAAATAAAGGATGTTTCCGAAGCCGGGTCAATTAACGCCCTAGCAGAATACGAAACATCGTGATGAACGATATTCACCATGGCTGTTCCTAATATGACAGGTTTATTCTGCGCGACATGAAAAGCTTGACGAGATGCACATCCAGCCGATGTGGATGGTGCAGGATTTTCTAATAGAAGGGGACTGGTAGGGCTGTGCATCGGAGGGGACGAAATATTCGTGTTTTCTGTGCTTGCCACTCGAGCCGAATTACTCGGAGTGGGCTCGTCACGATGCAACAAAGAATGATGATTTCGATTGCATTTCAAACAACGACGTTTGCTATCACAATTCTTGACTTCGTGGCCTTTACGCAGGCAATTTACACATAAACGGTGGCGTTTGGCTGTAGCGAATCGATCCGAAGGCGTAGAACTTGAAAAACGTGGGCACGCGTAAATTTTGTGATTCTGATTTGGGCAAAGAATACAACCCGCTGGAGAAGAATGACAAGATCCCGAAGACGCTGCATTAGTACGAGCATGGATCTTCTTCGCATTTGAGTGCTTTGGAGATTCATCTCCCCTCATACCATGAAGGCACATAAGTGTGCGAATTCTCTCAGTCAAGAAGGCATCCAACTCTTTCCACGATGAAAGAGACGATTTATCCTTCACACTTTGCTCCCATAACTTTTGCGTAAGTTTAGGTAGCCGTTGGAGGCAAATGAATACTAAAATCGGATCCCAATTATCAGTCAAAATCTCGTAAATGGACATCGCCGATAGACATCCATTTATGCCGCGCTGGATTGACTTCAATCCTGAACTTGTTTCGATTTCGAGGACCGGAAGCGAAAATAGAATTTTCAATTGATTGTGGGCGAGAAGCCGAGGATTGTCGTACGAATCACCTAATGCTTTCCACGCGAGAACAAAACTACGATTTACTAGTGGAAATTTCGAGACAATCTCGCGAGCTTCTCCACTAGTCTTACCAACCAAATGACACAAGCGCTCGATGTCACTTAAACGAGTGTTGTTAATATAGACTGTGGTAAACAAGTCTCGAAATGTGGGCCACGATAAGATATCGCCCTCAAAATCGTCTATGTCACATGGCGGTAACGAAAGATTGTGTACGCTGCCGCTAAGAGGCGGACCTAAACCTGATGTAGACGGATAATCCACTTGCGTACCGATTTCGCGGGAAGTGTTTGTCGATGTACTCATATTGTTACATAAGTGTGTATCCTGTGCGTCCCTGAGAGTTTGTTGTACCAATGAATCAACGGAGCTACGATTAGTCGAATTGAGGGACAATCTACGAGAGCTAGTTTTAAACTGTGCCAATTTTCTATTGATAGCGGACAGACAATTCATATATGTTTGATGGGACACATCATATTTACTGTCCACCGAGTCGATGTCCGCTTTCCCCGCGTCTTTGGAAGAGGACAAGTAATCAATACACTTTTCGAACATTTCCTGGGTGGCAGTCCACAATTTGTTTAACTCGGAACTGCGAACCTCAAGACCATATACATCTATATCCTCATCTTTTAGAAGACGAAAATATGTGTCAAACTTGACTAGAGCATCCGAAGCTCTTACGAAAAAGTCAAGGGGAGTAAGAGACATTTTTACGAAGTGTTCTTCCAAAGATAACGCTAAACAAATTTCGAAAAAGGGACAAAAACAATCGAATATCGCTAAGTGGGAAGATTCCAACAAAATAAATTCGAAAAACAGCAATGGCTTATCTAAAAACTCCAAATTAGATCAAAGAAAGAATCCAAATTCCCAAATTGTAAATAAATGACCAAAAACGAATAAGTTCTTAAAACAAATGCAAAGGTAATTCCAAAAGATTGCGAATATTGATCAAGATTGTTGCGATAAAGTCCAAAATATTTAATAAATTTCTCACAGTGTACCGAAATTTCAATATTTTTGATCAAATACTTTCTTGAGACAATAACGAAATTTATCGGTCAAATGTATTCCAAAAACTAACGAATATTGCACGTTTGTATCCAAATATACACGAAAGAAATGACCGAAAACGAAAATTTCAATAATTTACAAAATGTTTTAAATATCGATCATATGTAGAGTTGACCGAATGTAGGGTGCACGTCGATCATGTGCCGAAAACCCACCGAAAAAGACAATCAACCGAATCGAAAACGAAAAAGATCAAAAATCACGCTTTTTTTTCAAACAAGTTGAATTGACCGAATGTAGGGTGCACGGTGTCGTATAAGACCGAAAATAATTTATGTGTAGTGTACCTCTATCACTATTTCAAAAAATATCACGATAAAAATATTTAATTTATTTTTCATAAGAAGCACGTTTTCCTAGAACCCACTGTAGGTATGAGATCGAAATAAGTTCGATGCAACCTCGTTTGTAGTAGTTATGTTCGATAAGGTTCGAAGCACCACATTCGAGCAATGTTGATTGAATGTATGTACGAGTATGTTGGTTAAACCGAGCCAAGCAAAGGCGACATTAACAATGTACAATGTATGACCCAAACAACGAGTGAAGGGAGTAGCAAGAGGAGAGGTTCTCGTTCGAATATTTTGTTATTGTTACACTAAATGGGCGCTCTTGCAGCCGAAGGCATTGACAGCAGAAAACCAAAACAAACAATCGAATGTATAAACGAGCAACACTAAGCACTACACTCCGCACGACCAAAATGATTTGGAATTATTTTAACAATTTAAAGCGAACAAATCAAACCGAAACTTATCAAACGAAATATTAATGCTTTGTATATGGAATAGAATTATTGATTGATTGATTTGTAGCGCGATTTAGCAACGAAATGGCGACGGTGTGGACTGTATATTTTAACGAAAAAACGCGATAGGGGTTTCGAAAGCCGACCAAAATCTTTTGTTTTATTTTAAATAAATAAAAACACTCGCGACACTCACTAGCCTACTGAATGTACGTACCGATGTTTTTGTTGTAAAATGATGGTTTGTTGAGGTGATGGACGAAGATTTTGTTGATGAGTGAGGGAGGTTTTCCTTGACGAATAGCAGCAAAAACCAATTCCACGACGATGTAGGGCAGCGGTAGCCCAAATCCGGCTCGAAGGACCAATGTTTACGCCGGCGGGGGCGTAGGGGAGAAAAAGACGAATTTACGTTTACTCCGAGAGGGTAAATAATAAGAGAGAGAATAAGAATATAAATAAAACACGATTAGTTTCATGTAATATTAATAGGCAAGGTGCCTGAGGTTTATTGTTGTTTTTGCTGCTAAGTTTGGTAACGAAGATTTACCTTAATTTATTATGTACAGCAAGATGTACTTAAACGTGCGATGTGTGTCGAGCGACGGTCCAAGATGGAGAGAGGTGGCGGAGCAAGTGTCAAGAACAAGAAAACGAATCGTTACTCGTTAAAATCTGCAAAGCTAATACTACAAGGATGTAGTAATAAGGAGTAGGCAGATTTTAACGAGTATGTATGCCCGATAAATTGGTCAATATATGAACCGAAAGAAATCAATGACATAAACGAAATTCAAAGGAACATTCTAACTTAAACAATTATTATAGAGGATGTTAGATTTTTTCAAATGGTACTTACATACATATATCATGCAAATCTGACATTCCGTTCAAAAGTTATGTAGACTTCAAAAAGGCTAAATTTGTAATAAAATGTTGTAGGTGACAAACTTGGACACCCTATCAGATCAAAACCGTTAAAAATTTACACAACCTTAAATGGTAGTAAGTCTGCATGGTCTTCTAGTATATGCGTGTAAAATTTCATTGAAATCTAAATTCATAAATATTCGGACTGGGTCGGTTTCCTTTGGAATTACCCTATTGGCACCTCCACGTGGAGACGGAAGAGAATTGATTTTTTCCAAAAGAAAAACGTTTTTTTGTTGTTTTTGCACGAAAAAACGCAAATATTTTTGTTTCATAATTCATATTTACAAAAAGTCTATTTGTGTGGGAGGTTCCAAAAGTGGAGTGGTAATTACGTCATTATACATTATTTTATATAAAACTAGCTGAACCCAGCTTGGGATGTATTAGTTTGTTATTCAATGATATTTCATTCAAAAACGCATACATCCCTAGTTTCTGGAAAAAATCTATATTGACCACTACATTGCCATCTACCGGTTAGAATCATACATACAAACTGTTGTCAAGACAAAACAAATATATATTTTAAATTTCAGTCAAATTGCTCTGGAAATGCTACTTTTGCAAATAACTTGACAACTTCGAAATTTATCGCTTTGAAAATAATTCTAAAACACATATAAACTCAAACTGAATACATATATTGTTCAATTTTCAGCCCATTAGCTTTTATGGTTTCGGAGATCATGCGATGTTAACAAACGTACAAAGGATTTTATATATAAAGATATAGGGACATAGGGATTATGACTTTTTGTTATACATTCGCTGCAAATGCTTGACATTCATTAATTCTTCATTCATCTTTTGAGGATGAAAATAAAAAAATCTAGAACTATGGAATGACCCAAATATCCAAATTTCAATCCAATCGTTTGATATTTGTGGTTTATAAGGCCTCAAAAAGTAATATCGGGTGGAACCTTTATATGGGGATATTTCAGGAGCCTCAGCGGTCAAGTAGTCAGCGCCACCTGTTGAGAATTTAGCGACTTTTATTTTTCCTAAACCTTCGCGTAGCAATTTCGAACAAATCCGCAGAAGGAAGTATCCAATATATATGTAGATATCACCTACAAACTGATAATTCACAGATTAACATTGTTACGAGTATATGTGTATGTATGTCGTAAATGAAAATTATTTCATTCCAAACACGATGAAAACTGCTCAAATTATCACATGAAAAAGTAAAATATGCTGTGTTGTCAAATGAAATAACAGCCTAAATCTGAGTAGCATCAAATGTTACACTCATAACGATATGTGTGCAAACTTTCAGCATATTAATTGTAATAGTTGGTCTCAGTGGTCAAGAGGGTACATTTTCGCTGTCTTTACAAAGATTTAGGTTTGTTTCTTGTAAGAGTTTTCTGAAAGCATAAAAAAATACGAACAAAAAATTGTGCGGAAACGTATCACTGGTCAAAATCCGATACTGTGAAAAGTCCGTGGTCTATAAAACACTCTAGCCTATCCATATGCAAAATTTCAGCTTTATAGGTCTTACAGGAGACTCTGCGGCCAAGTGGTCAAAAATTGCTTGGCGTAAAAGCACTTCCATTGGATATGTGTATATATACTCGTACACATCAGTTTGTGGAATCATAGTTCTTAAAAGACTTGCTGAGTACTGAAACAGTGACAATTGCTGTGGTCACTTCAGCTTGACCTTAGGCTAGACAATGAATAGTTGTTTTCGAACCTTTGAGATATGTATGTACATCTACATTTTTAGATTCTTTTCTTTTAAAAACACTGAAATAATGAAAAATTTGTTACTGCTACACTGACCACAGATAGAGAATTCAAAAAATTCGCCCTTATATTTGTCGTGTATAGTACTCCATATGTCCAAAATTTAATCTTTTGATCTTATAAGGTGTTTCTGAAAGAACAAACACAATACTCGAATTATTGATAGCGCTAGAACTGACCACAGGGCAAAAAAATGCTATGTGAAAAGTCAGTTCTTTATACAACACTCTGGTCTATGGTTGTGCAAAATTTTAGCTTTCTAACTCTTACAGGAGGCTCCGCGGTCCAGTGGTCAGCGCCACCTGTTCAGAATATTGCGACTTTTATTTTTCCTAGACCTGAGGCGGAGCAATTACGAACAAATTCCCAGAAGGAAGTATCCAATTTGGTCCAGTAGCTTTCAAGTTTTAAGCAGTCGAACAAACCACGATTCACTTTTATATACATACTAGCGGACCCGGCGAACTTCGCCTCGCCCCAATTTAACGCCTTCAGATAAACTCCAGAGTGATAATAAAACACAGATAGTTAAAATTTTAATGCGATTTGTTTAAAAGGAATCGAAATCAGTAGAGATAAATCGAATCAGATGATAAACAACAAACAACGAAGACAGAAGACATGCAACGTACAGATGACCGTGCGAAAAACAGGGAAATTCGAAATTAATTCCACAGACTTCCTACGATTGGTTTTGAGATTTATTGATTGTCATCGCAAAAGCCAATCGTACAGGGAACTGAATCCGCTTGAATTGGAATGAAAGATCAGTTGGAATAATCGGAATTCGTGGGATAAGGACTTCCTCTCCTTTGAATTTTCCCTTGATGATCGTCGCCTGAATCACATTGTCCATCAGTTTCATAATGGACAACCGCGAACTATGCACAATTTCGGATGATTCAGATTCCGCAACATGATTATGATCGATTCCGCCTTCAGCTGTAAATTATGCGGCGGAGCTCCTGGCACATCAAGCGAGTTCGATTTTACTTTGAATAATAAAATTCATGCTATCGACGTCCTTATTCTTCGCTGCTAATATTGCCCATTCACTAATCTAATCGAGATTTGGAAACACTTTGGTGATGAGTTCCTCGTTCGACGATGTGAACTCGCAAAAATTTGCCGGGAACAATATCAATGGAGTGGAAACATCAATAGTAATTTGGCCATTGCCAAGCGCCAACAGTTGTTTCGAGAATTCAAGAGCCGATGAGTCGTTCTGCAACGCGACTCTCATGTTCGTGGTCAATTTCAACTTCTTGACATAACTTCTTGACATGCAGCCACAAAGACCACTATTTCAGGCATGCATTAATTTCATCGGCAGTAGATTTCGGGATGACGGGAAGCGTTTGACGAAAATCTCCGGAGAGCAATATCAGACTCACCAAATTGTCTCAAATCACGTCGTAAATCCTTCATCGTTCGGTCAATTGCCTCCAGAGCTCGTTTATGCGCCATCGTGCATTCATCCGAAATTATGATTTTGCAATGCCCGCAATCCAATAAGATAACCTTACCTCTTATACTCAAACTTATTATCTGAAAAAATGTTCGAATTGATAAATATCGTGAATTTTAATTGATCGTAATGCTTGTACCGTTTGCCGATGTGATACGCGAAATCAGTGTAACAATACGCAAAACTCGAATGAATTGCACCAAGAAAAATAGCACATACTCATACATATGTTTAATAGAAAACTTTTTTGTTTAATAGAAAATTAATAAAAAAATTTGGATTGAAAAAGAGAGCAGTAGATAGGAACAGTAGGAATCTCGCAAGAAATAGCAGTAGATAGGAACAGTAGGAATCTCGCAAGAAATAGCAATTTTCGATTTTCCCAATTTTCCGACTTTTCCGGAGGGTTTTCCCAAAATTTTCTTTCGTAACAACCTTCTCCAGGCAAATACGAACAACTGAAAAAAAATTGAGCCAAATCGCTCCAGCCGTTCTGACGTGATGCCATTACACAGATGGACCGTTTCATTTTTATATATATAGATATAGATTTATATAACATTTTAAGTACTTGTATGTGAAGGAATCAAAGTTATAAGCCGTTAACTTTTTGTGCAAAATGGTACATTTGTATGGAAGGTACCAATAGGGCTGAAAAGGCTTTACACTCCACAATATTTGTATGTATGTATATTTATTGATTAATAATTTCAGTATACACAAATTGTTTATAATTATATACAAAGAGTTCAGTTTACAATAGTGACTTAAACATAATGTGTTATAATAAATATGAGCATCAAATTATACTATATAAATTAAGGGACATAAGTTTGCAATGAAAAACCCAAAACATTATTTGAAAAAAATGTCAGATGATAAAAGTACTCTTATTTTTAAGAACACAATCACCGTATATGGGTATACGAGGAGAATGAACATTTTCAAAGAATACTTCGGTGAGATAACTAATATTGTCCTTAACTAGTGATATTTTATGTATTGAATGAAGACGATATGTTGAATACTAGTATGGCAAATAATATAACATTTTAAAAATTGTATTTTGGAATATCTGCAATCGTTTTATGTGACAATCTGCTGAATCGTGTCACACTGTAGCGGCATAAAAAAGAATGGAATGAAATATTACTTTTAAAATAACAAGCTTGTTTTCAATATTTAATTTTGACTTTCTGTTTATGAGAGGATATAAAATATTAATGGTTGTATTAATTTTTTTAATTGTGAAGCTTATGTGGTCGCTGAATATAAATTTTCTGTCAAGAATTACTACTAGATATTTTACTTTCAGTTCCCAGGAGACATCCACACCACCTGTTTTAATATTTGAACTCGGTAAGAAACAACTTTTTCTTTTTCTATAAAAGTAATTGGCTTGTGTTTTGTTTGTATTAACGAATATCTTCCATTTGTTGAAACAATTATAAACGACATCTAGTGATGTTTGGAGATCTGTACAACTCTGAACTCAAAATTGCTGTATCGTCTGCAAAAATTGAGGATTTGCATTCATCTAATAGAGGAAAATCGTGTGTGTAAATATTATATAAAATGGGCGAAAGGCAAGGACCTTGAGGACAACCAGCGGGTATTGTGAATAAATTATATGCTTTATCACCGATGACTTGAAAGGACCTATTTGTTAAGAAGCTTTTGATAATTTTTACTATTGGGACATTTAATCCAATTTTTATTAGTTTATTAATTAGAGTATCGTGACAAATAGAGTCGAAAGCGGATTTGATAATTAACAATATCATAGCTGTTGATTTATAATTACTAAAACCATTCTTTACAATATTTTTAATACGAACAAGAGGCTGTATGGTGTAATGTTCGGTGCGGAAGCCAAACTGTTGAGATGGTACAATATTTGTATCCTCTATAAAAGAAACCACTTTTTCTTTAATTATTTTTTCCAAAATTTTACTCAAGGAACTTAATAAGCTTATTGGTATGTGGGAATCTGGCCTTGATATAGCCTTTCCGGGTTTAGTAGTATCAATAACATTATATTGCGTCCTGAGATTTGGGAATGTACACAATTTAAGGCAAGCATTAAACAAGTTTGTTAGCAATTTTAAATCAACTTAGACATTTATTTTAAATCTTGTCAGAACCAGGACATTTCTTGTTTTTAAGACCTTTGATAATTTTCCTAATTCTGTCTAAACTAACATTTTCCATGTTCTGAAAGTCGCTAATTCCCCGTAATGTTTCAGATACGATTTGGATAGTATTTTGGTCTCTCAAATTAGGGAATAGACATTTTCTTCTTGATTATTTTGGATATATTCCAAAAATGAGTTGAAGATTTTCTGAGACTCGTTAGCATTAACCCAGCAACATCTTGGTAAGTACATGTCATTACCACTCGCATTACCAGGTAATGATATCTCATTATCGCCAGCATTACTTTCGGTAAATAAATAACGACTAACAAAATAATGACGTTGTATTTTCTTTGCAGTTAAATCATTTAAAGAAAAGTTTATAAATTCAAATTAGATTGTCTTAATTAGATTTAGTTAGTCGTTATTTATTTACTGAGAGTAATGCTGACGATAGTGAGATATCATTACCTGGTAGTGCATGTCGTAACGACATTTACTTACCAAGATTTTGATTGGTTATATTTTTGTACTTGATTATTAAGCGATTTGCCTATGATGCTAAACTACGAAACCATGAGGTCGCGAGTTCAATCCCACCTCCCGGCAAATGAAATTTTTTCGTCATATGATGACAACAATCGGTAGCTACAATCTCCCAATTATACGCTCTACCCAATGTTACGCCTTATTTTCCGCTCTTCTACTTTCTCACCACATTCCACCACTGATGGTGGTGAACAAGCAATAGCACCTGGGAAAAAAATTTGTCAACGCTTATTTTTGAATAATTGTAAGCATGGGGTAAGTGGTTATTTTTCAGCTGCTTGTATGCTTGAGTGGAAGCACTTTCCTCCAATGACATGTACATGTAAAAGTAATTTGAAGGGAGGCCAAGTTATAAGCTGTTTAGGTTTAGGTTTACGTTAGGGTGGCAGCCGTATTTTTTTTATACAAGCTCACATAGAACAGTTTAGGTCCCTAGTGTTACCACGGGCTGAAATGCCCCTCATCGAAACCAACCTGTTTGATACACATGTCGATAGTACGAATATCGGTACTGGAAAGATCTGTTAGGATGCCTAGAAAGGCCGACCCCAGTATGTCCAGTCGTCGTTTACTCAGAGCGGGGCAGTCGCATAGCAAGTGCTCAATGCTCTCCACTTCTTCCTCATCTCCACAGCTTATGCAGAAGTCATTAGAGTCAATACCCAATCTTTTGGCGTGTTCGCCGATCAAGCAGTGTCCCGTCAGAACTGATACTAACGTAGACAATCTTTGCCTCTCTAGTGCGAGGAGATATTTTGATCTTTTCAGGTCATACCTTGGCCATATTTGTCTAGCTACCCTGCAGGTGCCGATTTCTGTCCATCTTTCGTTGGACTGCCTGATTGCCTCTTGCCTAAGCCAAAGCTTGCGCGTGGATAGTGGCGAACCAATATATGCAACTTCTGCGAGAATTTGTAATGTCGTCCCTTTCCTAGCAAGTTCATCGGCTTTGCAGTTCCCCGGGATATTCCTATTTCAGGCAGCCATATGAGGTGTATATTAAACTGCTCAGCCATCTTGTTAAGAGATCTGCGGCAGTCGAAGGCTGTTTGTGAATTTAGGGATGTTGCCTCCAGAGAATTGATGGCAGCCTGGCTGTCCGAGTAAATGACAACGCCAGTGTTGGTTACTATGTTGCGACTCAGCCCCTTGGCTACTTCCCATATTGCCATTCCCATATTGCTTCGAACCATCCGTGTAAAAGTGGAGATGGTTTATATTACCTGGTATACTTCCAACCCATTCAACTCTGTCTGTTACCATAGCACTACACTTTGATATCCTCATGTGACCGTAGTTTTTGTACCTCCACATTTTTGCAGGAATATACGGCGACGTTGGCCTTCCTTACACGTTCTAATACGTTAAGTCTAAATAACAGTTTTCTATCTATATTTATTCCTAAAAATTTTGCAATTTCAGAAAAGACTAGATCTGTTCCATTTATCTGAGGTGGAGGGTCCACATGTGGGACTTTATTCATCCTAGTAAAGAGAACCAATTCTGCCTTGTTTGGGTTTACGCCCAAACCGCTGCTTCTGGCCCATCTAGACAATTTTTTCAGAGCCACATGTAGAATGTCTCGGAGGACGTTTTTGAATTTGAAACTCACTGCGACTGCCACGTCATCCGCATATGCCACGACCTTGCAGCCACAACGTTCTAGATCTAGTAAGATTTCATTCACCGCTAGGTTCCAAATTAGTGGAGACAGTACTCCTCCTTGTGGGGTCCCTCTGTTTACAAACCTTGTCCCTCTATTTACAAACCTGGTCCAGGTGACTTGAAGGGCTCAAAGCTATTAATAGCCCAGGTTATTCTGGATCTCTCAGCCAACGAGCTAGCGACGTTCGCAGTCCGCTCGCACTCTTTTTGGTCCTGCTGATCCTCTGGTTCTGTTAGAGAGTTCCCCGGGAAATGTGTGTCGAGCAGTACATTGAGCGACTGCTCGCTGTTTTTGGTCCAATTATTTGCCTCATCGTGCAAGTAACTCACTGAACAGGGTGAAACTGATAGTATTTTCCTCAGCCTTGCGGCGTCGGAAACCTTTTCCACTTCGCCACAGAAGGTATACCAAGAGCGTCTTTGCGCCTTTCTAAGCTCCTTCTTATAGATCTTGAGTTACTCTTTATATGTATTCCAAACATTAGCGACCGCAGTAGATTTAGCCTTGTTGAATAGCTTGTTGCAGGTCTTTTTCATAGCTGTTAGCTCAGAAGTACACCATTGGGGTTTAGTTTTACCCTTGTACCTTGTTTTTGCACAGGCTTCTTCAAGGGAACTATTGAAAGATGTGGTGATATGCTCGACCAGATTAGCCAGACCGGCTTTGTGATTCGGTTCGTACAGAAGTTTGGAGTTGAGGACTTTCTCGAAATTCTTCTCATACAGGTGCCACTTCGTCTTTCTCACATTTCTGTGGTCGGCAGGTTCAGGCGCTTTTTCAGCGAGGTTGAACTCAATATAATGGTGATCTGAGAATGAGTGGTCGTCCAGTACATTACACCTAATTATTTTTCTGACAGCCGGTTAGTAGCAAACGTTAGGTCTAGTACTTCTTGTCTGTCTTTAATTGTAAAGGTCGGTTTATTACCTATGTTACAAATACTTAGGTTGGTAGTTAGAATAAAGTCAAGAAGCGAATCACCCCTATTGTTTATATACGTACTACCCCAGATAGTATGACCTCGTCAGACGTTGCTTCTTCTACTACTTCCCTGAGTAGAGCAGTCGATACTACAGCTTCATAAGGCAAGTAACTGGAGACCACCCAATATATGCGATTACCGTTCTCCAGACTAGCAGATGTTTGGTCTTTACCACTTAAATTAGCCAGGAGAAAGATACTTAGATCTTTCCTGGCCAAAATGCAGGTTCTGGGAGTGCCTTCACAGTTGGTCACAAGTAGTTTAAAGTTGGGTGTCCTGATACCGCACACCCTTCCTCCCACTGCGTAGGGCTCCTGTATCAGGACGATGTCTACTGCACATGTGGACAGGCGCAGCAATAGAGCTGCTTTAGCGTGATGGAGGTTAATCTGTAGAATTTTTACCATCATTGGTAATTGACAGATAAACATCCTCCCCGACAAGGGTGTTATTGAACTCTTCGTCCGTATCATCGAGAAGCGTGTCCCCGCCAGATGCGTAAAAGAGTCCGGAGACTCCCCTCAGACCCTCTGTGTCAGAAGTGAGCCATCCTCACTACTTCTGTCTATAACGGCCATCACTAGACTATCCTTCGCCACTTCATTGAAGGGCTTGGTGAGTGCCCTGTTGATGGCGACATTAGGGCCTCTTGCCTTTTTCGAAGGCAGGGGTTCATCAGGTGATCTGATTCTTTTGACTTTATTAGCCGTTAACACAGCTGAATTTGTGGCTCTTTCAGCCGGCTGATTGGCCTTAGAAGCATCTATGACGCCTTTAGTCCAGGTAAGTGACTCTTTTTGCTTTTCGGTAAGAGCCGAAACCTCAACTTCGTCAAAACTCTGAGCGCTATCCGGTGTAGTATATATTTATGCATATGAACAAATGTACAAATACATATTTATGCATGTTCACAATCATACGTAAATTCCCAGACGTTCCCACAGACGTTTTGTTTTAAAGTAACAAGACGACAGTCACACGGTATTTTTCGCAGACAGTCGCACGGGTTCCAAAGCCAGGTGCAACCCGTGGCGCATAATACGTTTACCGATGCATTTCCCATTAAGTGACAAATCGACAGTCGCACGGTGTCCAATGCCAAGTCCAACCTGTGGCGGAAAATATGCATACTGATGCATTTCCCATGGGAAGTTATTATGCTTGAATCTATGCTACACCCAAATATAATTTAGTATATAAGTATCAAACTAGAATAGTAAAATTCATTCAATAAAGAACTATCAAAACGAAACAGTCGTTTTAGTACATGGCGATCCTGCCAGGAGTCAACTTTGACGCCCAAATATCCTGCCAACTATAAAGCCAACTATTTTGCCAGTGATCAAACTGTGACGACCAACTATCCTGCCAGTTACGAATATTGTACTGCCAACCATCCTGGTCAATCCCTAATGTCGCCAAACTTCCTGCCGTCAATAATCCTGCCAGTTATAAATCTTTGATGCCATGAATGAAGAAAAACCGGAACATAAAAGCAAAGACGAACCCATTCCAGGACCTAGGGCTATCACAATAGAAGAATACTTAGCCCGGCAGCCAGGAACTATAGCCAAAAAGAATTAAAAAAAAAATTAAATATGTTTAGAATAAAAATTGTTCATTACACTATTAAATGGCAGCGTTTTCACGCTAATTTATTAAATGGCAGCGTTTTCACGCTAATTTAATATAATGTGTAAAAACGAGCATATTAGTATTATAAAAAATAATATATAACTTAACAAAAACTTAACTTAGAAAAAACATGTAATATATATAAGTAATATTAATAAGAAAGGAAAGAAAAAAAATACGTCTATTGTTAGTAACAAATTATACATTTTTACACATTTATGTAACATGGGAGGTAAAGAGTCAAAAATTGAGAAGCCTAATGCAAACGTTATTAATGAGGTACAAGTAATTGAAGTCGAATCTTCGGTAAAATTATACCTTATTATAATAATTGCGATAATGGCAACACAGTTAGCGACAACTATCTACCAGCTACATAAAAAATCATTAAGAAAATATTATATTAGAGCAGCTTCAATAGCCAATGAGCTAGACAAAGTTTGAGAAGCAAGAATCTATTATTAGTTTTTGTCTGAATGGATTGGCAACAGATAGTCCAAAAAGCTAGACTCATTACGGCTGAATTTGATAAATCATATAAGAGTTTGAATACAGATAGATACACAACAGATGAGACAATTGATAAACATATAGGAATATTATTAAATTCCCTAGAGAATATACGCGTCTTCTTAAATGTAAATTACTCTAGACTAACAGTTTCACATAAGGCAGCGGCCGATGCTTTCTATTCAGACGTTCGAGAGAAATTAATAACAGTCGCTTCGAGAAAAAGCGTACAGGTTGAAATCCCACACAGTCTCCATGAGAGGATAACATTCAGAGAAACTAGTGAAGAGAACCAATAGAATGGTGATAATCAGAAAGGACAGCAAAAAAACGATATGCCTCAAATAGTAGTCGCATTTTTAGGCGCTGCCTCAAGACTGATTCCAGATTACGATGGTAAGGCAGATAATTTACAGAGCTTCATAGATGCGTTGAGCTTGGTGGATTCCATTAAGGAAACACACGAAGCCGTAGCCATCAACCTCGTTAAGACGAAACTAAAAGGGGCTGCAAGGAATCTTATCTCCGCTGAGACAACCTTACAGGCTGTAATAAGAGTTTATATAAAAGGAGAAACAGTGGACTTTGTCACCGCTGAACTGATGAACGTTAGACAACAGAACAAAAATGCTAACTTTTACGCTACGGAAGTGGAAGATCTTGCGAGGAGATTAGAAAGCATTTTAGATGGTCTGCCAGCTGACCTTGCTAGCACATATGCTACGAAATCTGCTGTCAAAGCCATAGTCAAGAATGCGACGAACGAGAAGGTCAGACTTATTATGGAATCAGGAAACTTCTCGAATATGAATGAAGTAATGGCAAAATTCGTCAATAGTTGCACCGAGGCATTTGGTCAACAGAATTCAATACTTTATTATGGCTCAAATCGCAGGGGAAATGGTCGGAATCGTGGAAATAACCGTGGAAATTACCGTGGGAATAGAAATGGAAGTTTTCATAGCCAACGTAACCCCGAGAATTTTCAGAACAACGGCAATAGGTATCGCGGCAATGGTAACAATTACCGTGGAAGAGGTCGTGATAATTATAGGGGTAATGATAGAATGGTAGAAACCAGGACGTTCGTGTCCTAAGCAATAACAATGCGGAAAACGGGAATGTACAGTAAATGCGAAGATTTTTAATATTAACATTGGTCTCTACAGCTACCTATGTTGCAGATCATCCTTGAACAGCAGTATATCAACTTTTCTTATTGATACAGGAGCGGATGTTTCGGTTGTGAAAGTTAGGAATATTACTAATACAGGAATTAATGGAGATGTCACCACGAATCTCAGTGGTGTAGGTCATGGAATATTGACTACAATGGGAATAGTGAGTGCTGATTTGATAATTGAGAATATTACCATTGGGCATGAATTTCATGTAGTTGAGGATAACTTTCCCATTCCAGTGGACGGAATTATAGGCATTGACTTTATGAGGAAATACAATTGTGTTCTGGATTATCAAGGAGACCAGGATTTGATCATACTGAGACCTGATAATTTCTCTTCAGATATTGGCATTCCGTTGATGAATGCTCCTGACGAAGATTCCATATCTCTTCCTGCTCGATCAGAAGTGATAAGACTCATCAATGTCCAGTCTACTGATGAAGATGTCCTAGTACCACATCAGATGATTCAAGAAGGTGTTTATGTTGCGAATACCATCACCTCGAAATTTAAACCAATGGTTCGAATTGTTAATACAACGGACAAAAATGTAATTATTAAAAACGTTCACATACGAGCGGAGTGTCTAAACGACTACAATAAATAAGTGTCATTAATTTTTACAGGCAAAGACTCAGACTGAAGGATGAGCAATAGGCCGGGTCGATTTGTGGGGAGGCAAAAAAAGTCGACATTGCTCAGTGAAAATCGTATTCTAGGGATCAAAATGAGAAACTTTGACGAAGGAACCATACCTCTAAAACGAATTCTGATGTCCCGGGGCAAATTTTGAAAAATCCCACTTTGAACCATTTAGAGTGCTCCAATCGAGTCCAAATGTATGACCGACCCCCACTAACTTTGGAGGCCCGACCTACCCATGCCGGCATACCCCCTGGGGGTTCCATACATTTGGACTCGATTGGAGCACTCTAAATGGGTCAAAGTGGGATTTTTTCCGGGACATCAGAATTCGTTTTAGAGGTATGGTTCCTTCGGCAAAGTTTCTTATTTTGATCCCTAGAATACGATTTTCACTGAGCACTTCACTGAGTGGGGGTCGGTCATACATTTGGACTCGATTGGAGCACTCTAAATGGGTCAAAGTGGGATTTTTTCCGGGACATCAGAATTCGTTTTAGAGGTATGGTTCCTTCGGCAAAGTTTCTTATTTTGATCCCTAGAATACGATTTTCACTGAGCAATGGGCGATTTTTAAATCGACCCGCCCTAATATGTATATACTTTATGATGTCTCTCATCAATAAAGTAGAGGTGTATACCCTCCACCTCCTTCCTATGGTGGAGGGTATACAAATCAAAATAAGTTTTAAAAACAAAGACATTTTTCACTTCTGGTAATTTGGTACAATCGTGGTACACTTGGTACAATTTCTTGATCATTGTGGTACAATAAGAAAATTGTCCGATCCCATCACTGAGTAGTGGCTATTGGTGTTGCACAGTGGTAGGGCAGTAGTGTTAACTTATATCATATTTAACATTGTTAAAAGACATATACCACCAATTACAATTCTCAAAACAAATTTTGATGATATTCACAAAATGTGCAAAACAATTAAAATTACGCAGTATACAATAAGAATAATATCTAATGGACCCAAGGTTTAGGTTTAAGTTAGGGTGGCAGCCGTATTTTTTTATACAAGCTCACATAGACCAGTTTAGGTCCCTAGTGTTACCACGGGCTGAAATGCCCCTCATCGAATCCAACCTGTTTGATATACTAATTTATCGATAGTACGAATATCGGTACTGGAAAGATCTGTTAGGCTGCCTAGAAAAGCCGACCCCAGTATGTCCAGTCGTCGTTTACTCAAAGCGGGACAGTCGCAAAGCAAGTGCTCAATGCTCTCCACTTCTTCCTCATCTCCACAGCTTCGGCAGAAGTCATTGGAGTCAATACCCAATCTTTTGGCGTGTTCGCCGAACAAGCAGTGTCCCGTCAGAACTGATACTAACGTAGACAATCTGTGCCTCTCTAGTGCGAGGAGATATTTAGATCTTCTCAGGTCATACCTTGGCCAGATTTGTTCGCTACCCTACAGGTGCCGAATTGTGTCCATCTTTCGTTGGACTGCCTGATTGCGTCTTGCCTAAGTCAAAGCTTGCACGTGGATAGTGGCGCACCAATATATGCAAATTCTTCGAGAATTTGTAATGTCGTCCATTTCATCGGCTTTGCAGTTCCTCGGGATATCCCTATGCCCAGGCACCCATATGAGGTGTATATTAAACTGCTCAGCCATCTCGTTAAGAGATCTGCGGCAGTCGAGGGCAGTTTGTGAATTTAGGGATGTTGCCTCCAGAGAATTGATGGCAGACTGGCTGTCCGAGTAAATGACAACGCCAGTGTTGGTTACTATGTTGCGACTCAGCCACTTGGCTACTTCCCACAATTAAAAAAATAATATTAATTGATTAGTGCAAAGAAAGTTCTAACTATGTTCGCGGAAAAGTGTTTTTTCGAGTGTGACATTTCATTCCTATTCGTTCGTAACTGATAGATTTTGACGTTTCTGGCTGACGGCACATCTGTATAATTTAAGGTCTGTGATCTAGCCAACTTGTTCAGAGCCACCTGTAGGATGTCTCTGAGGACGTTTACGAATATCTAAAATCTATCAGCCCTGTTCTGGCTCTCACCAAATATTCAATTCACTTCACAAATTCACTTCACCCAACGAATGGAGAGGTGTTCTGGTTCTCACGTGAATTCTCTTTTTCGAACTTCTTATGTTTTTGTCTGCAAAGCCATAATTTGCAGACAAAAACGTAAACAAAACAATTTATTCTCGCGAAGAATCCGACAAGAAATTAAAAAAAGAAAATCTAAAGATTTATTAATCATATTTTATACAAAAACACAATAAAAAATGTGCCAATAGCTTTTCTCTTAGCCATTAGGGATTTATGCAGTTCTTGAGGAACGTATCAAAAGGCGGCACTTGCGTGACTACTTAAATCCAATGGATATTCCAAATTCGAGGTAAGTTAAGTGTCGTTAATCTGTTTAACATAATAATGTATGCCTTTAAAAGTCTTATAGCTTTTTACCGGCTTAATAAAGACGGATTTTCAATGATCCTTGATCAAATTGCACCCTACATTAGCACAGGCTCAATACCACAAAAAATACAATTGGCGGCAGCTTTGAGATTTCTTGCGGTAGGCGCTTTTCAAGGTGTTATAGCAAACGACATAAATATAAGCATGGGAAGGACTACATTGTGCAAAATAATGTGGAAAGTGGTAAACGCTATTGAGGACAAAATATGTCCACAATGGATTAATATGGAAATGAGTCAGGCGGAAGTCAGTGCTTCAAAAATGCATTTTTACCAAAAGCATGGAATTCCCGGGGTTGTTGGTTGTGTCGACGGTACTCACGTTCGACTCATAAAACCTCCAGATGGAGAAGCGCTTTTTTTATAACCGAAAGGGATATTTTAGCATAAATACCATGATTGTAAGTATAAATACACATTCATTTATATTGGTTTGTGTAAACGGTTTTTGTATTAAGGTTTGTGACTACGAAATGAAAATACGGGCCGTTGACAGCACTAGACCTGGATCGTGTCATGATTCATATATATGGAAATCAGGTATAGCAGAGAATCATTACGCCTTTTAGCTGACGGAGGTTACGCTTTGGAACCATACCTTATCACGCCATATAGAAATCCTACATATAACTCCAGTGAACACAAATTCAACAAAGTACACTGCTCAGCACGGAACATTGTTGAGAGGACTATAGGCAACATAAAATCTCGTTTCCGATGCCTACAAGCGACCCTCCACTACGAACCAGCAAAAGTAAGCAGAATTATTAATGCGTGCTGCGCACTGCACAATATTTGCAAGCATTTTAATTTACCTATGGATGCTGAAGTTCCGATACCTGACGATGACAACATTGAAGATGTGGAACAATAAAGTAGTGGTACCGATGGCACACGAGTAAGAGACGAAATTGCACGTTCAATAGTTCAATAAAACACAGTCTTTAGAATGAATAAACTAAAAATACAAAACAAATTTTATTTGCTGCAGTCTTTTATGAGATCAATTAGATATATATGTATTTATTAACTATATTGTCAATTTAAAGTCCCATCTTCAATTGTTCCATCTCGATGGACTTCAATTTCAGCTCATTTCGGGTGAGCAAATGCTTCTCCATTTGTATGTGGTGCCTTTTGTTTTCTTTTATTTCCTCCTTTTTTAATGAGACTAGTTCATCTAGCTTATTTTCAATGGTTATTAATGTTTGACTATTGGCAACCATCACTTCCTTTATTGCACTAATACCACCCGAAACACACTTAAAATTGTTCGTTTCCTCCTCCATTAAGTACTCCACGTCCGATGGTTTCTTTCTCTTTGGTGCGGGTGGCTCAACGTTGGGAGAGGCAATTGGCGAATCGGGTATATCGCCGAAATCAGGAGAGTGGCTGCGTACACGCTTTGATGCTGTCACTGTATTTGCAGCTGATGATGTGGCAAGTTTTTCTGCTGGTTTTGCACTTGACGTTTCTTTGGTCCTAATACGACTTGCATGCGATGTAGGGGGCCACCTAATTTCTGGGTGTTCTTTATCCCATCCGCGCACATATAAAGGTCCACAAAACAGCAACACGTTCTTCCAAAGGTGTCATTACATATTTATTATATTGGCCACCACCTGTTGCGCGACATTCCCTTTTGTTATGTGTAAGCTTGGATTTAATGTTCCGTTCTTGTTTGAGGTCCGCATGAATTAAGGTTTGTTGCCAGGTCTGACCACAGTTTATCCTGCTCTGCTTTATCCATCTTTGAGTAGCCCATGGCCAAGTCTGGGTGTAACTCCATGAACTGGACGAAAATCTCATTGTGAGAACTATTTTTTCGTGGGGACCTGTAGGATATTAATGCAATGAATTTGAACAATTAGCTTCAGCAAAAAGCTCAGCATACTTACATCTTGTAAAATCTAAATCCTTTGGTTATTTTCCGTCCAATTTTTGTTTTATGTTTTTTTGTTTTGTCAAGTTGGTGTTGATTGTTTTATGTTTGTTGTTTTTGTTACGTTTTAATAGACGTCAAACATTTGACACTTTGCAGAAGTAGAGTTGCCACACGGTTCATAACACTGTACAACAATTTCAAACTTTTTTCAAAATAACAGGGTTCTGTCAATGGATTTTGGTAGAGGAGACCAAAAAAATATATACGTGTATCGGCGTTTAGAAGGATCACATCGGAATTTTATTTTAGGGGGGGGTTAAAGTTTTACCCCCTTTGCTTGTTCGTGCAGAATATCGGTATTTGAAACTATGTGTTCTGTTCATCTGACGTGTAGGGCATCTTCAACAACTTTGTAGCAAATCTTAAGGCCTATAATTTTGTGGAATATGTTAACCCATTACGGTGATTTTTGCCTATATTTTGACAAATCGTAAAAAACTCCCCTGAAAATGGGTGGGGCGTGGTTAAAATGTTCTACAAAAATGTTGGCCATAAAGGTTTGGTGTGTCAGAACACACCAAACCTCAAAACTTAACACCAACACCAAAAAAACCGGTTAAATTCAAGATTGCCTGTTAAGGGTTATTTTTTTATTACTAGCCCTGACGAGAAAGTTGCTTGCCACAGACGTAGCAAAACAAGGGTATGAAGCCGACGCGGCGCAAATCGGCGGCGCGCCGCAGCCGGCCATTTATTTCAGCGGCTCACATCGGCTGAAACTCAGCCGCCGAACATTATTTAGTGAGTTAAATCGATTTATTTTATGCAACCATGAAAATTAAGAAAGTGACTACTAAGTAATACAATAGGGTCAGAAATTTTAATAAAGTTCATTTTTGCATAAAAATTTATAAACAGTTTCTAAACTGCTATCATTTATTTAAAGAAATGCGTGTTTTGGTCTTTACGGAATATACAATAGCGGCCGAACCAATTTTTACAAAGTCTACGTCGTTCTAGAGAGAAAACAACAGGCGGTATGTCATTCACAATAAATTCTCTTTCACAACAAAGACTAATATGTAGACATTTATTGAACTGATTTTCGACATTAAATCAAAACTTCCTTAACTTTTCTTAAATGTTTGTGTTAATTTTAGGTTTTGTCATCTAATTGTAAATATCTTAATGCGCCATTTTTGCCTGAGATTGACATTCGTGCGCCATCGTTTGCTGGAATTTTGTCGGCACAGCCGATTGTTGAAATTTGATCGGCTAAGCTGATCAGCCGCCGGCGACGATCGGTATTTTTCAATGCGCCGCCGCCGCCGATAATTTTCGTCGGCTTCAAAACCAGTCAAGTTTTCCCAAACAGTCAGTCACTATTATTCTTACAAATTCCCTTGTAGAATAATGTGAGAAAATAAAAAGATTAACTGGCTGACCCACGATGTCAAACATTAACGTTCATAAGTAACGTGACACTCAACAGTTCCGTTATGGTAATTTTTATTGACAAAAATAACAGATGATCCAAGTAGAGATACTTTTTTCAATAGCCTTTTTTTTTTGACAGATCACGTGTGAGTCGTGTCATGCTGTCATGTTATTTTTGTTAAGTATTTTTGGCATTTCATCATGGAAATGCCAACGTTTACGCGTGTCATTCGCCAGTTACCAGTCGAAATGCTCGAACGAGTCATCGAAAATTGGACTCAACGGATGGACGTCGCCTCGGCCAACATTTGATAGACATAATCTGAATGTTCTTTCAAATGATAATAAACATTTCCCATTCAATTTGAATTTTCTGTGTTTTTTCCTGATAAAAGTAGGGAACCTCGAAATGGATCACACTATATAATGACAGGAATAATGAAGAAGAACAAAAGTACTCTTCTCTTTCTAGTAGTTGAATAAAAACTTTCTCGTCAGAGCTGGGAGAACCTACATATGCGAGGAATAAGAAATTAACCCTTAACAGGCAATCTTGAAGTTGGCCGGTTTTTTGGTGTTTGTGTTAAGTTTTGGGCTTTGGTGTGTTCTGACATATAGTAAAACTTTATGGCCAACATTTTTGTAGAACATTTCAACCACGCCCCACCCATTTTTTGGGGGGATTTTTTACGATTTGTCAAAATATAGGCAAAAATCACCGTTATGGGGGGAAGCTAGAGTTAATATATTCCACAAAAATATAGGCCTTAAGATTTGCTACAAAGTTGCTGAAGATGCCCTACACGTCAGATGAACAGAACACATAGTTTCAAATACCGATGTTCTCCACGAACAAGCAAAGGGGGTAAAACTTTAACCCCCCTCTAAAATAAAATTCCGATGTGATCCTTCTAAACGCCGATACACGTATATATTTTTTTGGTCTCCTCTACCATAATCCATTGACAGAACCCTGCTATTTTTTTTTGTGTTGTACTGTGTAATAGGCAAATTGACGATCATTTTAATTATTTTACTTATATTTTTGTTAAATTTAGTAAATTTTTAAAATGGAATAACATTTCTGTACCAAAATTAAGTTATCCGATGCAAATAACCTTGAGGTTACTCCATTAAAATGGTTGTATTTCAAACTAACAAACATCTTGCATCTCTGATTTTTCGAAGTCAAACCAAATCAGCTGATTTGCCAAGAATTCACTTACTCACATCACAAAAGAAAAAAAGTTGGTTGCAATTTTGGACTTATTTTATAAAACCTAATTTATTAATTAATTTGATTATTTTATCGTACAGAAACTTGTAATTAAGAAGTAAACATTACAAATTTTGTCACGGCACAGTTAATTTGTGATTACAATAATTATTCTTTCAAAAAAATGAGAACTCACAGCGCTCTCACAATGGAAAACATGGTGAGAAAAAATTGCATGAAATGGGGTGAAAGTGAGTTGCAGAACACCTCTCGGTGAATACTTCTCACTTCGCCACCACAAGTGAATTCCAGAACATGGGCGTATATCTAAAATCGATTTCTTCCAAATTTAAAAGTGTTCATTCATATAAAAGGAAACCTCTTTCTGCCGAATTACATACTGATCGGATATAAAATACAATTTTTACAGCGCTTACATATCAAATCGGGGGTAACATATACAAAGGTATATGGGGCTATATTTAAATCTAAACCGATTTTCTCCGAATTTAACAGTGTGCATTCATATAAAAAGAAACCTCTTTCTGCGAATTTCATACTGATCGAATATAAAATAAAGTTTTTACAGCGCTGACATATCAAATCGGGGCTAACATATATATGGGGGCTTTATCTAAATCTGAACCGATTTTAAGCAAATTCAATAGGGATAGTCCTTGGGCCAAAAAAAAATATGTGTAAAGTTCCGTCGAGATCGGACCATAATTGCGATCTGTACTTTGATTACAAGAATACATGCACAGACAGAAGGACAGACAGACGGACATAGCTAAATCAACTCAGAAAATGATTCTGGGTCGATCGGTATAATAAACGATTGGTCTATTTCGGATCCTTGGTGTTACAAACAAATGCACAAAGTTGTAATACCCTGTACAACAGTGTGGTGTATGGTATAATTAAAAAAAAATATTTTGCATATAGATAGAAACGCAAATACGGCATAAAATTCTTAAAAATGTATATATTTCGATGAATTTTTTTTTTAAGTTCTTTATTTTGATATTAGAAATAATAAACAAATGCAACATGTGGAAATTTCAAATGGAAAATCCCTCAATTCCCAAAAAATACATCAATAATCCCAAAAAATGGGATTTTTACTTTTAGTCCTAAATCTTCGATATGAAAAGCCGCGCTCGGGATTCCCTTTGCAGTTGATTTTGTTATACCCTAATACAATTAAATAAAAAGAAAAATTTAACAATTTAGCTTTGCGATTGGAGAAAATCGATCAAACTTTTGAAATTTATGTAAAAAAAGGTCCAAAGCGGAAAAGGGTGGCAACCACACCAATTAAAATTTTGACTTCGGATTTTCTCTAACAGATTCTAGATTCTGTGAAACATCTCCTTGAAAATGGGTATAAATTTGATATACTTTGTGTAACAAACTTTTTCTACAAGACCTAAATACGTATTGGACGTTTTTCGCCAAAAATGACATTTTTCAAAAATTTGAATTTATAGGGCCATAACTTTCTTATTTCTTCACATATCTTATCGATTCTTTTTTCATGATATTGTAAATTATATTGGCAATCCATAAAAAACACGCGAAAAAATCTGTAAACTTTTGACTGAGATATTGGCTAAACTCCAAGACAAAGTCGGCGAAAAAAATGAAAAATTAAAATTTAAAATCCACATATCTCGGAAACTGGACTGGAAAACAGGACACTCCATTCAAAAGTTAGAAGCCGATGAAAATTTTCTATACCCGAGTTGGTCAACTTTAGGGCCCTGTAGCTCCGCCCCTGTATGAGATAGGGGGCCCAAGTTCCGAACTTAAACTCTCTAACACCTCGTGTATACACACCTAAAATGTCATCGCCATACGATAAGAGGTTTTGAAATGGCAGAATTATGTCCATTTCTTTTCCATTTTAGGCAAAAACACTACACGGGATTTTTCTCTCATGCGTACTTGAACACACACATTGAATGAGAGTTCAGTATCAATCATTCGCGGTCTGACATTCGATCGAAGCTGTTGCGTCGCACAGCCGGAGAAATTCAGAAGTTTAAAATAATTCTGCCGTTTCTTAACCAGTCAACCCATTGCGACCGGCATGTTTGTAGAAGAGGTATTAGAGAAGTCATGTTTTGAGTTTGGGCCCCCTGTGGTATACATGGGCGGAGATGCAGGGCCTTAAAGTTGGAAAGCTCGGACAAACAAAATGTTTAAGCGCATGTAACTTTAGTCTTTTTCCTCCGATTCATAAAATCTTTTTTGGCGTGTATTCTAGTAACTGAGGTCTACAAAGGCTTGTATATTCACCGAGATGTCTGCAGTTGAAAATTGAATTTTTAATTTTTTCTCCGACCCTGTTCTAGTATTTCGTAGATATGGAAGCAGAATATGCACCAATTTTATCCGCTTAAACACGTTTAGATTAACAACAAAGTTTTCTATATAAAAAAATATTGGTTCGATATACCCAATAGGACAAAAGTTATGGCCACTTGAAGTTATATTTTCATAAAAATCAGATTTTTTGTAATTTTTTAGAAAAAAAACTATATGTCGTATTTTCGAGTTTTAGGTTAGGTTGAATAAAGGAGACGTTTAAACGTCTCATGTCCATGGACATACACTTAAGCCAGTGGTTCGGCCTGTTGTGCGCTCCTTATTTATGTTTTTTATACCCCACGGGTTTCAGAAAATCGGTACTAGACACGAATTTTCTCAGTTTCTTCCAGACATATCCTCTGAGATGAGTCAAGTCTGGCAATATGTCGGAACCGAAATATCCGGATCTTGCATGTGTGAAAGCTGGGCAGTGACACAGAAAATGTTCCATCGTTTGATGATTTCCCTGCATGCCCTGCACTCGTCGTTTTCTGCTAGTCCTATGCGATGAAGATGTGCCCATAAGCTTGAGTGTCCCGTTAGAACACTCATCATCTTACTAATCTCGATCGTGTTTAGTTTCAGAAAACTACTTGTTGTCTTCTCATTTGGGTCACCCCACAGTATCTTTGCAGTTGCACTATTCCACACAGTTTTGTGAGCCATCACTGCCCAGTGCTTCAACTCAGCCTTCGTGGTTTCGAAAGGTTTCCAATTTTCTAAGTTTATTGCTCGAAGTTCTCTGCCTTTGAAGCCAAACCGTTTGCTCGTTCACTGCGTTGTGTCAGAAAATACGCAGTTGACCATGGACTGAGTAATTATTTATCGTTCTTTAACAGTGTAACACTGTTAAATTAGAATTATGTCCATTTCTTTTCCATTTTAGGCAAAAACACTACACGGGATTTTTCTCTCATGCGTACTTGAACACACACATTGAATGAGAGTTCAGTATCAATCATTCGCGGTCTGACATTCGATCGAAGCTGTTGCGTCGCACAGCCGGAGAAATTCAGAAGTTTAAAATAATTCTGCCGTTTCTTAACCAGTCAACCCATTGCGACCGGCATGTTTGTAGAAGAGGTATTAGAGAAGTCATGTTTTGAGTTTGGGCCCCCTGTGGTATACATGGGCGGAGATGCAGGGCCTTAAAGTTGGAAAGCTCGGACAAACAAAATGTTTAAGCGCATGTAACTTTAGTCTTTTTCCTCCGATTCATAAAATCTTTTTTGGCGTGTATTCTAGTAACTGAGGTCTACAAAGGCTTGTATATTCACCGAGATGTCTGCAGTTGAAAATTGAATTTTTAATTTTTTCTCCGACCCTGTTCTAGTATTTCGTAGATATGGAAGCAGAATATGCACCAATTTTATCCGCTTAAACACGTTTAGATTAACAACAAAGTTTTCTATATAAAAAAATATTGGTTCGATATACCCAATAGGACAAAAGTTATGGCCACTTGAAGTTATATTTTCATAAAAATCAGATTTTTTGTAATTTTTTAGAAAAAAAACTATATGTCGTATTTTCGAGTTTTAGGTTAGGTTGAATAAAGGAGACGTTTAAACGTCTCATGTCCATGGACATACACTTAAGCCAGTGGTTCGGCCTGTTGTGCGCTCCTTATTTATGTTTTTTATACCCCACGGGTTTCAGAAAATCGGTACTAGACACGAATTTTCTCAGTTTCTTCCAGACATATCCTCTGAGATGAGTCAAGTCTGGCAATATGTCGGAACCGAAATATCCGGATCTTGCATGTGTGAAAGCTGGGCAGTGACACAGAAAATGTTCCATCGTTTGATGATTTCCCTGCATGCCCTGCACTCGTCGTTTTCTGCTAGTCCTATGCGATGAAGATGTGCCCATAAGCTTGAGTGTCCCGTTAGAACACTCATCATCTTACTAATCTCGATCGTGTTTAGTTTCAGAAAACTACTTGTTGTCTTCTCATTTGGGTCACCCCACAGTATCTTTGCAGTTGCACTATTCCACACAGTTTTGTGAGCCATCACTGCCCAGTGCTTCAACTCAGCCTTCGTGGTTTCGAAAGGTTTCCAATTTTCTAAGTTTATTGCTCGAAGTTCTCTGCCTTTGAAGCCAAACCGTTTGCTCGTTCACTGCGTTGTGTCAGAAAATACGCAGTTGACCATGGACTGAGTAATTATTTATCGTTCTTTAACAGTGTAACACTGTTCTGGATTTGACCTTTTCCGATGTTATTGCTTTGATCGCCATTTGCCTATCTGTGAAGATGTTTGCATATTTAGGCTTTTGTGGTACTACTGAGCCAATTAACACACTCCATGATTGCTCGAACTTCTGCTTGAAATACTATGTTACGGGTAGGGAGGCGGAAGTAAAGTTCGACTTCTGGTTCATCAATAAAAAATCCCAGACCCGTCCTTCCTCCTAGCCTGGACCCATCAGTGTAGCAGCTGGTTCCCACTGGCACATGAGCTTGTGTTCCGTTTTCCCAGAAGCGTCTGCCTGGCACGAACGAATCACAGGTAGCTGTAAGCCGCACTTCAGGAATGCGGTCGAAAATTTCTGGCGTTTGAATGCGACCAACTATAGATTCTAAAACCTTCTAATATTTGGACGTAGTCCCCATTTTGAACATATAGCTCTTCTGCACAACGACCAACATCTGTGGGTTAAGTTTTAGATTTAATATTAGAATTAAGCGCAAACCCTTGGAGACAAGCTCTCTAGCTATTTTTGTGTCGGGAGCAAACACGAACGCATTTTATATAAACAATCATATAACTGTAACAGCAAATAGGGGAAGGCAAGAGGCCGAAACATTGTAATGTAATTAGAATAATACACTCTAGCTCTAAGTTATCTGTAAATTATGTAGCTTTTGAATATTTTATATTTGAATATTTGAAAGACTCAATAAATCTAACATAACTTAACTTAACTGTGGGCCTTTGTAACTCTTTCTTCAAGATGATCTTTCCAGTACAGTTTCTGATCCAAGATTACTCCCAAGTATTTTACCTTTTTAGTTATAGCAATCTTATATATAGTCTTATTCAGGAATCGAGCCCTTACCCTTTACCTTGTCTCTGATTTTTACGTGATATGACTCACAAATAATCCACCTATTACTTATCATATTGTTGATCCAGTATATCAGGGCCCGGTCAACCTGAAACTCGTGTGAGGACTGGATAAGTGTATCGGTCTGAACGTTGTTAAAAGCGTCTTCAATGTCTATCCAAACGGCAAGTGTGTACATTTTTTCACTGAAGCACTGTTCTATGTGGTGTACTACCTCATGTAGAGGTGTTTCCACTGATCTTCCTTTAACATACGCGTGTTGCTTGAATGTTAACTTGTCATCTTCTAACTTACTTTTGACCACACGTAAAGAAAAAAAACGTTTGGGCGTCGTTTATCGCAAACATTTTTCTTTGTCTCAAACGCTCTACTTTTCCATAACGGTTGAAATATTTGCGGTGAATGTAAAAGTTTATCGTAAACGTAGTTTCTCTTGCTGTAAACGAACATTCTTTCATTCCAAAATGTTCGTAATTTACTTTTATGGCAAAAGAACAACGTTTACGGAACAATATTGTATTTAAACATGAATATATTAAATAGTTGAGAGAACAAAGAGCTAAACTTGTTTTCATTTTGTGAGAGTGCGGTTTTATAACTTTTTTATTATTTATATGACGGAGATTGCATTTTGAATTTCTAAATATTCTAAATTATATTCAGTATAAATTTGGTATTTAAATGTCGACCGAATGAAATGTTATTCACAAATAAGTACAGGTCATTCGATTTGAATTATAAAGTAATTCCACAGAAATTTAAAATATTCATCAACCTTTTATCACCACTCCTGAAAAAGGACCTTTTTGCACTTAGCATAGGTTAGGATGGACGTATCGATTTGCAATCGTACTCCGCATGCGTAGAGTCGTATGCTGGTGGGCCTTTAGTTTTGTACTGGCGCTTGTGGTGTTTGCTATAGGTGCGCGTGTGTGGCAAAATTACAAATATTTTTATCAGTGAACTCAAAATGATTTCATTTAAAGAATTAATTAAATCAAATAATCTAAATTATAGGAGGTGCGATATCTCGCAAATATACCGCGGACTCCAATTTAATGTTATAGGTAAATTGTAAATGAAGTGAAGACATGTGGGAAAATAACCAGATAGTTAATAGCACAAAAATGGATCGAGCACTGCATGAAAATAATGAATATTTTGTGGAAAGCCGGAATAACAAAAACAATAGATTTTAACAGAAACTGACCACCTACTGCTTTTGTTAACGACTAACTGGTTATTTTTCCACACGCCTTAAATTGTGAATAAGCAAATTAAAATCATTAACAATCAATCATCACACGTTTAGGTACTGAAGCTGCTAATGGTAATTGTGAAATAAATTTATTCAAGCACAATACAACTGGATACTTCTGGAAACTGCTGATATTTTCAACACTAAACAGTTAAACTTTGTTTTTAATAACATTATGCAACACGATTTTTCCCCCGAAGTTTTTCATGTTATTTTCTGATGTAGGTTAGTATTCTGTTCGTGGACGTGGAAATATGTCAATTGTCAGCATTTGGGTCAGAATATTGAACTATAAAATTCACTTTTGACTAAAAAGTTTGATATATGGTAAGATAACATCTCGCTTTGATCCATACAATGGATTACTACATTTTTATACCTTCACTTTAGTCTGACGAGGGTATATATCATTTGCTACGAAAAAAAGTGTAACACATCGAAGGAGTGATCTAAGACCCTAAGTATGTTCGGCGATGTAATGTAACCGATTGACTTCAAATTTGGCACATGGTAATATTTTTTTCTATCTCCGGCTAAGTTCGAAGATGGGCCATATTGGTCCACTCCTTCTAGTACCTCCCCCATAAAGTGGTAAAATGTTGTGAAACATTGAATCTTTAATAACTGCTATACTACTTATTCGAATCTTCTGAAATTCCACACATAGCATTAGTTTATTAGTCGCTATTAACTCGAGAAAAATGGGCCAAGTTGCTACGCCCCTTTCGGTACCTCCCACACAAATGCACCATTGTGCACCAAAAGTTAACAGCTTATAACATTAATACCAGTTTATAAAAATACTTGAAATTTTTACAGTGTAATGCTTTTATAGTGCCTACAGTCCAGTGAAAAATGGGTGTTAAATTCACGCCCCTCTTGGTACCTCCCACACAAAGATACCATTTTGCACCAAAAGTTAATAGCTTATAACGTTAATACCAGTGAATAAAAATACTTGAAATTTTGTACAGTGTAATGCTTTTATAGTTTCTATAGCCCTGGGAAAATGGACGCTATTGCCACGCCCCTTTTGGTACCTCCCACACAAAAAGGCCAAATCATACCAAAATTTAATATATCATAACGTTAATATACCAGTGCAAATAAACGCTTATAATTCGGCGAAGTCCAATGTATTTAAAGTATCTACTATTCAGCGAAAAATTGGTGGATTTGTTAAAAACATTCTGGTACCTCCCACACAATCCCACGACAGAATAATCGTTTAATATTCCATATTACATTACTCACAAAGTGAGGGTATACCTTAGTCGGTTTACCCGACTGAAACTTTCTTACTTGTTCATATTTTCCAACATACATACTTTCTTATTAACATTTTGTCTACAACTCAATTAGAAGATATCAGCCAAATAATAGCAGAGGTGCTTGCCGGAGAGCTCCCGGGTACATTTTACTAAAAATTGTGACATTTTTGATTATTAACATATTAAATATCATAATTAAATCAAATTATTCTTTTGTGACAATCGTTTTCTCATTTATTATTAAACTGAAATTGCTTGTGACAAACGCAATGATAGTTTGCAACAAACGTTTTACAGGGTTTGGGATAAACAGGCATTGCTTGTGACAAACACAATAACCGTTTGCACCAAACGTTTCACAGGGTTTGTAATAAATATAAATCATTTACGATAAGTACACTAACTGTTTGCTATACATGTTTCTTTGGGTTTTGGGATAAACATAAATCGTTTGCGACAAACATAAACCACAATATTTTCTCAAATTTCTTTTTTTATTTGAAAGTACAATCCTTCCTGTTAATAATGGAAAATAATTTTATTCAAACGGCTGCCTCGGCTGGCCATGCAGTAGCCTACACGATCGGTCCAATTTTTAAGCACATTATCGATTGTGTGCAGTAGTATTTCACCAATGGCTTCACGAATATTGTCCTTTAAAGCGTCAATTGTCTCTGGCTTGTCGGCGTAACACTTATCTTTGAGGGCATCCCACAAATAATAGTCCAACGGTGTCAAATCGCAGCTCCGAGGTGGCCAAACGACATCAGCTCTGCGGCTGATAATGCGATCTTCAAAAACAGGGCGCAAAACATCGAGTGTAGCTTCGGCTGTGTGGCACGTAGCGCCGTCCTGTTGAAACCAAATGTTGCCAATATCCTCCTCTTCAGTTTTTGTGAACAAAAATTCGTTCAACATGGCCCGTCCTTGCTCATTTTAACGGCCACTCCTTGCTCATTTTCGAAGAAATATGGCCCAATTATGCCTCAGTGACTCGTTTTTTCTGTGCCCCAAATGCGACAATTTTGCTTGTTTACATACCCGCCAAGATCAAAATGAAAAAATCAAAATCAAAATGAAAAAAAAAAATTGAAAATCAAAATTTTCAAAGTAAAATTTTCCAGCGTTGTTTAAGCGTATACACAACCATATTCGTTCAGCGAAATAAGCACTAGTTGAAAAAAAACGTTAGATGGCGGACCCTTTACATAAATATTTTTCGTAGATTTTTTAAGCATTTTAATTTAAAGAACACTTTCCTTCAAAATTATACAGATTTTGTTTCTGTCTCTCCCAAACATACTTTTTGGAAGGCAAAGAGAAGCAAAAAGAAAAGTTTAAAATATTCTACATGTAAATTTTTCATTATTTATTGTATTTAAATTTTTCGAGTGACCAACTCTTTGTATGCTTCTGTGTATTTAGAAATGTTAAAATTGTTTAATATGTTATAAGCAAAATTTAGAGGTAAACAAAGAATGTCAGATATGCTTCTACCGTTATAAAAAAATTCATACGATTTTACGCGTTCACCAAAAAAATTTCAGCAAACAAAAAATGTTGCTTCAATTTATAATACATTTTCCCTTTATGTGCACGCTAAGCAACAAGAGACGACACAACCTCGTCGATCGAGTGTCAAAGCGTGACTGAATGATACTGATCTCTCATTCAATGTGTGTGCTCATGTACGCGTGAGAGGTGCCAAAAGGGGCGTGGCAATAACGCCCATTTTATTACGAAACAATAAAAGCATTACACTTTACAACATTTAAATATTTCTATGGGCTGGAATAAAAGTTATAAGATGTTAACTTTTTGTGTAAAATGGTCCATTTGTATGGTATGTATCTAAATGGGCGTGACAACTTTGCCAATTTTTCTCAAGATTATTGCGACCAAGAAACTAATACTATGTGTGAAGTTGTGAAATAGTTTGAGTGGTAGTATAGAAGTTATGAGATAATCAATATTTCACAAAATGTCGACCCTTCGTGGGGGAGGTATTCGAAAGAGTGGACCAACATAGTCCAACATTGACCTTAGCCTGAGACAGAACAAAATATTAACACTTACCAAATTTGAAGACATCGGTTAATCCTGTCGAAAGTTACCAACCAGACAGACAGGCTGACAGACATTGCTCAAATGAATATAAATGGGATTTCCGCCAAATATTCTTGGGGTCTCTTAGGTCACTCCATCGATGTGTTATACTATTGGCCTGCAGCATCTGATATATACCCTTGTTCACAATAGTGCGGGTATAAAAACCGGATTATGCTGAAATTTTCCTATTTCTACCAAAATTGCTATTATATTGCTATCAGAGAATGAAGCCGAGCCAAAATTGGCGGCGGCGGCTGCCATTGAAAATTATAGATCGGCGGCGGCGGCTAGGGGGCTAAGCCGACATAAAATTTACATTCGGCGGCTCTATGATAGACATTTTAACATATAAAACAAGTAAGAAAGTTTCAGTCGGGTAAACCGACTAAGGTATACCCTCACTTTGTGAGTAATGTAATATTGAATATTACTCGAATTATTCTGTCAATTTGTGTGAGAGGTACCAGAAGGGGTTTATCAAATACACCTTTTTTCGCTGAACATTAGGTACTTTAAATTCATTGCACTGTGCCGACTTATAAGCATTTATGTGCACTGGTATAAACGTTATGAGACATTAAATTGTGGTATGATTTGGGCATTTTGTGTGGGAGGTACAAAAAGGGGCGTGGCAATAACGCCCATTTTTCACAGGGCTATAGACACTATAAAAACATTACACTGTACGAAATTTCAAGTATTTTTATACACTGGTTTTAATGTTATAAGCTGTTAACTTTTGGTGCAAAAAGGTACCTTTGAGTGGGAGGTACCAAAAGCGGCGTGGCAACAACACCCATTTTTCCCTGGACTGTAGGCAATATAAAAGCATAATACTGTACAAAATTTCAAGTATTTTTATACACTGTTATTAATGTTATTGCATTAATAACAGTGCTGTTAACTTTTGGTGCAAAATGGTGCATTTGTGTGGGAGGTACCAAAAGCGACGTGGCGACTTCGCCCATTTTTCTCGAGTTGATAGCGACCAATAATCTAATACTATGTGTGGAATTTCACAAGATTCGAATAAGTAGTATAGCAGTTATTAAAGAATCAATATTTCACAACATTTTAACCCTTTGTGGGGGAGGTACTAGAAGGAGTGGACCAATATGGCACATCTTCGAACTTAGCCGGAGATATAAAAAAAATATTACCACATACCAAATTTGAGGTCAATCGGTTACTCCTTTCGAGAGTTATCGTGCGCACCAGCCAGCAGACAGACAGACGGACGGACTTTGCTCATTCGACTTAAAATGACCCAAAACGGATTTCCTCCGAACATACTTGGGGTCTTAGGTCACTCCTTCCATGCCGCTAGGCGGCTCTACGATATACTCTATTTTCAAAGTATGCTAATGCTATGTATAGACGAATGTCACAGATACCCAGCAAAAACTCTCATTACCAGGTAACCTGGCGGGTAAGTGAAATTCAAAAGAAATAATGACTTACCATGTAGCCACCCTTCACATTATTTTTACATGGGCATGATATTGGAGGAAAGTACTTCCATGCAAGCATACGAAGAGTTAATAAATAACCACTTACCCCCCGCTTACAAATATCCAACATATAAGTACTTATTATTGTAATTTTAATAAGGGGTTGAATAACACCTTACCAATAATGATTTTCATATGTGTATATATGTCATATTTAATTAAATATGACGAGATTTTTTTTACTCGAAATGTTACTAAGTTTCTAAATCAAATCAAGGGTTGTTTAATAAAAATTGGTGTTGTCGCATATTTTACAATACCCGACTTAAAATAACTAACAAATAAGTACATATACATATAGATATGTCATTACCTGGTAATGCATGTGGTAATGACATGCACTTACCAAGTTTTTGCTGGGTAGTTAGGCAAAGGTTAAGACGATTGCAAGAAACCCTTACAATTTCATATATTTAAAATATATTTTGTAAATATATATTTATATGCAGGATTGTCAATAAAAATATTTTATAGGCAGTGGCCAATAAAATGTTTTTCTGGCAATTGCGCAGTTGTCACATGCATAAACTTCGCACATACTACAATCTGCAAATTATCTCACAATGACTTTTCTGCCAACGTTGCAAGACAAAAATTGTATGTCCACACGGTTGTACGTTCATAGGGTTGCATTTTTCCGCCATTCTTCTATACATAGCTTAAGTCGAAACAGGTTGTTTCCAGGAGAGGCGAATTTAAGGTTTAATTAAATTTTTAAATTTGTGTGGAATTACCTTGTGGTTTAAATAGAATGACATCTACTGTTTTGAGCTTAACTTGATCGATTCTTTAGAATGGAGGTATTAATTTATATGTTATACTATTCTTTAATACTCCATAGATTTTTTTCCGAAAATATTTTTATCTCTATATGTACATAATCAAATAATAAATAAAAAATCTTATTATTAAAAAAATCTTACCTTTTTCTATTACTATAAATTTTATGATTTTTAAGACATGTTAAGCTCCCGCTTGTGACAATAAACGAATCAAAACGAAAATCACTCACTTCCATATCGTCCACCCAATAAATGAATAGTGTATAATTTATTTGTCGTTTCGAGAAAATCATATTTAAAGTTTTTGAGAAATTGAAACTCGATATTATTATTTATTAATGAACAATTTCAAGCACCCAATAAACCAATTTGTGGGTTCTATATCTGTTGAATTTCAACAGATATAGAACCAATTGAGTAGATTCTTAGAATGCAATAAAAAATAATAGTGTATATGCGTACAAATTATTCTTCTATTAAGGGGACCATATATCTGCTATATAGCTATTTGCTATATTTGCAAAAATGTAAATTGTATCTATCCATATCTTAAAGTTTTTCTATGGAACGGCGGCTGTGTTTCAGCCGATTTGAGCCGCAAAGATCGGCGGCGGCTTCGGCTGGTGAAAAAAGGTCGGCGGCGGCTAAAATCGGCGGCTCGGCTCGGCGGCTTCATACTCTGATCACACACTAGGCCAAAAGACTTTAGACCAATTAGCCTATCCTCCTTCCTATTGAATGGTCTGGAAAGACTTTTAGATTATTTCATTAGGGAAAACCTGGATACACAACTCCTGTCGGTGAACCAACATGCTTACAATAAGGGGAAGTCTACAGAATCAGCCCTGCACGAACTTGTGAGCGCTATCGAATCGTCCCTGCATTTCAAGGAATTCACCATGGTGGCATTTCTTGACATAGAAGGGGCTTTTAACAACATTCACTCAGATGCGGCACTGTCACATCTAAAAGTTAACTCTACATAGTTTGATTAGACTAATTCAAAGTCTGCTCAACAGAAGACGCATAACAGCATGTCTTGGGTCCACAACTCTAACAAGGTTTGTAAACAGAGGGACCCCACAAGGAAGAGTACTGTCTCCACTAATTTGGAACCTAGCGGTGAATGAAATCCTGCTATATCTAGAACGTTGTGGCTGCAAGGTCGTGGCATATGCGGACGACGTTGCAATCGCAGTGAGTGGCAAATTTCGAAAACGTCCTCCGAGACATTCTACAGGTGACTCTCAACAAATTGGGCATAAACCCAAACAAGACAGAATTGGTTCTCTTTACTAGAATGAATAAAGTCCCACATGTGGATTCTCCACCTCGGATAAATGGAACAGATCTAGTCTTTTCTGAAAGTGCAAAATTTTTAGGAATAATTTTAGATAGGACACTGTTATTTAGACTTAACGTATTGGAACGTGTAAGGAAGGCCAACGTCCCCCCTTATATTCTTGCAAAAAGGCTGTAGGGTCGCGGTGGGGCCTCTCTCCTAAAATCGTCCACTGGATATATATAGCAGTAGTTCGTCCTATACTGCTATACGGCATTGTGGTATAGTGGACGGCAACTGACAAACTAACCATCACCAACCTACTAACAAAGGTTCAGAGAACAGCCTGCCTGAGCATAAGCGGAGCCTTAAGGATTACAGCGACCGAGTCTCTACAAGCCCTACTCCATATACTGCCGATTAATATTGTGGCGAGAGAAGTTGCAACCAAAGCGGCAATAAGATTAAACTGCCTATCAATGTGGAGGTACAAAAACTACGGTCACATGAGGATATCAAAGTGTAGTACTATGGTAACCGACCGAGTGGACTATATACCAACGGTGTACACCTTCAAGAGAAAATACATCACTACACTGAAAAAAATAATGACCTGAAATTAAAAACAATTTTGCTCTTAAATCAAAGATTTAATATGTATTTGTTTGAAGAATAAATTTCTTTCAATTTATGAAAATGTGCTTGATTCCAAAGAAATTTTAATTAGTTTAAAGTAAAATTCCTTACTTTTATGATAAGATGTTCATAACACTATGTCATTTTGACTTTAACGTTACGTAATAAAATTAAAGAAATAATAATTTATTGTAGTACAACTGTCATTAGCTCAAGTGTAAATTTTAATAGTTTGAAAGATTTTTTCCTTAAAATTGTAGAAATTCGCATGTCATGTTTTTAAAGACAATATACCTTTAATTTTCAGTCCTGTTTTTTGGTAACGTTGAATTAAGAATTATTTATCTTTTAAGTAAAGAGATAATTTTTAACTGCGAGAGGACAATTTAGACTCTTTTTGTTCGCAAAATTGAGAATAATAGTGAGAGCTACTGTGAAGTTTGTTTGGAATTTTTGAAATCAGTTCTTGTGGACTGGTTGTAGAGGAAGGTTGTGTGCGCTTGTCCGAGTGGACATGTTTAATTCTACATTAATAGCAACAATTTTGGCGGTTGTTTGTCGGCAGTGTGTGCCATCTCGAAAAATGTTAGCGGCGATGATATTTCACAGGTAGTCGAAAACAAATTGTCTGGAAATTTCGATTGGCTGATCATACAACGATGAGACAAAAGGGGTACATTAAAAATGTAAGTGTATGCGTTATAGTAACGCGAATTGATAACAAAAAGAGTCATAAAATCTGTCTCGGACATTTAGAGTCGTGGAATTTCTGTGCGTTTACGAATTTATTACTTTGACAAAAACAATGCAGAAGACCGTAAATGTGTGTAATGTCGTTTTTCCGTATTGAACAAATAAACGGTTATTTTGTGCGTTAAAGAGAAAATCGTTAGCTAAACATGCAAATTTGCTAAATCCAATTTTATGAAAATTGAGATTTTTATAGAATGGTAGAACATTTCAAAAATACATTATCTAGAAAAAGACATTATGTTATTTTCCCCATTTGGCAGTGATAAGTTCACATAAAGATGCAAAACATGTGACGTCTGTATAAAAACATGATGATTATAATTGAAAATTATTGACATTTAAGCGGAACAAAGAACATTCGCGTATTTGCAGAAAGAAAATTATATAATTTAGAAACAGTTAGAAATTTTTGTTCCTCCTGAAAACAATTTCAAAATGGACATCATATTTGCATGTTTGCTACGATATGTCATAGTGTATAATTTCGAAGTGATACACAAATTTTGATGTGAACAAGTCTTAATTTATGAGTAAGAAATATTTACATATCGTCATCTGAAATCCAAAATCAAAATGAACTTTTTGATAGATTATAGTCCATTAGACTAAACTAGATATTCCTTAACAATTTTAGAGTTCAATATTTAAAATTGACCATTTTATGAGTGAAATTCGAAATGACGTAACAGCAAAGAAGGTCATTCAAAAAGCGAACAGATTCATAAAATTTTATAACCTAACCTAACCTAACGGCCAATTCCACAATCTCCGGTTATGCTACAGTTAGATCTAACCTATAGTTATAGCTGTCAAATTGTATACAATTTTTATTTTTTAACTGTGAGTTAGCTCTAAACGGAGGTTGTGAAATTGGGGGTAAGTTTGTTTTTTAAATTCTCTTGATCATTACAAATTAGAAATTTCATTACGTTTTCAGATATTGCAATTTTCAGAAATTTTACGATGTTATCAAATATAAAAAATATACGAATTACGTTTAAAATTGCAAAGTTATATCGCAGTTATAATGGACAATACAAAATTTTTTAAAACACAAATTTATAGTTTTAGTTTACTTATACCTAGAATATTTCTCTCTCTAATATCACAATGATTTGGACACCGTCGTAATTCGAGCAATATAAATTCGTTTGAAAATATTGAATAATAAAATTTTTGAAGGAGTTTGAATCATTCCCGATAGTATATGTTTATGTAAATTGGAGGAACAAAAATCATCTTCAGCAACAATTTTCGAACGAGGATGTTATTGACGAAGAGTTACGCGTTTCAACACGCATTTCAACTAGGAACAATTTTGGAAAATATAATTTATTTGTTCATTAGAAGAAATACTCTCTCTAACATGAAGAAAAACTAGACTAAACACAATGGCTAAGGGTATCGTCAGGTAGGTATGCTGTGCAGCATACTGAATAAACTGTTTATCAAAATCAAATGTTTAAATAAAGAACAAAATAATAAAAATTAATATGAACGTGTAAACAAATAATTACATAAAAAATATTTTACACTTAAGGAAAGTACAAGGTGCTTGGTTTAATTACAGAATGTACTTAATCTAAAGTAATTCTATGTATTTAATGGAAACACAAGGCGTAATTGATTTAAAAATGTGAAGTCTTTCATAGAAGTATAAGGCGTATTTCTTTCAAAGATGTTTGCTGTTTTAATTTAAAGATGATAAGTGACTTTAATTGTAGTACACGATGTACTTATTTTAATAGCATTTGTCTTTGGAGCCAAATCAAAGAAAAAATCGTAAGAGTTAAGAAAATTGCAATGATTTTCAGTACACTTTTTTTCAGTGTATGATTCCCGTCAGAGATGAATAGGTTGGAAGAATACCAGGTTATAGAAACCATCTCCACTTTTACACGGATGGTTCGAAGCTTGATGAAAAGGTTGGCTTCGAGTACACTGTGCAGAGCTTAGATTGGATATAGTTCACAGACTACCAGATACCTGCAGTGTCTATCAAGCCGAAATAATGGCAATATGGGAAGTAGCCAAGTGGCTGAGTCGCAACATAGTAACCAACACTGGCGTTGTAATTTACTCGGACAGCCAGGCTGCCATCAATTCTCTGGAGGCATCATCCCTAAATTCACAAACAGCCCTCGACTGCCGCAGATCTCTTAACGAGATGGCTGAGCAGTTTAATATACACCTCATATGGGTGCCTGGGCATAGGGATATCCCGCGGAACTGCAAAGCCGATGAACTTGCTAGGAAAGGAACGACATTACAAATTCTCGAAGAATTTGCATATATTGGTGCGCCACTATCCACGTGCAAGCTTTGGGTTAGGCAAGAGGCAATCAGGCAGTCCAACGAAAAATTGACAGAAATCGGCACCTGCAGAGTAGCTAGCCAAATCTGGCCAAGGTATGACCTGAGAAGATCAAAATATCTCCTCGCACTAGAGAGGCAAAGATTGTCTACGTTAGTATCAGTTCTGACGGGACACTGCTTGATCGGCGAACACGCCAAAAGATTGGGTATTGACTCTAATGACTTCTGCAGAAGCTGTGGAGATGAGGAAGAAGTGGAGAGCATTGAGCACTTGCTATGCGACTGCCCCGCTCTGAGTAAACGACGACTGGACATACTGGGGTCGGCTTTTCTAGGCAGCCTAACAGATCTTTCCAGTACCGATATTCGTACTATCGATAAATTTGTATATCAAACAGGTTGGTTTCGATGAGGGGCATTTCAGCCCGTGGTAACACTAGGGACCTAAACTGGTATATGTGAGCTTGTATAAAAAATACGGCTGCCACCCTAACCTAAACCTAAACCTAAGATTCAATTACTAAAATATTTCCTGTTGTTACTTTAATTTCAATAGTGAAAATCTTTTAAAAAGTATTGGTAGAACTAAAATAAATCGCAATTGAAGATTTGTGTTTTTTATTACATGCCACATTATAATAACGCGAATTATAAATGTTCTTTAATAATAAAACTGGCCAACATTTTTAAGCAGCATAATACAGTTGCGAATTATAAATGTTCTTTAATAATAACACTGGCCAACATTTTTAAGCAGCATAATACAGTTTTCAGACTTAAGCTGGTTTTATAAATTGTCTGTAGTTTTCGTGACAAACAGTTAACCGAACATTAGCCTTAAAGTTCTTCTATACGAAAATAATATAAATCGCCATTTAAATTTGAGCTACCGACTATGTACCAACTGTGTACACCTTCGAGAGAAATTACATCACTATGATTCCCGCTAGAGATGAATGGGTTGGAAGAATACAAGGTAATATAAACCATCTCCACATTTACACGGTTGGTTCGAAGCTTGGTGAAAAGGTTGACTTCGGAGTACACTGTGCAGAGCATAGTTTGGATATAGCTCACAGACTTCCAGATACCTGCAGTGTCTATCAAGCCGAAATAATGGCAATATGGGAAGTAGCCAAGTGGCTGAGTCGGAACATAGTAACCAACACTGGCGTTGTCATTTACTCGGACAGCCAGGCTGCCATCAATTCTATGGAGGCAACAGTCCTCGACTGCTCGACACCTGCAGTGTCTATCAAGCCGAAATAATGGCAATATGGGAAGTAGCCAAGTGGCTGAGTCGGAACATAGTAACCAACACTGGCGTTGTCATTTACGCGGACAGCCAGGCTGCCATCAATTCTATGGAGGCAACAGCCCTCGACTGCCGCAGATCTCTTAACGAGATGGCTGAGCAGTTTAATATACACCTCATATGGGTGCCTGGGAATAGGGATATCCCGGGAAACTGCAAAGCCGATGAACTTGTTAGGAAAGGGACGACATTACAAATTATCGAAAAATTTGCGTATATTTGTGCGCCACTATCCACGTGCAAGCTTTGGCTTAGGCACGAGGCAATCAGGCAGTCCAACGAAAGGTATGACCTGAGAAGATCAAAATATCTCCTCGCACTAGAGAGGCAAAGATTGTCTACGTTAGTATCAGTTCAACAAGGTATGACCTGAGAAGATCAAAATATCTCCTCGCACTGGAGAGGCAAAGATTGTCTACGTTAGTATCAGTTCTGACGGGACACTGCTTGATCGGCGAGTACGCCAAAAGATTGGGTATTGACTCAAATGACTTCTGCAGAAGCTGTGGAGTTGAGGAAGAAGTGGAGAGCATTGAACACTTGCTATGCGACTGCCCCGACGAAACAGGTTGGTTTCGATGAGGGGCATTTCAGCCCGTGGGAACACTAGGGACCTATACTGGTGTATGTGAGCTTGTACACAAAAAAATACGGCTGCCGCCCTAACATAAAACTACCGATTGCTTTGCTTGTGATTTTAGCCCTTTGGATTATTTTCTGTGATATTGTGTTCCATTATTAAATGACAAAGTTCAACCTTTCCAATAAAACCAGAAATTAAATTTTTTCGTATCAGTGATCAGTACTTTTATTTTTATAGCCGATTCAAATTTTAAATGTCCCACCCGTCCCAGAGTCCATCCCTAAAAATCTCAATTGCCGAGCCTGTCGTGGTAGTCGTATGAATAATATTGTGTTCCATTATTAAATGACAAAGTTCAACCTTTCCAATAAAACCAAAAATTTGAAAAAATTATCTGTACTTTTTTATAGCCGATTCAAATTTTAAATGACTCACCCGTTAATTTCAATATTAATTTCTTTCATTTAAATTTTAACAAACCAGCAAATATTTCAATCTTTTGTTATAAATTTATAAATTATGAACTTAGCCATACGCTTACATTAGAACTAAAGTAACAACTTTAGTTCTTTTGGGACTTGACGCCAAAGTTTGGAAAAATTAAAATTTTTAATGTTTTTTTTTCTTTGGAGTACCTTTGCAAGAAAATAACAAAAAAGTTATTCATAAAGTATTTTTTTAGATGGAGGACATAATTACAAATCCAAAACGCATTTATTTATTAAAATCGGTTAATAACTGGCAGGATATGATGCTTTAAACACAAGTAAAGGGTGGTTACATTTTAAGGGCGGATGTTGATTAGACCGTTTATAGCACATGATGCAAAATATGAAAGTTGCTGCGATCTTTGATTTCCGGACCGAAAAAGTTTCCATTTGGCCTACAAGACTTCCATAAATTTTTTTGTGCCGATCGGATAACCCTAGGGTCTGCCCAAAGTTCATTCAAAATTTAGAACACACTTTATAGGGGAAATATTTTTTTTATTCAAAAATCGTATGTTTAAATAAGTAAAATGATTTTGTTCTTCGTCTTTCGTAAGTATTCTGTTGTAATCATTCATAAATTGTACACCGCGTTCAGCAGTGTCGTTAACAACAAACAGATTACGACAAACATCGAGAGTATCTTGATAATCTTCCCAAATGGATGGGTCATGCTTTAAAAATGCAGTACTCAATCCAAAAGCACCGAAAAAATGTTTGGTTTTGTGTGAGACGAAATCGCTCAAAAATGCCAAAGCCATTGATTCTAGGGCCAAATACCACAAATGATTTTTCCATTTCTTCAAAACCGCTTCAGACACATCTTGTCTTTCAACAAGTGTATATCTTGATTTGGTGCTCGTATGGCATTTTGCATGTAAACCACGCCCACTGGACTCTCGTTTTGTCAATGCAAACTGCTCTAGAAATAGGTATATTTTTAAGGCATAAATGCCTTTTCCCATAAACCTTGCGTGGGATGTTGGACCAGGTGTTCGGAAGTTATCGCCGACACCACCAAGAAACATTATTGTTAATTGTAATAGTTCCTTGTAATCAGCTCGGATTTGTGTTTCATTTAGCTGTTTAATGCAGTGGTCGAGACTTACCCAAACGGCAGCAAAACGATTAAAAATAGGCACTTCAGGACCACAAGTCGCCGAAGTTTAACCTCAAACACATGTTTCAATACTATCTCCATCATGTGATGTGAACATAGGAACTTGATTAATTTTCGATCTAATTTGTTCTGCAACAAAATGCACGATCCAGTGTTTTGACCTGTATTTGATGAGTGTATCATGAACGACTTTGGCCATCTTTTCTCCAGTACCAGCCGGGATTTTGGGGGCGCCCAAAAATTTTGATGTGTAGATCGATTAATCACAAGCTCACCAACAGTGGTCAGAGGCGTCGCAGCATTATACATTACAGTTATCACATCATGAAATATCTGTCTGTTTGACGGCAGTTTGGCTCCAGATATTTTATGTGATACATACCCAACTGATTCTACGGTGCGAAATTTATCACTAGATCTAGTAACCATTTTGGATGTGGTCGGTCTGGAGACAAATAAGAATATGACTAAAATTAAATTTTGTGCGAAGCTGTCCCTTTCTCAATTCACTTAGGCTGGAGGCAGAGCGCGTTCTGTAAACGACCCTGTTGCATGGCCGTATAGCGCGCTGCAAAGTTCTGCTTATGTTTTCTTATTTGACCAGTAGAAAAATATCAGACTGATGCGAAAAATCAACTATCATGCAAATCCGTTGTTTTTTTTCATGCATGCACAAGCATGATCTATTTTTTATTGTGATTGCATAGAGGCCATGTCGGTGTGCATGCATGCCCTGTCATGACGTAAAATTCAAATGAAAACTGCTGTAACTTTTTCGTTTCACGGTCGATTTTTATTGTTTACGACTTGTAAGAAAGAAAATGTTATTCACAGATCATTTAAAAACTTTTCATGCTAATAAAATATTTTTTAATTACTTGAACATGTGACATTTGATAAAAACCCAAATTTTGTTCATGTAAAGTGAGTTTTGTGTTTTCAAACAACTTTGGGCAGACCTTAGCGTTATCCAATCGGCACCAAATTGTTTATTGGAGGTTTGTAGGTCAAATGGAAACTTTTTCGGCCCGGAAATCAGTACCGAAAAAATAATAAATGGTCTAATGTTGATTTTGAATAAAACACAAATTATTTAGGAAATTATTGTCATTTCTTTTTATTATGATAATATTGGTATGGTTCAATTATGTATGGAACAAAATATCGGCCGCCGCGACCTCGGCGTCACACCTCCATCCGATGGTCCAAATTTTCGATGACGCTGAGGCATAATTGTGGTTCTATTCCGTTAATGTGCCGAATTATTTCATCCTTTAGCTCTTGAATTGTTGCTGGCTTATCGACGTACACCGTATCTTACAAATAACCCCAAAGAAAGAAGTCCAACGGTGTCAAATCGCATGATCTTGACGCAGGGTTACCATACGTCATCCTTTGGGAGGACATGAACCAGTGTCCTCCCTCCTTTTTCAAAAATTATGGATTTGTCCTCCTTTTGTTACAAATTAAAATTTTTCAGAAGCAGTAAACCTCAAGATGAATTATATTCGCTACTACTTTTAGTACACAGTTAGTACTACAATAATTGAGCTCGATGACTGAAATTTGGTACAGATACTTCTTATACGAGTAGCTGCAGGTAACTTGGGATTGAAAATAGCAATATCGATCAATTTTTAGCATCTTCTGTCCGATTTGACTTATTAACGCCATAGAGACTGCAAATTGCAACTGGTCGAACAGAAATTGGTTATTTGGGTGTATGTATATCCAGAACCCTTCAGACGAACAATGGTCATCATAAGTCCATGTTTTGATATAGCCCCCACACAAAGGTACCTCAAGATTTTACTTTTTAGCGCAACAAACTCAACAAACTCTTCACTTATTTATTATAATTAAGACCTAAAAATACTGGAGCTAGACCCACTTTATAGTACACCGATTGTCTGTCTGTCTACATATTTAAAATTGTTTCTTAAGTACAGGTCGCATTTTCATTCCAATCCTGCTGAAATTTGACAATAAGGGCTATTTCATACCTGGGAAGAAATTGGTCAAAGTCGGTTCAGATTTAGACCCTATATACATTTTTTTCCGAAATTGGTTTTTAGCGCTACAGAAGCATTTTCATATCCAATCCAAGTACAAACCTTGCCAAATTTGAAAAAAAATCTGATTTAGATATAGTCCTCCGATTTGGCATCTAAGCGCTATAAAGTACAAATTTTGTAGCAATCATTATCATTGAAATTTTTTTTTAAATGTCCACCGAAAGTTCCAAGCTCTCTTTGTAAATGTTACAAATGTCCTCCTTTTCTGACACAAAAGTCCTCCTTTCCGAAAAAAGCTTATGGTTACCCTGTCTAGGCGGCCAATTGGCATCGCCACGACGTAAGATAACACGGCCATTGAATTTGTTGCGCAAAAGAGCCATTATTTCGTTAGCTGTGTGACGAGTGGCACCGTCCTTTTGAAACCACATATTGTCCACATCCATATCTTCCAATTCGGGCCATAAAAAGTTCGTTATCATCTCACGATAGCGAACACCATTCACAGTAACTGGCTGACCGGCCTCATTTCGAAGAAGTATGGCCCGATGACGTCGCCAGCCTATAAGCCGCACCAAACGAACTGGGCGAGCATGCACAGGTGTTTTCACATCTCCTACAGAACCGATTTGCTAAAATTTGCGCAAAATTCTCCCGATTGTGGACACATTTGGTCGATTATGCTGATCAAAATAACATCACAAAGTGCACGAAATGCATTTTGATTTGAACGCCCATTTTCGTAAACGGCTTAAAAAACTTTAACGCGTTGCTCGATTGTTGAGATAGTCTGAAATTGAGAAATGTCAAATGAAATGCAGAAAAAAACTTGACGTTTAGGTGTGGTTCATATTCCACATCGGCCCTTACAATTTAACCACCCTTTACATACTACAGTGCAAAACTCGTTAAAATCAAACTAATGGTAAAACTACCCTGCAGCTACCCCGCAGCTATTATTTCTGGTGACTCCAACTCTAACAGAAGATCTGTAACGTCCTTCTCTGAGGACAAAAGCTCTACTTCGGACACAGAGAGGCTGAGGGGAGTCTCCGGACTCTTTGACGCATCTGGCGGGGACATGCTTCTCGACGATACGGACGAAGAGTTCGATAACACCCTTGTCGGGGTGGATGTTAATCTGTCAATTACCAATGATGGTAAGAATTCTACAGATTAACCTCCATCACGCTAAAGCAGCCTCAGCGGCTCTATTGCTGCGCCTGTCCACAGGCGCAGTAGACATCGTCTTGATACAGGAGCCCTACGTAGTGGGAGGAAGGGTGTGCGGTATTAGGACACCCAACTTTAAACTGCTTGTGGCCAACTGTGAAGGCACTCCAAGAACCTGCATTTTGGCCAGGAAAGATCTAAGTATCTTTCTCCTGACTAAGTTAAGTGGTAAAGACCAAACAGCTGCTAGCCTGGAGATCGGTAATCGCATATATTGGGTGGTCTCCAGCTACTTGCCTTATGAATCTGTAGTACCTACTGCTCTATTCAGGGAAGTAGTGGAAGAAGCAACGTCTGACGAGATCGAGCTGATTATTGGCGCAGACACGAACGCTCATCATACTATCTGGGGTAGTACGGATATAAACAATAGGGGTGATTCGCTTCTTGACTTTATTCTAACTACCAACCTTAGTATTTGTAACATAGGTAATAAACCGACCTTCACAATTAAAGACAGACAAGAAGTACTCGACGTAACGTTTGCTACTGACCGGCTGTCAGACAAAATTATTGGGTGGAATGTACTGGACGACCACTCATTCTCAGATCACCATTATATTGAGTTCAAACTCGCGGAAAAAGCGCCTAAACCTGCCGTCCACAGAAATGTAAGGAAGACAAAGTGGCACCTGTATGAGAAGAATTTCAAGAAAGTCCTCAACTCTAAACTTCTGTACGAACCGAATGACAAAGCCGGTCTGGATAATCTGGTCGATCATATCACCACATCATTCAATAGTTCCCTTGAAGAAGCCTGTCCGAAAACAAGGTACAAGGGTAAAACTAAACCCCAATGGTGGACTTCTGAGCTAACGGCTATGAAAAAGACCTGCAACAAGCTATTCAATAAGGCTAAATCTACTGGGGTCGCTAATGATTGGGATGCCTATAAAGAGCAACTCAAGATCTATAAGAAGGAGCTTAGAAAGGCGCAAAGGCGCTCTTGGTATACCTTCTGTGGTGAAGTGGAAAAGGTCTCCGACGCCGCTAGGCTGAGGAAGATATTATCTGCTTCACCCTGTACAGTTGGATATTTACAGGATGAGGCAAATAACTGGACCAAAAACAGCGAGCAGTCGCTCAATGTACTGCTCGACACACATTTCCCGTTCAACTCTGTAACAGAACCCGAGGATCAGCAGGACCAACAAGAGTGCGAGTGGACTGCGAGCGTCGCTAGCTTCTTGACTGAGAGATCCAGAATAAGCTGGGCTATTAACAGCTTTGAGCCCTTCAAATCACCTGGACCAGATGGCATCACTCCAGCAGAAATGCAGAAAATGTTAAAGTACATTATCCCCTGGCTGGAGAAAATTTATGTAGGCTGTATCAGGCTTTCATACGTCCCTAATCGGTGGAGGGATACCAAAGTGGTATTCATACCTAAAGCGGGAAAGATATCACACACTAGGCCAAAAGACTTCAGACCAATTAGCCTATCATCCTTCCTATTGAAAGGTCTGGAAAGACTTTTAGATCATTTCATTAGGGAAAACCTGGATACAAAGCTCCTGTCGGGGAACCAACATGCCTACAATAAGGGCAAGTCTACAGAATCAGCCCTGCACGAACTTGTGAGCACTATCGAATCGTCCCTGCATTTCAAGGAATTCACCATGGTGGCATTTCTTGACATAGAAGGGGCTTTTAACAACATTCACTCAGATGCGATAATTGCGGCACTGTCACATCTAAAAGTTAACAATAGTTTGATTAGACTAATTCAAAGTCTGCTCACCAGAAGACGCATAACAGCATGTCTAGGGTCCACAACTCTAACAAGGTATGTAAACAGAGGGACCCCGCAAGGAGGAGTACTGTCTCCACTAATTTGGAACCTAGCGGTGAATGAAATCCTGCTAGAGCTAGAACGTTGTGGCTGCAAGGTCGTGGCATATGCGGACGACGTGGCAATCGCAGTGAGTGGCAAATTCGTAAACGTCCTCAGAGACATCCTACAGGTGGCTCTGAACAAGTTGGTTAGATGGGCCAGAAGCAGCGGTTTGGGTGTTAACCCCAACAAGACAGAATTGGTTCTCTTTACTAGGATGAATAATGTCCCACATGTGGACCCTCCACCTCGGATAAATGGAACAGATCTAGTCTTTTCTGAAAGTGCAAAATTTTTAGGAATAATTCTAGATAGGAAAATGTTATTTAGACTTAACGTATTGGAACGTGTAAGGAAGGCCAACGTCGCCTTATATTCCTGCAAAAAGGCTGTAGGGTCGCGGTGGGGACTCTCTCCTAAAATCGTCCACTGGATATATATAGCAGTAGTTCGTCCAATACTGTTATACGGTATTGTGGTATGGTGGACGGCAACTGACAAACTAACCATTACCAACCTACTAACAAAGGTTCAGAGAACTGCCTGCCTGAGCATAAGCGGAGCCTTAAGGACTACAGCGACCGAGTCTCTACAAGCCCTACTCCATATACTGCCGATTAATATTGTGGCGAGAGAAGTTGCAACCAAAGCGGCAATAAGATTAAACTGCCTATCACTGTGGAGGTACAAGAACTATGGTCACATGAGGATATCAAAGTGTAGTGCTATGGTAACCGACCGAGTGGACTATATACCAACTGTGTACACCTTCGAGAGAAATTACATCACTATGATTCCCGCCAGAGACGAATGGGTCGGCAGAATACCAGGTAATAGAAACCATCTCCACTTTTACACGGATGGTTCGAAGCTGGATGAAAAGGTTGGCTTCGGAGTACACTGTGAAGAACTTAGTCTGGATATAGCTCACAGACTACCAGATACCTGCAGTGTCTATCAAGCCGAAATAATGGCAATATGGGAAGTCGCCAAGTGGCTGAGTCGCAACATAGTAACCAACACTGGCGTTGTCATTTACTCGGACAGCCAGGCTGCCATCAATTCTCTGGAGGCAACATCCCTAAATTCACAAACAGCCCTTGACTGCCGCAGATCTCTTAACGAGATGGCTGAGCAGTTTAATATACACCTCATATGGGTGCCTGGGCATAGGGATATCCCGGGGAACTGCAAAGCCGATGAACTTGCTAGGAAAGGGACGACATTACAAATTCTCGAAGAATTTGCATATATTGGTGCGCCACTATCCACGTGCAAGCTTTGGCTCAGGCAAGAGGCAATCAGGCAGTCCAACGAAAGATGGACAGAAATCGGCACCTGCAGGGTAGCTAGACAAATCTGGCCAAGGTATGACCTGAAAAGGTCAAAATATCTTCTCGCACTAGAGAGGAAACGATTGTCTACGTTAGTAAAGGTTCTGACGGGACACTGCTTGATCGGCGAACACGCCAAAAGATTGGGTATTGACTCCAATGACTTCTGCCGAAGCTGTGGAGATGAGGAAGAAGTGGAGAGCATTGAGCACTTGCTTTGCGACTGTCCCGCTTTGAGTAAACGACGACTGGACATACTGGGGTCGGCCTTTTTAGGCAGCCTAACAGATCTTTCTAGTACTGATATTCGTACTATCGATAAATTTATATATCAAACAGGTTGGTTTCGATGAGGGGCATTTCAGCCCGTGGTAACACTAGGGACCTAAACTGGTCTATGTGAGCTTGTAAAAAAATACGGCTGCCACCCTAACCTAAACCTAAACCTAAACCCCGCAGCTAAAATCATTTCTAGTTGCGTATTGAACCAGTCATAAGCTAGTTGCAATGTGACCTATGCAAACCCATTCGCATCGCTGTACTGAATTGTAAACAAATGAACTAGTTGGGTGCCTATGACAAGCCAATGTTAACATCGATAGTTCGTTATATGAAAAAAGGGCAGATATGTTACTAGTTTGAAGTAAAAAGCAACTAGTATATTTCTATATACAAACTAGTCATTTTGACTGCATGGTAATATCATTTCTAGTTGCGTATTGAACCAGTCATAAGCTAGTTGCAATGTGACCTATGCAAACCCATTCGTATCGCTGCCAACAAAAACGATTATCTGAACTGTTTAACAGTACTTGCGTGGTACCTACATGGTGGTTGCAGATCGACTCGTTCGTCTCTCTGCCGTCAGCAGCAGAGAAATGCGCAAAAACGATTGAACTGCTTTACGAGCAAGTACTGGTTTGGTGGTGGCAGAGTAAATGTTTCTCTCTCCCACCACCATTCTATTGTACTCTCTTATTTTCAAATATAGTAATAACTGAACTAGATATTGACTAGTACTGAAATGTAAACAAATGAACTAGTTGGGTGCCTATGACAAGCCAATGTTAAAATCGATAGTTCGTTATATGAAAAAAGGACAGATATGTTACTAGTTTGAAGTAAAAAGCAACCAGTATATTTCTATATACAAACTAGTCATTTTGGCTGCAGGGTAATTACCATAGTATATATCTATATGTGTTTGGTTTAATAATGCTCCTCGGTATCGAAACATGATATCTATAAAAATTTCACAAGAAATCAATATTATTTTGGATATTTTCGTTTCAATGTATCCTATTTACAGTGAGGATATGTCCTATGTTCTTTCACGCATCGCAATAAAAATTATTTCTGATCCTTCTCAAATGTAATTAAGCCATGAAAGTCCTGCATTAATTTGACTGCTCTGTCATTTACTGCTCTTAGCATTGAGATGGTCTTTTTGACATGTAAAAACGCGGGATTCTTCGTCCATGAAGAAGGATGATACCTGAGAAAGCTATCGTCCATGTCAAATCGCGAAAAGAATGACTTGCTTTTGGCTGATATGAAATCATCAAGACATTTAAAAAAAAAAAAAAACAATGTTTAAGAAAACCGTTTTATGAACGGGACGAATGTGCTGAAAAAAAGACAACGAAGTCTTTTTTTAAACATGTAAAACTTACTGTACAATGCACCACAAAGTTCTTCTTTTGACGGAATGTATCGTTTCCCATTGGACTCACGATTGCCATTGCTTAACTTTGCCACCATTTTTATTTTTTGTCTTGATCGACATCATCGTCAAAGCTATTTCATCAATTATGTACCACAAATGTCCAATAAACTTTTGCAAAGCTGCTTTCGAAATGGTCACATCTACGTTCTCGTAAGCTTTTAATGACTTCAAGAAGCACAAATCATTATAAGGTGCCTTGAATGCCAAAATGCAATTCAGCCACGGCTTCAATAGTCACTAACGTCTAACAGTGATTTTTTATCAGTAGCGTTCAATTTTAGCTGAGAACTGAATAGTGACATTTTTAAAGCATAGATTGCTTTGACCATCCATCGGGCCCGGTGCATAGCCCCTGGAGGTCTTATTTTAAATTGCCTGGTTTCACACCTAAAAATATTATCGAGAGCTCGATCAGCTCTCGGTAGTCGTCCCTGACCACTTTTTTGGTAAATCCAGAGCGGTAGAATTGAAGTAGTTTGTCAATTTCAGAAGCAGGTAGGCATGATTTGACATTTTCTTTATAACATTCTGTTTTAAGAATATCAAAATTTTTCCAATTATCTCTACAGTTACATATATATTATCTCAATAGTTATATATGGGCTAGTTGGTTTTTTATAGTGTCATTTTTTGTCATCCCTTTTAACACTAGGTCGTATATGTGACGTCGGCAAGCGAAAACTAGTATATCTCTTTCAAGTTTTTGTTAAAGTAACACCCAAGCGCCAGTAATACGACCTGTTTTACAAGCCGTTGTATCGCAACAAAGAACTTGCACTTTGTCCTCAAGATTCCAATCTGAAACTGCCGCCCAAACGGCGTGTGCCTGCTCCTTTCCTGTTGAATTATCCAATTTCGACACAGCAATATGATGTTCTTCATTTTCATAAGAAATCACTATTGGTAAACGTTCTTCTTGAGATTTTCGGGCATCTAAAGCGGGTAACAATTTCTCATCCCAGTGAACAATTGCTGCATGCGGTACATTCTTTAGCATATCAGTTTTTATGGCTTCAGCGCGTTCCTTTCTTTTAGAATTCTGTGAAGAGAGGACTTACTTATCGGAAATTCGTCATCGAATTTCTTACACTCAATTGACACCTGTCTAATGCAGCTACTAATTTTGGAGTTATGAAATTATTCTACTTTGCTTTTCGACTAGTATCTGGTTTTGCTCTGGTGTTTTCGATCTCATGTGTCAAATCGTCTTGAGGATTTATGTATATGCAATATTCGGAAGCGGAGTCAGCTGACTTGTAATACCAAAGACGTGGAAGCACAATCATATTTTATTCTGTAATAGTTATTTTCTTCTCTAATAGTTCGCATTCGTGACCTTTCCTTCACATCAGCGAGGATATATGCTAAAATACCTAACACACTGTTAGCTATGCTTAGGACAGCGCACAAATTCAAATTATTCCGATATTGCATTTTGTCAGATTGAATACTTGTAAAATCTCACATATTATCAAACCGTTAAACTCGACTGATTGAGGATCAAAGATTGAAGTTATTAATTTACACTCTGGTCAGGTAGAAATATCTGAAAATTTCCCCTGCGCCGTGGGTTTGCTGGGAAGAATTAAAAATTTTTGCTGGAGTAGGAGGGCCTGGAAAGCACGCAACGCTTATATTTAAAAAGTCGAATAAATAACTAAGAAACTAACCCTTTGGTAAACAGAAACAAATTCGATGTATTGTCAAAATTGACTTGATTGAAATAGAAGCTTGAAATGTTTATCCTGGCAGGACAGTTCTAAATTTCGTAATTGAGTCAAATGTCCATTACATGAGGCAGGTTAAACACAAAAGGCGCGAACAAAGACAATAGGATATAAAGGGTGACCACTTGAACTCGATTGATTGTCGCTGAAATGGGGTAGAAGGTTCCACTTCCAGAACAGATTTTTAATGGAATAATTAAACGTAGAATATGGTATCTGAAATTTAAATAATATTTTTTGTTAAAATGTGGGAAAACCTAATGAAAGAAACATACCAGAATCGAACAATTGCAAAGAAATATCTGAGTAGATTGTGTTGACAGAGCCGTCTGCTATAGGTTATTAAATTGAGATGTTAAATTATCCTCTTCCACGAGACAAACAAAATGAAAGTTCTAGAACGTGTCCGGGTTAATGTATTTCGAATTTGCCGGTAACCATATTGCCTGAAAAGAAAAATTTAAACATTAATTTGATTGAAGTATGTATGTATATTTTTTTACGACAGTTTTACTTACCATTTTTCGACAGATTTGTTTTGTTTGTATGTATGTATATCGGATTGAAAATAAAAAACACGAGTTATTTTCCATGTATACACACTAATATTGTTCACACAATTTCACAACAATGACGATGAGAAAAATAGATGAAGAAATTTTCATAGAAGAGAGTGAAGTTGGTTGCAGTTACATGCTTATATTTTACGAGTATGTATGCATTTGCTTGAAGTTATGTGAAGATTATCATGCCCTAAGTATTATGCAAATTTTTTCCGCAAGATGGGGACTAACGTAAATTCTCAGGAATTTATGTGTGAGTGTAAATATATCTACGGATATATTTCATATTAACGAATAGACTTGAATTGTCATTTATGATTTTTGGTATATGTAGTTGTACATAGTTCGAGATATTTTAGTGATAATGAAAAAATCAGCCGTTTAGGCTGTCTGGCAGCTAGTGCCTGTTTGGAATATGACAACGCTGCTTATGTCACCAGTATTTGCCAAACAATAACAGCTGGTATTGACTATTAAGATTTTTTGTTGCATGTATTTTTGTCTCTACAAGTCGCCAAAATAGCATTCTTTTTATTATTTTTATTCCCTATACAAATACTTTTTTATTGAATTTTATATCATTGGATAAACACAGTGGCGCAAACACGGCAGCAAACACTGACGCGATTACCGTGAGTCCACCGCCGACATCCAAAGGCAAAATCAATGAGTTGTTTACGAGCACCCGCGCAACTCATTTATCCAATTGATTTATTTTCCCGTAAAATCTACCTGACACATTTTCTTTTTAATAACTTCAGTCAGTAGCCGCCTGTCGCAGCGAACGGACGTGCAATCGCAGAGCGGATAGTTTTTAACCTTCACCTACCTTCTACACAACCATATGTTGCCCACCTACCTTCAACCATATGTTGCTTAGTTTATAAAGCGGAGAGTACATTTGATGCATCGGAATCAGGACAGACATTTCGGGAGTAGTGTGGAAGGCCAAAATCGACGTATCTAATGCCCCACAATTTTATGATCAACCAAAGTGAGGAAAATGATATTACGGTGCAGGGGAAAATAAACACAGATCCGGTGGAAAGCGTTGATTTACTTCCGAGTCATGTGTCGTCGATATCAAACAATTGTGAGAATGTAACATCCACAGCCTTGGTTAACGTAGTCGAAAATGATTCAAGAGCAAATGCAGTCTTTGGCAAAACAATCGACGAGGAAGATAAAGAAAAAAACGTGGGGTCTAAGCAACCCCAGCCTCTACAAGCGAGTGGGAACTCCAACTCTGAGTCATCAAATGATAACAATATTACTGTTGTTGAAAACTGGAAAAGTGTCAGGAGCACAAAGAAGGAAACTGAATACGATGAACCGGCAAATTATAGGATGAATATGACTCTTCTACATCTACTAAAAGAGTCATATCTCGCGAAGAGCGCTGTAAAAGCGATTAAAAAGAAATAAAGCTCCCCGCCATCCAAAACTTCGGGGAACCCTAGCCAACCCATCCGAAAAAGAGTCTCTAGGCAGAATCCATCAATCCGGTTGCGGAGAAGGTGAGCAAGTCCACCAATTCATCCCTTCAGGAGGGTGCCTCAAGCAAGAAGGGAAGAGCAAATCGGTTATAAAAATGGGTAAGGACAAACCGTCTTATTCTAAAATAGCCAAAAATATCTCCAAGATGATCTATTCTATGCCATAATAGATAGCAGTAGCTTGTCTGGAAGAATTCTCGAGGATAAAAAGAGTAACTTTGGTGATTTGTTCTATACAAAGGTATTGGAGCACATTCTCGAATCTAGTGATGGACCAACCATCCAAGTAGAGAGTTGCAAGTTTAAGAGGGGCGTTATGATGCTGAAACTGCACCCAGGAAAATAATTGGTTGGAATTCGATTGTAACAATAAAAAATAGTACTAGCAACAAAAAATATATTGTCTACACCGTGTGTCGGTTGTATTTATATATAAATAGTTGAAACAACAATAATAACATTGATACGATCAAATGAAAATGCTTGCAACTAAATCGATGGTTGTATCAATCGAATTAAGATTGTTTTTTTCATTGATACTCTGTTAGATGTGGTAACCAATTTTAAACTTTCATTATAGTACCATATGATCGAATTTTGGTTGTGACAGCCAATGTTTTATTCTTGACAACATAAATTGTATCAATAGACCAAAGATTATTATTGCAACCTATAATTGGTTACTACAACAGAAAAAATATTAATAAATAATCGTTTGTTTGTTATCCCAATAATATCACAAATTTAGAATAATTAAATGTATTTTGGGAAATACAACCGAAAGATTGGTTGCTGTTTATTTGCTGATACATGACAAACAAAAAATAAAATTACTTGACATAAATAAATCTTCAACATTTTGTTCAAGAACGGTATATGTAGTCAAAAATAATCACGTGTGGATAATAATGTGTGGAATGCAGAATATGTTGTGGAAAAGGTTTACATATGTAAATAAAAAATAAAAGCAACAATCATGAAATTGAAAACACAGGGTTAAGCGATATTTGCATAAAAGTTTTTTATGTGTACTAAAATGTGTGTCCAATATTTCCACATCTCATAATAGTGATGAATTTGTAATATGTGATGTTTAATTTTGTTATGAAGGTTTGTTGTTCAATAAATAAAATAAAATTAATGAAAACTGTTTTTAATTAATTGTCGGTAGTATATGACTGACAAATTGTCAGAAAAAGTTTTTTAAAACCGTTGGTTGTGGCAACATACAACAGATAATTTTAGCCACCATTTCCGTAGTTGGCGCAACCAAATATGATTGTTGTCAACATGGAAGCAGAAGTATACTACAACCAAAATGTTGGTTGTCCTGATGGAATCGCATAATAGTAAACAGAACTACCAAAGTTCGGTTGGCAAATAATTTGGTTGAGGCAACCAAACTGTATTCTGTGTGTGGCATCACAATGCTGCGCCGGTATCCCCGTAAAACTAGTGGAAAACATACTCCTTGGGACGGCTCATAGCTGAAACTGGCAAGGAAAAGCGACATCCCTGTAGTCATAAAAACCACATTCTATGTCAAAAGATGTGCAAGTGAGCTATCGTCAGAACGCATACTAAGTGTCATTGCCAAATAAAATTCTACCCTTAAAGTGGGGAAGAAGGTATAAAAAGATCATAAATAAGGAGCGCACAACAGGCCGAACCACTGGCTTAAGTGTATGTCCATGGACATGAGACGTTTAAACGTCTCCTCTCTTCAACCTAACCTAAAGTGGGGAAATGGGAAGTCTTTCACAGGAAACATTATCTCCTCGTGGTAGACATATATCCGTTTTCCATGAACAGTGTTGTCAAGATCTACGGCATGACATATTTCGGGTGTTGGAAAATAATTTTTAATGTTGGAAAAACACCGATTGGCAGAACAGTTTGAAACGAAACTACCACCTGCAATGGCAAACGAAGGTAGTGAATATAAGGTGTTGAATGTGACACTATCAATAAGTGAGGTGGAATTGGTCGATAACATCGCCCAGTTGCCGTTAATATGATACATTTTGCAAAAATTTCTCAGCAAAAATGTTGGCAATAATATGAATAGGGACACAAAAACTCAAAACAAGTGGTGGATAACAACGCTAAGAAGTGGTCGATAACATCGCCAAATCGCCGATAATATCACCAATTTTGTAGAAAGGTTTCAGGAAAGGTGGTGATAGGAATAGGTAGACAAAAACAATAAACAAAGAGGGAGCGATAAATAATAACACAGCCTCCCAAGAATGTCCACTGAAAGAGTTTGTAAAAGGTAGTGAACGAAAGGAGGAGAATGACCCACTTCAATATATAAAGAGTAAACACGGCGAAAATGCATGTGCAGAAGTGAACTTTCTATCGAAATGAAATTTAAATTGATTACAAAATAGTTTTTTTCTCCGTTTTCTTTGTTTCAACTGACGTATAAGATTTTTTTTGTTTATTGGCATGCATGTGAAAAATGCAAGAAAAACACGCAAAATATACGATTTTAAAATTTAATCTTTCATGAACTCATCTCTGCACACGAGTCGGAATTTATCTGTGGTTGAGGTAACTGAAATGGTCTCTCTTTATATATTGAAACTCTTTGGGATAGACGACTCGCAAAAGAAAATTTTACTGGAAAGGTTGTCCAGTTAAGCCTACACCGCACAGTGGTTCAGAGTCAGAATTCTTCGGCCAAAATTCAATAACGTTTGTTCTAGTAAACATTTTTGACTTCCTAAAATCCCGAAATTAGACAAGGATTATTTTGAGATATTAACATTGAAAATCGGACAATCGGGTATATCTTAGAAATTGTTCCAAAGTTGACTACTTTTCCTATTTTTGGATTTAAACGAAAAGTATTTTTTTAAGGGTTTTTACATGTTTCTACGTATTTGCTCATAACGCTGAAAAAAATTTTTAATTATTTTCGTATCACAGATTTTCGCATTTTTCAGATTTCGAAAATTGATAAAATTCAATTTATTTTTTCGAACTGTTTCTAATCCATTTTAAAAGCTATTGCCCTCAATTTTCTCATTATTTTTCAACACACAAAACATGTATTATTATTACTGTTTTTTGAGGAATACATTTGAAAAGATTTTGTATGTTGTTGCACTTGGTTATGAGTTTTTGTTGCACTTTTTACTTTGTGCTTATTTGTTTAAAATTTGTGTGGCTTTATTACTTTACTACTCTCTGTACAATAAATCACGCCATTTCTTGTGTTTAATCAAAGACATCACACGTGTGTTCTTAATTCAGCTTCAATTGTAAAAAGGATAAAGCTAAGTACACACGATTGTCAGGTCGGACAACATTATCAACCCTGTTAAAGTGCTGCAAATGTACAGACAATGACAGATTGTTAGGCAAAGGTGAATTGACACTTCAGTCGATTGCTAGAAAAACTTACAATTTCATATATTTACAATATATTTTGTATTTATATTATATGCAGGATTGCCAATAAAAATATTTTATATAATAAAATGTTTTTCTAACTATGGCGCCGTTGTATGCATGTGACTTTTCTGCAAATTATCTCAAAATGACTTTTCCGCCAACGTTGCAAGACAAAAATTGTACGTTCACACGGTTGCATTTTTCCGCCATTTTTTTGACAATATTGTCCGATCTGGAAATCGTGTGGACTTAGCTTAACAATAGTGTCAAATTTAAAAACATAATTTGCAGGTTTAAAATACTTATACATAATTTTTAGTACATCAAAATTCTATTACAACTCAAATAAATTTGTTCAACGAGATTGAACACATATTTACATCGCCGAAAAAAACGTTTCAGTATTTAAAAAGTCTCCATAGAACAATAACTCAGCAATTTTTTATAAACATTGCCAACACCAGAGGCTTAACTTTCTCGCCAATAATAAACCTTCAGCATTGCGTCTACTATTTGCCAGTTTTGTTTTTGCTCTACAAGTCACAAACATCTGTGTGAAGAGAGTATTCTCCCCGATTAACGATCAATGGCCAGGTGAAATGAAACGTCTACAAATTGATTCCATAATAAATATAATTTGCACTAACAAAAACTACTCCTCTATAGAACTTTACAAGTATTTGTTGTAAGAGTCGTATCTGCTAAAGCCTATATCTATCTCAGCCAAACATTCAAAAGTACACTGAAAAAAAAATAGTAATAAAACTAATGATGACACATTCTTATATTAAGTATGCTACCTCGGCATCAATTTAATGACAATTTTCATTAAAATAATGAAAATTTACACGTTTTTTACGAAATTTTCCTTAATCTAAAGTTTTTTGAATTTGAATTAATGACTATCTAATCATGTCTAGGTGGACACCCTGTTAGTTTTAAGTATTATGAATTGTAAATACAACTATGAATTTATAACGAAGGATGAAAAGATGAAGTAGAATAAGTTGACATATATGACGGGAGCGAAGTTCGCGTTCCCTCTCTTTTTAGTTTACGATTGAACTCAAAAATAAACAAACGAACCCGAAGGTACGACTACCCCCGAGTTTTATTTGAATAATTGAAAAACTATAATTTATTTGTGTTTTTATTTCCCCCATCACCCGGGTAAAATTATTTTATAAATACCGAGATATTTATTGGTCCTTCGAACCGGATCTTACCGCCCGTAACAATTTATTAATTAAATAATTTACCCGAGGTGATTCTCTTTTTAGAGCCCGAAGATCCCGACGATCAAATTGGCAGCGTTGCCCCCGAACATACGAGTATTATTGCCATTAAATACCCACAAATCCCCACAAACCAACCATAAGGTAAGGTTTCGATTTTGTGATTTTCAGCGTCAAAAATAAATAAACAAAGCAAAGTGTAAGAGAGCATAACAAAAAGAAACAAATAAATAAAAAAGAACCACCACTGCAGTGTCGGATTTGCTGTTGTTGTCATCGTTGAAGCTGTGGTTAACGATAGCCAACGACCATCCACTTGCTTGTTACCCCCCACTCCCGTTCCACGACAGTAGACTATTCGAACGTCGTTTTGAGTGTGCGTGTGTGTGTGCGTGTTGTATTGGTTGCAATACAAGTTTGGTCAAACCACATTTTTGTACATTATTCCTTTTCATCAAAACGCACAGTGGGCCCGAAGTGAAAAAAAGGTGAATGCACTTATTTCAAAAATTGTTTTGAAAATTAAAAATAATAAAAATTTTGAATTTTTATTGTTATATTCACAGTGTTTCGAAACTAATTTGTAGTTTCGCCCTATAAATAAATACATCCTCTTACACATTGTTTATTATATTAATACGTAGTTTGCGTTGAATAGTGGTGTTGATTAGACAAAAGGTAGTGTAGTTTTTGTCAATATATATATATATATATATATAAATATTTATTTTGGCCTTAGAGTCACACAATCCAACAGTCAAATTCGATTAGGTGAGCCCGTTTATCAAAGTTTTATAAGGAAATTAGTCATTTCAGACCCCTATTTTTGAGAAATATTTATTTTTTGTCGATTTCCTTGTTTTCAACCCAATTTATTAAATAAATATGAGTGATCTCACCAATCTTATTAGAAGCGGTGATCGCGTGACTGATTTGGAGTTCTTCGTAACCTCTATAGGTTCTGAAGAACACTCAATACACAGCCTCAATATACATAAACAAGAAATGTCTCGTTTATGGGAAGCTTTCCTTGCAAATTATGAGGAATTGTGTAATACGATGGGCCCTAAAGATAATATAAAAGAAGTTAAGTCAAAATATATCGGGGTATATAAGACATATGTACGAGGACAATCGTTTATTGAGGACTTCATAGAAAAACTTCTGGCGAAGAAGAAGTCCACTAATTCCTCTCTCCCAATTCACCTTCCCCCTTGTGATACTGAGATTTTTTCTGGTGATTATAAATCTTGGCCCACTTTCAGAGATATGTTCTCTGCCCTTTATAAAGATAATGAACACATCAGCAATATCCAAAAAATGTATTATCTGATGCAAAGGACGGAAGGTGAAGCCCGCGATATAATAAAGACTTGTCCTATAACTAATGAGGGTTTTAGTCAGGCTTGGCAAAATTTAGTCGATCGTTACGAGAACAAGAGGGTTCTCGTAAACGCCCAACTTAAAATATTATTCAATCTTGCCCCCGTAAGTAAAGAATCTGGACCCTCAATTAAACATTTACAGCGTACAATGAGTGACTGCATAACTAATTTATCACTATTGGGTATAGATACAAAGAATTGGGACGTTATATTTGTCTTTATATGTTCCACCCGTCTTCCAGAAGTTACCTTAGGGCTTTGGGAGCAATCCCAAGGGTCTAGTTCGAATTTGCCGAAATGGGAAACACTGGATAAGTTCTTGACCGCCAGGTATCAGACCCTTGAGTCTGTCTTTGACATCAAAGGCCCCCATAATTCTTGCTCCTCATCTGGTACAGGTCAAGTCAAGAAAAGTATTAGCCCGAAAGGTAAACCTAACATCAGTAAACGGTATGCAAGTTTCGCAACAACAGTTCCTTCCGCTGCTGTACAACAGAAATGCCCCTTATGTTCTGATTCGCATCCCCTAAGATTATGCGAAGACTTCCTTCGAATGTCAGTGAGTAATAGGATGGAAACTGTTAAGAGACTCAAATGTTGCACCAATTGTTTGGCTTCTTCGCACACATTTTCCAACTGCAAGAGCTCGAATAGTTGTTTCTTCTGTAAACAGAAGCACCATTCGCACCTTCACAGGAAGGAGTCATCGGTACAAGTAGTCCGAGATTCGAGCTCACGTTCTGGATATTCCCAAGGTACAGGAAATCCAGCCCGCTCAGATACTGAGGACGTTCCGACGACTTCAGCAGCTGCCCAATCTCTACAGACGTTTGCAACCGCGTTGCAATCTAATCAGTTCTCCACAGTTCTTCTGGGTACAACTATTGTGGATGTAGGTAGTCATGGTGTTAAATGTGCAGCGAGGGCTTTAATAGATCCCGCGTCTCAAGCTACTTTTATTTCTAGAAAGTTGCAAAGGAAGCTCTCTTTGCCGATATTCCCCACCGCTACTGCAAATATTGTAGGTCTGAATGGTGCTGTTTCAGCCAAGACGACCAGCATTTGTAGAATATCGCTGAGTTCTCCTATTGATCCAACATTTGAGCTTACTACTGATGCATATGTAGTCGATAAATTGACAGGTCGCCTTCCCACCTATTCATTGTCCCGATTGGTTGATGCCGATTTGCGAGAACTTACAATGAACGATTTGAAATGTTCCCATATGGATCTTTTGTTAGGTGGTGACATATTTTCCCGCATAATGCATACAGACGTCCATAAGCACCCTAATGGTGATCTGATTGCCCAAAGATCTGTCTTTGGGTGGATAGTGACTGGAAAAGTCCCCGAAACCAAGCCCCTACAATCAGTGGTGTCGTTTTATAACCACATGGAGTTGAATGATCAACTTGCTCGGTTCTGGGAGATTGAAGATGTACCAAGGGTATGCACTATGTCGGAAGAAGATAAATTGTGTGAGGATTTGTATCGTCGTTCTACTTATCGAAATGAAGACGGTCGATATGTTGTTTCATTGCCTTTCAAGCGTGAATACCCCATAGATTTACAGCTAGGGATGTCCCGAAATGCAGCCGTTTCGCAATTTAAACGAAATGAGTCTCGATTGTTGAAAAACCCCGAACTTAAAACGCAATATGATGGCGTATTGCAAGAATACTCACAATTATGTCATATGACAAAGGTATTGTCAAATAATTCGACACCTCCACATTTATCATATTATTTGCCTCACCATGCAGTGATCAAACCCGATAGCGCCACAACTAAACTACGTGTGGTGTTTAATGCCTCCAGTCCCACTTCAAATGGCGTAAGCCTTAATAATATTTTATATACTGGGCCCGTTTTACAGGCAAATCTGATTGTCCTAATTTTACGCTGGCGACTTTTTAGATTTGTCTATAGTGCCGACATTGAGAAAATGTATCGGCAAATTCTAATCCATCCCGATCAGACCTCATATCAGCGAATTGTATTCCGTACAGCCCCTGATGACGAAATCCAGGATTTCGAACTGCGTACAGTCACCTTTGGTGTGAATTGTGCCCCTTATTTAGCTATACGGACCCTTTTTAAACTAGCTGACGATGTGGAGTCTGAATATCCGCTAGCAGCTGAAATAATAAGATCACAAATGTATGTCGATGATATCTTGGCCGGTGCTCATACCCAAGAAGAAGCAATAACGGGCCGTGATGAACTTATTAAAGTTTTAGGCTGCGCTGGGTTTAATCTGCGCAAGTGGACGTCTAATGGACAATGTCTATTGCAAGATTTACCCCCCGAATACTTATTTGACAGAGAGTTTTTGAACATCTCTGATGACAGTACCGCGAAGACTCTGGGTTTACGTTGGAACGCTGGAAAAGATACTTTCTTTTTCAAGCTTGTTTCGGCCCCTAATAGATTAACCGTCACCAAACGCGCCGTTTTGTCAGAGATTGCAAAATTGTTTGATCCAGCCGGTTGGTTGGCCCCGAAGATTATTGTTGCTAAAATAATAATGCAACAAATCTGGAAAGACAAAACTGATTGGGACGAATGTTTGAAACCCATGACATTGAGCAGATGGCTGGCATTTTTGGATGATTATAATGAGATCGAACGGATAGAGATCCCCCGATGGGTTGGCTACAACCCGAAGCAGGAAGTACAACTTCATGCTTTTTGTGATGCTTCTGAGAAAGCATATGCGGCCTCACTATACATTCGAATTTGTATCGCGCCAGGTGAATATGTCACTAACTTGCTCACAGCGAGAACTAAAGTAGCGCCACTCAAGGTTGAATCCTTGCCCCGTTTAGAGCTTTGCGGTGCAACTCTATTGGCAGAAATGGTTGAGACTCTTCGTATTGAATTGAGACTCCCTACAATTGAGACATTCTATTGGACTGATTCCACAATAGTTTTGTCGTGGCTTCAGAAGCCCCCGTGCCACTGGCCTACGTTCGTCGCTAATAGAGTCTCGAAAATATCTAATAAAGTGGGTACTGAAAATTGGCACCATGTTGTATCGCATGACAACCCTGCCGATGTAGCTTCTCGAGGTATTCTAGCCCGTGATCTTATATCGCATGACCTTTGGTGGAAAGGTCCTGCTTGGTTATGTCGCCCTCGTTCAGAGTGGCCGAAATCAACATTTAGAATTATGACAAACCTCGAAACTCGTCCAGTTCGAGTAAATTTGATCCAAGTATCTGTATCAGAAGATATCTTGGCCCGTTTCTCTGATTTGTCTAGAGCTATGAGAGTATTAGGTTATGTATTTCGATTTTATAATCGTATACACCCGAAACATAAGGCCACACAGACGTATTCTTCCCTTGAACTGCAACAAGGTGAGATCAGCTTTGTGAAAGGTCGTCTGGTGATTCTTTGTCAACGTATTCACTTCGCTGAATATGCTGCGTTGGAGAACAGTGCGCAAGTTTCTCGAAAGAGCCCTTTATTAAACTTTAACCCATTCATAGATTCTAGTGGATTTATGAGGATGAATGGTCGACTTGCGCGTTCTCCCACTCTCACTTACAATGAAAGATTCCCCAAAATTCTACCCTATAATGGTCGTTTCACCAAGTTGTACTTGGAATATATTCACAAGTATTCGGTACACGGTGAGAACTCGTTAATGCTTAGATTGATGAGATTAGAATTTTGGGTTCCTAAATTAAAGAATCTTGTAAAAAGCGTTATCCATAACTGCCATGCATGCGTATTGTTTCGGAAGAAAAATGTGGACCAAATTATGGCCGCACTTCCACCTGAAAGAACTACACTTTCACGCCCGTTTACATGCACAGGAGTCGATTTTGCAGGCCCCTATGAAATCAAGTCCTACATTGGTAGAGGCTGTCGAATTACGAAGGGCTATGTTCTCGTATTTGTCTGCTTTTCGACTAAGGCAATTCATTTGGAAGCGACTAATGATATGACTACTGAATGTTTTATTGCTGCATTCACTAGATTTATCTCTCGAAGAGGTTGTCCTGCAAAGATGTTTTCCGATAATGGAACTGCTTTCGTTGGAGCATCCAATGTTCTTGGTAGAGACCAAGCCCAATTTATAAGCAACGTAAAGCAAAAACTTATTTCGCTAAACGCCTTCCAATTGCTGCAATGGAAGTTCATTCCGCCTGGAGCTCCCCATATGGGGGGGCTTTGGGAGGCAGGAGTCAAGAGTTTCAAAACTCACTTAAAGAAAGTGTCTCACGCCCAGAGATTTACTTTCGAAGAATTTTCTACGATGTTAGCCAGAATCGAAGCTTGCCTAAACTCTAGGCCCCTAAGTCCGATGACTGAAAACCCCAATGATCTGGCCCCATTGACTCCTGGACACTTTTTAATAGGCTCTGCACTGCTTTCCCCTCCGGAACCCGACACGGCTATTGAGTCGTTAAGCTATGTAAATAGATGGCAGAAGCTTAAAGTTCTCCACCACTCTTTCGCAAAACGTTGGAAAGAGGAGTATTTGGTCGAACTTCACAAGCGAAATAAGTGGAAATATCCTCAGAGAGACTTTGCTGTTAATGACATGGTCGTTATCAGGAAAGATGGCTTGCCTCCCAATGAGTGGAAAATAGGCAGGGTTGAGAAAGTCTATTTAGGCCCCGATGAAACAGTACGAGTTGTTGATGTACGAACGGCTAGTGGCGTTCTTACTAGACCCGTTGTGAAGCTCGTACTACTTCCCAATATTGAGCAGAACTAATTCGTTTCTTTTTCTGCATGTTGTGTGTTGTCCTTGTTTCTCCTCCAGAAAGATGTCTGGCCCAAATCGTCGCTTCACAAATGAGCGCCCCACCACCGATTCATCACATGCTGCAGTCATCCCGATGGAACTGCCAGTGGAGTTGCCAGTGGAAAAGACGTCCGAGGTCCGCTGCAAAATTTGTTTGCAGTCGCACGTTGTTCGTCAGTGCCCCCGTTTCCGTGCAATGGGCCCCGCCCAGCGCCGAAAAGCAGTTTTTAAGCATGGCTACTGCTTCAACTGCTTGGCGGAGTCCCATGTGCGGAAAGAGTGCAGGAGTCGAGAGAGATGTTTTGAATGCTGTGAAGAACACCACACCATGCTTCACATCTTCTCTCGTGGCACTGACGGAAAGCCCAATGTCAACGATGAAGGAAGCGGTGCGTCTACAAGTACACCCCCTAGCACCAGCAACTCCACCAGCCGACCCAACAACAACAGGGGCCCCGGACAGCAACAAAAGGGCAAACGGAAAATTCCTTCCAACAACAACAATCTGGCCGACAGGCAACACAACAACCCCCCAAACAACAAGAACAAGCGACGAGCCAACAAGAGGTCTGGAGGACATCAGGCCCACTCCAAACCTAAGCGATATTGCTCCTGCGGCCGAAATCCCACGGCACCTGTGGCGAACTCCGCCTCTAGCAGTGGCCCTGCCACTATTGTGATTCACGTCCACGCCGGACAACATTAATGTTATTTTTGTAATTTGTGCATGTCATTTTGAATTGTAATAATGAATTCTCGTCCTGGTGTCCAGTCTAGCTCCTGCTTGCCTCTATATTGCACTACTGCAAGGGGGGCGGGATGTCTAGGTGGACACCCTGTTAGTTTTAAGTATTATGAATTGTAAATACAACTATGAATTTATAACGAAGGATGAAAAGATGAAGTAGAATAAGTTGACATATATGACGGGAGCGAAGTTCGCGTTCCCTCTCTTTTTAGTTTACGATTGAACTCAAAAATAAACAAACGAACCCGAAGGTACGACTACCCCCGAGTTTTATTTGAATAATTGAAAAACTATAATATACGCGCTTCTTTAAATGTACGCATTTAAATTAAAGAAAAAAATCATTATTTTTGTGCAAATACGCATTATTTTAAGTAATATTTCAATACTTTTAAGGATTTTCTACATTAACACTATGACGTAGACATGTCATAGTTTTAATGCCGAATCGGACTTAATTAACAGTATGAGATATTTGAGTAATAAATTTAAGGCTATGCTCCCCTTAAAGGAAAGGCTGTCTTGGTAATAAATTTTATGACTATTGTCATTATTTTTAAGAATACATACGAGAGAATTATACAATCTCTCCCTCCCTCTCTCGCTCGGAGAATCAGTTTTGTTTGGTAATGTGTGAATAAATAATGGAATGTTAGAAGAGAAAATAGAGAACAGTTCTGTTGTTCGTTTTCTTTTAAATCGTCAGTTATTTACAAGCGATGGAAGGAAGCGGTTGTCAGTTTTCGGGACGCGGATTGTGAAAAAATGTGGTTGCTGTGAATATGTAAGTATACGTGCATACATACGTGCATATTGCACCGAAAATAATTTTAATATGGGCTGTTAACAGTTATTTTTGCTAAAGCATAGCAACAACAACAAATGAAACCGTCGTGTACATGTGTGTATGCATGTGGTTATGCCGTCGGCGTCACCATCGATTTCTGTGATAAGGGAGTGCGTGTGCATAGTTATTTTTGCTGTATGTTATTTATGGCGATGTACATGCGTTTTTGAAGGAGATCTTGTTTGTAAGTCCTGTGAAGAGATTTGTGCCAAATGGATGACAAAAATGTGAGTAATAGATTTTGTAATACTGAAAGAGACAATGGGAAAATGTATAGGTACGTGAAAAATAATATTATTATCCTGAAATAAACATCTTATTGGCAATTACAAAATTAACAAAACACATTTGAATTGAAAGTATTTATTTATTAAAAATACCAGCGCATAATGCAGAAATGTAAAATTATTTGTGGCAATATAGAAATTTATTATTAATAATATGTTATACATATAACTATCTTTTTTAGTAAAATAATTTTAGAATGGGTCTTTTGTGAGAAGAGTGGCAAATTTTACAAAAATTTCAACGTAAGTATTATATATGAACGGCTGAAATATTTCTCTTAGTTTTCAGCGTTTTCCAATTGTGATATGATAAAATTTATTTGCATTTTTCTGTTTATAGATAATTTTATTTGATTTATTTTCAGAAAAAATTTAATTATTTTAATTTTAGATCACGCATTTGAAGATAAATGTGATGGATATATGAAAAATGCATTGCTGAATGCCATTTATAATTACAACAAATAAGTGAGATTTGGAAACAATAGATTTGGAAACAATATTTGTAAGTATTATGCATTTCTGAACAAATATATTTTATTTGAAAATCAAGAAATTTAATTTGGAACGCATATATTAATGTATTAGAACAAAATATATTTGCGAACTGACGTTCACATATAAAATACGTGTTTTCACACAAACAAAGTTATTGTTAAAAAGTTTTCCAAATATAATTTATTTAAATAGATGTTTTCCTTTTTTGAATTTTAGTTTAAATTTTTCCTTGATTTCGTGTTCTTAATTGCTTCATAAGTACTTCATAATTAAACCTGCTGTTAGATTAGGCCCGTTTGGTCTAATTTTTGTATCGTTTCCTTTATAAACGGTAATATATGTATGTATAAATATTGCCTTATAATTTGGTCCAAGGGATATTTTTGTTTTACTAAAATCAAGATAATAAGCGTTTTTGCTCAAAAATAATTGTAAATAAGCTGCTTTCTTTTCACGAAGTATTGAATAAAAATAAATATAAAATATTGTCCTCCATATTCATTTTATATGAAAAATGTAATGTTGACCAAATGGACTCCTAATCTAGGATTCGTACAGATTTGCTCATCTAACACCAGGGTTAAGAATATCATAAGCAGCATTAGCTTTTGTTTTACAGAAGTAATTTTTAATAAGTTTTTGTAGTTTTGTTTGCTAACAAAACTTAAGATTTTAAAATCTAAGTCACGTTTGATTTTTTTGAGAAAATTATTTTTGATAACTCAATTTATATGAAAAATGTCACTTTCGCCACTTTCAAAACAATCAGTTTCTATTATTAATAATATCTTACATAAATATTTTTTTTAACTTTTAGTACAGCAAATTTTGTATGGATCTATTATGAGAATTTGTGTCTTAGAAGAGTGACTAAATATTTCAGTGTAAGTAAGTATATTCCAAAGATTTTAATATATCACTTATCTTTCAACATTTTGTGACAGTTATATGATAAAATTTATTTTAATACTTTATCGTATATAAATCATTCTGTTTGATTTATATTCAAATTATTTTTATTTTAGTTCACGCAATTGAACTTTATTTGGATATATGAAGAATGCTGTGGGGAATTAAAAATTTACAAATTGCAGGAAATGAGTGATCATCCAAACTATATGATATAATAATATAATATTTGTTTTATATAATTTCTATTTAAATTCCAGCCAGAATTAAAAATCCAGTTAAAAATCATTAAGGTGGGTTCCGATAAAAATTGTTCATGGACAACAAATAGAGAAACGAATCCCGGTATAGAATCGATACATAACAATACAATATTCGAATAAAAGTCAAACTTCACAGTGTGTTGGCCGATTTGTCTTTATACAATTACATATTGTTTTAAATTATAAAATGTTCAAGGTTATCCGTAATATGTAATATATTTTTTTTGTACTTTCCAATATAAAATATAACAAATAAAATATTTATTTAGAAAGATAAAGTGTTGTGTTATTGAATTTTCTATGAATAGTAAATGATTTCAAAGAAAATGATTCATTTAAAAGAGTAACATTATCATCAATATAATGTAACGAATTTTCCATACATATTTAAAAAAAACTGTATTAAAATTCATGTATGCCTTAAATTAATTACTATTAATATTAAGGACAAACATTTTAAATTTTATTACGACAATGTTTTAAATTATATGATATTTTACTAAAAATAAGCACGCGCCATACTTAAATTTACGCAAAAATGTGCTTATTTTAAGACCAAACTTAATTAGTTTTATTACCCAAAATTCTTAATTCTATGAAATGAATCCTCAAAACAAGTACTATTCATGTCTGTAAATTAACTATAAAACCTTCTTATATTTATAGCGATTGTCTTTGGCTCGAAATCATTGCCGAAATCTTAAACTTTACGAAAAATTCATTGATTTTCAGTACGCTTTTTTTAGTGTAGAAACATATTCACATATTTGTAATATGTATAAAATATATTGAAATGATTTCAAATTATTATGCGTGTATGTTTTAGTAAGAATGTAGTCTTTTGTTATTTTTATCCAAAGAATTCATATTGTTTTTTATTTTAATAAATGTTAATAACACTATGCAACAAAATTTTTGTCCAAGGGATGTGGATAACAGTTTCTGGTGCAATTAGGTGTCACAAACACGAAAAAAATATTAAAAAAAATTTTATGGTAATTTTTTTTTTTAAATTCCAGCTTTCATGGAATTTACATTCAGTATTCGGACCATCATTTTTCAAGTATAAGCCTGATTGAGCCGTGTTATGACTCAAATTAAAGGGAATTATGAGGGCAGCAAATATCGCTTTCACGTAGAATCTTTAGTTTAGTAACAGTCGTCAAAAATATGAGAAAAAATTATTTTTTTTTAAAAAAACTTTTTCCTGGTACAAAAATTTATTTTATCACGTTTTTAAAAAATCTATGGATAGATGTAAAAGTTATGAGCCATTTTGTAAATGCTAGGGAAATTCAAAAAAATCTTGTTTCATATTTTTTCGTTTTCAAATGATGTTTTTGCTTATATTGAATTCACCATATGTGAGAGAGACATATAAGAGACATTGCACTTGCATTTTATTTTATGAGGATTGATGTCAGACATTATAAAATTATAGAGAGGAAGAGGTTTTATGGCCATTCGTAACCCTCCATTAAACATGATATGCAATGTGAAAGCTATATTGGATGAGATCCGCTCAGATAGAGGGTCATTCAACAGTATTTGTGGTTTTTTATTTATGAGGTTTCCATTCAGTTACGCCTTTTAGGGGCAGTCGTATATACAGGTAGTACAATTATATGTACACAATACAAAGTAGTACGTGGCAGTCTTGAAAATATTGGGTATCTACTTTCGAAGCAAACTATATGTCAGATACTGGTACTGCAAGTTATGAACCTTAAACCCGGAATTTATGAATGAAATTTCTTACTAATAAATTAGTGTAATTCAGCGCCTTAAAGAAATAAGTCGATTTTGTGAAAAATATTATAAAGTTATATTTCGAAGTATGACTAAAAGGCAAAGAACTTTTCAATGTGTAAATAATCTCGACAATTTCTGCTACATCTGCGGAAAATATGCAATTAAAAAAATCGACGTGCGTTTAGTAAAATAATAGAAGAAATATATGTGTAATATTTTGGTATACGAGTTAAAAATATGAAAGAACCGTGGACACCTAGTATTTTGTGTAATTCGTGCCATGTAAATCATATGGATGAACTAGTGGAAGAATGCGGTAAGTACTTTAAAATTAATGTATTACAATGTTTTGTGGAATAAAACGTTTCAATTTTAGACTTCACGTGCAGTTTGGAATGCCAATGATTTGGAGACAAACATTCGTTCACGATACGGACTGCTATTTTTGTCTAAGTTAATAGATTGGAGTAGGAAGTGTCCAAGTATAGCTAACAGCCTTATAACGGAAACATCATCAAGTACATCTGGGATGAAACAGTACAATATTCCGTGATATACCTTACAAACAATTTTATACAACTGTGGATAACTGATGCTTTTGCAAGGACATTCCCCGATTGTTCGAGGAACTTAATCAAACATACAATTCAAAGGAATGGCGGTTACTTGTTGACAGCAGTAAAAAAGTTTGAAAGCAGTACTTTTACCCAACGGAAATCAGAAACCGTCGATTCCCATTGCTGTCAACACTGAGGAATCATACGAAACAATGGCTAAATTGATAAAATACATAAAATATGAACATGACTGGAAAATTTGTTGCGATTTAAAAGTAGTTGGTATGTTATGCCTCTGGGATAGCCGATATTTTGCCAACACTGCATATTAAGCTAGGGCTCTTTCAAAAGCCTTAAGGAAAGATGGCAATTCACTCTCATATTTAAAAAGTTTATTTAAGTCTTTCTTTTCAAAAAATCGAAGAAGGAGTTTTTGATGAGCCTAAAATAAGGAAACTGATGAAAGATGTGAATTTCGAACCATATTTGACGTCGGATGAAATTGCAGCATGGAGGTCGTTTAAGCTTGTAGTTTTAAATTTCCTTGGATCCAATAAAAGCCCGCAATATGAAACAATGATTAATGATTTGTTAAAAAATTACGAAGAAATTGGTTAGAAATATATTTTTATGTATATAACACATATGTATGTAGTCTTCCAACTTATTTGTCGCTTTATGTATTCCAACAGGTGTAAATATGTCCCTCAAAATTCATTTCTTGCATTCTCATTTAAACTTTTTCCCCGAGAATCTTGGCGACGTAAGTGACGAACATGGCGAAAGGTTTCACCAAGAATTGAAGTCCATCGAGCGGCGTTACCAAGGGCACTAGAATGAAAGAACGATGGGAGATTATATTTGGTTAGAGAGAAACCGATTCAGAAATCTACAAACGTCAACAAAGAACTCACAATTACTTCTAATGAAACTTGTTCATGTATACATATAAACTCAAATGTACATAATATAAAAGTAATAAAAAATCGCTATTTAAAAAGAAATTAAAAAAAAAGATTTTTGAAATTCTCTTACCTCTATCAAAAGGGGTATGATTTCTACATTTATCCATAGATTTTTTTAAATAGGCATTATTTTCTTTGCTGGAATGCAAACTTTTATAAAATATTTTTTTTTCGATTTTTTTATTTTTTTTCAGGATTTTTTTTTAAATCTACTTTTTCCAATTTGTTTAATGACTGTTACTAAACCACTGTTTCTAAGTGAAAGAGATACATTGTTAGCCCACATTAATAGCTTCAATTTAACGTATAAGTCGACCTGATCGGACATATACTTCAAAAATTATAGTGCAAATACTAAGGGTACACTGAAAAAAAAATTTGTAATAAAACTAATGATGACACATTCTTATATTAAGTATGCTACCTCGGCATCAATTCAATGACAATTTTCATTAAAATAATGAAAATTTACAGGTTTTTTACGAAATTTTCCTTAATATAAAGTTTTTTGAATTTGAATTAATGTCTATCTAATCATTAGTTTTGTGTACGCGCTTCTTTAAATGTACGCATTTAAATTAAAGAAAAAAATCATTATTTTTGTGACAATCCGCATTATTTTAAGTAATATTTCAATACTTTTAGGGATTTTCTACATTAACACTACGACTTAGACATGTCATAGTTTTAATGCCGAATCGGACTTAATTAACAGCTCCTCTTAAAGGAAAGGCTGTCTTGGTAATAAATTTTATGACTATTGCCATTATTTTTAAGAATACATACGAGAGAATTATACAATCTCTCTCTCGCTCGGAGAATCAGTTTTGTTTGGTAATGTGTGAATCAATAATTGCTATGGAATGCTAGAAGAGAAAATAGAGAACAGTTCTGTTGTTCGTTTTCTTTTAAATCGTCAGTTATTTACAAGCGATGGAAGGAAACGGTTGTCTGTTTTCGGGACGCAGATTGTGAAAAGATTTGATTGCTGTGAATATGTAAGTATACATGCATACATACGTGCATATTACACCGAAAATAATTTTAATATGGGCTGTTAACAGTTATTTTTGCTAAAGCATATCAACAACAACAAATGAAACCGTCGTGTACATGTGTGTATGCATGTGGTTATGCCGTCGGCGTCACCATCGATCTCTGTGATAAGGGAGTGCGTGTTCATAGTTATTTTTGCTGTATGTTATTTATGGCGATGTACATGCGTTTTTGAAGGAGATCTTGTTTGTAAGTCCTGTGAAGAGATTTGTGCCAAATGGATGACAAAAATGTGAGTAATAGATTTTGTATTACTGAAAGAGACAATGGGAAAATGTTTAGGTACGTGAAGTATAATATTATTATCCTGAAATAAACATCTTATTGGCAATTACAAAATTAACAAAACACATTTTAGTTGAAAGTATTTATTTATTAAAAATACCAGCGCATAATGCAGAAATGTCACATTATTTGTGGCAATATAGAAATTTATTATTAATAATATGTTATACATATAACTATCTTTTTTAATTTTTTTAGTAAAACAATTTTAGAATGGGTCTTTTGTGAGAAGAGTGGCAAATTTTACAAAATATTTCGACGTAAGTATTATATATGAATGGTTGAAATATTTCTCTTAGTTTTCAGCGTTTTCTAATTGTGATATGATAAAATTTATTTGCATTTTTTTGTTTATAGATAATTTTATTTGATTTATTTTCAGGAAAAATTTAATTATATTAATTTTAGATCACGCAATATTTGAAGATAAATGTGATGGATATATGAAAAATGCAGTGCTGAATGCCATTTATAACAAAAGCAAAAAATAAGTGAGCATACACATACATGGGAATGTTTGAATTGAAAGGAAATAGATTTGGAAACAATATTTGTAAGTATTATGTATTTCTGAACAAATATATTTTATTTGAAAATCAAGAAATTTAATTTGGAACGCATATATTAATGTATTAGAACAAAATATATTTGCAAACTGACGTTCACATACAAAACACGTGTTTTCACACAAACAAAGTTATTGTTAAAAAGTTTTCCAAATATAATTTATTTAAAAAGATTTTTCCTTTTTTTAATTTAAGTTTAAATTTTTCCTTGATTTCGTGTTCATAATTGCTTCATAAGTACTTCATAATTAAACCTGCTGTTAGATTAGGCCCATTTGGTCCAATTTTTGTATCGTTTCCTTTATAAACGGTAATTTATATAAGTATATATATTGCCTTATAATTTGGTCCAAGGGATATTTTTGTTTTACTAAAATCAAAATAATAAGTGTTTTTGCTCAAAAATAATTGTAAATAAGCTGCTTTCTTTTCACGAAGTATTGAATAAAAATAAATATAAAATATTGTCTTCCATATTAATTTTATATGAAAAATGTAATGTTGACCAAATGGACTCTGTTTAAGTACGATTTTACTCAATTTTGTTGATATCATTAATTTCTCTAGGTGCATAGATTGGCACATTTATCGTACATTATACCTCGTTGAAATCTGCCTACTCCTCGTTACTACATCCTTGCAGTATTTGATTTGCAGATTTCAACGAGTAAGTATTTGTTTTTCTTTGACACTTGCTCCGCCACCTCTCTGCATCTTGGACTTTCGTTCGGTAAAGATCATTTCGCTCGCTTAAGTACATCTTGCTGTACATACATAAACAAAGGTAATCTTCGTTACCCATATTACTAAATAAAGCTACGCTTTACTAGTATCGAAAAAACTAAACTCTTGTGTTTTATTTATTTTCTATTTTGCCCATTGCATTTCTGCATCGCCGCCTTCGCCAATACCGGTCAATACCTACACACACACATCGTTCCCCCTCACTCCTGAGCTATCGTTGTTCTTGTAATTGGTTATTGGAGTTTGTCATAGAAGGGATTTCGTCGATTCGCCTGCCCTTACCTCCCTTGCTGGCAAACTCCCCACCGAAACATTGGTCCTTCGAGCCGGATTGAAGCTGCTCTTCGATTGGTTTTTGTTGGTTTTCTTACGGAAAACATTGGTTCTCAACCACAGCGAATACATCGTCCTAACACCAACAACAAGGTTAGCAAATCATTTATCTAGTGAGCTTCGCGATTGTATCACTTGTTCGTTTTAAATAAACACGGTGTAATATAGGTCGACTTGAAAGACCTCTATCGCGATTTTCCTTTAAAAATACAGTCCACAACTTTGTCGTTATTCGCTAAATTGCTTGAAAATAAATCGGGAATATTTCTATTCCAAATCGCTACGTATAAATAAATTATATTTCTCGTAAATCATATTCAATTGCTCTAATTATTTTGTCCGTGCATAGTGTAGTGATCCGTGTTGTTCTTTTGTATGCATACATTCGTTATTGTCTCTTCTGCATTTGAAACTTCAACAACAACAATACGAGTAAATGCCAATACAATAACAACATTATTTGCATCACAAAAAACCGCTTATTCTGTGCGTCGATCGGCCTTTGCTCGACTCCAGTTCGTATTGCTTGTTCTCCTTTCATTCGTTTCGTTACTCCACCCTCGCTCGGTCGACTGCAGTCACCCTTTGCTTCGCTTTTAACTACTGCGTTCGCTTGTGTTTAATTCCTCTTTTTGCGAAGTTCGTAAACATTAGATGCAATTCGAATGGTGCTGCATACCTACATAAGATTTAATTTGCATTTCTTCTTTTGTTGTATTCGTAAACAAGTTTATATATTGTCCCAGTAGGAACAGTAATCTAACCGACAAATTAAGTTTTCTTTGGAAAAACAAATTTAAATATTTTTGTCGTGCTAGGTTTTGGAATAGTGGAGGGAAGTACCCTACATGCAAATTACTTTCGGTTATATACCATACTGTGCACCCTACATTCGGTCAAAGTGAACATTTTCATTATAAAATATATTTTTTATAAATTTTTCGTTCGCGCTCGAGCTTTCACTATCTTGCTGACTAATTCGTTGTTTAAACTTGTCGTTGCACTCGCCATAGTCACCCTACGGCCAGTACAGTTGGCGAAATATAAAATTTAATTGATTTTTTTTTTTAATTTTTGGTCGTTTAACTTGTGGTTTTATATAATTTTGTTTAGTCGTGTACATCCGCGTACCATACATTCGATCCTAGTTTGACAAAGTTAGATAATTTTGTAGAATATATGATTTTTATGCTTAATAACCTAATTTTTGATTCGGTTTGACAAAAACAACTTGTAATTTTCGTGACTTTTAACTAATTTGCTTGTATTCTTCGATACTTTTGCTAAATTTAGTTAAAGTCTTCTCAAATTTCCTTCGTTTATAGTTGTTGTCGAGATTCGCAACATTGGGAAAGAGGTCCATAGACTTTACAATAGGGCACGCCGTAAAAAATCTCCAGTATACTGGGACGACTACCATAGAAGACTCAGAGAATATAACAAAATCACAAGAACAGCAAAACGAAACTCCTGGAAGCTATTCTGCGAACAGGTCGATAGCGTTAACGATGTTTCTAAAATTAAAAAGTTCCTCTCAAAAACCCATACCCAAACCGAAACAATGGTAGACGATATGGGCAGAAGAGTGGACTCAACCGAAGAGATGGTAAGACTTTTGATGAACACCCATTTTCCGCAAGGTACGACGGGCCAGACTGAGATACCGAACTACAGTGAAAATGAGGAACAACTAAGTCATATCATTACAGACCATATGGTCAAAGAAGCCGTAAGAAGCTTTTCACCATTTAAGGCACCAGGACCTGATGGAATATTTCCGGCACTACTACAGATGGAGGTGGATTACATATCAACTCATCTAGCCGCCATTTTCACAGCATGTCTAAAATTCGCATACACACCGAAAGCTGGCAGGAGGCAAGGGTAGTTTTCATACCTAAACCCGGCAAGGCAAGTTATGCAACACCTAAGGCTTATAGACCAATAAGCCTAACATCGTTCTTACTCAAAACCATGGAGCGTATAGTGGATACCATGATTAAAAGTAAGATACCAGGCGAAATGCTAAAATTTAGACAACATGCCTATGTTAAAGGGCGATCGGTGGATACCGCCCTACACGATGTAGTACACAACATAGAAGAATCCTTCAATGGAAAGATGTATACACTTGCGGTATGTATAGACATTGAAGGGGCGTTCAATAATGTACGGACCGACACACTCATCCAATCCTTAGACCAGTTTCAGGTGGACCGGGCTCTCCGAGACTGGATAAGCCACATGCTAAGGAATAGATGGATAAATTGTGGGTCCCACGACATAAAAATAAGAGACAGAGTAGCACAGGGAACACCACAGGGCGGTATTTTATCACCACTCCTGTGGGTCACTACTATAAATAGTCTCCTAAGGATACTAACGGATGAAGGACTTAAACCAGTCTGTTACGCAGATGACGTTATAATACTTCTGAGGGGGAAGAATCCTAATCAACTTTGTAGAAGGGCCGAAACGGCTCTAAAAATTGCATATGGCTGGGCTCGACCGAGAGGCCTAAATGTAAACCCAGAAAAGACAGAGATATGTCTGTTCACAAGGAAAACGAAGATTGGTCAGTATGATGACCCGCATTTCCTAAACAAAACAATTCCAGTTTCCAACAGGGTTAAATACTTAGGTGTTATCCTGGACAGGAAACTAAATTGGAAGTGCCACATAGAAGAACGAGCAAACAAGGCTCACATATGCTGGGCACTATGTAGAAGAGCCATTAGCTCAAAATGGGGCCTTAATCCAAGTATGACACAATGGCTTACTTACGCATCAGTAGTGTGGTGGACATCAATGAAGAATAAGTGCAACATAATGATATTACAAAAGGTCCAACGAATGTGTTGTCTCGGCATAAGCGGGACAATGAGGACCACATCCAGTAGGGCATTGGAGACGATCTTGAATATCCAACCAATAGAAATACAGATTAGATATGAAGCTGCCCTCACGGCGACGAGGCTCAAAGTGATGGGCGAATGGATCGAAAGCGATCACGTGTCGATCATAAAAGATAGCTGAGGTAGTGACGGTGGATTTAACTGACATATCATCAGTATCCGACAGAATACCTGAAAGATCAATGGTTGCTGAGTGTGAGACCATGATACCAGACAGACAATCCTGGATTGATGGAACCGTAGTACAGACAACATCTGGAAATTGCTGTTATACAGATGGATCGAAACTAGGGGAGAGAACGGGGCTAGGACTTTACATCGAAGAACCGGAAACCGAACTCTTATTCCGTCTGCCAGACCATGACACAGTCCTGCAGGCGGAAGTCCGAGCAATTACAGAATGTGTGAGCTGGCTTGGGACTAACACAAGACCAACAAAAGTGAATATTTTCACAGATAGCCAAATGGCTATTAGGGCGATAACGTCTAGAACGGTGAGGTCGAGGACCGTTTTAGATTGTAAAATGGCGATTAACGCCTACTCCGAATAAGGCACTATATGCATCATATGGGTGCCTGGCCATTGCGGAGTAAGGGGTAACGAGAAAGCAAACGCCTTGGCATCTAGAGCCAGAGACTTGCAAACAACAACATTAGAGAACGCAAAACCCTTCAGAGTTATGCGTTCTGAACTACAAATATGGGCGAAGAACGCCCATATCACGCTATGGAATAGTGAAAACGTTGGGAAGACAACGAAGGTCTTGTGGGGTGACCCAAACGAGGACAAGGCCAAGACCTTACTGAGATTGAGCAAGGTAGAAATTAGTAAGATCATGGGCGTCCTTACAGGACACACATGCTTACAAGCACACCTACATAGGATAGGAGTTGTAGATGACAGCATATGTAGGGCATGCGGGGAGGATGATGAAACGTTGGAGCATTTCCTCTGCCACTGCCCAGCGTTCGCCAACAATAGATCACGTTTCTTAGGAAATGATGCTATACCAGACTTGACCCAACTTAGGGGCGTAGACTGGAAGAAAATTAAGGACTATATCGACAGTACAGAGTTCCTAAAATAGCTTACCGACCTTTCTAAATAATAACAATTAGAGCGCACAACAGGCCGAATACTGGCTTACGTGTATGTCCAAGGACATGAGGTGGAATTTCACCGCCTCCTCTTCTCAACCTAACCTAGTTGTTGTCGAACATTTCTTCAAATTTTCGATCAGTTATTTTGTGTTTTTCTCGATTTTCGAACAGTTTTTCTAACAATTATTTTTTTCGTGTTTTAACAATTTGTCGTTGTACACATATCGCTGTCGAAAAATGTCGTGTACTCCGCTTGACATTTTCATCAGAGCCTCGGAAGCTCTAGTAAAATTTGACTCGTATTTCAGAATTCTGAAAGATGAAGACCTAGATATCTATGGTCTGGAGGTTCGTAATGACGAGTTGAACAAATTGTGGGCTGAAACGCGAGCATTATTTGGAAAATGTCTTGAATATTTGAAAACTTCTAACGATACGGGGAAAGAGGAACTAGACCTGGCGGACACTAAATACGAAGTGTCCTATCAAACGTATATGCATTGTCTGTCCGCAATAAATAGGAAGTTGTCCATATTCAAACATCGTGCTTCGTCACCTTCCTATCACTCTGTGGTTGTAGAAACCCCATTAGCGCTCATTTCACCCCCAGGTTCGCATTCGGCTGAATCTATGGCGGAAACGTCTGTCCTCTCACGAGCTTCCAGTGCTGTGACGCAGGCTTAGGCCATTATTCCCAATTTCGTTGGTTCTGGCGTTAGTCACAATTTGAATTTGCCCCCGTGTGACATTGACGTATTTCAAGGGGATTTTTTGTCGTGGCCTACCTTTCGGGACCTATTTTCGGCGATATATATCAACAATTCGCGTCTTAGTGACATTGAACGACTTTGTCACCTGGTCCAAAAAACCAGCGGTGAAGCACGGGAAATAGTTTCGAAATTCCCTCTCACCCACAGGAGCTTCGCTTTGGCCTGGAAAGCATTGAAAGATGCGTATGACAACACACGCATTCTTGTGAGTAATCACCTAAAGCTCCTCTTTGCTCTTCCCGTACTAGACTGCGAGACTAGCTCGGGTTTAAAGACAATACAACGGGGAATAAATGGGTGTCTTTCGACAATGGCGGTTTACGACGTTGTGACTGCCCATTGGGATCCCATACTCGTCTTTCTGTGTATCAGTCGTTTGCCGAAAATTACAGTAACTCTATGGGAACAGAGTATAAAAAATAAGTCGTCCCTATCCTCCTGGCAGGACTTAGACTCTTTCCTCACGGAAAGAATTCAAACTTTAGTTTGTCTTAGGGATCTAAAGGGTATTGACTCTGAGAAAAAGCCCGCGGTGAAGGACAACAAGCCGCATTCTATGAATGCTTCGAGTCCCCCCCGTTTACCTTCGAACTCGTCTTGTGTGCTTTGTCCCACCCAGAGTCATGTACTGCGTTCTTGTCTTCGTTTCAAGAACCTTTCGGTTAGTGATAGATTTTCGGCTATCAAAAGGCATGGGTGCTGCGTGAACTGTCTATCTCGAGGGCATGCAGTCAAAAACTGCAATAGCATACACAATTGTAATACGTGCAACAAACGCCACCACACTCTTTTGCATCGCTCTGTGGGAACTTTTTCGCCACCAGCTACACCTTCGGTTACAGGCCACTCCTTAGAAACTAGTGTCACCACCTCGTCGGTAATTACTCCCACCTCGTCGGTAATTACTCCGACCTCGTCGGTAATTACTCCCTCCCCTTCGTCGATCGTACAACCAACAAGTAGTAGGCAGGTATATCATACCACCCAAGACAGTAATGTGCTCTTGGGGACTGCCATCGTGAATATAGTTCACCAGGGAATTTCGTACCCTGCTCGGGCCCTTATTGATCCCTCTTCCGAGACGTCCATAATTACGGACAACCTTCGGCAACGACTTGGAATTGCGACGCGGTTTACGAACGCAACTATTTCCGGTGTAAATTGTAATCAACTTGGAAATTCAAGAGGAATTTGTTCTCTTAAAATAACTTCGCCGTTTGATCCATCGTGCTCCCTCGAAACAGAAGCCCTTGTTCTGCCGCTGATTACTGGCAAGTTGCCATCGCCTACAGGTATTACCAACCTCAAATCTTGTCTCGCCAATTTTCGATTGGCTGATTGCCCGGATGATCGCCCAATAGACGTTCTACTTGGAGCTGATTTGTATTCCAAAATTCTTTTGACTGAACCCCCTCGAATTGTTCTCGAGTCACTTCTGGCTCAAAATACCATTTTCGGTGTTATTTTAACTGGTCCAATTCCATCTAGCATCCTTTTAAACTATTCTACAAACCCAGCAGCGGACTTCTCCCCTGGCAGTAGAATATATAATTCGAACACCAGAAATATTTTGCCATTTTGGAATTTCAATCTTTGGTCTGAGCGCCACACTTGAATTCGAATAGAAATTTATAGCTTTTGATACATTACTTGTCGCATCCTTTCGTTTTGTTTCTGCGTCTCATCGCTAAATTTGGATTTGTTTCGAATCAACTCGATCCTAATACATCTCGACATTCGAATTTCTTGGTAATTTTTTGACATTTACCGCCTCGTTGAATGCACTTTGAATTTATCTAAACTTTAATTATCATTAGACGCTTTCGTGATGGGGTTTATACGGACTCGAATCTTTTTGAAATAATCGCCCACAAATGATATCGTATCCATTCGTTTTTTTCGGAGTTTTATAAGCTCAAATTCTTTTTGAAATCGCAACTAACTATATTAGAATCACCTCGTATATCTTAATTTTTGTTCGAATCATTAATATAATATTAAAATTGAATTGTTAAAAGCTCACTAGGAAACTGAATTTACGTTCCTTCCTTATTTACTAACCAAATATGTACTAGTGTTAGTTGTATATACATTCGCGGGGTTCCCTGACCCTTTCGTTTCGCGGGGTTCCCTAATGGCCCTTTTCGTTCATCAGGGAGACGCCTAGTGGCCCTTTCGCTCCGCGGGGTTCCCTAATGACCCTTTCGTTTTAGTTGCAGCATCCCCTCGATGTTGCAAGGTGGCCGGAATGTTTAAGTACGATTTTACTCAATTTTGTTGATATCATTAATTTCTCTAGGTGCATAGATTGGCACATTTATCGTACATTAAACCTCGTTGAAATCTGCCTACTCCTCGTTACTACATCCTTGCAATATTTGATTTGCAGATTTCAACGAGTAAGTATTTGTTTTTCTTTGGCACTTGCTCCACCACCTCTCTCCATCTTGGACTTTCGTTCGGTAAAGATCATTTCGCTCGCTTAAGTACATCTTGCTGTACATACATAAACAAAGGTAATCTTCGTTACCCATATTACTAAAAAAAGCTACGCTTTACTAGTATCGAAAAAACTAAACTCTTGTGTTTTATTTATTTTCTATTTTGCCCATTGCATTTCTGCATCGCCGCCTTCGCCAATACCGGTCAATACCTACACACACATCGTTCCCCCCCACTCCTGAGCTATCGTTGTTCTTGTAATTGGTTATTGGAGTTTGTCATAGAAGGGATTTCGTCGATTCGCCTGCCCTTACCTTCCTTGCTGGCAAACTCCCCACCGAAACAGACTCTTAATCTAGGATTCGTACAGATTTGCTAATCTAACACCAGGGTTAAGAATGTCATAAGCAGCATTAGCTTTTGTTTTACAGAAGTAATTTTTAATAAGTTTTTGTAGTTTTGTTTAATAACAAAACTTACGATTTTAAAATCTAAGTCACGCTTGATTTTTTTGAGAAAATTATTTTTGATAACTCAATTTATATGAAAAATGTCACTTTCGCCACTTTCAAAACAATCAGTTTCTATTATTAATAATATCTTACATAAATATTGTCGGTTGCCCGTTATTATTTCGGTCTGTAATCGTTATGATTTAAACTGAGATACTCTCTCGGATAAAGACCAACCTGCTTCTATACAGTGATAGAAAGCAAGTATTTTACATGGCAAAATATATTGCAAGTATTTCATTGCGTGCCCACAGACTATAAATATTTTTTTTTTAACTTTTACTACAGAAAATTTTGTATGGATCTATTATGAGAATTTGTGTCGTAGAAGAGTGACTAAATATTTCAGTGTAAGTAAGTATATTCCAAAGATTTTAATATATCTCTTATCTTTCAACATTTTGTGACAGTTATATGATAAAATTTATTTTATTACTTTATCGTATATAAATCATTCTGTTTGATTTCCATTCAAATTATTTTTATTTTAGTTCGCGCAATTGAACTTTATTTGGATATATGAAAAATGCAGTGGGGAATTAAAAATTTACAAATTGCAGGAAATGAGTGAGCATCCAAACTATATGATATAATAATATAATATTTGTTTTATATAATTTCTATTTAAATTCCAGCCAAATTCTAGGTTAAAAATCATTAAGGTCGGCTCCGATAAAAATTGTTCATGAAAAACAAATAGAGAAACGAATCCCGCAATAGAATCGATACATAACAATACAATATTCGGGTAAAAGTCAAACTTCATAGTGTGTTGGCCGATTTGTCTTTATACAATTACATATTGTTTTAAATTATAAAATGTTCAAGGTTATCCGTAATATGTATTATATTATTTTTGTATTTTCCAATATAAAATATAACAAATAAACTATTTATTTAGAAAGATAAAGTGTTGTGTTATTGAATTTTCTATGAATAGTAAATGATTTCAAAGAAAATGATTAATTTAAAAGAGTAACATTATAATCAATATAATGTAACGAATTTTCCATACATATTTAAAAAAACTGTATTTAAATTCATGTACGCCTTAAATTAATTACCAGTATGTTCTTATATCAAGGACAAACATTTTAAATTTTATTACGATAATGTTTTAAATTATATGATATTTTACTAAAAATAAGCACGCGCCATATTTAAATTTACGCAAAAATGTGCTTATTTTAAGACCAAACTTAATTAGTTTTATTACCCAAAATTCTTAATTCTATGAAATGCATCTTCAAAACAAGTACTATTCACGTCTTTAAATTAACTATAAAACCTTCTTATTTTTATAGCGATTGTCTTTGGCTCGAAATCATTGCCGAAATCTAAAACTTTACGAAAAATTCATTGATTTTCAGTACGCTTTTTTTTAGTGTACCTTCGACGATAATAGTATTTTTAATAAATAATTTTTTAAAAAAAAATTTATGCATAAAAAAATTTTTGGTTTTGATTTTATATAACAGTATGCCACAATCTATACAAAAAAATAATTTTTAGGTCTAGGACACAAAAAATTTTTTTTTTGTTGCGTATTGTCATTGATAATTGTTAACAAAATTAGGGAAGAAGTATAAGATATAACGATATGCTCAGAAATGGGATCCATGAGTGGAGGGGATCGGATGAACCCTACTATTCGGACCCCATTATATAAGTTTTAAAACTGCAGATCCACTGCCAAACCCTATCAGTTTCCGTAATAAGGTTAAAACCGACTGGACTAGAGCGTTTAGGGAAAAGGCTGCATTTACTGCAGAACCTGTTCCTTCTTATATTCCCATTTTCAAGCTTATGGTGAAGGGCCAATGTACGCGGCATGCGGTTCGGTGCGATGCCAGCATTACCAAATTAAAAAGTCCGAGTACGTTCATAAAAAAATTCAAACAAAACTTTTGACACTTTACAAATAATTGCATATGGCAACGGCGTACTATGCGGCGGCTCGGCGAAGTAGAAATTTGTTCAACTTTTCTGCGGCGCAGTGCGTAATTGCTTTGACACATGAAATTTGTTGTCAGAATAAAATAAACAATCAAATGCTAAGACATGGACGACGAAAAATTAATTGAGGAAGTGAGAAAATATAAATGTTTATTTGCAAAAAATGACACTGGCTACAAAAATAGAGATAAAAGGGCACGAGCTTGGGCTGATATTAGCTCTTCAATGAATGCTAGTGGTTTTAGGTTTAGGTGGCAGCCGTATTTTTTTACAAGCTCACATAGGGCTGAAATGCCCCTCATCGAAACCAACCTGTTTGATATATAAATTTATCGATAGTACGAATATCAGTACTGGAAAGATCTGTTAGGCTGCCTAAAAAGGCCGACCCCAGTATGTCCAGTTTTACTCAAAGCGGGACAGTCGCAAAGCAAGTGCTCAATGCTCTCCACTTCTTCCTCATCTCCACAGCTTCGGCAGAAGTCATTGGAGTCAATACCCAATCTTTTGGCGTGTTCGCCGATCAAGCAGTGTCCCGTCAGAACCTGTACTAACGTAGACAAACGTTTCCTCTGTAGTGCGAGGAGATATTTTGACCTTCTCAGGTCATACCTTGGCCAGATTTTTCTAGCTAGCCTGCAGGTGCCGATTTCTGTCCATCTTTCGTTGGACTGCCTGATTGATAGACACTGCAGGTATCTGGTAGTCTGTGAGCTATATCCAGACTAAGTTCTTCACAGTGTACTCCGAAGCCAACCTTTTCATCAAGCTTCGAACCATCCGTAAAAACCCATTCATCTCTGGCGGGAATCATAGTGATGTAATTTCTCTCGAAGGTGTACACAGTTGGTATATAGTCCACACGGTCGGTTACCATAGCACTACACTTTGATATCCTCATGTGACCATAGTTCTTGTACCTCCACATTGATAGGCAGTTTAATCTTATTGCCGCTTTGGTTGCAACTTCTCTCGCCACAATATTAATCGGCAGTATATGGAGTAGGGCTTGCAGAGACTCGGTCGCTGTAGTCCTTAAGGCTCCGCTTATGCTCAGGCAGGCAGTTCTCTGAACCTTTGTTAGTAGGTTGGTGATGGTTAGTTTGTCAGTTGCCGTCCACCATACCACAATACCGTATAACAGTGTTGGACGAACTACTGCTATATATATCCAGTGGAAGATTTTAGGAGAGAGTCCCCACCGCGACCCTACAGCCTTTTTGCAGGAATATAAGGCGACGCTGGCCTTCCTTACACGTTCCAATACGTTAAATCTAAATAACATTTTCCTATCTAGAATTATTCCTAAAAATTTTGCACTTTCAGAAAAGACTAGATCTGTTCCATTTATCCACAATAATGTCCACATGTGGGACATTATTCATTCTAGTGAAGAGAACCAATTCTGTCTTGTTGGGGTTAACGCCCAAACCGCTGCTTCTGGCCCATCTAGCCAACTTGTTCAGAGCCACCTGTAGGATGTCTCTGAGGACGTTTACGAATTTGCCACTTACTGCGATTGCCACGTCGTCCGCATATGCCACGACCTTGCAGCCACAACGTTCTAGATCTAGCAGTATTTCATTCACCGCTAGGTTCCAAATTAGTGGAGACAGTACTCCTCCTTGCGGGGTCCCTATGTATACAAACCTTGTTGGACCCTAAACATGCTGTTATGCGTCTTCTGGTGAGCAGACTTTGAATTAGTCTAATCAAACAAGTGTTAACTTTTCGATGTGAGAGTGCCGCAATTACCGCATCTGAGTGAATGTTGTTAAAAGCCCCTTCTATGTCAAGAAATGCCACCATAGTGAATTCCTTGAAATGCAGGGACGATTCGATAGTGCTCACAAGCTCGTGCAGGGCTGATTCTGTAGACTTGCCCTTATTGTAAGCATGTTGGTTCCCCGACAGGAGTTTTGTATCCAGGTTTTCCCTAATGAAATGTATGTCCATGGACATGAGACGTTTAAACGTCTCCTTTCTTCAACCTTCAACCTTCCCTAATGAAATGATCTAAAAGTCTTTCCAGACCTTTCAATAGGAAGGAGGATAGGCTAATTGGTCTGAAGTCTTTTGGCCTAGTGTGTGATATCTTTCCCGCTTTAGGTATGAATACCACTTTGGTATCCCTCCATCGATTCGGGACGTATGAAAGCCTGATACAGCCTACATAAATTTTCTCCAGCCAGGGGATAATGTACTTTAACATTTTCTGCATTTCTGCTGGAGTGATGCCATCTGGTCCAGGTGACTTGAAGGGCTCAAAGCTATTAATAGCCCAGCTTATTCTGGATCTCTCAGTCAAGAAGCTAGCGACACTCGCAGTCCACTCGCACTCTTGTTGGTCCTGCTGATCCTCGGGTTCTGTTACAGAGTTCCCCGGGAAATGTGTGTCGAGCTGTACATTGAGCGACTGATCGCTGTTTTTGGTGCAGTTATTTGCCTCATCCTGTAAATATCCCACTGTACAGGGTGAAGCAGATAATACCTTCCTCAGCCTAGCGGCGTCGGAGACCTTTTCCACTTCACCACAGAAGGTATACCAAGGCGTCTTTGCGCCTATCTAAGCTCCTTCTTGTAGATCTTGAGTTGCTCTTTATAGGCATCCCAATCATTAGCGACCCCAGTAGATTTAGCCTTATTGAATAGCTTGTTGCAGGTCTTTTTCATAGCCGTTAGCTCTGAAGTCCACCATTGGGGTTTAGTTTTACCCTTGTACCTTGTTTTTGGACAGGCTTCTTCAAGGGATCTATTGAATGATATGGTGATATGATCGACCAGATTATCCAGACCGGGTTTGTCATTCGGTTCGTACAGAAGTTTGGAGTTGAGGACTTTCTTGAAATTCTTCTCATACAGGTGTCACTTTTTCTTTTCCTTACATTTCTGTGGACGGCAGGTTTAGGCGCTTTTTCCGCGAGTTTGAACTCAATATAATGTTGATCTGAGAATGAGTGGTCGTCCAGTACATCCCCCCCAATAATTTTGTCTGGCAGCCGGTCAGTAGCAAACGTTACGTCGAGTACTTCTTGTCTGTCTTTAATTGTAAAGGTCGGTTTATTACCTATGTTACAAATACTAAGGTTGGTAGTTAGAATAAAGTCAAGAAGCGAATCACCCCTATTGTTTATATCCGTACAGCTCGAGCTCGTCAGACGTTGCTTCTTCTACTACTTCCCTGAATAGAGCAGTCGGTACTACAGATTCATAAGGCAAGTAGCTGGAGACCACCCAATATATGCGATTACCGATCTCCAGGCTAGCAGCTGTTTGGTCTTTACCACTTAAATTAGTCAGGAGAAAGATACTTAGATCTTTCCTGGCCAAAATGCAGGTTCTTGGAGTGCACAATTGGCCACAAGCAGTTTAAAGTTGGGTGTCCTAATACCGCACACCCTTCCGCCCACTACGTAGGGCTTCTGTATCAGGACGATGTCTACTGCTCCTGTGGACAGGCGCAGCAATAGAGCCGCTGAGGCTGCTTTAGCGTGATGGAGGTTAATCTGTAGAATTCTTACCATCATTGGTAATTGACAGATTAACATCCACCCCGACAAGGGTGTTATCGAAATCTTCGTCCGTATCGTCGAGAAGCATGTCCCCGCCAGATGCGTCAAAGAGTCCGCAGACTCCCCTCAGCCTCTCTAGGGTGACTAGGGATGTTGTTTTTTTTTGACAACATCCAACTGGGCACCCGGCCACACCTCACCCGCTCGACTCAGAGCAGCCTTATACAGGTCTACTGATCTGGCATCACCGAAATATAAGAGCTTTACTCTCCCCTGATGCCATCCTGCATCGTTGCAGATTGGTGGTTTGCTCGGCATTTCTCTACGGACATCGAGGTAATGAGCCATAATGGCTGATTGTACATGACTCCATTTGTCCTTGAGGATGGATCCATCCTCACTACTTCTGTCTATAACAGCCATCACTAGACTCTCCTTCGCCACTTCATTGAAGGGCTTGGTGAGTGTCCTGTTGATGGTGACATTAGGGCCTCTTGCCTTTTTTGAAGGCAGGTGTTCATCAGGTGATCTGATTCGTTTTACTTTATTTGCCGTTAACACCGCTGAATTTGCGGCTCTTTCAGCCGTGGTATACCACGGCTGAAAGAGCCACAAATTCAACTTATAAGTTTTTATGATTTCTAACAATCGGATGCAGGCTACATGAACTTTTGAAATTATTTATATTTTAGAAAGTGCTTGCCAGGCCCGATGGAAGAACATAAGAGACCGTTTTGTGAAGCTGCACCAAAAACAATCCTTATCAGGTAGTGAGAGTGGGGTCTCTGAAACATCGTGGCCTCTAATGAGCCACCTAGATGTCTTAAGTGGCCTTATACAACCTAGAAAGAGAGATCATTACTAATTTCTATGTCGAATACCTTTTATTATTTGTATTTCCACTTGCAGAACAACAACAAGTGTCATCCAAGGAGGACATACGTCTTCAGAGGAATTAAATATGTTTTCTGCAATTGAAGAAAGTTTGGAGTCAGTAGACAACATAACATTTTTTGAACCACAAGGAGACTTTTCAAGTACTCCGTCTTGTAGCAGAAAGCGGAAAAATGGACGAGATCGTGAGGATCCACTTTCAAAACAAACGTGTGAACTTGTCACCCAATTCAACCATCACCAAATAAACTTGAACCTTTCCTCAAAATGTTGGAACAAAAGATGATGGAAATTTCTGACCAACATCAGGAGCAAATAAAAATAAACATCCTTAATTATGTTTTTAGCTATACCAGTGCATGAAAAACGGAGATGATGTGCAGGATTTCGTACTCGAATAATTTGATTGTTCCCCCTAATCAAACAAATATGTGTTACAGAATTTTTAATTGTTATGTTAGTGTTTTTTTATGTTTTAAATGAAGCTAATACAAAGACTGAATTCAATGAAATATAAATTTATTGATTTATTACACTATTATTTCTTTTTCAACATTACTTTTCGTTGGCAACTGCCAAAGCTAGCGGCAACACATTTTGGCAAATTATTTTTCTGATTTGTTTAAATTTGTTTTATCTGACCACTATTGCCTTAAGCCGATATCAGAATGATTGAATATAAAACACAGATCGGAGTCGAAATTTATTATTAATTACACTGTGCATCATATATTCAAAAAACGATTGCGTTGCCATAAAAGTGTATTTTGGGGGGCTTATAGTGAACCTCTTGAATCAACAGGAAATCTTATTGTCCAATACATCATCCAAAAAATCCATCGATTTATCAGGGGTACGGGGTTGAGCGGGGGTACCAAGTGTATCGAGAGAAATACTTCTTGAAGTGTTTCCTTTATTTTGTTCTTTGACATAAAACATATATTCCGAAACATTCTGTACTAAAATTGTGTCTGAATTTAGTAACGTCTTTGTTTACCCAGCAAACTTTGTGGCTAAATGCCATTCGATTTAGTGGGTCAAAATTATGCGGCATCAGTTGCTTTCATCGAGAATACGTTTTAAAGTGCATTATTCACAGTGTTACTATTAATAACTTTTTTGCATTTTTAACAAAAAGAAATTTAAAAAACAATTCAAGTATTTATTTTATTAAAAATAAATATTAATATTTAATAAGCTACGGATTATAACATGTTTTGTATAAGTAGTTTTCAAAAGTTTAAATTTTATTATCCCACAGATAATCTCTAAGTGCATCTCATAGGACAAAAGCTGATCGTGAAGAATTATTAGAGCCAAATCGTCTGACGTTTTCCAGCGGATGCGTTTCTTTTCTCCGTAGACCCTTCACAATTACATTGTCAACCTTGTGATCAACGTAACCAGTGGGACAATATGTCCCATCATTCATTTTTACATAGTTCTGAAGTACTACTGCTGCCTTAACCATCTTCTCTGCTGAATCTGGACTCATGTTCATGGTTCCTCTTAGAATTCGCCATTTTGCAGTTAAAATTCCAAAAGTGTTTTCTTCGAGCTCTGGACAAACGTTTATTATAGTTTTCTCGTTTTTCGTCAAGAAGAGTTCCAGTATAAGGTCGCATAAGATTAATTAAACATGACATTACTGTTTGGCAACTGACAAGGCGGTGGTATTCCTAGTGTTCCTCCGTGTAATCGCTTTCCGAACTCTGATTATGATAAGACACCACCATCACTTTGGCTACCATACGCCCCAACATCAACACCGGTGAAAGTGTAGTTAGCAGCAAATGTGGCAAGTAGAACAATATCTTTTTTCCTGTAAAATATCTTTTTACACCAATTTTAATTTCGAAATGTTTTTATACTGCCCAGATTGGACCAGGCTGAAGTTGAAGTTTTTTTTTTTTCAATTTCGACTTTATTTACGATAATTCATAGTAATAATGGACCCGCGAAGCCGCTTAAGCTTGTCTGCAGGAAGAAATTACATTCAGATTTGTATAGGTATAAATATTGATAGGAAAGTTTTTAATTTAAAATTAATATTAGATTCATTCATTGCGATTCAATAAGAAAATTTTTTATACAGTTTTTTCTTTTTATGTTGTTACTTATATCTAGGACATTGATTGGTAATGTATTTAGAAATTTTGGCAGTTGAGCTGATATTGTGCTTTTCCCATACATATTTCTGTGAGCTGGTTCTTTATAACGTCCTTCGGCATTCCTTCGAGTGTTGTACTGGTGGTCGATCTTTTCCAGAAACCTTTGATCTCCATAAAACTCAGTTGCCAAGGCTAGTTGGTACAGACTTCTTACGTTCATGAATTGATGTTCTTTCATGAATTTACGCATGTTTTGTTCAGTTGATGAGTTAGTATTTGTTGTTTGGTTATTGGTGTTGTTGTTATAATTACTGATTATGATATTATTATTGACTATGTTATGAATATTTTGGGCAATTGTGTTGTATTTGTCTTTATTTTTCATTAATATTTTTATTAATCTGTTTTGTGTGGTTTGTAGCAGGTTGCAGTACGTTGCGTTTCCCCAAGCCGTTATTCCATGTCTTAAATATGACTCTGATAGTGAGAAGTACGCTTGTTTGAGAACATGAAATGGGGAGCAATTGCTTAAATGAAAGAGGACATATGCTGTTTTTTGTAGTTTCTTCTGGAGTGAGGATATATGTATTTTCCATATAAAATTGTGATCGACTTGCACTCCAAGGTATTTATATTCGTTGACGAGTTCTATTTCTGTTTCGCATTTGTCGTTTATGTTGTTGGAATTATTCGATGAGTTGTGTAGACATTCGTTTTCATGGAAAATTAATTTTACGTTTGAGTATCTAAGATGTGGTGGTTTAATGTGCATCACCTTGGTTTTGGTGGCGTTAATGACTAAGCCATTATCATGACACCATCTAGTAAGGGTATTGAGCTCACTTTGTAGAATTTCAGTGGCGGTAATTACATCTTTGTGCGTTACGATAATAGCAGTATCATCCGCATAAGCAAAAGCTGTACTTTTTTTAAGAATATTTATTAAATCGTTCGCATAAATTATGTAAAGTATTGGCCCTAGTTTTGAGCCTTGTGGTACCCCATATTCGACTGGTATTTCGTTACTTTCATATTTTTCTATTTTCACCCGATATGTTCTGAATTTAAGGTAATTTATAAACCATTTCAAGCAATTTCCACGGATTCCGTTTCTTTCAAGAACTTCTATAATTTTTGTATGCGACAAAGTATCAAAAGCTTTGCTGAAATCAACGTACAAAACAAGGTTGTTCAGATTTTGGTTGAGGTTTTTATTTACGTAATCAGTAAAATTGCCCAGCAGTTTATTAATGTTTTTACCTTTCTGGAAGCCATATTGATTTTTATTAATCACATTGTATTTGTTTAAGAAGCCATTCACCCTTCTCGAAATGATTTCCTCCAGAACCTTCTCAATTATAGGCAGAATCGATATAGGTCTGTAATTGTTGTAGTTATTCTTCTCACCATTCTTGTATATAGGTCTAATTAACGATGTTTTAAGGATTTTCGGAATAGTAGCTTCATCCATACTCATATTTATAAAATTTGTTATAACTGGAGTTAGTATTTGCTCGTTGTTTCTGACATCTTGTGGCCTTATATTATCAGCTCCAGCGCCTTTTCTAATATTTAATGTGTTTAGGATATTGAAGATTTCACTGTCATCGGTGTGTGCCATATAAATGGAATTTGGAATTCTAGTTTCGCTGTATTTTATTGTTTTGATGTTACATTTATGTACGAGTTTTTGTACGTTTTCGTGAAATTTTATTGCGAAGTTATTAGTGACATTAATTAGGTTTGTGTTTTTAAAGTTTAATTTCAAAGTATCGTCTATACTCTTAGTTTTTTTTCCCAATTACTTCGTTAACCAGCTGCCATGTTGATCTCATATTATTCCTATTTTTTATAAATTCATTTCGAATGAAGGAGTTTTTAGTGTAGTTTAATTTCTTATTTAATTTATTACTAAATTTTTTGTATTCTTGTTCATATTGTTTATTATTTTTATTGTTTCTCCACCTTTTATAGAGTTTATCACGAGCATTACAATATTGTATTAGTTCTTCAGTTAGCCACGGATTTTGCTTTCTTTTTTCAATTTTATTTGAATTCTTTATTGAGTTTTTGTAAATTTCATTGAAATTATTGTGAATTGCATAAAACAGATCATCGGTATTTGTATGTTGATTTATAATACTATTCCAATTTATTGCTTTTAAAAATCGATTTATTTTACAAGTACTATATGTTGTGGTTAATCTATCGATATTATCCGTACCCTGACTTATTAGATTATCATTATCGATTATTGTTTTATCGTATTCCACACTCCCAAAAAGAGAGTAGTGGTCAGATATTGTTGTTGTTATAACAGCTGAGTGTACGCACATTACTTTTTTCGCACTTCGTACAAACATATGATCGATGCAGGTTTTTGTATTTTTGTTTATGTCTTCTCTTGTTGTTTCGTTTACGACACATTCTAATCCGCTTGCCATGAGAGCATCAACATAGTTCTTTGTGGTTCTGTTCTCACTTGAGATGTCAATGTTAACGTCTCCTACAACGATGAGTGTCTGTTTTGTGTTTATGTTGTTTATGTTTTCCTCTAATTCTGAAACAAACCGGTTTACGTTTTGGCAAGGGGGTCGGTATACGGGGAGTAGAGATATAATTTTTTCACTTATTGACAGTTCGATTTTAAGTGTTTCGAAGTAGTTGGTATTTAAGTGCGTTGTAGTGAAGTTTATGCGTTCCCTGATGTACACAGCAATTCCGCCACCCCTTCCCTCACGGTTGAGTAAAATAGAGCTGAATCCATTTATGGAGTACAAGTTATTTTCGTGATCTGTTATATTAGTTTCCACCAAAATTAGAATATCAATTTTTCTTAAGATTTTGTTTAGCGAAGCAAGTAGTGCAGTGAAATTTTTGCGTAGGGATCTGATATTCATATATATTAAGGATAAATGTTTAAAAAAATTAGGATCAATTTGATCAAAATTTTCATACGTTTTTGTTTTGTTTAAGTTCATGTTTATTAATTATAAATAAATAAATATATGTATGTATGTATAAGTGTATTTTGCGACTCTTGGAGAGAATTTATTTTAAAAAGAGAGGTAATAAAAAAGATTAATGTTTGTTCGCTTTAACGACGTTGAACGATTTTTGTGTTCGTTTAAATTTTTTAGCACCATCAAATTAAATAGTTTGGCATATTGACTCGATATCAGACGAATTTTTAATAATTATTGCAGACGAGTTTTCAGCTTTTCGCGCAAATATCAATCCATTTTTGACCCAAACGTATTTCCAATTGGATTCTTTAGCCTTTGTTTTAGCTAGCCACAAAAGGCGTTTGTTGCGTGGTGTCAGCTGATCGTTGACATAAACGAAGTTGCTGCTGTTGCCTGTGGCAAGAACATTACTTGTGGATAGTTCTATCCTATGTCGTTTTATTTTCGCCATTAATTCTCTCTTTTTTAAGATAGAAGAAAAATTCAACGATTACTCTATTGTTGTGTTTTGTTCGATATGTATTACTTATATCGCTATCCTTTATGTCAACACATATGGCTGCAGCAATTTTCTTCACAACATTTAATGCGTCTGTCTCATTCTCCTGTATGTTGTTTATTTCGATGTTCCTTTCGATTATCTTTTGTTCCAATTTATTTATGCGAGCATCCATTTGAAAAAGTTGTTGTACTTTTTCTGTGTTTGATTTTTGAAGTTCTTTCACTTGATTGCTTAATGTTGATAAGTTGTCGTTTATACTTTGTAGAGTGTTTTGAAATTGTTGGGTCATTTCTCTCATGTTCGCAACCATCTGGGACTTAGACTCCTTCATATCTTTTATATCAGATTTAATTTCAGAAGTGTCAGACTGCGGAGTAGAAGGTTGTTCTGCTTCTTTAAAACGTTTGTTATTCTTATCAGTTTGTGTGTCCTCTTCTCTGCGTTGTTTGATCGTCTCATTGTAAATCACAGTTTCATACAAACTATTGGTGGAATGTCTGCGATCTCTACACCTGTGACATTTCCAGTCAGCTTTTTTTTCAGCACTCATCGCTGCGTAGGTTTTTTCGGATAATGGGCAGCAAGGATTAAAGTGATATTTGCGATCACAGTTTTTGCACATAGCGTATGTTGAGGATAGTTCTTTCGCGCACTGATTACAAATTGCCATTTTTACACTTTTTTTGGTATATTTTACTTTACTCGGAGAGTAGCCAAAAACAAACACAACCGTTCGCAATGAAAGGTACGCGAGAACTGTAAAGTACTTTTAATACTTACTTTTGTAGTTATCAAAACTTGAAACTGAATGAGGTGGACAAGTAATAGCAATGTGTTTGCCATCTATGGAGCTTTCAAAATCTTCCGCTATTCTTTCCCGCTCATACTGATTTGGAGTGGATAAATATATTTGACTAAGCTCATCCAATATAAGCTGGCATGTTTCCATAGCAATACAAGCCACAGACTGCAAAGATAGTTTAAATGTCAACGACAGATATTGTCGGCTAACACCTTGTGATAAATATCTAAATGAAAAACATACGATTATAGTAAAAAACCACTAAAAACCTTATTTCAGAGACTTACACGAGTGTAAGAAAAAGTCTTCGCTCAGGTTCAATGTCTTCTTTTTTTGGTTATTTTACTCAAAAACATGAACACTTGACATACCCATACAACTAATAATATGGATAATTTCGTAAAGAAAGACGTTATCAACCTTATTGTATATCTTCATTATGTTAGCGGTTTCTATTCCTAATTTCTCTTCTGAAACTAATTTCCATCAACACAATTTGATTTCCATAGGAAACATGTCATTAACACTTTCCACGAATAACCACACAGACTTTGACGCAGACTTCTCGAAGAGAACTGCATATAGAACTAAAGCAAGTGTCTTACCACCACAATACATATTTGATTTGAAACAGTTTACCACCCAAGATGTATATGACTCGATTATACCTATTTTTCCAAACAGAACTCTTCAAAATTTAAATCTTCTAACCTTGATCACAAATAATGTAAGCGGAGGAGCATGGCGTTGACGCGCACGTGCTTCCCATTAGTTACATGAAACTGTATGCCTCCTCGAATTCAAAATACCGATACACAAGGGAAATTTTCTGATTCGACTTCTTTTATAAAACTCCACAATGATTTTGGTTGCAATCGGCTTTCAAATAGTTGTGCACATGAATATTTCTGTCCATCGGCTTCGAAATGACAGTTACCAACATGACTATTAGAAAAATAAATTTTCAAATAGTTATGCCACATGAATGTGTCTCTCCCTCGGCTTTGAGATGACAGTGGCCCAGAGAACGAAGCCAGGGCAAATATGCCGGCGGCGGCTTGGCCATAAGGGGTCGGCGGATTTTCGGCTTGCGATTTATTGGTATTTCGATTTCAAATGTATGGAAATGAACTACAGCTATATATTTAGGGGGTATTAGGAATAGGCTAGAGTGGCAGCCGTTTTATTACTACCTCACATAGACCAGTTTAGGTCCCTAGTGTTACCGTCATCGAAAACAACTTGTTTGATATACAAAGAAATCGATAGTTCGAATATCGGTACCGAAAAGATCTGTTAGAAAGGCCGACCCCACTATATCCAGACTTCGTTTACTGAAAGCAGTCGCATAGCAAGTGCTCAATGCTCTTCACTTCTTCCTCATCTCCACAACTTCTGCAGAAATCATAGGAGTCAATACCCAATCTTCTGGCTTGTTCGCCCATCAGGCAGTGCCCCGTCAGAACTAATACTAACGTAGACAATCTTTGCCTCTCTAGTGCGAGGAGATATTTTGATCTTCTCAGGTCATACCTTGGCCAGATTTGTCTAGCTAGCTTCACTACGGTGCCGATTTCTGCCCATCTTTCGCTGGATTGCCTGATTGCCTAAGCCAAAGCTTGCATGTGGATAGTGGCATAACAATATATGCAAATTCTTCGAGAATTCGTAATTTTGTCCCTTTTCTAGAAAGTTCCACGCTGTATTTGGCACAGATATTAACAAAATACAAAAAAATAGGGGGAAACATTAAAAAATCGACATTCAAGTGCATATGTCTCGGGAACTGTATGAGATAGCTCTTAGGTCTAAGCAGTTTTTAGTAGACCGCGGCTAGTTTAGAAGACCTCGGCTATATACTGTTATACGAGTACTTGTATATATATAGCTAATGTATCTAATACTGTAATAATAGCATTGTACAGGATATCAACATTAAGAATTTCTTTATTTGTTTTATATTTTTCTAAAAAGTTGATGTTTTCTATCGTCTTCTGTCAAATTTATGCATTTTAGTTACAAAGAGTCAATTCCCTAGCATAGAAATTCTAAAAGGAGAACAAAGTTATACTAACCTTTAAATATGTGCACTAGTACACTGGCTGGTTGCGTGTTGCTTGCCACACAAGTATAGTTCCCTGAATGTTCTCGGCGTGTAGTTGAAATGACTAATTCTGATGATTGGAAATCTGAAAAACGAAAAGAAAATTGTGTGAGATGCATCGATTTTCGTCGGAATAGTCTTATTTTATGACCGATCAGGCTTTATAAAAAAAATAAAAATATAGTAATTGTAAATTTTTCGATGTTGTTATGAGGCTTTAATAAAAAATTGTTAACATTTTGTAAAAAAAATGATTTTTTCGCAATATATTGTAAGATAGCTGATAGGACGAAAAAATGATATTAGAAGAAGATAAAGGCTACTTAATTTAGAATTTTTTAAAACGAACCAATTAGTATAAATGGTTCTCTATGCTAAAATAAGTGGTTCAACCTGTATTTTAATAGTAATAGACCACAAAGCTCTTAAAGCCGGAATGACAAAGTTTCGTTTAAGACAAAAAAAATACAAAAAACATGGTTTTATATAAAAACAAGCTTTAATTTTGCAAACAAATTAAAAACAAATGTTTGTTTTTTAAAAAGGTTGAAGAATAGGTTGCAGACCAAATTGGGCAAAACTTTCAAAATACAATAGCTAATTACCGTTTCACCAAAATCTAAAATTCTCATTGCAATTTGTGTCTAACCACTTTCCGATAGGACTATACTTGGTGCATGGTTCATCCCGATCAGAAGACTTCCCCCATATTTAATATTAACAATAATAATAACAATCTGTCATTGTCCGTACATTTGCAGCACTTTAAAGGCCCAACGATAATATGCTTAAGCTAACTTAAGTCATCTTAAGCAATTGTGCGAGTACATATAAATCATACGTGACGAACCAAAATGTACTTACGTGAACTTTTCGTTAAGTTTTTCCAGCTGTCATTTGCTTTCAAAATACAATAGCTAATTACCGTTTCACCAAAATCTAAATTTCTCATTGCAATTTGTGTCTAACCACTTTCCGATAGGACTATACTTGGTGCATGGTTCATCCCGATCAGAAGACTTCCCCCATATTTAATATTTGGAAAAGTACAAAAATGAAAAACAAACATAAAACGAATGTAGTCTTAAACATTTTAGAAATATACCCTACACACTGAAAATAAAATGGTACATAAAAATAATGAAAATTTTTCTTTAATTGTTTTTCATTGAATTGGTGTAATTATTCCATTGATTATTATTAATTTTATTAAAATTTTGTACTACATCAAAACAATGAAATTTCTTACATCAATCTTTCATCACATTCATACGTTTTGAAATTTCGAAATGATTGGGTGTAAAATACAGCTATTGTAGCGCAAAAGGACCAAATTCGAAATAACATTTATGAGGAGGGGGTTTATTTTCCCCAAATTGAGTTTTTGGATTAGGAAACTCTACCCTGCCAAGTTATCACCAGTGATGGAAAACGTGGTACAATTGTACCACTTTTGGTACAATTGAGGGATTTTTGGTACGCTGGTACAATGAAACAATTTTTGGTACATTTCTCTGGCTGGTAAAAATAATTAAAAGAGCTATTCACACATTTTTAAAAGCAGAAAAGGGTACTATTTACGATATCATTTTGTACGCATGCCTTTCGTACCAGTATGCACCACAACTATTATTTGCATCGTTGATTAAAACAATTAAGCAAGAAGACAGCGTTAAGTTCGACGATGCCGAATCTTATATAACCTCCACAATGGATCGCACTTGAATGGTTTCGGGTTCAAATAAACCCAAATTTCAGACCCCATTCGATGAAATTTGTGGTTTTTACTGCGTCAAAAAGAAAAATCTAGAGGGACCTTGGTGTGGGGGCCATATTAAAACATTGACCTTTGTTCGCGTGAAGGTTTCTGAGTATAAATACACCCAAAATACCAATTTTCAGACAGATCATATCAAACTTGTGGTCTCTATGGCGTTAGAAATCAAATCGGACGGAGGGGATATATCGTCGCTTGGGTGACCAACTGATGCAACTAATATTTTCAAAATTGTTCAGAAGAGCAGATTTTCTGTTTTTGAGCCAATGTTGCTTCTTCCCAGTGGAGTAATTTTTATTATACAATTTAAAGTCTGTTTTTCTTATTATGTACAAAACTTCTTCCTTCTTAATATTCCTAAAAAAAAGTTAAGTAAAATATTGTCAGATACATCAATAATGTTTACCTTATTTTGGATACAACTGAAAAGCTACAAACTCTAAATGAACAATGACTAGGCAAGTCCAATAACACTATGCAACATATGAACACTTTTTGAAAAATACACGGACTTGACAGTATACGTTCGATTATACTATCAAAGGGTAGTATAACCCTATACTCGGTTTGGCGAAATTGGTGACCAATTTTTTGTATGGCCCCCAAAGTTTCTGAAAATCAGTCGGCCACTCGAAAAAGGTGTCATCAGCTTTTGTCCAACAACTAATTCCGACTTGGTGATACCGCTTAACTATGTTAGGCAATAATGTAGCTAAGAATATGCTGAACAAAATTTCTTAGCATTTTTTGCGAAAAACATTGTTTCCGGTACTTTTTTTGAAAAAGTGAAGGAAAAAATATTTTTTTTTTACTTTTTTCAGCATAACTTCCCGGGACTCGTAATTTTTCACTAGCAGCGCGTGGCAACATTGTAGCCAACGTAAATCTGAAAATTTTTTGTAAGTAGCTCAAAAAACCACATTGTACACCAAAAATGTAAGTATTTCACTGTTATGTAACAAAAATATATTTTTTTGGTATAGGGCATGAACAGCAACTTTATAGAAAATATTAAGGCCAATATTATTGTGGAACATTTTAACCCTCTAGCTCCCCCACATAACTGTAATTTTTGGCCCCATTTTAACAAATCCTAAAAAACACCCCTTAAAAGGGGGGGAGTGGCGGTGATTGAATGTTCTACAAAAATGTTCGCCATACAATTTTACTATATGAGTCGGAACACATTAAAGCCCAACAGTGAAATACTTAAATGTTTGGGGTACAATGTGGTTTTTTGAGCTATTTATGATGCCTAGACACGTTCAGATTGTATTAATATGTTCACAAAAGTTGTTCAGATTTACGTTGGCTACAATTTTGCCAAGCATTGTTAGTGAAAAACTACGAGTCCCCGGAAGTTATGCGGAAAAAAGTGAAAAAAAATATTTTTTTCCTTCACTCTTTCAAAAAAAAGTAACGGAAAAAAATTTTTTTTACGAAAAATTTAAAGAAGCTTTATTCAGCATATTTTTAGCTACATTATTGCCAAACATAGTTAAGGGGTATCGCCAAGTCTGAATTAGTTGTTGGACAAAAGCTGATGACACCTTTTTCGAGGGGCCTACTGATTTTCAGAATCTTTGGAGGCCCATAAAACAAAATTGGTCACCAATTTCGCCAAACCGAGTATAGGGTTATACTATACTACCCTTTGATAGTAGAATCGAACCTATACTGTCAAGTCCGTGTATTTTTTTTCACTGTTGCACAGTGTAATAGCCTTAACTCAATTTCCGAAAAATTGCCAGTTCTGTCAGTTGGTCATCTAAGCGGCGATATGTGGGGGCTATATTAAAAAAATTATCGATATTGCTCATTTTTAATCCGAATTTACTTGTAGCTACAAGAAGAATCTGTACCAAATGTCAGTCATCTAGTTCAATAGTTGTAGATTGTAGCGTAATTGCAACATACACTATAATCTATATCGTATTAGAATTTTACGACGATTAATAACATATGTATTAGGCCGGGTCGATTTGTGGGGAGGCAAAAAAAGTCGCCATTGCTCAGTGAAAATCGTATTCTAGGGATCAAAATAAGAAACTTTGCCGAAGGAACCATACCTCTAAAACGAATTCCGATATCCCGGAATTTGGGTCGAACTTTTGGGTAGGGGCAAATTTTGAAAAATCCCACTTTGACCCAATCGAGGCCAAATGTATGACCGACCCCCACTAACTTTGGAGGCCCGACACACCCATACCAGTGGCACACCCCCTGGAACCCCCTGGAACCCCCTGGGGGTTCCATACATTTGGACTCGCTTGGAGCACTCTAAATGGGTCAAAGTGGGATTTTTTCCGGGACATCAGAATTCGTTTTAGAGGTATGGTTCCTTCGGCAAAGTTTCTTATTTTGATCCCTAGAATACGATTTTCACTGAGTGGGGGTCGGTCATACATTTGGACTCGATTGGAGCACTCTAAATGGGTCAAAGTGGGATTTTTTCCGGGACATCAGAATTCGTTTTAGAGGTATGGTTCCTTCGGCAAAGTTTCTTATTTTGATCCCTAGAATACGATTTTCACTGAGCAATGGGCGATTTTTAAATCGACCCGCCCTAATATGTATATACTTTATGATGTCTCTCATCAATAAAGTAGAGGTGTATACCCTCCACCTCCTTCCTATGGTGGAGGGTATACAAATCAAAATAAGTTTTAAAAACAAAGACATTTTTCACTTCTGGTAATTTGGTACAATCGTGGTACACTTGGTACAATTTCTTGATCATTGTGGTACAATAAGAAAATTGTCCGATCCCATCACTGGTTATCACATGAATGGTTGGAAGATGGCAAATACAGCTTCTGTAGCGCTAAGAGGCCAAATCAGAAGGCACATGAATTGTCTACTTCGATTGTGCTGTCTACCAAGTGTGTATTCAATAAAATTTCCGTAACATGCAATTGCATGTTAAACAATACATTAGCAGAGTTTACGATTTGATGTAGTTGGTCTTGTATTTTGTATTTGTTAAAAAGAATTAAATTTATTTTGAAATACAATGATTGGTCAAAAATGCAATCCTGCTTCATTGGATTATATTTCAAAGGTAATTTAATTTGTTTTTGTAAGCATAGAAAATTGACAAAATACAATACAAAATACAAGGCCAAATACATCAGATCGTGAAGACGGCTATTTATTTTATTTCTAAGTTATGTGAGTTTTTTTTATATCCTCTGCCTGTCTTTGATTCTGTTTCTTTGTTTGATACTTTCTCTGGTACTCATTATTTTGGCTGACAATAACTTCTTTTGGCATGACACAATAATTGTAAAGCTAGGTTAGGTTAGGTTGAAGAGAGGAGACGTTTGAACGTACACTTAAGCCAGTGGTTCGGCCTGTTGTGCGCTCCTTATTTATGATTTATTTGTAGCTCACGATGTTTTCCTGCATGCCCTGCATTCGTCGTTCCTTGTAAGCTTGAGTGTCCTGTTAGAACACCCATCAACTTACAAATCTCGATCTTGTTTAGTTTCAGAAAACTTCTTGTTTTCTTTTCATTTTGGTCACTCCACAGTATCTTTGCAGTTACTCCCACTGTAGCGCTATTCCACACAGTTTTGTGAGCCATCACTGTAAAGCTAAGTACACACGATTTCCAGGTCGGACAATATTGTCAGAAAAATGGCGGAAAAATGCAACCATGTGAACGTACAACTTTGTGAACATACCATTCTTTGTCTTGCAACGTTGGCAGAAAAGTCATTATCTCATAATGCAGATTGTGAGATATGCGCAGTTTATGCATGTGACAACGGCGCCATTGTCAGAAAAATATTTTATTGGCAACACTGTCTATAAAATATTTGTATTGGCAATCCTGCATATAAATATTTACAAACTATATTGTAAGTATTTGAAATTGTAAGGTTTTCTTCCAATCATCTGAACAGTCAATTCACCTTTGCCTAACAATCTGTCATTGTCCGTACATTTGCAGCACTTTAAAGGCCCAACCATAATATGCTTAAGCTAACTTAAGTCATCTTAAGCAATTGTGCGAGTACATATAAATCATACGTGACGAACCAAAATGTACTTACGTGAACTTTTCGTTAAGTTTTTCCAGCTGTCATTTGCTTAAGCTAAGTGCCAAACTGACCGCACATTCCGTACGGAATCATCTGTTTCTGGCTTGTTTGGGAAAAAAGTACAGAAATGACGACTGAAAAAGAAGAAACCGAATTTGTTTGTAAATTGAGAAAAATAGATGTCTTTATGACAGAAGGGACCCGTTTAACTTCAACAGGAATGTTAAGGAAAGGGCGTGGAAAGAAATTGGAGACATTTGCGACGAAAGTGGTATTTATAAAAAACATCAAATTTATTATGACTTTGTGCATTTGTTTGTAACACTTAAAAGGAGAAGAGATAGACCCATTGTTTATTATACCGATCGACTCAGAATCACTTTCTGAGTCGATTTAGCCATGTCCGTCTGTCCGTCTGTCCATGTATTCTTGTAATCAAAGTGCAGGTCGTATTTATGGTCCGATTGTGATGAAATTTAGCATAGTGCTATTTTTTGGCCCAAGGACGATCCCTATTGAAATTGGTTAAAATCGGTTCAGATTTGGATATAGCCCCCATATATATGTTTCCCCCGATATGACATGCAAGCGCCGTAGAAACCACATTTTACATCCGATTTTTATGAAATTCGGCAGAGAGAGTTTTATTATTACGTGAATGAACACTACCAAATTCGGAGAAAATCCGATCAGATTTAGATATAGCCCCCATATATATGTTTCACCCGATTTGGCATGTAAGCGCTGTAGGAACTGTATTTTAAATCAGATCAGTACGAAATTTGGCAGAGAGAGTTATCTTATTACATGAATAAACACTGCCAAATTCGGGGAAAATCGGTTCAGATTTAGATATAGCCACCATATATATGTTTCACCCGATTTAACATTTAAGCGCTGTAGAAATCGTGTTTTATATCCGATCAGTACGAAATTTCACATTAAATAAACACTGCCAAATTCGGGGAAAATCGGTTCAGATTTAGATATAGCCACCATATATATGTTTCACCCGATTTAACATTTAAGCGCTGTAGAAATCGTGTTTTATATCCGATCCGTACGAAATTTAACAGAGAGAGTTTTCTTATTACATGTATGAACAATGCCCAATTCGGGGAAAATCGGTTCAGATTTAGATATAGCCCCCATATATATGTTTCACCCGATTTAACATTTAAGCGCTGTAGAAATCATGTTTTATATCCGATCAGTACGAAATTTAACAGAGAGAGTTTTCTTATTACATGTATGAACGCTGCCGAATTCGGGAAAAATCGGTTCAGATTTTAACATAGTCCCAATATACGAGTATATGTTACACCCGATTTGACATGTAAGCGCTGTAGAAACCGTGTTTTATATCCGATCAGTACGAAAATCGGCAGAGAGAGTTTGCTTATTACATGTATGAACACTGCCAAATTCTTATCGCAATGCCCATTTTCGCATTGGTAGGTAGGTGTATGGTATTATATAGTCGGCCCCGCCCGACTTTCTGTCTTTCATTACTGGTTTTTTACTTAATTTAAAAGAAACGGACTGCAAACACAAATGGAAGTTGCTGCGGGAGAGATTTGTCAAGGAGCTCAAAAGGATGGACTCACCGTCAGTAGTGGAATGTGCTACCTGGAAGAGTGGAAATGTCTGAAGCCCATGCTATTTTTAAAGGATTCTCTAGCATACACCATTTGATTTGTAGGACTCGTGATAACGTTGAGCAGCAGGACACAGAAACGGAGTTCGAACAGTCCATATTTAGTGGGGATAGTCTGTTAGAACCAATGACTCCTTCTCCAACCCTTAAGAAGAAATGCAAAACGAATTTAGGCAGGAGGAGACAACGGACGAGTCTTTCATGAAAACTGTTATTTGCCTCATGAATGATCTTCCGATCAATGTGAAGAACGAATTCCAAGCTGGCATAATTCAGGAGCTATATCGCTTACGAAATATCCACCGGAATAATTAAGTTTTTTTGTCTGTTTTTTGTTTTAGTCACTGAAGAAATTTTTTTATGTATTTTCACTAGTCAATGAAATCATTTGTGTTATTTTAGTTTTATTTTCTTTATTTAATTTCTGTTTTCTTAAATATGCTATGCTATAAATATATAAATACTAAATATTTTTTATAATAACAAAGACTGAATTTTATTAATTTTTAAATTCATTTTTATTTATTATGGGAATAAAGGAGGATAAAAAGTACATTAAATGTTATATGTTTATGTATAAGTAATTTATGATCCTTTCAAAACATACATAAATTATTTCTAATTTCCGTATAACTTTTTCCACCGTAATGATATTTTTTGAAGACGGTGAAATCGGTGGGATGGTACTTCCAACATCATTTCGCCACGACCTGGCCTGAACTTCGCCATTTGAATTCTCCCAGTCAACGTAGTTGCTCGGGATGTATGATGCTTCAACATCATTGCGCATTATAAAATTGTACAAAGTTACGCATACGCTTCTCGATGATACGGACGAAGAGTTCGATAACACCCTTGTCGGGGTGGATGTTAATCTGTCAATTACCAATGATGGTAAGAATTTTACAGATTAACCTCCATCACGCTAAAGCAGCCTCAGCGGCTCTATTGCTGCGCCTGTCCACAGGTGCAGTAGACATCGTCCTGATACAGGAGCCCTACGCAGTGGGAGGAAGGGTGTGCGGTATCAGGACACCCAACTTTAAACTGCTGTGGCCAACTGTGAAGACACTCCAAGAACCTGCATTTTGGCCAGGAATGATCTAAGTATCTTTCTCCTGGCTAATTTAGGTGGTAAAGACCAAACATCTGCTAGTCTGGAGATCGGTAATCGCATATATGGGGTGGTCTCCAGTTACTTGCCTTATGAACCGACTGCTCTATTCAGGGAAGTAGTAGAAGAAGCAACGTCTAGTGAGGTCGAGCTGATTGTTGGCGCAGACACGAACGCTCATCATTAGGTTTAGGTTAGGGTGGCAGCCGTATTTTTTATACAAGCTCACATAGACCAGTTTAGGTCCCTAGTGTTACCACGGGCTAAAATGCCCCTCATCGAAACCAACCTGTTTGATATACAAATTTGTCGATAGTACGAATATCGGTACTGGAAAGATCTGTTAGGCAGCCTAGAAAAGCCGACCACAGTATGTCCAGTCGTCGTTTACTCAGAGCGGGGCATTCGCATAGCAAGTGCTCAATGCTCTCCACTTCTTCCTCATCTCCACAGCTTCTGCAGAAGTCATTAGAGTCAATACCCAATCTTTTGGCGTGTTCGCCGATCAAGCAGTGTCCCGTCAGAACTGATACTAACGTAGACAATCTTTGCCTCTCTAGTACGAGGAGATATTTTGATCTTCTCAGGTCATACCTTGGCCAGATTTGTCTAGCTACTCTGCAGGTACCGATTTCTGTCCATCTTTCGTTGGACTGCCTGATTGCATCTTGCCTAAGCCAAAGCTTGAACGTGGATAGTGGCGCACCAATATATGCAAATTCTTAGAGAATTTGTAATGTCGTCCCTTTCCTAGCAAGTGCATCGGCTTTGGAGTTCCCCGGGATATCCCTATGCCCAGGCACCCATATGCACTCAACTGCTCAGCCATCTCGTTAAGAGATCTGCGGCAGTCGAGGGCTGTTTTTGAATTTATGGATGTTGCCTCCAGAGAATTCATGGCAGCCAGTGTTGGTTAGTATGTTGCGACTCAGCCACTTGGCTATTTCCCATATTGCCATTATTTCGGCTTGATAGACACTGCAGGTATCTGGTAGTCTGTGAGCTGTATCCAATCTAAGCTCTGCACAGTGTACTCCGAAGCCAACCTTTTCATCAAGCTTCGAACCATCCGTGTAAAAGTGGAGATTGTTTCTATTACCTGGTATTCTTCCAACCCATTAATCTCTGGCGAGAATCATAGTGATTTAATTTCTCTCGAAGGTGTACACCATTGGTAGATAGTCCACTCGGTCGGTTACCATACCACTACACTTTGATATCCTCATGTGACCGTAGTTTTTGTACCTCCACATTGATAGGCAGTTTAATCTTATTGCCGCTTTGGTTGCAACTTCTCTCGCCACAATATTAATCGGCAGTATATGGAGTAGGGCTTGTAGAGACTCGGTCGCTGTAATCATTAAGGCTCCGCTTATGCTCAGGCAGGCTGTTCTCTGAACCTTTGTTAGTAGGTTGGTGATGGTTAGTTTGTCAGTTGCCGTCCACCATACCACAATGATGTATAGCAGTATAGGACGAACTACTGCTATATATATCCAGTGGACGATTTTAGGAGAGAGGTCCCACCGCGACCCTGCAGCCTTTTTGCAAGAATATAAGGGGCTACGTTGCCCTTCCTTACACGTTCCAATACGTTAAGTCTAACTAACAGTGTCCTATCTAGAATTATTCCTAAAAATTTTGCACTCTCAGAAAAGACTAGATCTGTTCCATTTATCCGAGGTGGAGGATCCACATGTGGGACTTTATTCATTCTAGTAAAGAGAACCAATTCTGTCTTGTTTGGGTTTATGCCCAATTTGTTGAGAGCCCCCTGTAGAATGTCTCGGAAGACGTTTTCGAAATTTGCCACTCACTGCGATTGCAACGTCGTCCACATATGCCACGACCTTGCAGCCACAACGTTCTAGATCTAGCAGGATTTCATTCACCGTTAGGTTCCAAATTAGTGGAGACAGTACTCTTCCTTGTGGGGTCCCTCTGTTTACAAACCTTGTTAGAGTTGGGGACCCAAGACATGCTGTTATGCGTCTTCTGTTGAGCAGACTTTGAATTAGTCTAATCAAACTATGTAGAGTTAACTTTTAGATTTAGAGACAGTGCTGCATCTGAGTGAATGTTGTTAAAAGCCACTTCTAAGTCAAGAAATACCACCATGGTGAATTCCTTGAAATGCAGGGACGATTCGATAGCGCTCACAAGTTCGTGCAGGGCTGATTCTGTAGACTTCCCCTTATTGTAAGCATGTTGGTTCACCGACAGGAGTTTTGTATCCAGGTTTTCCCTAATGAAATAATCTAAAAGTCTTTCCAGACCTTTCAATAGGAAGGAGGATAGGCTAATTGGTCTGAAGTAGGGTAATCAAAAACCGCACCGGTTAACCGGTTAATCTGTTTCTCTTTAAAAACCGCCTATCTGTTTTCGGTTTTTCTGCATTTTCGAATAACTCGAACCGCCGGTTTTTTCAACTCGGTTTATTCGACTTTTCGGTTTTTTGAAACCATTATAAAAAGATAAAGAAAATATTATTTTTGAAATAGGAACCTACCTAAAATTTGAAAACATCAGTATAAAAACCGTTGACTTCATTTGTGCATATCCATCGATTTCAAAATGCAGTTTTATATGTATTTATACTGAATATTTTATCGAGGGTCTAGGTGATTATTGGGGTATAGAAATTAATTAACAATCCTTTCTAATTGAAATGTAGGTATAAATAAAAATACATTTGTCCAGTTTCACATTTCGACAAGTTTTCATCTCTATAGTATGCTCAAGTCAGAATCCGCAACTACTGATAATATATGTATATAATCGGTTTGCCATTTGAGCCATTCATATGATGCTAAAACCTAAGATTTTGCCGATCTTCACTATTAGTCAAGTTTTATAAAAATCATAATCAATTTTTTTGTAAAGAAATCTTTTTATAAATTGAACATAAATATTATAAATATCGCAGATATTATAATATTATATCATAAATGAAATCGAAACAATTACCTATTATAAATACTCGTAAAAATGTGAAGTGTTTAAAATACAATTTTCAAATAAATCTTAATTTAATTGAAATATGGCTGCGTATTGAATTTGCACTACGCTTATTTTACGTCATCTAACAAAATTTTGAGCATTATTTATGCATTTTTATTAAAAAAAAGAAAAAACCGAAAACAACCGGTTCACCGGTTTTTTATTTTCGGTTAAACCGAAAACCGGTTTTAGAGTTAACTTAATTTTCGAAGAAACCGAAAACCGTATTTTCAAAATAACCGGTTTTTTGATCACCCTAGTCTGAAGTCTTTTGGCCTAGTGTGTGATATCTTCCCCGCTTTTAATATGAATACCACTTTGGTATCCCTCCATCGATTCGGGATGTATGAAAGCCTGATGCAGCCTACATAAATTTTCTCCAGCCAGGGGATAATGTACTTTAACATTTTCCGCATTTCTGCTGGAGTGATGCCATCTGGTCCAGGTGACTTGAAGGGCTCAAAACAATTAATAGCCCAGCTTATTCTGGATCTCTCAGTCAAGAAGCTAGCGACGCTCGCAGTCCACTCGCACTCTTGTTGGTCCTGCTGATCCTCGGGTTCTGTTACAGAGTTCCCCGGGAAATGTGTGTCGAGCAGTACATTGAGCGACTGATCGCTGTTTTTGGTGCAGTTATTTGCCTCATCCTGTAAATATCCCACTGTGCAGGGTGAAGCAGATAATACCTTCCTCAGCCTAGCGGCGTTGGAGACCTTTTCCACTTCACCACAGAAGGTATACCAAGGCGTCTTTGCGCCTTTCTAAGCTCCTTCTTATAGATCTTGAGTTGCTCGTTATAGGCATCCCAAACATTAGCGACCCCTGTAGACTTAGCCGTGTTGAATAGCTTGTTGCAGGTCTTTTTCATAGCCGTAAGCTCAGAAGTCCACCATTGGGGCTTAGTTTTACCCTTGTACCTTGTTTTTGGACAGGCTTCTTCAAGGGAACTATTAAATGATGTGGTGATATGCTCGATCAGATTATCCAGACCGGCTTTGTCATTCGGTTCGTGCAGAAGTTTGGAGTTGAGGACATTCTTGAAATTCTTTTCATACAGGTGCCACCTTGTGTTTCTCACATTTCTGTGGACGGCAGGTTCAGGCGCTTTTTCAGCGAGTTTGAACTCAATATAATGGTGATCTGAGAATTCCACCCAATAATTTTGTCTGACAGCCGGTCAGTAGCAAACGTTACGTCTAGTACTTCTTGTCTGGCTTTAACTGAAAAGGTCGGTTTATTACCTATGTTACAAATACTTAGGTTGGTAGTTATAATAAAGTCAAGAAGCGAATCACCCCTATTGTTTATATCCGTACTACCCCAGATAGTATGATGAGAGTTCGTGTCTGCGCCAACAATCAGCTCTACCTCGTCAGACGTTGCTTCTTCTACTACTTCCCTGAATAGAGCAGTCGGTACTACAGCTTCATAAGGCAAGAAACTGGAGACCACCCAGTATATGCGATTACCGATCTCCAGACTAGCAGATGTTTGGTCTTTACCACATAAATTAGCCAGGAGAAAGATACTTAGATCTTTCCTGGCCAAAATGCAGGTTCTTGGAGTGCCTTCACAGTTGGCCACAAGCAGTTTAAAGTTGGGTGTCCTGATACCGCACACCCTTCCTCCCACTGCGTAGGGCTCCTGTATCAGGACGATGTCTACTGCACCTGTGGACAGGCGCAGCAATAGAGCCGCTGAGGCTGCTTTAGCGTGATGGAGGTTAATCTGTAAAATTCTTACCATCATTGGTAATTGACAGATTAACATCCACCCCGACAAGGGTGTTATCGAACTCTTCGTCCGTATCATCGAGAAGCGTGTCCCCGCCAGATGCGTCAAAGAGTCCGGAGACTCCCCTCAGCCCCTCTGTGTCAGAAGTAGAGCTTTCGTCCTCAGAGTAGGACGTTACAGATCTTCTGTTAGAGTTGGAGTCACCCGAAATAATGGGCGTGGATACCTCCGTACTTCCAGAAAGCTGTGTGTCAACCACGGTGGACGACTCACTTTCCGCAGTAGGAACTATATCCTGCTTGTATACCTTCAAGACTATAGTCTCGAAGCCATACTGTAGGGTTGCACTTGCACGTTGTATATGGGAGGTGGATTCAGCGTTAAGGATCAAATTGACCTGCCGCTTTTTACCATCCGCCTCACCCACCTTGCTGATTCTCCAATTATGGGCGGGCAGACCAGGATTGGAATCTTTTATTATTTCTAATATGTCAGCCGGGTTGGAGGGCTCTTCTGTAACCCAGGTGATGGCTTTAGGGTGACTAGGGATGTTGTTTTTTCGACAACATCCAACTGGGCACCCGTCCACACCTCACCCGCTCGACTCAGAGCAGCCTTATACAGGTTTACTGATCTGGCATCACCGAAATATAAGAGCTTTACTCTCCCCTGATGCCAGCCTGCATTGTTGCAGATTGGTGGTGTGCCCGGCATTTCTCTACGGACATCGAGGTAATGAGCCATAATGGCTGATTGCACATGGCTCCATTTGTCCTTGAGGATGGATCCATCCTCACTACTTCTGTCTATAACGGCCATCACTACACCATTTTCAATTGTAATTCGAAAAAAGTCAATGAAATTCGAAGATTCCATTTGAAATTCGAAAAATATCAATTGAAATTCGAATATTCCATGTGAAATTCGAAAAAGGTCAATTGAAATTCGAATATTTCATTTGAAATTCGAAAAAGGTCAATTGAAATTCGAAAAACATCACTTACTATTCGAAGAACATCAATTGAAATTCGCATCAATTGACTTTCGAAACACATAATTTGAAATTCGTAAAATTGCAATTGAAATTCGGAATACGCCAATTGAAATTCGAATTTTTCCATTTGAAATTCGTAATACAACAATTGAAATTCGGAAGACATCAATTGAAATTCGAAATTCATCATTTGAAATTCGAAAAATGTAAACAAAATCAATGCTGTACATTAGATGGGGTAGCATTTAAGTGATACAATTTGTCTGTGTTAAACATTTAATATTAAAATATTTAAATATGTTTTGTTTCAACTAATTTTGAATAAATATTCATAAAAGATAAGATCATCACATTATTTGTTAAGATTTAGTCAGCAAATGTGTTTAAATAAATTCTACCCAAACTAATGTGCAGATTTGTTTACATTTTCGAATATCAATTGATGTATTTCGAATATCAATTGATGTTTTTCGAATTTCAATTGGTGTATTACGAATTTCAAATGGAAAAATTCGAATTTCAATTGATGTATTTCGAATTTCGATTGATGTATTTCGAATATCAATTGATGTTTTTCGAATTTCAATTGATGTGTTTCGAATTTTAATTGATGTATTTCGAATTTCAATTGATGAGTTTCGAAATTCAATTGATGAGTTTCGAATTTCAATTGATTTTTTTCGAATTTCAATTGATTTTTTTCGAATTTCAAATGGAATCTTCGAATTTCAATTGACCTTTATCGAATTTCAAATGGAATCTTCGAATTTCAATTGATCTTATTCTTTTTTTTTTTAATTTCAATTTTGCTTTTATTGAACAACATATTTAATTATATTCCTGTTATATGTACATAATTCCCGCGAAACCATTAAAGGCTTGTTTGCAGGATGTGTAAGAAATTTTTACAATTCATTGCTTATATATATGTTCATATGTCAGCTCAGCTGTTATGTATGAATTTATAATATTGGGAACATATTTTAATTTTATACTATTGAAGGAAAAAATTTTAATTTTCTTTTTCCAATTATATGTTTTTGGTAGGTATAGGAACTGATGTGGTAGCATGTTTAGAGTTGTGGGTAGGGTGACAGCTAGTGAGTTTTGGCCATAGTAATTTCTGAATTTAGGGACTTTGTAGCGTCCCTGTGCTATTCACAGGAAATAAACGTTTTATATATTCCGTCAATGTCGAGAATCTGTAGATCTCTGTAGATTTGTTTCGTGTTAGTTATAGAGAGGTTTTTTGATATTGCAGAGCTTGAGTAATTCTAGTTACTTGTTTGTTGGTTAGGTAAAATTTGGAGGTTTCTATTAAAGTTCTGTGCGTTATTTGTTGAATAATGGAAATTTTTGTTTAATAGTTTGATAAGTCGGTTTTGTGTTTGTTGCAGAGTTCTGCAGTATGATGCCTTCCCCCAAGCAGTTATGCCGTGTCTGAGATACGATTCAGCTAGAGAAAAATACGCCTGCTTTAACACCTTATACGGAGCACATCTGCTGAGGTGGTATCATGAAAACAATGTTTTACGTAGTTTTTTTTTTTAAGGTTATCGATGTGCGATTTCCATAGAAAATTTGAATCCAGATGAACTCCAAGATATTTGTATGTATCTACGAGTTCAATTGAGGTAGAACAGGGGTCATATTGTGTATGGTCTTTGTTTGTATGAAGGCAGTCCGTTTCATGGAAAATTACGGGAATGTTCGATTTAGTTATGTGTATAGGTCTGAAGTGCATAATTTTAGTTTTAGATGAATTTATTATCAGACCTTTGTCATGGCACCATCTAGATATTGTGTTAAACTCCCGTTGCAATATGGTTGTTGCAGTATGAAGACACTTGTTGGCGACCAACAAGTGTCGTCCGCATATGCAAATGGTGTACTTTCTTTTAGTTGTCTCAGCATATCATTTGCATAAAGGATATATAGGATGGGACCCAGTTTAGATCCTTGTGGGACTCCGTATATTATTTCTATTGTGCCACTTAGTTCCTCGCCAATTTTCACACGATATGTTCGGAGCATGAGGTAATTTCGAAACCATTCGTGACATACACCTCGTATTCCGTTCCTTTCTAACGTGGCGATCAATTCGGTGTGTCGAAGGCCTTGCTAAAATCGATGAATAATGCCAGGCATTGTACGTTGTTGCTAAGATTTTGGTTAACGAAATTGGAGAATAAGCCGAGAAGTTTGTTTGAATTCGAAATTGAATTGAATTTTTTCGAATTACAGTTGAAAATGGTGTAGACTCTCCTTCGCCACTTCATTGAAGGGATTGGTGAGTGTCCTGTTGATGGTGACATTAGGGCCTCTTGCAGGGGTTCATCAGGTGATCTGATTCTTTTGACTTTATTAGCCGTTAACACAGCTGAATTTGTGGCTCTTTCAGCCGGCTGATTGGCCTTAGAAGCATCTGTGACGCCTTTAGCCCAGGTAAGTGACTCTTTTTTTCGGTAAGAGCCGAAACCTCAACGTCCTCCAAATTCGTCAAAACTCTGAGCGCTATCCGGTGCTCATAGTGCTTCCGTTTTGACGGTCGGACATGACGTTTTCCCCTCACCATACCACCTGTTGTGAGTACTGGGGGGGTGAATTTTCACCATATTTGGTGTGGTCGGCTTTGGCCAAGACCAACGGACGGACAGTAGGACGATTGGGGAACCCCGCTCCATCGGAACGCGAAGGCATCCCCGTCAATGAATTTTGTGTCTGTATTAGCCCGTAATAGGTACTACGATTTAGGCCTTCCAGACTTTGTATATATTTTTGTTATGTTTTTGCGATTGCGTTATAGGTACTGCGTAATAAATTTTAACTATCCGCTCTGTTCTAAACACGTCCGTTCACTACGACTGATCAGCAACGAAGCCCTGGTGATCATCATACTATCTGGGGTAGTACGGATATAAACAATAGGGGTGATTCGCTTCTTGACTTTATTCTAACTACCAACCTAAGTATTTGTAACATAAGTAATAAACCGTCCTTTACAATTAAAGACAGACAAGAAGTACTAGACGTAACGTTTGCTACTGACCAGCTGTCAGACAAAATTATTGGGTGGAATGTACTGGACGACCACTCATTCTCAGATCACCATTATACTGAGTTCAAACTCGCTGAAAAAGCCCCTGAACCTGCCGTCCACAGAAATGTGAGAAAGACAAAGTGGTACCTGTATGAGAAGAATTTCAAGAAAGTCCTCAACTCCAAACTTCTGTACGAACCGAATAACAAAACCGGTCGGAATAATCTGGTCGAGCATATCACATCATTCAATAGTTCCCTTGAAGAAGCCTGTCCAAAAACAAGGTACAAGGGTAAAACTAAACCCCAATGGTGGACTTCTGAGCTAACGGCTATAAAAAAGACCTGCAACAAGCTATTCAACAAGGCTAAATCTACAGGGGTCGCTAATGTTTGGGATGCCTATAAAGATCAACTCAAGATCTATAAGAAGGAGCTTAGAAAGGCGCAAAGACGCCTTGGTATACCTTCAGTGGCGAAGTGGAAAAGGGAGGAAAATATTATCAGCTTCACCCTGTACAGTGGGTTACTTGCAGGATAAGGCAAATAATTGGACCAAAAACAGCGAGCAGTCGCTCAATGTACTGCTCGACACACATTTCTCGGGGAACTCTCTAACAGAACCAGAGGATCAGCAGGACCAACAAGAGTGCGAGTGGACTGCGAGCGTCGCTAGCTTGTTGACTGAGAGATCCAGAATAAGCTGGGCTATTAATAGCTTTGAGCCCTTCAAGTCACCTGGACCAGACGGCATCACTCCAGCAGAAATGCAGAAAATGTTGAAATACATTGTCCCCTGGCTGGAGAAAATGTATGTAGGCTGTATCAGGCTTTCATACATCCCGAATCGATGGAGGGATACCAAAGTGGTATTCATACCAAAAGCGGGAAAGATATCACACACTACGCCAAAAGACTTCAGACCAATTAGCCTATCCTCCTTCCTATTGAAAGGTCTGGAAAGACTTTTAGATTATTTCATTAGGGAAAACCTGTCGGTGAACCAACATGCTTACAATAAGGGGAAGTCCACAGAATCAGCCTTGAACTCGTGGGTCCACAACTCTAACAAGGTTTGTAAACAGAGGGACCCCACAAGGAGGAGTACTGTCTCCACTAATTTGGAACCTAGCGGTGAATGATCTAGAACGTTGTGGCTGCAAGGTCGTGGCATATGCGTACGACGTTGCAATCGCAGTGAGTGGCAAATTCGAAAACGTCCTCCGAGACATTCTACAGGTGGCTCTGAACACATTGGCTAGATGGGCCAGAAACAGCGGTTTGGGCATAAACCCAAACAAGACAGAATTGGTTCTCTTTACTAGGATGAATAAAGTCTCACATGTGCACCCTCCACCTCGGATAAATGAAACAGATCTAGTCTTTTCTGAAAGTGCAAAATTTTTAGGAATAATTCTAGATAGAAAACTGTTATTTAGACTTAACGTATTGGAACGTGTAAGGAAGGCCAACGTCGCCTTATATTCCTGCAAAAAGGCTGTAGGGTCGCAGTGGGACCTCTCTCCTAAAATCGTCCACTGGATATATATAGCAGTAGTTCGTCCCATACTGCTATACGGCATTGTGGTATGGTGGACGGCAACTGACAAACTAACCATCACCAACCTACTGACAAAGGTTCAGAGAACAGCCTGCCTGAGCATAAGCGGAGCCTTAAGGACTACAGCGACCGAGTCTCTATAAGCCCTACTCCATATACTGCCGATTAATATTGTGGCGAGAGAAGTTGAAACCAAAGCGACAATAAGATTAAACTGCCTATCAATGTGGAGGTACAAAAACTACGGTCACATGAGGATATCAAAGTGTAGTGCTATGGTAACCGACCGAGTGGACTATATACCAACGGTGTACACCTTCGGAAGAATACCAGGTAATAGAAACCATCTCCATTTTTACACGGATGGTTCGAAGCTTGATGAAAAGTTTGAGAAGATCAAAATATCTCCTCGCACTAGAGAGGCAAATATTGTCTACGTTAGTATTAGTTCTGACGGGACACTGCTTGATCGGCGAACACGCCAAAAGATTGGGTATTGACTCTAATGACTTCTGCAGAAGCTGTGGAGATGAGGAAGAAGTGGAGAGCATTGAGCACTTGCTATGCAACTGCCCCGCTCTGAGTAAACGACGACTGGACATACTAGGGACGGCTTTTCTAGGCAGCCTAACAGATCTTTCCAGTACCGATATTCGTACTATCGACAAATTTGTATATCAAACAGGTTGGTTTCGATGAGGGGCATTTCAGCCCGTGGTAACACTAGGGACTTAAACTGGTCTATGTGAGCTTGTATAAAAAATACGGCTGCCACCCTAACCTAAACCTAAACCTACGCATACCAAGACGGCTTTTTCTGCATTATCCGGAAATAAATGCAGTGTTGTTAGGAGTATTCGCCAGCCAGACACAAAAATCCCAAATGCGTTGTCAATTGTACGACGAGCTCTTGATAGCATTTTGTTAAAGACATCTTTATCCTCTGACAAGAGATCGCCAGGGAAAGGACGCAATAAATTTCTTCCTAAAGACAGCATCACCACCAAATAGTGCGGAACTTGAATTTCCATATTTGGCAAGTTTTGTTGAGCGGGAATCGGAAGCTTTTTCTAAAGAAGCTTCTTTCCGAATTTGCTTAGTTGGAAAATGCCTAAACAATTTAAATGAAGAATTTTAATCATTATTTCTTTTCCTAACTTAAAGGACCATGCCAGCGATTGGAAGGAAATCCCTTGCGTTAAATAACTTTTTCGAGACGAAAAATTAAAAACAACACTGTCCAACAAATTAAGACTTTTTGATTGGAACAGAATAGCGACCCTATAATTCTGAAACAGCATGTTAAGTAGATCATTTTTGTAGAATAAACTTATGGTCCAGCTGGTCTGAGTTTTTTTTACAGTGGGTCAAAGTTTTCATTTTTTGGTCGAAGGTAGCATTATACTAAATGAAAAAAATTATGTAAGTTAATGTCTGAGAGATTTCTCATTGTCAGAGTTACATAGTGGAGTTTTATGAGGATACTTTTTGTGGAAGATCTTAACCCTCTAGCTCCCCTTTTAATGTGTCAATTTGGCCCTTTTTTCGAAAAAATTAAAAAAAGTCCTTTCAAAAAGGACATTAAAGGGTTAAAATATTGTACGAAAATTTTTGCCGGAAAATTTCAGTTGGGGCCAAAGGACACCAAAGTTGTAATTATAGCTTTTTAGGTTTAATTAGCAAAATTACATGCCAACTTATACAAAAAAATTCTATAATGTAAATTAAAAGCCGTGATATCTGTGGAATTATTGGAGCATAAGAGCGACCCTATAATTCTGAAAGGGCGTTTTGAGTAGATCATTTTCTTAGAATAAACTTATGGTCCAGCAGGTCTGAGTTTTTTTACAGTGGGTCAAAGATTTCATTTTTTGGTCGAAGGTAGCATTATACTAAATGAAAATAATGATGTAAGTTAATGTCTGAGAGATTTCTCATTGTCAGAGTTACATAGTGGAATTTTATGACGATCATTTTTGTGGAAGATCTTAACCCTCTACCACACCTCTTAATGGGTCAATTTTGCCTTTTTTCCAAAAATTTAAAAAAGTCCTTTTAAAAAGGACTATTAAGGATTAAAATATTCTACGAAAATGTTTGACGGAAAATTTCAGTGGGGGTTGCCAAAGACACAAAAGTTGTAAATATAGCTCTTTACGCTTAATTAGTAAAATGATAGGCCATCTTATACAAATAAGTAATATAAAGTAAATTAAAAATCGTAACAAATTAAAATATGTTTAACGAAGTCTAGTTGCTAAAACATTTATTTAGAAATGACGAGAAATATTTGGTAAAATCTTCAGAATTTTTTAATAGTACATGTTCAAAGGTGACACCGCACTTTTGAACATCAGTGTGAAACGTCCACTGCTGCGCGGCATTATATGTATAGGTGTATAAATGCGAATGCATTTATATGCCCATACATGCGTAACCTATGCACTCATCACTCTAAAGCACTTATTACTCTAATTTCCATTTTGCTTATTTGTTTGTTTACTTGTCGCTTGCCATCTGTAGCTTAACGAAAGTCGTTAGGTGAGCTTAGAAGAGATAGATGGCAAGCACAAGTAATCAGTCTTTTACCGATCCTTGAACCAAACTCGTGCGCCTCTCCCCCGTGATAAAGTGAATTGTGACAAATAATATACAAGTGTTAATAATTGAAAGTGTTTCCTTAACTGAAAATCAAGACCCATAGAGAACAAAAACGACCCAAGTTTATACATTTAAATGAAATGAAATTGTGAATAAATTGAAAACAGAATTTGTTAAACATACGCTACTTACATTTACACACACACTCATGTACATATTTTACACAAATCGAATTGAAATATTAAAATTTAACCAAGTGGAAGTTTTATTTTGGAAGGCAACAAAACGCCCGAGCGCTAAACATTTGGTCCTATGCGAACCGGATAAAAAGTGTGTTTTTTTAAATTATTAAAAAACAAATTCAAGTGTTGTGTGGAAAATATTTTGTAGTGAAATTTTAATTTGACCGGTGAAATTAAAATAAATTATATAAAACGAATTTCGGTACGGTACGCGAAAACTTAAAATTGAAAAACAACAACAAAAAAGTGCACCAATAACAACACAAGACCCAACAAGGAGCCTTGGCAACACAACCCAACAACAACACAAAGAAGCCCTTTGGAAACCTAGAAGGAAGGAAGGAAGAACCAGCGACATCGCCAACCACAAACACAGACACAAAGGTAACCTAACGGATCAAAGTGAGTACCCAAGATTTGTTAAAAGAAAAGTGTTTTAGGGTGCCAAAAAAAATTTTTTGCAACTCCGCCATATTGCTATATGAAGGAGAATTTGGCGCGTCTGACACTATATACGACGCTTGCTTTTTTTCTTTTACATATTTACATAAATCCATGAATACATAAGTGCAGTTAATTTGCACTTACATAATACATAACACCTCGATATACATATATACATAAGTGCAGTTAACTTGCACTTAAATACATCGCACCTCGCTATACATACCCGGTCATATACATACTAACATTGCATAACCTAACGCGCTCTAACCTAAGAAAATTTTTATTGGCGATTTTCGGAAACGACCACCTGACTTTACTTAGACGCTTTAAACACATATTTTTGAAATACATTACATTTTTTTATACATTTTTTTATATTTTTTTGGGAATTTTTTTTTCTTTTTTTTCGACTACGAAATATTATTTTGTGCGTTGGAGAGCGCAAATTAATAAATTGAAAAAAAAATATTTTTAACTTTCGAAAATAAGTGTTCAAACTTGTTGAACGACCCTCGTATTGCCTTCGATTCAATAGAAAAACCCCTTTGAAAAACGTCAACAAATTTACGATTTTTAAATTTCTTTTGGCATTAATATGTGTGGTTTGTGCTATAAAACAGCATTATTGTAATTTCCAACCAATTTGAAGCGAAAATCTTGATATCTTTATATATAAAATCCTTTATACGTTTGTTAGTAACGCATGATCTCCGAAACCATAAAAGCGAATGGGCTGAAAATTTAACAATATATTCAGTTTGGGTGTTTAGGGCTGTAAACTTAGGGTTTCTCTTTTGTGCCTTTCGAAATTAGAATTCTTGATGATTAAATTTCAAATTTTCAATTTGTGTATCTTTATTCACTGTTATTATGGTAACTTATAGCTAAATATTAAATTTAGAGCAATTCAATTCAAATTAATTCATAAATTAATTGGCAAATGATATGTACAGGTGTGAGAGTGTGAAAAATGTGTGGTTTTAAACGTTAACAATGTAATTAGTTCTTTTGTTGAGTTTAATGTATTTCAATGTAAGATTAATGTGAATTAGTGTATTTAAGTTTCCACTTTGATTATTTGTTCAATGTTGGTGTCGGGTCTCTTTAACAGTGTCTTCTTTACTAGGGTCACTTTGTTATCTATAAAAAACACTTTAAAATTACACAGATTTTATTCTAAATACACTTTATCACTTTCACTTAATCGCGGGGGAGAATGGTCACGGTTTAAGGTTGACTGTTGCGAAAGAACTGACTTCAGCTGCTTGCAGTCCATTAGATGTAAGCTTAGCTCAAACACATCGACCGCAAGCAGCGAACAAACAAACGGCGACACAAGAAGGAAAGGATAATACCTTATGTAGGCGTCATTGGAATGTGCGTACATTAGTGGAATGAAATGCACTCATTTACACTCACACAAACGCACGCACATCGTTGCTCATAAAAATAGCAGCGTTTTGTTAAACGATTGAGGCAATCTCTAAACATTGGGGTCATTTGTGTTTTAGAATTATTTTAACCGCGATAAATTGCGAAGTGGTCAAGTTATTTGAAAAATTCGCATTTCCAGAGCGATTTGACAGAAATTAAAAATGTATGTGTGGTTTGTCGTGATAATAGTTTGTTTGTATGATTCTAGCCGGTAGATTGCGCTGTAGGGGACATATGGTCAATATAAATTTTTTTGATGATTTTTTCCTGAAACTCGGGATGTATGCATTTTTGAAATGAAATACCAATGAATAACAAGCCAATACATCGGAAACAAGACGGGCAGGACAACGTCTGCTGGGGTCAGCCAGTATTTTATAAAAAAGTTCCTATGTCGACACTTTCAACCCGACCCCTCGTACCCATTAAAACAACAACAACAGCAGTCTATGTACACCAATGCATGCATACGAGACAATAGGTAGCGGATTTTTTTCTTTGGTTTCTCCTTGGTTTTTCATTCGTTTTCACTTCTTGCCTTGATTAGAGAACCCAAAGGTTAATGTACCACTGGAGTTTTTTTGTGAAGTAGGAAGAAAAAACGCGAGAAAAAGGGAGAAATAGGAGAACATAATTTCAGTCGTAAAGAAAGAAATGAAAGAAGATACGGTTTGATGGCTGATGGAAACTACACATTACATACTAGAAAAATAAATTTGCTCAAAAATTTATTAAGTGGAAATTGTTGGAAATAACACTTTGCTACGAAAAATAAATTTGCACAAAAATTTATTAAGTAGTAATTTTTGGAAATTACACTTTGCTACGAAAAATAAATTTGCACAAAAATTTATTAAGTCGTAATTTTTGGAAATTACACTTTGCTACGAAAAATAAGTTTGCACAAAAATTTATTAAGTGGTCATTTTTGGAAGTTTATTAAGAAAAAAATTTATTAAGTGATAGTTTCTTGGAAAAAACACTTTCCTACAAAATTTGGGATTTTTGTTTGATTGTTTTTTTTCTTGGAAAAAAACAATTTCCTACAAAGTTTGTTTTTTTTTTGTTTGTTATATTTTCGCAAAAAACACTCCTACAAAATTTTTTTTTTGATTTGATTGATTTTTTTTGATAGAAAAATCACTTTCCTACGAATTTTTTGGTTTTGTTAAAGAAAAGTTGATTGATAATTTTTTTTGAGAGTACACTAGCCGACAATTAATTCCTTTCGTCAAAATTTTATTTATATAATTTTTTTCTCCAAAAGACCCAAGTCTATAAAAATTATTATCGCTAAAATGTCTTACTTTTCGCACAAACGACACAAGTTCAAAATAAACTGCCATTATTTATATCTATTCGTGAAAATAAAAATTCAACAAATATTTAGCGTTTTTCTGAAATTATTTTGCAAAGTAAATTTTTACAGAAATTGTTAAAAGAAAATCTCAATTTTAAAAGTTTCTTGAAATTTTAGCCAGCTTAAAATTTGACAAAGAAAATATTTAAGAAGGAGGAAATATGGATAAAGTTTTACGTGATAAATTTGTAAATTGCGTAAATGACCTGATAGACTTTGAGAGTGGTTACTCTGCTACTAGCACCGATGATAATATTCACTCATTAGAAGTGACACGTGTAGAATTGTAGAGACCGTGTTCCCGAAAAAGATGAGACCCCAATCGATAAATCAACCCATTATAAAGAGGCAATGGAGGTATACAAACGATGTTTAAGCGCAGTAAATGGAGAAATTTTAGCACTTACCGACGAAAGGCAGCAGGAAAAGTTCGAACGAGAATCGGAGACCCGAAAAAAGGAAACAGTGGAGCCAAACAACTATCTATCGTTACGTTTATCATCATGCGACACCGACACATTTCACATTTCAGCGCTTGGCCTACTTTTCGGGATTTGTTTTCAGCCTTGTACAAAAATAATTCTAGACTTAGTAAATTTTTCGACCCATGTGGATGGCTGGCTCCAGTAATCATAGTAGCAAAACTTATCATGCAACAAGTCTGGCTGGATAAAGTAGATTGGGACCACGCGTTGAAGCCCATAACTCGAATGAATTGGAAAAATTTCATTAAAAATTTTCCTTCAATAGATTCAGTTTCAGTACCTAGGTGGATCAGATATAAACCCTCAAGTAAAATTGAAGTACACGGTTTTTGTGACGCTTCAGAAAGCGCTTACGCCGCGACTCTTTATGTTTGAGGTGAACATTTAGATCAAACAGTCGACACGTTTCTTTTAGCAGCGAAAACTCGAGTAGCACCAATCAAAAAAATATCTCTGCCTAGATTAGAGTTATGCGGAGCCGTTCTCTTAGGAAAATTAACCACAGCGGTGGTTCCCAACTTACAAATTGAAAATATTTGAACTCACTTTTGGACTGACTCAACAATTGTGTTAGCATGGCTCAAAAAACCCCCGTGTTCATGGAGTGCCTTTGTAGGAAATAGAATTTCAGATCTTTTAGATAATGTAGGCAACGAAAATTGGAAGCACATAGATTCAGAAAGCAACCCAGCTGATGTAGCCAGTCGAGGATGTTCGCCAAATGATTTGCAGTCACATCATTTGTGGTGGACTGGACCACAATCCTCAAACCTTCTTTTTATGAATAAGGCCCTTGGCATTTGCAATTCGTTTTTGGAGAAATACCGGCGTCAATCGGACCCGACTTAGAATTTCTTCAGCAGAGATCACCCATGGTAAAATACAAGATATCAAGGATCGTCTTATTGTTTTAACACAAAAAACATTACTTCGCTGAAGTGTATTTAGCTTTAACCCAAAGGAAAAAGCTCTCACCTAGCAGCAGTCTTTTATCCCTTAATCCATTTATTGATTCGAAAGGAATCATCAGAGCAAATGGCCGCCTTGTTCAGTCCCCAGCACTTATATATAACGAGCGCCATCTAATTCTTATCCCATACGAATCGAGATTAGCCCTTTTGTTAGTAGAATTTATTCACAAAATTACGATGCATGGCGGAAATCAACTCATGACTCGTGTAATCAGGTCTGAATTCTGGATATTTAAATTGAAGCCCTTAATCAAGAAGGTAATTCATAATTGTCGAACTTGTGTTTTGTATAAACACCAGACTCAAACGCAAATTATGGCCTCACTTCCGCCCCAGCGAACTATGCTGACTCGACCTTTTGCCAACACTGGAGTATTTTTTGCAGGACCCTTCAACATAAAGAATTTTACAGGAAGAGCTTGTTTAATAACAAAGGGTTATGTGTGCGTCTTCGTTTGCTTTTCTACAAAAGCAATACACCTAGAACCCACAAGTGACCTCTCGACTCAGTCATTTTTAGCCGCTTTATTGGGCGACGAGGAAGCCCAGCCAAGATCTACTCAGATAATGGGACTAACTTTGTAGGAGCAGCAGAATTAATAAAGAAGGATAGGCTAGAGTTTATGAAGAATCTTCAAAAAGGTGCCACCCAGAACAATATTTACCAAAATTTACAGTGGAGTTTTATTCCACCAGGTGCCCCTCATATGGGAGGATTATGGGAGGCGGGAGTTAACTCATTCAAAACCCATCTACGAAAGTTTATACCTCAAATGAATTTTACCTTTGAAGAATTCGCAACCATTTTAGCGAAAATTGAAGCCTGTCTTAATTCTCGACCCCTAAGTCCAGCCTGCGATGACCCTTCCGACTTAAATCCTCTCACCCCAGCTCATTTTCTGATTGGTACTTCGATTTTGACCCCAACTGACCCGATGTTTCAGACGAAAACATCAGCCTTGCCAATAGATGGCAGGCCCAAAAACTGGATGGGCTTTCCATTCAAGGGAGCCACATAAGATGCAGTTCTAGATGAAGCTAGTTTAAGTTAATAATCTACACTATATCACGGGGGGGGGGGGGAGAATTTTCAAAGGTGACACCGCACTTTTGAACATCATTGTGAAACGTCCACTGCTGCGCGGCTTTATGTATATGTATAGGTGTATAAAAGCGAATGCATTTATGTTTATGCCCATACATGCGTAACCTATGCACTAGTGTGGGTCGCCAAAAAGTTGCACCGATCACCCCCTAGTTTTGAAGATTATCAAGAGACAATTCCGGGGCAACAAAAAAATTTTGTTTCTGTGCACCTTACATGACGCCCTTTTAATTTTAATATCCTGCGTTGCCATTTGACGTCCGATCGTAACGGGATGCATATCGTTGTTCGAGTTTTGGCCAGGGCTATATTTCGTCCATATGTCACTTTGGATTCCGAAGTAAAATTCGATAAGTGACCTATGTCATCTAGTTTCTACCCCCCTAATTGGTGAATATTTTGAAACGCTAATAAAGGTCTTCAGAAACAATGAAACTTTTGCTTTGGAGGCACCCACTATTATTCATAAACAAAAAAGTTATGTTAGTTTTAAAATTACAAAATACATGAAGAGATCAAATTACACAATTTACTTTTGACGTCGATTTCTGCCTCTCTCACACACATACACACAGATAAACCCCATTCACATCCACTATGACGGTTCGGTTCAGTACGAACTGTTGAGAGCAGTGATGGGATCGGACAATTTTCTTATTGTACCACAATGATCAAGAAATTGTACCAAGTGTACCACGATTGTACCAAATTACCAGAAGTGAAAAATGTCTTTGTTTTTAAAACTTATTTTGATTTGTATACCCTCCACCATAGGAAGGAGGTGGAGGGTATACACCTCTACTTTATTGATGAGAGACATCATAAAGTATATACATATTAGGGCGGGTCGATTTAAGAATCGCCCATTGCTCAGTGAAAATCGTATTCTAGGGATCAAAATAAGAAACTTTGCCGAAGGAACCATACCTCTAAAACGAATTCTGATGTCCCGGAAAAAATCCCACTTTGACCCATTTAGAGTGCTCCAATCGAGTCCAAATGTATGACCGACCCCCACTCAGTGAAGTGCTCAGTGAAAATCGTATTCTAGGGATCAAAATAAGAAACTTTGCCGTAGGAACCATACCTCTAAAACTAATTCTGATGTCCCGGAAAAAATCCCACTTTGACCCATTTAGAGTGCTCCAAGCGAGTCCAAATGTATGGAACCCCCAGGGGGTTCCAGGGGGTGTGCCACTGGTATGGGTGTGTCGGGCCTCGATTGGGTCAAAGTGGGATTTTTCAAAATTTGCCCCTACCCAAAAGTTCGACCCAAATTCCGGGATATCAGAATTCGTTTTAGAGGTATGGTTCCTTCGGCAAAGTTTCTTATTTTGATCCCTAGAATACGATTTTCACTGAGCAATGGCGACTTTTTTTGCCTCCCCACAAATCGACCCGGCCTAATACATATGTTATTAATCGTCGTAAAATTCTAATACGATATAGATTATAGTGTATGTTGCAATTACGCTACAATCTACAACTATTGAACTAGATGACTGACATTTGGTACAGATTCTTCTTGTAGCTACAAGTAAATTCGGATTAAAAATGAGCAATATCGATAATTTTTTTAATATAGCCCCCACATATCGCCGCTTAGATGACCAACTGACAGAACTGGCAATTTTTCGGAAATTGAGTTAAGGCTATTACACTGTGCAACAGTGAAAAAAATACACGGACTTGACAGTATAGGTTCGATTCTACTATCAAAGGGTAGTATAGTATAACCCTATACTCGGTTTGGCGAAATTGGTGACCAATTTTGTTTTATGGGCCTCCAAAGATTCTGAAAATCAGTAGGCCCCTCGAAAAAGGTGTCATCAGCTTTTGTCCAACAACTAATTCAGACTTGGCGATACCGCTTAACTATGTTTGGCAATAATGTAGCTAAGAATATGCTGAATAAAGCTTCTTTAAATTTTTCGTAAAAAAAATTTTTTTCCGGTACTTTTTTTTGAAAGAGTGAAGGAAAAAAATATTTTTTTTCACTTTTTTCCGCATAACATCCGGGGACTCGTAGTTTTTCACTAACAATGCTTGGCAAAATTGTAGCCAACGTAAATCTGAACAACTTTTGTGAACATATAAATACAATCTGAACGTGTCTAGGCATCATAAATAGCTCAAAAAACCACATTGTACCCCAAACATTTAAGTATTTCACTGTTGGGCTTTAATGTGTTCCGACTCATATAGTAAAATTGTATGGCGAACATTTTTGTAGAACATTCAATCACTCCCCCCCCTTTTAAGGGGTGTTTTTTAGGATTTGTTAAAATGGGGCCAAAAATTACAGTTATGTGGGGGAGCTAGAGGGTTAAAATGTTCCACAATAATATTGGCCTTAATATTTTCTATAAAGTTGCTGTTCATGCCCTATACCAAAAAAATATATTTTTGTTACATAACAGTGAAATACTTACATTTTTGGTGTACAATGTGGTTTTTTGAGCTACTTACAAAAAATTTTCAGATTTACGTTGGCTACAATGTTGCCACGCGCTGCTAGTGAAAAATTACGAGTCCCGGGAAGTTATGCTGAAAAAAGTGAAAAAAAATATTTTTTCCTTCACTTTTTCAAAAAAAGTACCGGAAACAATGTTTTTCGCAAAAAATGCTAAGAAATTTTGTTCAGCATATTCTTAGCTACATTATTGCCTAACATAGTTAAGCGGTATCACCAAGTCGGAATTAGTTGTTGGACAAAAGCTGATGACACCTTTTTCGAGTGGCCGACTGATTTTCAGAAACTTTGGGGGCCATACAAAAAATTGGTCAGCAATTTCGCCAAACCGAGTATAGGGTTATACTACCCTTTGATAGTATAATCGAACCTATACTGTCAAGTCCGTGTATTTTTCAAAAAGTGTTCATATGTTGCATAGTGTTATTGGACTTGCCTAGTCATTGTTCATTTAGAGTTTGTAGCTTTTCAGTTGTATCCAAAATAAGGTAAACATTATTGATGTATCTGACAATATTTTACTTAACTTTTTCTTTAGGAATATTAAGAAGGAAGAAGTTTTGTACATAATAAGAAAAACAGACTTTAAATTGTATAATAAAAATTACTCCACTGGGAAGAAGCAACATTGGCTCAAAAACAGAAAATCTGCTCTTCTGAACAATTTTGAAAATATTAGTTGCATCAGTTGGTCACCCAAGCGACGATATATCCCCTCCGTCCGATTTGATTTCTAACGCCATAGAGACCACAAGTTTGATATGATCTGTCTGAAAATTGGTATTTTGGGTGTATTTATACTCAGAAACCTTCACGCGAACAAAGGTCAATGTTTTAATATGGCCCCCACACCAAGGTCCCTCTAGATTTTTCTTTTTGACGCGGTAAAAACCACAAATTTCATCGAATGGGGTCTGAAATTTGGGTTTATTTGAACCCGAAACCATTCAAGTGCGATCCATTGTGGAGGTTATATAAGATTCGGCATCGTCGAACTTAACGCTGTCTTCTTGCTTAATTGTTTTAATCAACGATGCAAATAATAGTTGTGGTGCATACTGGTACGAAAGGCATGCGTACAAAATGATATCGTAAATAGTACCCTTTTCTGCTTTTAAAAATGTGTGAATAGCTCTTTTAATTATTTTTACCAGCCAGAGAAATGTACCAAAAATTGTTTCATTGTACCAGCGTACCAAAAATCCCTCAATTGTACCAAAAGTGGTACAATTGTACCACGTTTTCCATCACTGGTTGAGAGATTCGTCACCAAATGTTAAAGTGTTCTAAGGAACAAAATCAGAATAAAATCACATTGTTTTCCCATGCACCCTACACTACACCAAAATATTAATTTTGTCAATTTGGCTTATTTAACGTATGATACGTCGTTGATTATATCTTGACAACTTTTTCCCTATGTTAGTCAGTAATCCGAGTTAAATTTTTACTTCTGACTTGTACGATTTTCTACCCCTATAAAGTAAAGGACTTTGAAATAAATATTTTTTCCTTATACGATTTTTTATTCATTAATATATATTGAATTTACAGTACAAGTAAAAACTTGAAATTATGTCCAAAATTAAGATCACAATTGTTTTCGCTGGTAATTTCGGAAGGTCGAAGTTAATGCACAAGAAACAGCAATCAGGGTAATACAGTTGTAATGCTGTGTTGCATCTCTTTCTCTCTTTGTATTTGATTCTCAGACTTCTCTTAAAGTTGCACTTTCTCTTGATTTTTAGGGGCTTATGTTAGCTTCAACTCTATATTAATTAATTTTAATTTAATGTTATGTGCCGTTCTCAAAATAAGAATGTTTTGTGCTGATTGTTAATGAATCAGCATATAAGGATATAGATGAAAAGGGGATTGGGTATATATTTTCCAAAAAAAAGAAGGCGAGAGCGTTAATAGAGGGACAGAAAACGACGTCAAAAGTAGATTGTGTAATTTGATCTCTACATGTATTTTGTAATTTTAAAACTAATATAAATTTTTTGTTTATGAATAATAGAGGGTACTTCAAAAGCAAAAGTTTCATTATTTTTAAAAACCTTTATTAACGTTTCAAAATATTCCCCACTTGGGGGGTAGAAAACGAGATGACAGAGGTTATTTACCGAATTTGACTTCGGAGTCAAAAGTGACATATGGACAAAATATAGCCCTAGCCAAAACTCGAACAACGATATGCATCCCGTTACGATCGGACATGAAATGGCAACGCAGGATAATAAAATTAAAAGGGCGTCATGTAGGGTGCACAGAAAAAAAATTTTTTGTTGTCCCGGAATTGTCTCTAGATAATCTTCAAAACTAGGGGGTGACTGGTGCAACTTTTTTTTTGTATGGGGACCGACCCTTACTACTATGCACTCATCACTCTAAAGCACCCATTATTCTAATTTCTCTTTTGCTTATTTGTTTGTTTACTTGTCGCTTGCCATCTGTAGCTTAACGAAAGTCGTTAGGTGAGCTTAGAAGAGATAGATGGCAAGCACAAGTAATCAGTCTTTTACCGATCCTTAAACCAAACTTGTGCGCCTCTCCCACGTGATAAAGTGTATTGTGCCAAATAGTATACAAGTGTTAATAATTGAAAGTGTTTCCTTAACTGAAAATCAAGACCCATAGAGAACAAAAACGACCCAAGTTTATACATTTAAATGAAATGAAATTGTGAATAAATTGAAAACAGAATTTGTTAAACATACGCTACTTACATTTACACACACACTCATGTACATATTTTACACAAATCTAATTGAAATATTGAATTTTACAAAATTACAATAAAATCCTAAAACTTGAAATTTAAACTTTAACCAAGTGGAAGTTTTATTTTGGAAGGCAGCAAAACGCCCTAGCGCTAAACAGTACATATTTATTTTTTTTTGCTTCAAAGATTTCGAGTAAAAATGAATTGGTAAAGGCTAAAATGAGGAAAAATAGCAGTATGGTATCTGTGGATAAATATATAAGTTATTACCCATATTATAAAAAAAGGAAATTAAAAAACATTTTTCATATTTTTTATTTTGGCCGTATTATTTAAGAGGTACCAGGTATGGCAATAACGCCAATTTTTCAATAGACTGTGGGTACTATAAACGCGTTAGACTGTACAAATTTGTAAGTGTTTGTATTTTAATTTATCGCGACTTTAAATTTACATTATATTATATATTTATAAGTTGACGTGTAATTTTGCTAATTAAACGTAAAAACCTGAAACTAGTACTTTGGTGTCCTTGGCGACCCCTGCTGAAATTTTCCGGCAAACATTTTCGTAGAATATTTTAATCCTTAAATGTCCTTTTTGAAAGGACTTTTTTTAATTTTTTCGATAAAGGGCCAAATTGACTCATTAAGAGGGGAGCTACAGGGTTAAGATCTTCCACAAAAATGATCCTCATAAAATTCCACTGTGTAACTCTGACAAGGAGAAATCTCTCAGACATTAACTTACATCATTATGTTCATTTAGTATAATTCTACCTTCGACCAAAAAATGAAATCTTTGACCCACTGTAAAAAAACTCAGACCTGCTGGACCATAAGATTATTCTAAGAAAATTATCTACTCAAAACGCCCTTTCAGAATTATCGGGTCGCTCTTCTGCTCCAATAATTCCACAGATATCACGGCTTTAAATTTACATTATAGTATTTGTTTGTATAAGTTGGCATGCAATTTTGCTAATTAAACCTAAAAAGCTATAATTACAACTTTGGTGTCCTTGGCGACCCCCACTGAAATTCTCCGGCAAACATTTTCGTAGAATATTTTAATCCTTAAATGTCCTTTTTGAAACGACTTTTTTATTTTTTTCGAAAAAAGGGCCAAATTGACCCATTGAGAGGGGAGCTAGAGGGTTAAGGTCTTCCACAAAAATGATCCTCATAAAGTTCCATTGTGTAACTCTGACAATGAGAAATCTCTCAGACATTAACTTACATAATTTTTTTCATTTAATATAATGCTACCTTCGACCAAAAAATTAAAACTTTGACCCACTGTAAAAAAATCTCAGACCAGCTGGACCATAAGTTTATTCTACAAAAATGATCTACTCAACATGCGCTTTCAGAATTATACGGTCGCTATTCTGTTCCAAAAATGCTGTTGGACAGTGCAATTATTATTGTACATATTGAAATTATCCAGGCATATGAAATTTTGTAAAATCTACTTACAGCAATGTCACCGCCAATCGGCATGCCGGCTGCACGGGCTCCCTCAGCGAGTTTTTTTTTTGAAGAAACGGAGTGCATGGTTTAGCAAAAGTTCATATGTTTGGGGAGCCATTCTCGTGTAAATGAAAAATTGTTGATGATCACTCTCCTTCACCTGTCACGGTTTATTTCTCGAACTGAACAGGAACGTATTTTTTTTTATCTTGCTGATTGTCTTTAAGGTGCAGAACTCTTCTTGTGCCAATTTTAGTATTTTAAGTTTATTTAAATATTTTAATTTCTTATTCATTTTTATGCACACGCAAAACTCCTTTTACCAAAACATCAAACTTTTGTAAGTACATTATAACCACCTAAAAGTTTCGTTGAATTTGCTTAAGCATTTGAAAGGCTTTTGGTTAATTTTTGACTTTACCTTAAGTTTTCTTTTTGTATATTATGGTTGGGCCTTAATCAGTGTTACCAAAAACTTTTTTCGAAAGGACGACTTTTGTGCCAGAAAAGGAGGACATTTGAGAAATTTACAAAGAGGGTATTGGGCTTTTGGAGGACATTTAACAAATACAGTGATAGGAAAGATGAGCATTTTACTATGATACAAAATTAGGCCCTTATTCATAAAAATTTAATGAAGGTTTGAAGAACGCTTTAACATTGCTAAAGTGTTCCTCAAACCTTCTTTAACTTTATATGAATAAGGCCCTTAAACTTTAAACCCGTAAGAAAGATCTAAAGTCTGGCATAGCCGACTGTATGATACCGTACAAAACCGACCAATTCGGAAAGAAAATATATATGGGGTATATATCTAAATCCGAACCGACTTTGATCAAGTTCTTCCCAGGTGCGAAAGAGTCTGTTGTAAAATCTCAGCAATATCGGAGTAAAAATGCGATCTGTAGTTAACTAATAACTTTGAATGGACAGGCAGGCGGACGGACATGCTTAAATCGAATCATCAAGCTATACTGAGTCTGTCAGTATACTTGAAGGTGGGTCTAGGTCCAGTATTTTAGGTGTTACAAACATCTGTCTCGAAACAAACTTATAATAAAGAAGTGAAAGCGGCGTTAAGTTAGGCCATGCCGAATCTATATACCCTCCACCATGGATCACGTGTAATTTTTTTTGGGTGCAAATAAACTCATATTATCAAATTTCAGTCCAATTCGTGAAATTTGTGGTTTCTGTAGCGTTAAGAAATCAAATCTAGAGGGACCTTTGTATATGGATCTATGACTACCGTTGTTGACATCAAAGGTTCAGGGTATAAATAAATCCTAGTTATCAATTTTCAGTCCGATCAGTAGAAATTTCGTGGGTGTCTCTTGCATAACAGTGAATGTTTACAGCTTAATGCGCGCTGTACCCAAGTTTTGTTTTGCTACATTTGAGGTGGATATTCAGAGCAATATCGATTTTATGGAGGATTTAAATTTTTTGAAAATATTGTGGACAAACCACAAAGAAGAGGGAATAGAAATTTAATTGTAAAACCCGAACTGAAATTTGATGGTTTGCAGTTATTGTGTACACCCCAATCCGACACAAAATTGTTTAACTACAGAAATTTTCATAGCATTGTAGTTATACATATGTTTAAATCAAAATAACAATATGAGTGCAGAAAATGTATTCATAAATACATTTGCAGATGCCTATTTGTGTTTCTTATGCAAGATGTCGGTTCAAAGGTGGCCAGATGCCATGTTGGGATTAAATCATGTTTAATTTCCTATGACAGTGTCGCTATGAAATCAAATTCTTTCTTATAATCGTGTTTAAAAGTAGATAGGTGTTTATTGGCCAGTTTCATTTTACATTTCCAAATGTCATCCTTGAACATGGAATTCATTGCGTTGCAAAATCGTAAAGCTATTGAAATAACAAGCTCGTGTCACATGCTTCATTGTAGGCAGAACAAACACCTGGACTATGGATTTTCTTGGTTTCGACCGGAATCAAAAATGTGTTTAATTTTCTTCTTGAAAAAGATTTTTCGTCCAAACAGTATGAATAGGTTCCCCACTTTCTTCTGAATGAATAAATATTGAGACAAAAATGCTGGTACATATGTTTTGGCATTTACCTGTGTTGACAACTCCAGAGAAATTGCTTGCCATCTGCCCCCTTGATTTTTACACCTTTGAAGAGCGGCACCTTCTGCTTTGTATTCCATAAGTGGGCGGTGTCCCAGCTATTTCAATCAATTCTTCGCTGTTAACATGAAAAACGCATTTTAATAAAAATTATAAAGTAAAGGATTAAATTCTTACCGGTTTGTATTTATTATTTCCAGCAAATTCAACATTAATATTCTTCTACTTTGTCCGCTATTCCAAAAAAAAAACGAAATTCCAATGTCTTTTTTTTCAACCAGTGTCAAAGTTTGTAGGAGAGAGAGGTAGGCGGAGCGGGATGTAGAGAGAGCTCTCTACATCCCTCTCCTACAAACTTTGTAACTTGCTGAAAAAATTGCTTCAAGTGTAGCACTCTTAGTGTCGAAACACATTGATGTCGGTAGGCGGAATATATTACCGTGACGGCGGAACACAATGAGGTTGTCGGTGGAAAATCCAATTTTCTGTATACACAGCCGTCTGTTTACATAAGTAGTATAATAATGTTCATACTGCCCCACAGGGCAGTATGAACATGTGGTCGTGAGGAATGTGGTCAAAAAATTAAAAATTAAAATTGATGATCGACTATAGTTTTTGTGGGTATGTATACAGGTATGTGTGTATAAATGTTGGTTTTTGAAGTGTATAATACTAAATTTTTCGTTGTGAAGTGTATTTTTAGTAGAATTTATATAAATGTTTTCACATTTTATGCTAACCGACCCACTGCGCACTTTACTCAGGGTAATTAAAAAGATCATATTTCAAAAACGCAAGCTCGTAAAAATTAATTACCTTATGTTTCTGAAGTATACATTAGGGTGGTTCGTATTATTTTGCGATAAAAAATGATGTGGTTTAAATAATGTAACGAAAATAATTTGTGGTTTTAGAGTTTTGGTAAGGTTATAAAGGGTTATTGTGTTATATTTGTAGTTAATTGTGAATGAAATGTAAAAAATGTATAAAAATAGCGTTGTTTGAAGTATAAAATATCATATCATACAAAATACAACCCAACCTAATGTACCGATCGTGGTGTGTGCGCTTAAGGATCGATTGTTTATTATATATTTTGGGGGGTCCGACACAAGCTCGTAAAAATTAATGTTCATATGTTTTGAGCTCTGGTACTGTGCAACAAGTACAAGGTACAAATGTATGTATACACACACACACGGACGCACACATAGATATATGTAACACATCTTTAAGATGAATCGAGCGTTGTCGCTATCGTTTTGCCGCCAGCCAGCTGAGGATTTTGTTTAGATTAGAAATTGGGGCGGGTGAGGATCTGGATCGTTGGATATTTTGTTTACATTTATTTTTCAAGAATGGATTTGGAATAATTCTCGGTCAGTATTTCGGACGAACATCATATGATGAAATTCATAGCGGTTTAGTGCGGGACTGTATTTATATTTATAATTGATCTGTAAAACATTTTCCGATAGATCAACAAATATATAGGGTCAGTCGCCGCCTGTCGTAGCGAACGGACGTGTTATCGCAGAGCGGATAGTTTTTAACCTATAACGCAATACCTATTCACCTACCTACGACGCAACCAGGAGGTTTGTTGTTTATAAAGCGTAGGTTGAATTTGATGCATCGGTCTCTGGACAGAAATTGCTGAGCTCAGTCTGGAAGGCGTATACCGACGTACCTATTACGGGCTAATACTGGCTATGGGGATGTCTCCCCCAACCAATTTATGATTAAACCAAAAAAGACGAAGGAGATTACTGCGCAGGGGAGGGAAAATCCAGTGCCGGCGACAAGCGTTGATTCACTCACGAGTCATGTGCCGTCGTTATCGAACAATCGAGAACAAGCAACTTCTACGAGCTTTGGTGCCTTGGATCCCGTAGTCGAAAATGAAACAAGAGCACATCCAGCCGCAGGCAAAACAAATGATAAGACAGATGAAGCAGAACCCAGCCGGGGCTTTAAGCAACCCCAGCCTTTAAAAGCCAGTGGGGACTCTGACTCTGAATCATCAATTGAAAACAATTTCACTATTTTTGCTAACTCAAAGAGACTGTCAGGGGCACAAAGAAGGAAACTGAATAAGTTGAACCGACAGAACCTATTACGGGATAAACCTGACAATTCTACCTCCAATACAAACATGGAGGCCGCTAAAAGAGTCAGGTCTCCCGAAGAACATAGCGCTGTGAAAGTGACTAAGAAAAAAAGGGCTCGCCGTCTTCCAGTAATTCGGATATGCCTAACGTAACTACACAAAAGGAGGTCTCTAGTCTGGGTCCTTCGATAACGCAGGTCAAGTCAACCAAATCATCCGTTAAGGATGAGGCTTTAAACAAAAAGACTCTACAGACACGGAAAAATCAATTGGCCATAAAGAAGGGTAAGAAGCCACTATCGTATTCTAATATAGCTAAACAACATTTTCGAGACGATCTATGCTACGCCATAATTTATAGCAGTAGTGCATCTGGCAGAATCCCCGAAGACCAAAAGAGTAACTTCGAAGATTTGGTCTATACGAGGGTAGCGGAATACGTCCTCGAATCTAAGGATGAACCACCAATCGAAGTAATGAGTTGCAAGTTTGAGAGGGGTGTTTTGATGCTAAGGCTGGCATCACAACGCTGCGCTGGTGTCCTCGTAAAACTTGTGGATAGCTTCCCCTCACCTTGGGACGGCGCAAAGCTAAAATTGGTAAGGAAAAGCGACATTCCTGAACTCATAAAAACGACCCTATATGTTAAGGGATGTCCCAGTAAGTTCTCATCAGAGTACATACTCGACATCATTGGCAAACAGAATTCAAAACTTTCCGTGAGAAAGTGGGAAGTCTTCTATAGGAAGGATGATACCGAGGGTACTCTCCTCGTGCTGGGCATAGACCCAGAATCCAAGAACAATCTTGTCATGGCGAAGGGTATGGCGTACTTCTTGATCTGGACAGTCTTTTTCAAAATTGGAAAGGTCCCGATTGGCAGGACCGATGAATCGAGTCCAAATATACTGTCTGAAGAGGCAAACACTGGTATTGAACGGATGTAGACAAGTGAGACACTGCAAAAAATTGATGCGGAAGTAGTCAATAACACCACCAGTTCACCAATAGTACCGCCACTTTTGCAGGAAGTTCCCAGCAAAGGTGGTGATCAAAATAAAAAGAGCCACAAAACGATTCAAAACAATGAGGAAGCGACAAAAAATAACACCGCCTCCCACAATTGTCGACTGGAAGATGGTGTAACAGGTAGTGAACGAAAGGAGGAGAATGACCCACTACCAAATAATGAGGGGGTGCCACCAGATAGGATAGACTCCCAAAAGAAACATTTACTGGAAGGACAATGATTGAGGTCATCCAGATAAACCTCCACCGGAGCGAGACAGCATCCAACGCTCTGATGGACATCATAAATAAAGGCAGGGTTCATATTGCTTTGATCCAGGAACCATGGACAACTAGCAACAAGGTTACTGGATTAAACCATGTGAACTATAACCTTTTCTACGCCAACACAGGTAGTCGTCCAAGGACTTGTATTCTGTGCCATAAAAACTTATGTTTTATTTTCTCTCCAGAGTTGTCAACATCGGACGCAACGGTGCTGAGGCAAGGTAATGAAAATATGTACCTGGCGTCAATATATCTGCCATTCGATGCGCCGACATTGCCACCTACGTCGGAATTACAACGTCTGGTGAGGGAATCCAAACACACAAGTAATGAGTTATTAGCTGGATGTGGCGCCAACTCCCATCATATCGTTTGGGGTAGTACTAACACCAATAAAAGGGGACACGCCCTTATCGAATTTTTGAATACAAATGACCTCATAACTCTTAACATAGGAAACACTGCAACCTTTGTTAACAAAATTAGGGAAGAAGTATTAGATATATCGATATGTTCAGAAAATCTTATTGATGAGATCCATGAGTGGAGAGTTTCGGATGAAAACTCCACCATTATATAAGGTTTAAAATTGCACGTCCACCGCCAAACCCAATAAGTTTCGGTAATAAGGCTAAGACCGACTGGACTAAATTCGGAAATCTACTTAGATATCGATTGTGGCAGCCTACACGCGATTATCTATGTGTATATATTATCTTGTAAAATTATTATTGCCCACTTCGAGAAAGGCAATCTGCCATTGAGAAACCCTGGATGACAGGACAAATTCGCTCGATTGGCAAAGATGTCCGCAGACTTTACAACAGAGCTCGACGTAAAAAACAATCAGTATATTGGGACGACTACCACAGAAGACTCAAAGAATACAATAAAATCGTTAGATCGGCGAAACGTAACTCCTGGAGGCTTTTCTGTGAACAGGTAGACAGCGTTAACAGCATGTCTAAAATGAAAAAGTTCCTCTCAAAAATGCATGTCCAAACCGAAACACTGGTGGATGAAACGGGTAAAAGGATGTAAACTATAGAGGATACCGTAAGGCTCTTGATGACGCAACCAGGAGGTTTGTTGTTTATAAAGCGTAGGTTGAATTGGATGCATCGGTCGCTGGACAGAAATTGTTGAGCTCAGTCTGGAAGGCCTATACCGACGTACCTATTACGGGCTAATACTGGCTATGGGGATGTCTCCCCCAACCAATTTATGATTAAACCAAAAAAGACGAAGGAGATTACTGCGCAGGGGAGGGAAAATCCAGTGCCGGCGACAAGCGTTGATTCACTCACGAGTCATGTGTCGTCGTTATCGAACAATCGAGAACAAGCAACTTCTACGAGCTTTGGTGCCTTGGATCCCGTAGTCGAAAATGAAACAAGAGCACATCCAGCCGCAGGCAAAACAAATGATAAGACAGATGAAGCAGAACCCAGCCGGGGCTTTAAGCAACCCCAGCCTTTAAAAGCCAGTGGGGACTCTGACTCTGAATCATCAAGTGAAAACAATATCACTATTGTTGCTAACTCAAAGAGACTGTCAGGGGCACAAAGAAGGAAACTGAATAAGTTGAACCGACAGAACCTATTACGGGATAAACCTGACAATTCTACCTCCAATACAAACATGGAGGCCGCTAAAAGAGTCAGGTCTCCCGAAGAACATAGCGCTGTGAAAGTGACTAAGAAAAAAAGGGCTCGCCGTCTTCCAGTAATTCGGATATGCCTAACGTAACCACACAAAAGGAGGTCTCTAGTCTGGGTCCTTCGATAACGCAGGTCAAGTCAACCAAATCATCCGTTAAGGATGAGGCTTTAAACAAAAAGACTCTACAGACACGGAAAAATCAATTGGCCATAAAGAAGGGTAAGAAGCCACTATCGTATTCTAATATAGCTAAACAACATTTTCGAGACGATCTATGCTACGCCATAATTGATAGCAGTAGTGCATCTGGCAGAACCCCCGAAGACCAAAAGAGTAACTTCGAAGATTTGGTCTATACGAGGGTAGCGGAATACGTCCTCGAATCTAAGGATGAACCACCAATCGAAGTAATGAGTTGCAAGTTTGAGAGGGGTGTTTTGATGCTAAGGCTGGCATCACAACGCTGCGCTGGTGTCCTCGTAAAACTTGTGGATAGCTTCCCCTCACCTTGGGACGGCGCAAAGCTAAAATTGGTAAGGAAAAGCGACATTCCTGAACTCATAAAAACGACCTTATATGTTAAGGGATGTCCCACTAAGTTCTCATCAGAGTACATACTCGACATCATTGGCAAACAGAATTCAAAACTTTCCGTGAGAAAGTGGGAAGTCTTCTATAGGAAGGATGATACCGAGGGTACTCTCCCCGTGCTGGGCATAGACCCAGAATCCAAGAACAATCTTGTCATGGCGAAGGGTATGGCGTACTTCTTGATCTGGACAGTCTTTTTCAAAATTGGAAAGGTCCCGATTGGCAGGACCGATGAATCGAGTCCAAATATACTGTCTGAAGAGGCAAACACTGGTATTGAACGGATGTAGACAAGTGAGACACTGCAATAAATTGATGCGGAAGTAGTCAATAACACCACCAGTTCACCAATAGTACCGCCACTTTTGCAGGAAGTTCCCAGCAAAGGTGGTGATCAAAATAAAAAGAGCCACAAAACGATTCAAAACAATAAGGAAGCGACAAAAAATAACACCGCCTCCCACAATTGTCGACTGGAAGATGGTGTAACAGGTAGTGAACGAAAGGAGGAGAATGACCCACTACCAAATAATGAGGGGGTGCCACCAGATAGGATAGACTCCCAAAAGAAACATTTACTGGAAGGACAATGATTGAGGTCATCCAGATAAACCTCCACCGGAGCGAGACAGCATCCAACGCTCTGATGGACATCATAAATAAAGGCAGGGTTCATATTGCTTTGATCCAGGAACCATGGACAACTAGCAACAAGGTTACTGGATTAAACCATGTGAACTATAACCTTTTCTACGCCAACACAGGTACTCGTCCAAGGACTTGTATTCTGTGCCATAAAAACTTATGTTTTATTTTCTCTCCAGAGTTGTCAACATCGGACGCAACGGTGCTGAGGCAAGGTAATGAAAATATGTACCTGGCGTCAATATATCTGCCATTCGATGCGCCGACATTGCCACCTACGTCGGAATTACAACGTCTGGTGAGGGAATCCAAACACACAAGTAATGAGTTATTAGCTGGATGTGGCGCCAACTCCCATCATATCGCTTGGGGTAGTACTAACACCAATAAAAGGGGACACGCCCTTATCGAATTTTTGAATACAAATGACCTCATAACTCTTAACATAGGAAACACTGCAACCTTTGTTACCAAAATTAGGGAAGAAGTATTAGATATAACGATATGTTCAGAAAATCTTATTGATGAGATTCATGAGTGGAGGGTTTCGGATGAACACTCCTATTCAGACCACCGTTATATAAGGTTTAAAATTGCACGGTCACCGCCAAACCCCATAAGTTTCCGTAATAAGGCTAAGACCGACTGGACTAAATTCGTAAATCTACTTAGATATCGATTGTGACATTGATATCAATGTGAAGAAGATTACCGAGGCTCCTGTAAAATTATTATTGCCCACTTCGAGAAAGGAAATCTGCCATTGAGAAACCCTGGATGACAGGACAAATTCGCTCGATTGGCAAAGATGTCCGCAGACTTTGCAACAGAGCTCGACGTAAAAAACAATCAGTATATTGGGACGACTACCACAGAAGACTCAAAGAATACAATAAAATCGTTAGATCGGCGAAACGTAACTCCTGGAGGCTTTTCTGTGAACAGGTAGACAGCGTTAACAGCATGTCTACAATGAAAAAGTTCCTCTCAAAAACTCATGTCCAAACCGAAACACTGGTGGATGAAACGGGTAAAAGGATGGAAACAATAGAGGATACCGTAAGGCTCTTGATGAAAACTCATTTTCCGACTGGTAATGCTGGACCAACAGAGGAACAGTTACAGAATGAAAATGTATTGCATCAAGTACCTATTACGGATATTACAGATGGTATGGCGATAAAAAGCGATAAAAAGTTTCTCTCCCTTTAAGGCTGCGGGACCGGATGGAATATTTCCAGCACTTCTGCAGAATGAGGTGGATCTGGCTGGAGTGTTCACTGCATGCCTAACCCATTCGTATACCCCAAAAAACTGGCAGGAATTAAGGGTGGTCTTCATACCAAAGCCTGGCAAGGCGAGTTATACGACCCCAAAGGCTTATCGACCCATTAGCCTTACTTCTTTCCTGTTAAAAACAATGGAGCGAATAATTGATAACATGGTCAAAGGTAAAATAGCGGATGACAGGCTAAAATTCAAACAACTCGCCTATGTCAAAGGAAGATCAGTGGAAACAGCTCTGCATGAGGTAGTGCACCACATAGAAGATTCCTTCAGTAAAGAAATGTATACACTTGCTGTTTGCATAGACATTGAGGGCGCATTTAACAATGTACAGACCGATACACTTATCCAGTCCTTAGACGAGTTTCAGGATGACCGGGCGCTAAGGAATATGTGGATTATTTGTGGGTCATATGACGTAAAAATTAGAGACAAGGTAAATCGTGGTATACCTCAGGGGGGCATTTTATGGCCTCTTCTATGGGTTACGACGATACACAGTCTCCTAAAAGCCCTCACCAATGAAGGACTTAAACCAGTCTGTTATGCAGACGACGTTGTAATACTTCCAAGGGGCTTTCATCCAAATCTATTATGCAGAAGAGCTGAAGAGGCACTTAACATAGCATATAACTGGGCACAACCGAGGGGATTAAATGTTAACCCAGACAAAACAGAAATATGTCTATTTACAAGGAAAACGAAGATCCCACGTTTTACCCCGCCTCGATTCCTGAATAAGACAATTGCTATAACTAAAAAGGTAAAATACTTTGGAGTATTCTTGGATAAGAAATTGTACTGGAAAGATCATCTTGAAGAAAGAGTTACAAAGGCACACAGATGTTTGTCGTTGTGCAGAAGAGCTATAGGTTTAAAATGGGGACTACGTCCAAATATGACTCACTGGCTTTACATGAGCGTGATTAGACCAATAATCACCTACGCCTATGTAGTGTGGTGGACATCAATGGACATGAAGTGTAACGTAATACCTTTGCAAAAAATTCAACGTATGTGCTGTCTAGGCATAAGCGGGGCATTTATAACTGCACCAACAACAGCGTTGGAGTCTATACTGCACATCCAACCAATAGACATCCGTATAAAGTATGATGTAGCCCTCACAGCAAGACGTCTACAAGTGATGGGTGAATGGATAAATCGAAACCACAAGTCGTACCCTCAGAAGATTTTAGAATATCTAGTTGGTCAAATTCAAACGCCAGAAAGCTCGGACCGCATTCCTGAAGTGCGGCTTACAGCTACCAGTGATACGTTTGTGCCAGACAGACGCTCCTAGGAAAATGGAACTTTGGCCCATGTGCCAGTGAGAACCAGCTTCTACACGGATGGGTCCAAGCGAGGAAGAAGGACGGGTCTGGGACTTTTTATTGATGAACCAGAAGTCGAACTTCACTTCCGCCTCCCTGACTATAACACGGTATTCCAAATAGAAGTTCGAGCAATCACGTAGTGTGTGAACTGGCTCAGTAACACGACAAAGCCTAAATATGCCAACATCTTCACAGATAGCCAAATGGCGATTAAAGCAATAACATCGGAAAGGGTAAAATCCAGAACTGTGTTGGACTGTAAAAGAACGATAAATGATTACTCAGCCCATGGTCAATTGCGTATTTTCTGGGTACCAGGACACAACGGAGTGATTGGAAATGAACGGGCAAACAGCTTGGCTTCAAAGGGCAGATTTCTTCGAGTAATAAACTTGGAAAATTGGAAACCTTTCGAAGCCACGAAAAATGAGTTGAAGCACTGGGCAGTGATGACTCATAAAACTGTGTGGAATAGCGCGACAGTAGGAGCAACTGCAAAGATACTGTGGGGTGATCCAAACGAAAAGAAAACAAGAAGTCTTCTGAAACTAAACAAGATCGATATTAGTAAGATGATGAGTGTTCTAACGGGACACTCAAGCTTACAAGCACATCTTCATCCTGATACAGAGAAAATTCGTGTCTAGTACCGATTTTCTGTAACTCGTGAGGTATAAAAGATCATAAATAAGGAGCGCACAACAGGCCGAACCACTGGCTTAAGTGTATGTCCATGGACATGAGACGTTTAAACGTCTCCTCTCTTCAACCTAACCTAACCTAAGCTAACAAATATAGATTCATGATTGTGCATGATTTATCTTCGTTTACAAAAATTAATGCTTGTATTGCATTTTTAAATTTTGTGTATGTATTGAATATTTTATAAAATGTTATGAAACGATTATAGTCGAGAGTTTTATAAATGATATGTGTACATGTATTAGCAGTTTTGATTCATCAGCGACCGCGAAAATACATATAAAATAAAAAAATGAAAATTCACAGTATTGATTAACGGCTTAAGAATGCAGATGGAACCAATCACATCCTTCAATTCCTTGAATGCGAAGAAACTCCTTAACCAAAAGGAAATGCAGTTGGACAAGCTCTATAAGATTAAGGGAGCTCAAAGGACTACAACAAAGTATGGAGACTGTATATTGTTGGATCTCGAAAACTTTATATTTGATCTGCCCAGGCGTTTTAATGAATTGTCAGATGAAATGGTACACCACATGGCGGATGGAGGATACACAATTTCTAAGAAGGCTCTAAATCCAAATAAGGATGATTCTTTAACTAAATTAGAGCTAAGACCAACTAAATTAGAGCTAAGACCAAATACACCACGATTTTTTAATAATTTCAATTAATTTTAATATAATTTGTATAAATATATTATTAGGCTTTTTATGTACATGCCCCCTCTGCTTACCTCTAAATAACAATTTTATTGTTTAAGAATTCATTCAATAAAGAAAATGTAAAAATGAAAAAACTAAAAATATCTAGTTTTTATTTAAAAAATGGGTAGATAGTAAAACAAGTTTTTCCTGAAGATTTTAGTGTACTTTTGAACATCAAGATAACAAGATATAAGATATTTCGCAAAACGGAAACTTTAATACGAATATCGCTATGAGTGACGGTCTACAAAATGAAGTCGTACGACTAAGAACGTTTGATAATTGGCCGCTAGACTTTATTGCATTGGCCAGTACGAGGATGTACTATACTGGCGAGCAGGATAAAACAGCATGTCGTTTCTGTGGAGTAGAGATATTTAACTGGCAAGATGGGGATTTTCCAGTAATCGAACATTTGCGTTGGTCTCCGAGCTGTTTGCTGATGAGACGTCGCATCACTTGCAATATCTATATATACCTATAAACCCCGACCGCTTGGATAAATTTATAAATAAATTTAATTAAGGAGAAATGAAAAAACTTGAGTTTTTATTTTCAATAATATATTTTATTGTATAATAAATTCTCAATTGTACAATAATTTTGTTCTATAAAAATACAAATTTGAAATACATTATTAAGAGAACATTTATATTTCATATCATTATGATTAGGGCAACCAGTAAAATAATTTGTTCGATTTCTCAGACTCATTTGATTCTCCAAGTTTATAATATTCGACTTAATATAATTTTCCAAGAAATCCTTTTTAGCTTTACCAACTACAAAGATATACTTAAAATTATCAAGTGGTGAAAGAATGTCTCCAACAGTACAGTAATCCAAATTTCATGTTGGTTTTGTATGCAGCTCTTGTGAGTTCTCTGACATCGAAAGGGGGTCGAAATAAAAAGTTGTTTGATACAACGGATGCTCCACACATATACGATAGCTCCTTGACATAAATACTTTTTTCATTTCCATTGCAGAATTGGAAATCGACCACGGCAAAATCGGCTCTATCCATTTCACACATTTTTACTTGGGTTGCCGTAAGCAACTAATGCATAATATTTCGAGTATCACCCTTTTATCTCAATTCCGCTTAAATTTTTTTGTTATTGTGATCAAGAAATTTAAATATAGATGTCCACAGTTGAACGTATTGAATTTTTGTTCTCTTTCATAATTATACATTACTTTATCTCCTAAATAACATAATACTTCTAGTGGAGGTTGTAGATTTCCAAAGCTGTCATAATATTCAGCATCCTTATTATTTTTGTAGTAAGCTACCCAATGTGTACCAGGTCCACTATACGTATCCAAATTTATGATTCCACATTCTTTGCGATTAGTTTTTTAGGTAATTTATCTCTCATGTAAACACCTCTGAAATTTGGTATATACTTTTGGCCGAAATGACTTAAATCTGCATCGGTTAGTAGACGGTGAGGTAGCTGCTTTATTAGTTTTTTGGAGTGCCATTGACAAATACCCCATACCCCTTCTTGTAAGGCTTGAGGAAAAGACCTCCCCCCATTGCTATAGATTCCATAGTTTTATTGTGTCTGGCTTTTTCTTCCATATCTTTCTTGGCGTTACTGGTAGAGATGACAGCCCTGGCAATTGCCGAACCACCAGAAGCTAAAGCCCCTAAAGCTCCAAGTCCAGTCAAAATGGGTATAAGGGGTAGGAAGCCACCAGTCTTGGGGACATTAATTACCCTCGGAATAACAATTTTAGCCTTTTTTCCTCGAAAAGACTTTTGAATTACTTTTCTGGCAATTTTTATGGCACTATTTATGTCAACGGGTTTCTCTTTCATTAAAACAACGGTGGCATTTTTGATGGCAGCATTAAAAATCTTTTTACCACACATTTTCCTTGTTTTCTTCTTCACATTCTCCTTACCCAAACCGAATTTAGTCTTTGCTTTCATAGCGTTAGTAACAAAGAATGCGTTGACTTTTTCTCCAATGGCACTATTATTTGCTTTTACTCTGTCCCAAGCTCTTTCAGTTAGTTCTCGATGACGATTCATTAATGTCAGTACTTTGTGAATAAGCAATATCTTGTATCCGACAAGCTGAATCTAATGGATTTACCCCCTTATCACCTCTCTTCAATCGTTTTTCCAACTTTGTACCAGGACCACAAAATTGATATCCAGGTAAATGAAGTTCAACCGGTAGCGAATTTATCAAGTTATTAATTAATCCTCTTCCTTCGACGTTTCTTTTTGAATTAATTTTCTTTTGATTATACACAATCATTTTATAGTGTTTCCGCTAAAAATATACATTTTAAACATTTTTGTTATAAAAGACGTTCGTTTTCTTACATGTGCTTAGTAATCAACATGCGGCTAGTAAAGCAACAATCAAATATTTTAGTACGAAATTTAGATTTCGTACAAAATAAGACATAGTTCACTGCTACCAAATTCTATTAGAGCATTAATTGTTGGACCATCTAATTGTTGAATGACTAATGTAATGCTAAGTCTAATTGAAAGTCAGAAAGGACTGAAATTTGAAAATATTTACATTTACTCAAAATCGCTATATCAACCGAAATATGAATACTTGAAGAGACTTGTAACATCTGTCAAGGGTATGGGGTTTTACACCTTCTCTGAAAACGCTGATGTTATACTACCAGAAAATATAAAACAAAATTCAATTATGATATTCGATGACGTGGCTTGTGAGAAACAAAACAACATTCGCTCATATCACGATCATGTGGGGGGCGATATGAGTATGGAGAATTTTCGCACCATCTGTCTAGAATGCTGGAGGGATAAATACGGATTTTTAATTATCAGCAAAGATGACGAAATTCATTGCGAATGATGTAGAAAAGGCTTTGATATCTATATACATGTTTAGTTGCATTTAAATACAAAGGACGTTATTTTCATCCAGTCTTCAAACCCCCCCAACCACCATGGAGGAGCAAATGCTAAAACAATTAGTGAAATCAACAAATATTTTAAAGAAAAAGTTTCAAAGTATAAAAATGGACGAAGAAGTTACGTCACAAGAACTGCAAAATACCTTTAAACCTTTAACAGAGCCACTACAAAAACTTGTTAAATTATCAAACGATAGTACTCTTAATTCAATCATATCAAAGAATGAAAACATATTTTTTCCAAAGAAATCACTTCATGAGTCATTAATTACGAGTACTCCTAACAAAGGAATTGTTAAACAAGAATTTTTGGGGGAAAGTACCCCCAGAAACAAGTTTGAAAGCCTGCAAGAGGATGATGAAGAACCTTTAGTGATGGGGAAAATTATGCCAAAGATGATACATTTTATTCTCAAATGGATGATGAAGTACCTAATCTATCTTATTTGAAAATGAATAAAAAACTAGATTCTGTCGTTGGACCTCATAAAGATGTCGACGGTGAATGGAAATTTGGAACCGAAAAATTGAAAGTTAATGATGAGAAAATAATTGTGGGGAACCAACACTGGGCTTTTACGCCTAGCTTATTTGAACTGCTTTTTTATAAAAACCCAAAAAACGATGATAAATATGAATTGGAAATATACAAAAAGATTCTGCTAAACACAAATGCTCATAAAGTAAACTATGACCCAAATGAGCGTATTAAAGCAAATAGAGGAAACAAGTACAAGAACATTATAAAATAGTTAATTGATAATACTCACACTGGTAAAGGTCTAATGAGAGTGAATCTTCAAAAACCAAACTATATATACTGGGACGATCCTAATGAATTGGTAGAACGATTAAAGCTTTTGATAGCGTCACAACAAGCAGGAAACAATAATCAGACTAATGAAATTGTGTCAATTATTGAAGAGTTGCGAGAAGCTGATATTATAGAATAAAATTATTAAAATACCTATAAATTTATGACGGTTGACAAATTTGGGCATTATTATAATCAAAAATACAACTCTGAAGTATTAAAGAAAAATGTTTCCAAAACTTTGGGCATCACTGTGGATGAATATTATAACATTAACATCCAAAATCAGAAACATCGCGCCCCCCACGGAAGGTTCAGATGCAGTCAACAAAACATATTTATATTCGCAAATCAACCACATACAAGAAATATTAAAACATGATTTGAATACAGAATTTGTTAATATTAGAAGCGAAATATCCGAGCTAAAGAAAAAACTTAAAGACATTTATGCAGTTTTATCGTCAATGCCACAAACGCCAACCATAAACTACAACAACAACAACAACGAAAAAAGTCAACGCTAAGCAATGGAAAAGAGGGCTATATTTAACGAACTTCATACACAAGCTCGTAAAAACTTTAAACGACGAAGAGTTATTATGAAAGGGATCGATGATCTATGGCAAGCAGATTTAGTTGAAATGGGGAACTATTCTACACTCAATAATGGCTACACATTTTTACTCACTGTTATCGATACATTTTCCAAATATGCCTGGGCTGAAGCTACTAAAACCAAAAATGCTAATGATGTGTCGGAGGCATTTAAAAAAATATTAAAATCAGGTCGAACGCCAAAGAATTTGCAAACTGATGATGGAAAAGAATGTTTCAATAAAGAATTTGGCAATCTTATGAAAAAATACTACTCGACGTATAGTGTAATTAAAGCCTCTATTGTCGAGCGTTTTAATCGAACGCTAAAAGGAATGATGTGGAAAGAATTTAGTCAAAATGGGTCATATCATTGGCTTGATATTTATAAAGATCTAGTTAAAATATATAGTAAAAAGAGTCATAAAAATGGCTCCCATTAAAGTCGACTCTTCAAATGAGAAAAAAATTGCTGAAAACTGTGTACAACCATCTAAAAATGTTCAAACCCTCTAACTTTCATGTTGGTGACCACGTTCGTATCAGTAAATATATATATATTTCTGTAGTCCACTCCAAACTGGACTACAGAAATATTCAATATACGATATATAAGAAATACTTACCCTACTACATACCTGTTGGAAGACTATGAAGGAACCCCTATACAAGGTGGATTTTATAAGGAGGAGATTTTACGCACGAGATATCCCGATGCCTATCTGGTGGATAAAGTTTTGAAAACCAAAGGCGACAAGGTTTTGGTGAAATGGTTGGGGTTCTCAAATCAGCACAATGCCTGGATAAATAAAAATGATGTATTGTAAATTTTGAACGTTACCTCAATAAACTCAAATAAAATGTAAAACCCCATTACATTATGTGTTTTCATTTATTCGTATATAGTCTTTCAAAATGTTGGGAACTTTGACACTGAGCGGTAAAAACTCAATTTTGCCTTCAACCTACTCTCCACCCATAGAATTGGGTGATGATGACTACAAGTGTTCTCTAATTGACTTTCAGTCATATAATTCAATTCCAAATGTCGACTCTGACAATAATCTATTTCATATTGGAGATTCTGTAATAGAAATACCTATTGGGTCATATGAACTTCAAGACATTGTTGATTTTATAACGGCAACATATAAATTACTAAGTTCTAATAAAGTAGTTGAAATTGAAGCCAACAATAATACACAACAAATTGAAATTACGTCTTCTCATGATTCTATATTTTTCAATAAAAATCGATCAATTGCAAAACTCTTTGGCTTTGGTGAAATAATTTTAGAACCTGGCAAAAAACACATTTCAAATCTCCCAGTAAACATTTTAAAGGTCAATGTGCTTCAACTTCACTGCAACATCATAACGGGTTCATTCATGAATGGCTCGCCGGCACATATACTTCACGAGTTTACATTAGATGTTCCTCCAGGCTACAAATTAGCTGAAAGACCTATAAATCTTATCTATTTACCTGTAAACGTCAGAGAAATCAGTCGCCTTGAGATTAGGATTTTGGATTTAATAAATTTCCGAGGAGAAGAAATCACCCTTCGAATTCATCTGAGACCGAGAAAAAAATGATTATTTAAAATAAATAAATAAATATAAAAGAAATGTTGTAAACATTACTGCGCGACCTGTCAAAGCGACAAGACCACCTCTAACTAAAGAAAATAAAGAATTTTTAAAGCTTCTCAAATTGGAAGTCTGAAATTTTAAATATTACTGAAAAACCGCTGTCAGAATAGGATATTGTAAAGCGAGACTACTATAGCTATGTACCATACATTCAATCTTTTAAAAATAATGATGAAATAAGAATAAGAATTCAAAACCAAGACCTCTACATTTTACCATCAGAGAGCTACTTGTATGTTGAGGGGAATTTAATGAAAGCCAATGGTGAAGTTAGAAATAATGCTCAATTGAAAAATAATTGTGTAGGCTATATGTTTGACGAAATTCGTTATGAATTGAATGGAATCGAAATCGATCGTACTCGATATCTGGGTATGACAAGCAAAGTTAAAAATTACATGTCCCTAAATGCATCTGAGAGTAATATGATGAGTAATGCTGGATGAACTACAGATGGCGGTATATCGAGCTCTTCATTTAATTTCTGTATACCACTTAACCGTTTACTTGGATTTGCCGAAGACTTTAAAAAAATATTATGCAATAGCAAACATGACTTGATTCTACTGCGGAGTGCTAATGATTCCAACGCTTGTTACTCAACTGACACAGAAGAAGATATTCGTCTAACAATCACAAACATTGTCTGGAAAGTACAAAACATTAATTTATCAGACTATAGAAAAATCAATTTCTTGAAGACTATCAAGGATGGAAAATCGCTTCCAATAGCATTCCGTAGTTGGGACTGTTACTTTAATCCTACATTTGCGGGTGGAATGAAACATAGCTGGAACTTTAAGCTTTCTGCCAATCGAGAGCGACCACGATATGTTGTGTTTGTTTTTGAGAACGATAATAAAATTGTGCACTGTGATCTGACAAACATAAAAGTACACTTGAATTCAGATACATACCCCTACGATGACTTGAACCTGAAATTTGGAGAGAACCGTTATGCTATTTTATACGACATGTATGCAAAGTTTCAACAAAACTTTTATATGAAGGAGCCTCAACCACTGCTCTCCTTTAAAAAATTCAAAGAAAACCCGATTGCTGTAATCGATATTAGTAATAAAAATGAAACTGTAAAGTATGGCCCAGCCATTCCTCAAAACACAGCAGCTTACTGTCTAATTACACAGTGCGACAAAATAAACTCAAGTTGAGAAGCAAATGACGCGATATTATTTATTCTTGTAGGTCTTGTCGAGTAAAACAAGACTGGCGTACGGTTATCTCACAATATAATTGGTAAATACATTGGCTAATCTAGAAAATGACGGACAAAAATGAAAACATGTGTTTGTAGGACAAATAAACCTATAAACAAAATACACATCGTTCGAAAGGTCTAATTCTCTTCTTTCCAAATTCTTTTAGGGATTGAAAATCGGTAAATAATTAACAAAGTTATAGGCGTTAATGTGAAAAAAGGCAAGAAAATCTGTTTTTTACCCGTAAATCCGGATTTTGGGGGTGTCCGGCAAATTTCGTAGAACAAACGTTGTTCTACTCGCCAATACCTACAAGAAAAAAGTATCGCGGTTTTTGGACTGTCGTACTGTGTTATTCACGATCGCGTGGTGGAATATACCCCTTTGACTGAATTATTCGCAAAATTATTTAAAATAAGAGAAATAATTATACTTACCCTTATGCTTACAATTATGGGATTGGGTGGACGGAAATTTGAATTACTGTACTGTTGGATTCATTCTTTCACCACTTGATAATTTTAAGTATATCTTCGTAGTTGGTAAAGCTAAAACGGATTTCTTGGAAAATTATATTAAGACAAATATTATAAACTTGGAGAATCAAATGAGTCTGAGAAATCGAACAAATTATTTTACTGGTTGCCCTAATCATAATGATTTGAGATATAAATATTCTCTTAATAATGTATTTACATTTTTATTCTTATAGAACAAAATTATTGTACAATTGAGAATATATTATATAATAAAATAAATTATTGAAAATAAAAACTCAAGTTTTTTCATTTCTCTTAGTTAAAATTATTTATAAAGTAATATGGTGTGTATACAAAGTTCATTGTGTATTATACTAATGTCCTTTACCACACACATCATACGAGAGTGGTGGTAGTAATTTATCCAAGCGGTCGGGGTTTATAGGGATATTGCAAGTGATGCGACGTCTCATCAGCAAACAGCTAGGAAACCAAAGCAAATGTTCGATTACTCCGTTCGAAAACCCCCATCTTGCCAGTTAAATATCTCTACTCCACAGAAATGACATGCTGTTTTATCCTGCTCGCCAGTATAGTACATCCCCGTACTGGCCAATGCTTTGACATCAATAAAGTCTAGCGGTCAATTATCAAACGTTCTTAGTCGTACGACTTCATTATGTAGACCGTCACTCATAGCGATATTCGTATTAAAGTTTCCGTTTTGCGAAATATCCATCTTGTTATCTTGATGTTCAAAAGTACACTAAAATCTTCAGGTAAAACTTGTTTTGCTATCTACCCATTTTTTAAATAAAAACTTTCATTTTTTCATTTTTACATTTCGTTATTGAATGAATTCTTAAACAATAAAATTGTTATTTAGAGGTAAGCAGAGGGGGCATGTACATAAAAAGCCTAATATATATTATTTATAATATATAATAAATTATATTAAAATTAATTGAAATTATTAAAAAATCGTGGTGTATTTATTGTTGGTCTTAGCTCTAATTTAGTTAAAGAATCATCCTTATTTGGATTTATAGCCTTCTTAGAAATTGTGTATCCTCCATCCGCCATGTGGTGTACCATTTCATCTGACATTTCATTAAAACGCCTGGGCAGATAAAATATAAAGTTTTCGAGATCCAACAATATACAGTCTCCATACTTTGTTGTAGTCCTTTGAGCTCCCTCAATCTGATAGAGCTTGTCCAACTGCATTTTCTTTGGGTTAAGGAGTTTCTTCGCATTCAAGGAATTGAAGGTTGAGATTTAGGTTTAGGTTTAGGTTAGGGTGGCAGCCGTATTTTTTATACAAACTCACATAGACCAGTTTAGGTCCCTAGTGATACCACGGGCTGAAACTCCCCTCATCGAAACCAACCTGTTTGATATACAAATTTATTGATAGTACGAATATCGGTACAAGAAAGATCTGTTAGGCTGCCTAGAAAAGCCGACCCCAGTATATCCAGTCGTCGTTTACTCAGAGCGGGGCAGTGGCATAGCAAGTGCTCAATGCTCTCCTCTTCTTCCTCATCACCACAGCTTCTGCAGAAGTCATTAGAGTCAATACCCAATCTTTTGGCGTGTTCGCCGATCAAGCAGTGTCCCGTCAGAACTGATACTAACGCAGACAATCTTTGCCTCTCTAGTGCGAGGAGATATTTTTTTATCTTCTCAGGTCATACCTTGGCCAGATTTGTCTAGCTACTCTGCAGGTGCCGATTTCTGTCCATCTTTCGTTGGATTGCCTGATTGCCTCTTGCCTAAGCCAAAGCTTGCACGTGGATAGTGGCGCACCAATATATGCAAATTCTTCGAGAATTTGTAATGTCGTCCCTTTCCTAGCAAGTTCATCGGCTTTGCAGTTCCCCGGGATCTCCCTATGCCCAGGCACCCATATGAGGTGTATATTAAACTGCTCAGCCATCTCGTTAAGAGATCTGCGGCAGTGGAGGGCTTTTTGTGAATTTAGGGATGGTGCCTCCAGAGAATTGATGGCAGCCTGGCTGTCCGAGTAAGTTACAACGCCAGTGTTGGTTACCATGTTGCGACTCAGCCACTTGGCTACTTCCCATATTGCCATTATTTCGGCTTGATAGACACTGCAGGTATCTGGTAGTCTGTGAGCTATATCCAATCTAAGCTCTGCACAGTGTACTCCGAAGCCAACCTTTTCATCAAGCTTCGAACCATCCGTGTAAAAGTGGAGATGGTTTCTATTACCTGGTATTCTTCCAACCAATTCATCTCTGGCGGGAATCATAGTGATGTAATTTCTCTCGAAGGTGTACACCGTTGGTATATAGTCCACTCGGTCGGTTACCATAGCACTACACGTTGATATCCTCATGTGACCGTAGTTTTTGTACCTCCACATTGATAGGCAATTTAATCTTATTGCCGCTTTGGTTGCAACTTATCTCGCCACAATATTAATCGGCAGTATATGGAGTAGGGCTTGTAGAGACTCGGTCGCTGTAGTTCTTAAGGCTCCGCTTATGCTCAGGCAGGCTGTTCTCTGAACCTTTGTTAGTAGGTTGGTGATGGTTAGTTTGTCAGTTGCCGTCCACCATACCACAATGCCGTATAGCAGTATAGGACGAAATACTGCTATATATATCCAGTGGACGATTTTAGGAGAGAGGCCCCATCGCGACCCTACAGCCTTTTTGCAGGAATATAAGGCGACGTTGGCCTTCCTTACACGTTCCAATACGTTAAGTCTAAATAACAGTTTTCTATCTAGAATTATTCCTAAAAATTTTGCACTTTCAGAAAAGACTAGATCTGTTCCATTTATCCGAGGTGGAGGGTACACATGTGTGACTTTATTCATCCTAGTAAAGAGAACCAATTCTGTCTTGTTTGGGTTTATGCCCAAACCGCTGCTTCTGGCCCATCTAGCCAATTTGTTAAGAGCCACCTGTAGAATGTCTCGGAGGACGTTTTCGAATTTGCCACTCACTGCGATTGCAACGTCGTCCGCATATGCAACGACCTTGCAGCCACAACGTTCTAGATCTAGCAGGATTTCACTCACCGCTAGGTTCCAAATTAGTGGAGACAGTACTCCTCCTTGTGGGGTCCCTCTGTTTACAAACCTTGTTAGAGTTGTGGACCCAAGACATGCTGTTATGCGTCTTCTGTTGAGCAGACTTTGAATTAGTCTAATCAAACTAGAGTTAACTTTTAGATGTGACAGTGCCGCAATTACTGCATCTGAGTGAATGTTGTTAAAAGCCCCTTCTATGTCAAGAAATGCCACCATGGTGAATTCCTTGAAATGCAGGGACGATTCGATAGTGCTCACAAGTTCGTGCAGGGCTGATTCTGTAGACTTCCCCTTATTGTAAGCATGTTGGTTCACCGACAGGAGTTTTGTATCCAGGTTTTCCCTAATGAAATAATCTAAAAGTCTTTCCAGACCTTTCAATAGGAAGGAGGATAGGCTAATTGGTCTGAAGTCTTTTGGCCTAGTGTGTGATATCTTCCCTGCTTTTGGTATGAATACCACTTTGGTATCCCTCCATCGATTCGGGATGTATGAAAGCCTGATACAGCCTACATACATTTTTCCAGCCAGGGGATAATGTATTTCAACATTTTCTGCATTTCTGCTGGAGTGATGCCGTCTGGTCCAGGTGACTTGAAGGGCTCAAAGCTATTAATAGCCCAGCTTATTCTGGATCTCTCAGTCAACAAGGTAGCGACGCTCGCGGTCCACTCGCACTCTTGTTGGTCCTGCTGATCCTCTGGTTCTGTTAGAGAGTTCTTCAAGGGGACTATTGAATGATGTGGTGATATGCTCGACCAGATTATCCAGACTGGCTTTGTCATTCGGTTCGTACAGAAGTTTGGAGTTGAGGACTTTCTTGAAATTCTTTTCATATAGGTGCCACCTTGTGTTTCTCACATTTCTGTGGACGGCAGGTTCAGGCGCTTTTTCAGCGAGTTTGAACTCAATATAATGGTAATCTGAGAATGAGTGTTCGTCCAGTACATTCCACCCAATAATTTTGTCTGACAGCCGGTCAGTAGCAAACGTTACGTCTAGTACTTCTTGTCTGTCTTTAATTGTAAAGGTCGGTTTATTACCTGTGTTACAAATACTTAGATTGGTAGTTAGAATAAAGTCAAGAAGCGAATCACCCCTATTGTTTATATCCGTACTACCCCAGATAGTATGATGAGCGTTCGTGTCTTCGCCAACAATCAGCTCAACCTCGTCAGACGTTGCTTCTTCTACTACTTCCCTGAATATAGCAGTCGGTACTACAGCTTCATAAGGCAAGTAACTGGAGACCACCCAGTATATGCGATTACCGATCTCCAGACTAGCAGATGTTTGGTCTTTACCACTTAAATTAGCCAGGAGAAAGATACTTAGATCTTTCCTGGTAAAAGTTGGGTGTCCTGATACCGCAAACCCTTCCTCCCACTGCGTAGGGCTCCTGTATCAGGACGATGTCTACTGCACCTGTGGACAGGCGCAGCAATAGAGCCGCTGAGGCTGCTTTAGCGTGATGGAGGTTAATCTGTAAAATTCTTACCATCATTGGTAATTGACAGATTAACATCCACCCCGACAAGGGTGTTATCGAACTCTTCGTCCGTATCATCGAAAAGCGTGTCCCCGACAGATGCGTCAAAGAGTCCGGAGACTCCCCTCAGCCCCTCTGTGTCAGAAGTAGAGCTTTCGTCATCAGAGTAGGAAGTTACAGATCTTCTGTTCGAGTTGGAGTCCCCCGAAATAATGGCCGTGGATACCTCCGCACTTCCTGAAAGCTGTGTATCAACCACGGTGGACGACTCACCTTCCGCAGTGGGAACTGTATCCTGCTTGTATACCTTCAAGACTATATTGTAGGGTTGCACTTGCACGTTGTATATGGGAGGTGGATTCAGCGTTAAGGATCAAATTGACCTGCCGCTTTTTACCATCCGCCTCACCCACCTTGCTGATTCTCCAATTATGGGCGGGCAGACCAGGATTGGAATCTTTTATTATTTATAATATGTCAGCCGGGTTGGAGGGCTCTTCTGTAACCCAGGTGATGGCTCTAGGGTGACTAGGGATGTTGTTTTTTTCGACAACATCCAACTGGGCAGCCGCTCGACTCACCGAAATATAAGAGCTTTACTCTCCCCTGATGCCATTCTGCATCGTTGCAGATTGGTGGTGTGCCCGGCATTTCTCTACGGACATCGAGGTAATGAGCCATAATGTCTGATTGCACATGGCTCAATTTGTCCTTGAGGATGGATCCATCCTCACTACTTCTGTCTATAACGGCCATCACTAGACTCTCCCTTGCCACTTCATTGAAGGGCTTGGTGAGGTTGAGATTAGTTCTATCTGCATTCTTAAGCCGTTAAATATTTCATCAATACTGTAAATTTTCATTTTTTAGACAGAGTATTTATACGTATTTTCGCGGTCGCTGATAAATCCAAACTACTAATACATGTACACATATCATTTATAAAACTCTCGACTATAATCGTTTCATAACACTTTATAAAATATTCAATACATACACAAAATTTAAAAATGCAATACAAGCATTAATTTTTGTAAACAAAGATATATCATGCACAATCATGAATCTATATTTGTTGATCAATCGGAAAATGTTTTACAGGTCAATAATAAATACAAATACAGTCCCGCACTTAGTATCATATGATGAAATTCATCCGTCCGTCCGAAATACTGACCGAGAATTCTTCCAAATCCATTCTTGAAAAATAAATGTAAACAAAATATCCAACGATCCAGATCCTCACCCGCCCCAAATTCTAATCTAAACAAAATCCTCAGCTGGCTGGCGGCAAAACGATAGCGACAACGCTCGATTCATCTTAAAGATGTGTTACATATATACATACATTTGTACCTTGTACTTGTTGTGTACTAAAACGACTGTTTCGTTTTTATAGTGCTTTATTGAATGAATTTTACTATTCTAGTTTGATACTTATATACTAAATTATATTTGGGTGTAGCATAGATTCAAGCATAATAACTTCCGTGCGAGTGTCGATTTGTCACTTAATGGGAAATGCATCGGTAAACGTATTATGCACCACGGGTTGCACCTGGCATTGGAACCCGTGCGACTGTCTGCGAAAAATACCGTGTGACTGTCGTCTTGTTACTTAAACACAAAACGTCTGTGGGAACGTCTGTGGGAACGTCTGTGACACATGATACCGTTAGACTGTTATATGGGAATTTACGTATGATTGTGAACATGCATAAATATGTATTAATACATTTGTTCATATGCATAAATATGTACTACACCTCCCCTTTTTTTTAAGAATGAATTTTACTAAATTTATTCTTAAGAATAAGATATATATATAAAAAAAATGACTTAATGTTTAAAATTTTACATAATATTTGTAATTTTTGTTTATGCTTGTTAAATGTTACATAATTTTTCTTATATGTATATGTGTTATATGTGTTATGAGTATTAAATTATTGTATTAAGAAAATAAAAATATTCTAATTGTTGAGTCCCGAATTAAAAATCTTTAGCCTATTCCTATGTATCCATGATGACCTAGCGTTGTCGTCAGAAATTAATACATTATTCCTATCGTCTAATTCTAAAACCTTAAAGGGACCCATATAAACCTTATCTAATTTATGTCCCGCATCATTGCTGACTAAAACTAAATCATTAACTTTAATTCTCGCATTATCACCTTTCTGTTCCGATTGATTCTTTCTTAATATTTTGGAATTCCTAAGTAGGTCTGCGGCTCTCCTTTGTGCAACTTGTAACCTGAATTTAACTTCCTTCTGGTACGATTCAATATTGTATAGCGGTTCTATTGTACCCCCGTCTACAAAATCTAAGACAGGCGGTTGTTTCCCGAAAACCAATTCGAATGGACAATAACCATGTGCGGTAGATGGAGTTGTATTGTAACAATATACAAAGAATTTCAGCCATGTGTCCCAATCGGACTTGTCTGACGCAATATACGTCCTCAAATACTCATTTAATGTCCTATGCGACCTTTCGACAGTACCTAGAGTCTCGTGCTGGTACGGCGTAGAGTGTAATTTCTCCACTTAACGTACATAGTTCATGCAAGACTTGGTTCATGTACTCGGTTCCCATGTCGGTTAGCATTTTAGCCATTGGACCATATACTAGAACAACTTTCTCAAAAGTTGCTTTTGCAACAATTCTTGCAGACTTGTTCGCAATCGGTATAGCAATCAAGTATTTTGTCAAGTCACATATTACAGTGACTGCATACTCATGTCCCGATTCAGATCTAGGTAGAGGTCAAAACATATGAACATTAATTTTTACGAGCTTGTGTCGGACCCCCCAAAATATAAAATAAACAATCGATCCTTAAGCGCACACATCACGATCGGTACATTAGGTTGGGTTGTATTTTGTATGATATTATATTTTATACTTCAAACAACGCTATTTTTATACATCTTTTTTACATTTCATTCACAATAAACTACAAATATAAAACAATAACCCTATATAACCTTACCAAAACTCTAAAACCACAAATTATTTTCGTTACATTATTTAAACCACATCATTTTTTATCGCAAAATAATACGAACCACCCTAATGTATACTTCAGAAACATAAGGTAACTAATTTTTACGAGCTTGCGTTTTTGAAATATGATCTTTTTAATTACCCTGAGTAAAGTGCACAGTGGGTCGGTTGGCATAAAATGTGAAAACATTTATATAAATTCTACTAAAAATACACTTCACAACGAAAAATTTAGTATTTTACACTTAAAAAACCAACATTTATACACACATACCTCTATACATACCCACAAAAACTATAGTCGATCATCAATTTTAATTTTTAATTTTTTGACCACATTTTCACGACGAGACACCCTGTGGGGCAGTATGAACATTATTATACTACTTACCTATACATACCAATTTTTGAAACACATTTTCACTAAAATTTACAATTTGAAACTACATGAAAACATAGTACAACAATAATATTGATTTTAAATCAATATTCCATCATTTTTCATCTTTTGAAAGCACCAAACATCGTTGTTTAACTGTTGTTTACGCCGGCGCAGAGTTTGCGAAATTCAGCATCTAGAGCGTCAAAAGTCCATAACTTGTTCCCCAATCCACCTACGCATTCCAAATTTGGGGTTAGTGGTTTTACCGACAAGTCAAAACTTCTGTGATGGGCGAAATCGTGCAAATATCACGCCTTATTTATTAATATAACTGGGTTTATTCCCACATATATATCATACCTGGGAATATGAATAATGGGACAAAAAATACCTTCGCCTCAACCATACATACAATTAATATGGACTTCGCGTCAGTCAGTTAGAACAAGATTCGATATTTGAATTTAACTTTTACTAACATCTTTTCTTATAACATTTTTTTAACAAACGCAAATTTGATATGGATTGTAGATGTGCCACAATTGTTCCAAATTACCACATTTTCTTCCTTTCCAGTTTAAAAGCAGTAATTTCAATTGGAAACATCGAAATACTGAAGAAATTTCCATCCGCAGCAGTTTATTCCACAAATTTTTGTTTGTATATATTGTGTTGTGCCCCATCTAAATATTCCGGAACTCGACCAAATACTTCTTTTAGCGTCACACAAAGTCTAGAAATAGTGTGAACAGTAAGTGGATGCAGTTTTACTTCTTCATACGATTCAGTCACTATAACTTCATCCGCATAACAGAATAGGAGTGGAATATTCGAGGTCTTATATTCGATAATGTCTATGTACAAAAACACAATTTTTCAGGAGAGCGAGAGAATGTTTTATTCGCAAATTAATAAAAATTTTGATTAACCCATGTTGTACAATATTAACACAGTGTGTCTAACAAACAGCCTAACTAAAAATGTTCTTGAAATTCGTGTTATTTCAGCTTCTTGTCAGATAGACAAAATTGCATCTTTTCGATGATGTAATATTTTATCAAAATTTAGTTAACCATTATTGAATATAAGCCATCGATATAATGTAAGAAGTTCATATTAATGTGTCGATAATTCTAAACCACAATCACTTAGCAGAGTTATTTATAAACCCACGCTTTGCCCTATGTGACTTTTTCCGTCTATCGTTAAATTCAATACAAATCCTTCTTGTGAAATATTGTAACAGCAAAATGTCTTTAGTTTCGTTTGATTCAGTACTTATATTCCTGCAATAAAGTAAAAAAGCGGTCGCAGTCGCTGTTTCCTTTGGCTTGCACCCAAACATCAAAAATTTATTTATATTATATTTGGCAGCACATGACGAAATATGCAAATAAATGGCAGGACTGCAGCTCTCTGCAGCTGCTTTCTAGATGTTCTTTAAGAGGACAGAACAAATAATATTGGTACCTCCCGCACTCGTCAGCAAAAAAAGTCATAGTCCAAAGAATTTGCAAGTTTTCTTCATAAATTCTGTTTAAGAATATGTTTTTAATTCGGTGTAAAAAATATTTAGAAATGTCTTAAAGTTCAAGCGATGCAGCTTTTTATTAATTAAAGACATACATCTTCCTAAAGCTAAATGAACGAAATGAATATATTAAAGAGGAAAAAAGTTATTGTAACTCAAAGTGAAATGAGTGGGAAGGGAGCGTAATCTTCATATATAAACAGATAAAATCATAAGATTTGAAGTACCGTTGTTCAGAGATACATAATATTTTAAAGTATCGATTGTTTTATCATGCTGCTTGGATTGTTTTCTAACATTTTTACATATAATTATATAAAGATTCACATTATATCATAGATTCACAGTTTCGCACACTGTGCGGCGAGTGCGTAAGGGAGCAAACGACGAGTTTTTGGAAAAAGAGAATAAAAAAACACAAGTGGTGGTTACTTTTTTCTAATAACAATAGGCAATGTGCCTGTAGTTTATTGTTGTTTTTGCTGCTAAGTTTGGTAACGAAGATTTACCTTTATAACAATTGTACAGCAAGATGTACTTATACGAGCGACGGTCCAAGATGGAGAGAGGTGGCGGAGAAAGTGCCAAAGAACAAGAAAACGAAAGGTTACTCGTTAAATTCTGCAAAGCTAATACTAAAAAGATGTAGTAATGAGGAGTAGGCAGATTTTAACGAGTATGTATGCCCGATAAATTGGCCAATACATGCATCGAAAGAATATTTTCGATATATATATGTATATGTGGGCCGTAATGGACCCCGACATAAGGACAGGACCATTGAGGAGCCTGTGACGGGTCATTAGAGATCTCGAGTGAGGGCCACAAGGACTCCACAAAGGACAGGACAGCGATGGAAAGGACATGACTGCAAGGGATCCTGTGACGTTCATAGTCATGCGGACCACAAAAGATGGGCAGAGACCCCGCGATAGGACATGGCCTTTAGGGACCTTGTGACGGAGACATTATAGACTCCGAGTGAGGGCCTGTGACGGGTCATTAGAGACCACGAATGGAGGCCATTAGGGACTCCCACGCAGGAACGAATTTACAACTAGAACTACTAGGTTTGTAGGGAACGCAAATTCAATTTCCTAGTGAGCATTCAAATAGATTCAAGACTATTACGGTCCGTGTAAATCCGATCACGACAATTTTTAGTAATATTTCGAACTCAAATAAGTGATGTACGATGTAGATTAAAAAAATGAAAAAATTAAACGATGCATTTCAAAAAGGAACGACGAAAATACGAGCGAACGGCATAAGGTTAGTTAGGAAAAGTACCAATTATTACCCAACCAAATACAGTATTTTGAGCTAGCAACGATGCTGATGAATTTCGAAGAAAACCTTCTAGAAGAATTTTAGGATATATGTCAGCTCCTAAAAAACAGCTCAAACAAATTCGAATCAGACAAACGAATATTGGGTAATTGAGCTTTGAGGTCAGAAGTGACCGTACACGAAGGCAGGTTTCCTGAAATGGAAGGACTGGCAATGGAGGTGGTTTCTAGTCGAATAGAGGAATCAAAAGAAACACGATGTTCAAGGTACAATTTTTACTTGATGAGGTCGAAACTGCACCATTTACTCCTGAAATAGTATTCTCTACTGTAGAACGAATCGTAAGTTTCAATCGAGTTTGAACCCTCTCTGAAATAAAGGATGCATCAGAAGCCGGGTCAATTAACGCCCTAGCAGAATACGAAACATCTTGATGAACGATATTCACCATGGCTGTTCCCAATACAACAGCTTTATTATGCGCGGCATGAAAAACTTGATAAGATACACATCCAGCCGATGTGGATGGTGCAGGATTTTCTAGTAGAGGAGGACCTGTAGAGCTGTGCCTAGGAAAGAGACAATTTATCCTTCACACTTTGTTCCCATAACGTTTGTGTAAGGTTAGGTAGCCTTTGGGGGCAAATAAATACTAAAATCGGATCCCAATTATTAGTTGAAATAAATGGACATCGCCGATAGACATCCATTTATGCCGCGCTGGATTGACTTCAATCCTGAACTTGTTTCGTTTTCAATGACCGGAAGCGAAAACAGAATTTTCAATTGATTGTGGACGAGAAGCCGAGGATTGTCGTACATATCATTTAATGCTGTCCACGCGAGAATAAAACTACGATTTACTAGTGGAAATTTCGAGATAATCTCGCGATCTTCATCACTAGTTTTGCCAACCAAATGACACAAGCGCTCGATGTCACTTAAACGAGTGTTATTTATGTAGACTGCGGTGAACAAGTCTCGAAAGGTGGGCCATGATAAGAAATCGCCCTCAAAAGCGTGTATGTCACATGGCGATAACGAAAGATTGTGTACGCTCTCGATAAGAGGCGGAACTGAACTTGATGCAGACGGATAATCCACTTGCGTACCGATTTCGCACGAAGTGTTTGTCGATGTACTAATATTGTTCAACAAGTCAGTAGAATGTGAGTCCCCGAAAGTTTGTTGTGCCAATGAAACAACCGAGCTACTATCAATCGAATTGAGGGACCACCTACGAGAGCTATTTTTAAACTGTGCCAATTTTCTTTTGATAGCGGACAGACAATTCATATAAGTTTGATGGGACACATCATATATACTGTCCAACGAGTCGATGTCCGCTTCCCCCACGTCGTTGGAAGAGGAAAAGTAATCAATACACTTTTCGAACATTTCGGGTGCCAGTCCATTGTTTTATCAACTCGGTACTGCGAACCTCAAGACAATATACATCTAGATCCTCATCTTTCAGAAGACGGAAATATGTATCAAATTTTACTAGAGCATCAGAAGCTCTTACGAAAAAGTCAAGGGGAGTAAGAGACATTTCTAAGAAGTGTTCTTCCAAAGATAAACGCTAAACAAATTTTGAAAAGGGACAAAAAACAATCGAATATCTATAAGTGGGAAGATTCCAACAAATTTATTTCAGAAAACAGCAATGGCTTATCGAAAAACTCCAAATGAGATCAAACAAATAACCAAAATTCCCAAATTATATATATAAACGACCAAAAACATTTAATTTCTTCAAACAAATGCAAAGATTATTTCAAAAATTACGAAAGTCGATAAAGATGTTGAGAAAATGTCCTTATATATATAATAAATTTCTCGCAGTGTACCGAAAACTCTTAACTATTTTGATAAAATACTCTATTGCGACAATAACGAAATTTATCAGTCAAATATATTGAAATGAAATGACCAAAAACGAAAGTTACAATAATTCACAAAATATTTTAAACATCGATGATATGTCGAGTTGACCGAATGTAGGGTGCACGTTGATCATGTGCCGAAAACCCACCGAAAAAGACAATCAACCGAATCGAAAAAGATTAAAAAGTCACACTTTTATTTCAAACAAGTCGAGTTGACCGAATGTACATGTAATATGTAGTGTACTTCTGTCACTATTTCAAAAAATGTCACGATAAAAATATTTAATATATTTTTCACCAAAAGCACGTTTTCCAAGAACCCACTGTAGGTATGAGATCGAACCAAGTTCGATGCAACCTCGTAAGTAGTAGTTATGTTCGATAAGGTTCGAAGCGTGCGAGCGATGTTGATTGAATGTATGTATGTTGGTTAAACCGAGCCAAGCAAAGGCGGCATTACCAATGTACAATGTATGACCCAAACAATGAGTGAAAGGAAGGGAGAACCAAGAGGAGAGGTTCTCGATCGAATTTTTTGTTATTGTTGCACTAAATAGGCGCTCTTGCAGCCGAAGGTAATGACAGTTGAAAACCAAAATAAACAATCGAATGTATAAACGAGCAACACTAAGCACTACACTCTGCACGACCGAAATGATTTGGAATTATTTTAACAATTTAAAGCGAAGAAATCAAACCGTAACGAAATATTAATGTTTTGTATATGGAATAGCATTATTCCCGATTGATTTTTAGCGCGATTTAGCAACAAAATGACGATGATGTGGACTCTTTATTTTAACGAAAAAAACGCGATAGGGTTTTCGAAAGCCGACCAAAATCTATTGTTTTATTTTAAATAATTGATCAGTCAAATATATTGAAATGAAATAACCAAAAACGAAAGTTTCAATACTTCACAAAATAGTTTAAACATCGATGATATGTCGAGTTGACCGAATGGAGCGTGCACGTTGATCATGTGCCGAAAACCCACCGAAAAAGACAATCAACCGAATCGAAAAATATTAAAAAGTCACACTTTTATTTCAAACAAGTCGAGTTGACCGAATGTACATGTAATATGTAGTGTACTTCTGTCACTATTTCAAAAAATGTCACGATAAAAATATTTAATATATTTTTCACCAAAAGCACGTTTTCCAAGAACCCACTGTAGGTATAAGATCGAACCAAGTTCGATGCAACCTCGTATGTAGTAGTTATGTTCGAAAAGGTGCGAAGCGTGCGAGCAATGTTGATTGAATGTATGTATGGTGGTTAAACCGAGCCAAGCAAAGGCGACATTACCAATGTACAATGTATGACCCAGACAATGAGTGAAAGGAAGGGAAGGGAGAACCAAGAGGAGAGGTTCTCGATCGAAATTTTTGTTATTGTTATACTAAATAGGCGCTCTTGCAGCCGAAGGTAATGACAGTTGAAAACCAAAATAAACAAACGAGCGACACTAAGCACTACACTCTGCACGACCGAAATGATTTGGAATTATTTTAACAATTTAAAGCGAAGAAATCAAACCGAAACGAAATATTAATGCTTTGTATATGGAATAGAATTATTCTCGATTGATTTTTAGCGCGAATTAGCAACGGAATGACTCTATATTTTAACGAAAAAAACGCGATAGGGTTTTCGAATGCCGACCAAAATCTACTGTTTTATTTTAAATAAATAAAAACACTCGCGACACTCACTAGTTTACTGAATGTACGTACCAATGTTTTTGTTGTAGAAATATGGTTTGTTGATGAGGTGATGAGTGGTTTGGCGACGATGATGAGGAAGGTGAGGTGTGTGCGATGATGATCCCTTCAAAAGCAGCAAAAAACAAACTGATTGTGTTTTTGCAACGAAAGAGAGAATAAGAATATTAGGCAAGGTGCCTGTTGTTTATTGTCGTTTTTGATGCTAAGTTTGGTAACGAAGATTTACCTTTATAACAATTCTACAGCAACATGGAGAGGTGGCGGAGCAAGTGTCAAAGAACAAGAAAACGAAAGGTTACTCGTTAAAATCCGCAAAGCTACGAGTAATACTACAAAGATGCAGGAATGAGGAGTAGGCAGATTTTAATTCTGTTCTGACGACAGGCCGCCAGCCTTGACGAAATTTCGTCACGAATTTCAACCCACCCATAAGAATACATGTAAAAAAAATTGCGCCTACCGACATCATTGTGTTACGACACTTATAAATCACACAGCCACACAAATGGTATGGTGGTTGCTGTACATGCAGATTTCTTTCTACGCAAATTCTCCCTGCAAACACTTTTGTAAATTTTTGGCGATAAATTGTTTGGCTATCTTTCCCAGCGAATAAGAATCGCCACCATCGCCTAGGCCTTATTCATTAGAGATGAATACGCGTTAGTGCACAATTTACTCGACATTTTTGTGAAAATAAGTCAGTTCTGAGAAAGTTTGATGACACGAATCGCGTGCCATCGCCTACGCTTTACACATAAGCGATGACTACGCGATCGTACACAATTAGCGAAATATTTTATAGTAAACAAACTAGTTCTGGCAAGAATCGCGTACCATCGCCTAGGCTTTATACGATGAATGCCGATCGCACACAAGTATCGAGACATTTTTCTGATTAGCGAAATGCGAATCGTCAACGGTACGCCAAATGCGATTCGCGAATCGCCTGAGAGCTCGCGGGCGATTCATCGCCGCAATTTCACACAACTGGCGGGCGAATCGCCCGCGAATTGTCGGCGATAGCTAAATGTTTGCAGGGCTGACAAACGCACAATGTTATTGCTTTAATTGCCATTTGGCTATCTGTGAAGATGTTGCTTCACACACACCGTGATTGCTCGAACTTCTGCTAGAAATACCGTGTTATGGTCAGGGAGGCGGAAATGAAGTTCGACTTCCGGTTCATCAATAAAAAGTCCCAGACCCGTCCTTCCTCCTCGCTTGGACCCATCCGTGTAGCAGCTGGTTCCCACTGACACATGGGCCAAAGTTCCATTTTCCCAAGAGCGTCTGTCTGGCACAAACGTATCACAGGTAGCTGTAAGCCGCACTTCAGGTATGCGGTCAGAGATTTCTGGCGTTTAAATGTGACCAACTAGAAAATCTTCTAATGGTACGACTTGTGGTCTCGATTTAACCATTCACCAATCACTTGTAGACGTCTTGCTGTGAGGGCTGCCTCATACTTTATACGGATGTCTATTGGTTGGATGCGCATTATAGTCTCCAACGCTTTTGTTGGTGCAGTCTAAATGCCCCGCTTATGCCTAGACAGCACATACGTTGAATTTTTTGCAAAGGTATTACGTTGCAATCCTTGTCCATTGATGTCCACCACACTACACAGGCGTAGGTGATTATTGGTCTAACCACGCTCATGTAAAGCCAGTGAGTCATATTTGGACGTAGTCCCCATTTTAAACCTATAGCTCTTCTGCACAACGACCAACATCTGTGGGTCTTTGTAACTCTTTCTTCAAGATAATCTTTCCAGTACAGTTTCTGATCCAAGACGACTCCCAAGTATTTTACCTTTTTAGTTATAGCAATTGTCTCATTCAGGAATCGAGGCCGGGTATCGAGGGTCTTCATTTCCTTGTAAAAAGACATATTTCTGTTTTCTCTGGGTTAACCTTTAATCCCCTTGGTTGTGCCCAGTTATATGCTATGTTAGGTGCCTCTTCACCTCTTCTACATAATAGATTTGGATGAAAGCCCCTTAGAAGTATTACAACGTCGTCTGCATAACAGACTGGTTTAAGTCCTTCATTGGTGAGGGCTTTTAGGAGACTGTGTATCGTCGTAACCCATAGAAGAGGCGATAAAATACCCCCCTGAGGTGTACCACGATTTACCTTGTCTCTAATTTTTACGCCATATGACCCACAAATAATCCACCTATTCCTTAGCATATTGTTGTCCAGTTTTTCAGCGCCCGGTCAATCTGAAACTCGTCTAAGGACTGGATAAGTGTATTGGTCTGCACATTGTTAAATGCGCCCTCAATGTATATGCAATCAGCAAGTGTATACATTTCTTTACTGAAGGACTCTTCTATGTGGTACACTACCTCATGCAGAGCTGTTTCCACTGATCTTCCTTTGACATAGGCGTGTTGTTTGAATTTTAGCCTGTCATCCGCTATTTTACTTTTGACCATGTTATCAATTATTCGGTCCATTGTTTTCAACAGGAAAGAAGTTAGCCTAATGGGTCGATAAGCCTCTAGGGTCGTATAACTCGCCTTGCCAGGCTTTGGTATGAAGACCACCCTTGATTCCTGCCAGTTTTTTGGGGTATAAGAATGGGTTAGGCATGCAGTGATCACTCCAGCCAAGCAAAGGCGACATTACCAATGTACAATGTATGACCCAGACAATGAGTCAAAGGAAGGGTAGGGAGAACCAAGAGGAGAGGTTCTCGATCGAAATTTTTGTTATTGTTACACTAAATAGGCGCTCTTGCAGCCGAAGGTAATGAGAGTTGAAAACCAATATAAACAAACGAGCGACACTATGCACTACACTCTGCACGACCGAAATGATTTGAAATTATTTTAACAATTTAAAGCGAAGAAATCAAACCGAAACGAAATATTAATGCTTTGTATATGGAATAGAATTATTCCCGATTGATTTTTAGCGCGAATTAGCAACAAAATGACGATGATCCCAGCAAAATTTCTCATTACCAAATAATCCGACAAGTAAGCAAAGTTCGATAATGGTAAGTACTTATTATTTAGCCACTTTTCTCATTATTTTAACATGGGGATGTCATTGGAGGAAAGTTCTTCCCAAAAGCATACAATAAAGTACCATAATAAGTACTTATTTGTAGCATAGGCATACCACATAAATATGTGCTTATATTTTCACGATTTTAAGTACTTGAATAATGCATTAACAAAAAGTTATAAAATAAGTAGTAGATATGGTAGATATTTAGAAATGACCATTTAAAGTGATTTTGAGCATATTTCTCGAAACAAACAATTTCCTCATGCCAGATTCGAATTTCTGAACCCAAACTCCCATGTAAAAAATTCTTCAAAGGATTTACATCATGTGATATACGTAAATATTTATGGTATTTTCATTCAAATCTGCACGTATTATTTGAAAACATGTTGCATTATTTTAATTTGGCAACATGATTTTGATATTATTCGTAAAAAATCACTTATTTCTGTTATTATTGGTAAGTCATTATTAATAAACCGAAAGTAATGCAGCGAATAATGAGATGTCATTATTTGGTAATGCAGCCAATAATGACAGGTACTTACCAAGATTTTGCTGGGATGTGGACTCTATATTTTAACGAAAAAAACGCGATAGGGTTTTCGAAAGCCGACCAAAATCTACTGTTTTATTTTAAATAAATAAAAAAACTCGCGACACTCACTAGTTTACTGAATGTACGTACCAATGTTTTTGTTGTAGAAAGATCCCAGCAAAATTTATCATTACCAAATAATCCGACGAGTAAGCAAAGTTCGATAATGGTAAGTACTTATTATTTAGCCACTTTTCTCATTATTTTAACATGGGGATGTCATTGGAAAGTACTTCCCAAAAGCATACAATAAAGTAGCATAATAAGTACTTATGTGTAGCATAGGCATACCACATAAATATGTGCTTATATTTTCACGATTTTAAGTACTTGAATAATGCATTACCAATAAGTCATAAAATAAGTAATATATATGTAGAAATGGCCATTTAAAGTGATTATTTGCATATTGTCGCGCATTTTTCTGGAAACAAACAATTTCATCATGCCAGATTTGAATTTCCGAACCCTGTGAAAAATTCTTCAACGGTCTAACATTATACGTAAGTATTTATGGTATTTTCATTCAAATCTGCACGTATTATTTGAAAACATGTTGAAAAATAAATAAATCTTGTGCATATGTTGTATATCTTGTACATATAGCCAAAATTGCATTATATCAAAAATTGCCAAAATTATTTTGATAGCAAAAAATTAATTATTTCTGTTGTTATTGGTAAGTCATTATTAATAAGCCGAAAGTAATGCGGCAAATAATGAGATGTCATTATTTGGTAATGCAGGGAATAATGACAGGTACTTACCAAAATTTTGCTGGGATGGTTTGTTGATGAGGTGATGAGTGGTTTGGCGACGATGATGAGGAAGGTGAGGTGTGTGCAATGATGATCCCTTCAAAAGCAGCAAAAAACAAACTGATTGTCAACGGTACTAATTCACAGTCCGGCTCGATGCGACCAATGATTACGCTGGCGGTGGAGTAGGGGAGCAAAAGAGTTTTTACAACGAAAGAGAGAATAAGAATAATAGGCAAGGTGCCTGTTGTTTATTGTCGTTTTTGATGCTAAGTTTGGTAACGAAGATTTACCTTTATAACAATTGTACAGCAACATGGAGAGGTGGCGGAGCAAGTGTCAAAGAACAAGAAAACGAAAGGCTACTCGTTAAAATTCGCAAAGCTACGAGTAATACTACAAAGATGCAGGAATGAGAGGTAGGCAGATTTTAATTCTGTTCTGACGACAGGCCGCCAGCCTTGACGAAATTTCATCACGAATACACCCATAAGAATACATGTAAAAAAAGTGCGCCTACCGACAATATTGTGTTACGACACTTATAAATCACACAAATGGTATGGTGGTTGCTGTACATGCAGATTTCTTTCTACGCAAATTCTCCCTGCAAACACTTTTGTAAATTTTTGGCGATAAATTGTTTGGCGATCTTTCCCAGCGAATAAGAATCGCAACCATCGCCTAGGCCTTATTCATTAGAGATGAATACGCGTTTGTGCACAATTTACTCGAATTTTTTTTGAAAATAGGTCAGTTCTGAGAAAATTTGATGACACGAATCGCGTACCATCGCCTACGCTTTACACATAAGCGATGACTACGCGATCGTACACAATTAGCGAAATATTTTATAGTAAACAAATTAGATCTGGCAAGAATCGCGTACCATCGCCTAGGCTTTATACGATGAATGCCGATCGCACACAAGTATCGAGACATTTGTCTGATTAGCGAAATGCTAATCGTCAACGGTACGCCAAATGCGATTCGCGAATCGCCTGAGAGCTCGCGGGCGATTCATCGCCGCAATTTCACACAACTGGCGGGCGAATCGCCCGCGAATTGTCGGCAATAGCTAAATGTTTGCAGGGCTGACAAACGCACAATGTTATTGCTTTAATCGCCATTTGGCTATCTGTGAAGATGTTGGTTCACACACACCGTGATTGCTCGAACTTCTGCTAGAAATACCGTGTTATGGTCAGGGAGGCGGAAATGAAGTTCGACTTCTGGTTCATCAATAAAAAGTCCCAGACCCGTCCTTCCTCCTCGCTTAGACCCATCCGTGTAGCAGCTGGTTCCCACTGACACATGGGCCAAAGTTCCATTTCCCAAGAGCGTCTGTCTGGCACAAACGTATCACAGGTAGCTGTAAGCCGCACTTCAGGAATGCGGTCGGAGATTTCTGGCGTTTAAATGTGACCAACTAGAAAATCTTCTGATGGTACGACTTGTGGTCTCGATTTAACCATTCACCCATCACTTGTAGACGTCTTGCTGTGAGGACTGACAAACGCACAATGTTATTGCTTTAATCGCCATTTGGCTATCTGTGAAGATGTTGGTTCACACACACCGTGATTGCTCGAACTTCTGCTAGAAATACCGTGTTATGGTCAGGGAGGCGGAAATGAAGTTCGACTTCTGGTTCATCAATAAAAAGTCCCAGACCCGTCCTTCCTCCTCGCTTGGACCCATCCGTGTAGCAGCTGGTTCCCACTTACACATGGGCCAAAGTTCCATTTTCCCAAGAGCGTCTGTCTGGCACAAACGTATCCCAGGTAGCTGTAAGCCGCACTTCAGGAATGCGGTCAGAGATTTCTGGCGTTTAAATGTGACCAACTAGAAAATCTTCTGATGGTACGACTTGTGGTCTCGATTTAACCATTCACCCATCACTTGTAGACGTCTTGCTGTGAGGGCTGCCTCATACTTTATACGTATGTCTATTGGTTGGATGTGCATTACAGTCTCCAACGATTTTGTTGGTGCAGTTCTAAATGGCCCGCTTATGCCTAGACAGCACATACGTTGAATTTTTTGCAAAGGTATTACGTTGCAATCCTTGTCCATTGATGTCCACCACACTACACAGGCGTAGATGATTATTCGTCTAACCACGCTCATGTAAAGCCAGTGAGTCATATTTGGACGTAGTCCCCATTTTAAACCTATAGCTCTTCTGCACAACGCCCAACATCTGTGGGTCTTTGTAACTCTTTCTTCAAGATGATCTTTCCAGTACAGTTTCTGATCCAAGACTACTCCCAAGTATTTTACCTTTTTAGTTATAGCAATTGTCTCATTCAGGAATCGAGGCCGGGTATCGAGGGTCTTCATTTCCTTGTAAAAAGACATATTTCTGTTTTCTCTGGGTTAACCTTTAATCCCCTTGGTTGTGCCCAGTTATATGCTATGTTAGGTGCCTCTTCACCTCTTCTACATAATAGATTTGGATGAAAGCCCCTTAGAAGTATTACAACGTCGTCTGCATAACAGACTGGTTTAAGTCCTTCATTGGTGAGGGCTTTTAGGAGACTGTGTATCGTCGTAACCCATAGAAGAGGCGATAAAATACCCCCCTGAGGTGTACCACGATTTACCTTGTCTCTAATTTTTACGCCATATGACCCACAAATAATCCACCTATTCCTTAGCATATTGTTGTCCAGTTTTTCAGCGCCCGGTCAATCTGAAACTCGTCTAAGGACTGGATAAGTGTATTGGTCTGCACATTGTTAAATGCGCCCTCAATGTATATGCAATCAGCAAGTGTATACATTTCTTTACTGAAGGACTCTTCTATGTGGTACACTACCTCATGCAGAGCTGTTTCCACTGATCTTCCTTTGACATAGGCGTGTTGTTTGAATTTTAGCCTGTCATCCGCTATTTTACTTTTGACCATGTTATCAATTATTCGGTCCATTGTTTTCAACAGGAAAGAAGTTAGCCTAATGGGTCGATAAGCCTCTAGGGTCGTATAACTCGCCTTGCCAGGCTTTGGTATGAAGACCACCCTTGATTCCTGCCAGTTTTTTGGGGTATAAGAATGGGTTAGGCATGCAGTGATCACTCCAGCCAAGCAAAGGCGACATTACCAATGTACAATGTATGACCCAGACAATGAGTCAAAGGAAGGGTAGGGAGAACCAAGAGGAGAGGTTCTCGATCGAAATTTTTGTTATTGTTACACTAAATAGGCGCTCTTGCAGCCGAAGGTAATGAGAGTTGAAAACCAATATAAACAAACGAGCGACACTATGCACTACACTCTGCACGACCGAAATGATTTGAAATTATTTTAACAATTTAAAGCGAAGAAATCAAACCGAAACGAAATATTAATGCTTTGTATATGGAATAGAATTATTCCCGATTGATTTTTAGCGCGAATTAGCAACAAAATGACGATGATCCCAGCAAAATTTCTCATTACCAAATAATCCGACAAGTAAGCAAAGTTCGATAATGGTAAGTACTTATTATTTAGCCACTTTTCTCATTATTTTAACATGGGGATGTCATTGGAGGAAAGTTCTTCCCAAAATCATACAATAGAGTACCATAATAAGTACTTATTTGTAGCATAGGCATACCACATAAATATGTGCTTATATTTTCACGATTTTAAGTACTTGAATAATGCATTAACAAAAAGTTATAAAATAAGTAGTAGATATGGTAGATATTTAGAAATGACCATTTAAAGTGATTTTGAGCATATTTCTCGAAACAAACAATTTCCTCATGCCAGATTCGAATTTCTGAACCCAAACTCCCAAAATTTATCATTACCAAATAATCCGACGAGTAAGCAAAGTTCGATAATGGTAAGTACTTATTATTTAGCCACTTTTCTCATTATTTTAACATGGGGATGTCATTGGAAAGTACTTCCCAAAAGCATACAATAAAGTAGCATAATAAGTACTTATGTGTAGCATAGGCATACCACATAAATATGTGCTTATATTTTCACGATTTTAAGTACTTGAATAATGCATTACCAATAAGTCATAAAATAAGTAATATATATGTCGAAATGGCCATTTAAAGTGATTATTTGCATATTGTCGCGCATTTTTCTGGAAACAAACAATTTCATCATGCCAGATTTGAATTTCCGAACCCTGTGAAAAATTCTTCAACGGTCTAACATTATACGTAAGTATTTATGGTATTTTCATTCAAATATGCACGTATTATTTGCAAACATGTTGAAAAATAAATAAATCTTGTGCATATGTTGTATATCTTGTACATATAGCCAAAATTGCATTATATCAAAAATTGCCAAAATTATTTTGATAGCAAAAAATTAATTATTTCTGTTGTTATTGGTAAGTCATTATTAATAAGCCGAAAGTAATGCAGCAAATAATGAGATGTCATTATTTGGTAATGCAGGGAATAATGACAGGTACTTACCAAAATTTTGCTGGGATGGTTTGTTGATGAGGTGATGTGGTTTGGCGACGATGATGAGGAAGGTGAGGTGTGTGCAATGATGATCCCTTCAAAAGCAGCAAAAAACAAACTGATTGTCAACGGTACTAATTCACAGTCCGGCTCGATGCGACCAATGATTACGCTGGCGGTGGAGTAGGGGAGCAAAAGAGTTTTTACAACGAAAGAGAGAATAAGAATAATAGGCAAGGTGCCTGTTGTTTATTGTCGTTTTTGATGCTAAGTTTGGTAACGAAGATTTACCTTTATAACAATTGTACAGCAACATGGAGAGGTGGCGGAGCAAGTGTCAAAGAACAAGAAAACGAAAGGCTACTCGTTAAAATTCGCAAAGCTACGAGTAATACTACAAAGATGCAGGAATGAGAGGTAGGCAGATTTTAATTCTGTTCTGACGACAGGCCGCCAGCCTTGACGAAATTTCATCACGAATACACCCATAAGAATACATGTAAAAAAAGTGCGCCTACCGACAATATTGTGTTACGACACTTATAAATCACACAAATGGTATGGTGGTTGCTGTACATGCAGATTTCTTTCTACGCAAATTCTCCCTGCAAACACTTTTGTAAATTTTTGGCGATAAATTGTTTGGCGATCTTTCCCAGCGAATAAGAATCGCAACCATCGCCTAGGCCTTATTCATTAGAGATGAATACGCGTTTGTGCACAATTTACTCGAATTTTTTTGAAAATAGGTCAGTTCTGAGAAAATTTGATGACACGAATCGCGTACCATCGCCTACGCTTTACACATAAGCGATGACTACGCGATCGTACACAATTAGCGAAATATTTTATAGTAAACAAATTAGATCTGGCAAGAATCGCGTACCATCGCCTAGGCTTTATACGATGAATGCCGATCGCACACAAGTATCGAGACATTTGTCTGATTAGCGAAATGCGAATCGTCAACGGTACGCCAAATGCGATTCGCGAATCGCCTGAGAGCTCGCGGGCGATTCATCGCCGCAATTTCACACAACTGGCGGGCGAATCGCCCGCGAATTGTCGGCAATAGCTAAATGTTTGCAGGGCTGACAAACGCACAATGTTATTGCTTTAATCGCCATTTGGCTATCTGTGAAGATGTTGGTTCACACACACCGTGATTGCTCGAACTTCTGCTAGAAATACCGTGTTATGGTCAGGGAGGCGGAAATGAAGTTCGACTTCTGGTTCATCAATAAAAAGTCCCAGACCCGCCCAGATTTACATCATGTGATATACGTAAATATTTATGGTATTTTCATTCAAATCTGCACGTATTATTTGAAAACATGTTGCATTATTTTAATTTGGCAACATGATTTTGATAATATTCGTAAAAAATCACTTATTTCTGTTATTATTGGTAAGTCATTATTAATAAACCGAAAGTAATGCAGCGAATAATGAGATGTCATTATTTGGTAATGCAGGGAATAATGACAGGTACTTACCAAGATTTTGCTGGGATGTGGACTCTATATTTTAACGAAAAAAACGCGATAGGGTTTTCGAAAGCCGACCAAAATCTACTGTTTTATTTTAAATAAATAAAAAAACTCGCGACACTCACTAGTTTACTGAATGTACGTACCAATGTTTTTGTTGTAGAAAGATCCCAGCAAAATTTATCATTACCAAATAATCCGACGAGTAAGCAAAGTTCGATAATGGTAAGTACTTATTATTTAGCCACTTTTCTCATTATTTTAACATGGGGATGTCATTGGAAAGTACTTCCCAAAAACATACAATAAAGTAGCATAATAAGTACTTATGTGTAGCATAGGCATACCACATAAATATGTGCTTATATTTTCACGATTTTAAGTACTTGAATAATGCATTACCAATAAGTCATAAAATAAGTAATATATATGTAGAAATGGCCATTTAAAGTGATTATTTGCATATTGTCGCGCATTTTTCTGGAAACAAACAATTTCATCATGCCAGATTTGAATTTCCGAACCCTGTGAAAAATTCTTCAACGGTCTAACATTATACGTAAGTATTTATGGTATTTTCATTCAAATCTGCACGTATTATTTGAAAACATGTTGAAAAATAAATAAATCTTGTGCATATGTTGTATATCTTGTACATATAGCCAAAATTGCATTATATCAAAAATTGCCAAAATTATTTTGATAGCAAAAAATTTATTATTTCTGTTGTTATTGGTAAGTCATTATTAATAAGCCGAAAGTAATGCAGCAAATAATGAGATGTCATTATTTGGTAATGCAGGGAATAATGACAGGTACTTACCAAAATTTTGCTGGGATGGTTTGTTGATGAGGTGATGAGTGGTTTGGCGACGATGATGAGGAAGGTGAGGTGTGTGCAATGATGATCCCTTCAAAAGCAGCAAAAAACAAACTGATTGTCAACGGTACTAATTCACAGTCCGGCTCGATGCGACCAATGATTACGCTGGCGGTGGAGTAGGGGAGCAAAAGAGTTTTTACAACGAAAGAGAGAATAAGAATAATAGGCAAGGTGCCTGTTGTTTATTGTCGTTTTTGATGCTAAGTTTGGTAACGAAGATTTACCTTTATAACAATTGTACAGCAACATGGAGAGGTGGCGGAGCAAGTGTCAAAGAACAAGAAAACGAAAGGCTACTCGTTAAAATTCGCAAAGCTACGAGTAATACTACAAAGATGCAGGAATGAGAGGTAGGCAGATTTTAATTCTGTTCTGACGACAGGCCGCCAGCCTTGACGAAATTTCATCACGAATACACCCATAAGAATACATGTAAAAAAAGTGCGCCTACCGACAATATTGTGTTACGACACTTATAAATCACACAAATGGTATGGTGGTTGCTGTACATGCAGATTTCTTTCTACGCAAATTCTCCCTGCAAACACTTTTGTAAATTTTTGGCGATAAATTGTTTGGCGATCTTTCCCAGCGAATAAGAATCGCAACCATCGCCTAGGCCTTATTCATTAGTTAAAATTCGCAAAGCTACGAGTAATACTACAAAGATGCAGGAATGAGAGGTAGGCAGATTTTAATTCTGTTCTGACGACAGGCCGCCAGCCTTGACGAAATTTCATCACGAATACACCCATAAGAATACATGTAAAAAAAGTGCGCCTACCGACAATATTGTGTTACGACACTTATAAATCACACAAATGGTATGGTGGTTGCTGTACATGCAGATTTCTTTCTACGCAAATTCTCCCTGCAAACACTTTTGTAAATTTTTGGCGATAAATTGTTTGGCGATCTTTCCCAGCGAATAAGAATCGCAACCATCGCCTAGGCCTTATTCATTAGAGATGAATACGCGTTTGTGCACAATTTACTCGAATTTTTTTGAAAATAGGTCAGTTCTGAGAAAATTTGATGACACGAATCGCGTACCATCGCCTACGCTTTACACATAAGCGATGACTACGCGATCGTACACAATTAGCGAAATATTTTATAGTAAACAAATTAGATCTGGCAAGAATCGCGTACCATCGCCTAGGCTTTATACGATGAATGCCGATCGCACACAAGTATCGAGACATTTGTCTGATTAGCGAAATGCGAATCGTCAACGGTACGCCAAATGCGATTCGCGAATCGCCTGAGAGCTCGCGGGCGATTCATCGCCGCAATTTCACACAACTGGCGGGCGAATCGCCCGCGAATTGTCGGCAATAGCTAAATGTTTGCAGGGCTGACAAACGCACAATGTTATTGCTTTAATCGCCATTTGGCTATCTGTGAAGATGTTGGTTCACACACACCGTGATTGCTCGAACTTCTGCTAGAAATACCGTGTTATGGTCAGGGAGGCGGAAATGAAGTTCGACTTCTGGTTCATCAATAAAAAGTCCCAGACCCGCCCAGATTTACATCATGTGATATACGTAAATATTTATGGTATTTTCATTCAAATCTGCACGTATTATTTGAAAACATGTTGCATTATTTTAATTTGGCAACATGATTTTGATAATATTCGTAAAAAATCACTTATTTCTGTTATTATTGGTAAGTCATTATTAATAAACCGAAAGTAATGCAGCGAATAATGAGATGTCATTATTTGGTAATGCAGGGAATAATGACAGGTACTTACCAAGATTTTGCTGGGATGTGGACTCTATATTTTAACGAAAAAAACGCGATAGGGTTTTCGAAAGCCGACCAAAATCTACTGTTTTATTTTAAATAAATAAAAAAACTCGCGACACTCACTAGTTTACTGAATGTACGTACCAATGTTTTTGTTGTAGAAAGATCCCAGCAAAATTTATCATTACCAAATAATCCGACGAGTAAGCAAAGTTCGATAATGGTAAGTACTTATTATTTAGCCACTTTTCTCATTATTTTAACATGGGGATGTCATTGGAAAGTACTTCCCAAAAACATACAATAAAGTAGCATAATAAGTACTTATGTGTAGCATAGGCATACCACATAAATATGTGCTTATATTTTCACGATTTTAAGTACTTGAATAATGCATTACCAATAAGTCATAAAATAAGTAATATATATGTAGAAATGGCCATTTAAAGTGATTATTTGCATATTGTCGCGCATTTTTCTGGAAACAAACAATTTCATCATGCCAGATTTGAATTTCCGAACCCTGTGAAAAATTCTTCAACGGTCTAACATTATACGTAAGTATTTATGGTATTTTCATTCAAATCTGCACGTATTATTTGAAAACATGTTGAAAAATAAATAAATCTTGTGCATATGTTGTATATCTTGTACATATAGCCAAAATTGCATTATATCAAAAATTGCCAAAATTATTTTGATAGCAAAAAATTAATTATTTCTGTTGTTATTGGTAAGTCATTATTAATAAGCCGAAAGTAATGCAGCAAATAATGAGATGTCATTATTTGGTAATGCAGGGAATAATGACAGGTACTTACCAAAATTTTGCTGGGATGGTTTGTTGATGAGGTGATGAGTGGTTTGGCGACGATGATGAGGAAGGTGAGGTGTGTGCAATGATGATCCCTTCAAAAGCAGCAAAAAACAAACTGATTGTCAACGGTACTAATTCACAGTCCGGCTCGATGCGACCAATGATTACGCTGGCGGTGGAGTAGGGGAGCAAAAGAGTTTTTACAACGAAAGAGAGAATAAGAATAATAGGCAAGGTGCCTGTTGTTTATTGTCGTTTTTGATGCTAAGTTTGGTAACGAAGATTTACCTTTATAACAATTGTACAGCAACATGGAGAGGTGGCGGAGCAAGTGTCAAAGAACAAGAAAACGAAAGGCTACTCGTTAAAATTCGCAAAGCTACGAGTAATACTACAAAGATGCAGGAATGAGAGGTAGGCAGATTTTAATTCTGTTCTGACGACAGGCCGCCAGCCTTGACGAAATTTCATCACGAATACACCCATAAGAATACATGTAAAAAAAGTGCGCCTACCGACAATATTGTGTTACGACACTTATAAATCACACAAATGGTATGGTGGTTGCTGTACATGCAGATTTCTTTCTACGCAAATTCTCCCTGCAAACACTTTTGTAAATTTTTGGCGATAAATTGTTTGGCGATCTTTCCCAGCGAATAAGAATCGCAACCATCGCCTAGGCCTTATTCATTAGAGATGAATACGCGTTTGTGCACAATTTACTCGAATTTTTTTTGAAAATAGGTCAGTTCTGAGAAAATTTGATGACACGAATCGCGTACCATCGCCTACGCTTTACACATAAGCGATGACTACGCGATCGTACACAATTAGCGAAATATTTTATAGTAAACAAATTAGATCTGGCAAGAATCGCGTACCATCGCCTAGGCTTTATACGATGAATGCCGATCGCACACAAGTATCGAGACATTTGTCTGATTAGCGAAATGCGAATCGTCAACGGTACGCCAAATGCGATTCGCGAATCGCCTGAGAGCTCGCGGGCGATTCATCGCCGCAATTTCACACAACTGGCGGGCGAATCGCCCGCGAATTGTCGGCAATAGCTAAATGTTTGCAGGGCTGACAAACGCACAATGTTATTGCTTTAATCGCCATTTGGCTATCTGTGAAGATGTTGGTTCACACACACCGTGATTGCTCGAACTTCTGCTAGAAATACCGTGTTATGGTCAGGGAGGCGGAAATGAAGTTCGACTTCTGGTTCATCAATAAAAAGTCCCAGACCCGTCCTTCCTCCTCGCTTAGACCCATCCGTGTAGCAGCTGGTTCCCACTGACACATGGGCCAAAGTTCCATTTCCCAAGAGCGTCTGTCTGGCACAAACGTATCACAGGTAGCTGTAAGCCGCACTTCAGGAATGCGGTCGGAGATTTCTGGCGTTTAAATGTGACCAACTAGAAAATCTTCTGACGGTACGACTTGTGGTATCGATTTAACCATTCACCCATCACTTGTAGACGTCTTGCTGTGAGGACTGACAAACGCACAATGTTATTGCTTTAATCGCCATTTGGCTATCTGTGAAGATGTTGGTTCACACACACCGTGATTGCTCGAACTTCTGCTAGAAATACCGTGTTATGGTCAGGGAGGCGGAACTGAAGTTCGACTTCTGGTTCATCAATAAAAAGTCCCAGACCCGTCCTTCCTCCTCGCTTGGACCCATCCGTGTAGCAGCTGGTTCCCACTTACACATGGGCCAAAGTTCCATTTTCCCAAGAGCGTCTGTCTGGCACAAACGTATCACAGGTAGCTGTAAGCCGCACTTCAGGAATGCGGTCAGAGATTTCTGGCGTTTAAATGTGACCAACTAGAAAATCTTCTGATGGTACGACTTGTGGTCTCGATTTAACCATTCACCCATCACTTGTAGACGTCTTGCTGTGAGGGCTGCCTCATACTTTATACGTATGTCTATTGGTTGGATGTGCATTACAGTCTCCAACGATTTTGTTGGTGCAGTTCTAAATGGCCCGCTTATGCCTAGACAGCACATACGTTGAATTTTTTGCAAAGGTATTACGTTGCAATCCTTGTCCATTGATGTCCACCACACTACACAGGCGTAGATGATTATTCGTCTAACCACGCTCATGTAAAGCCAGTGAGTCATATTTGGACGTAGTCCCCATTTTAAACCTATAGCTCTTCTGCACAACGCCCAACATCTGTGGGTCTTTGTAACTCTTTCTTCAAGATGCTCTTTCCAGTACAGTTTCTGATCCAAGACTACTCCCAAGTATTTTACCTTTTTAGTTATATCAATTGTCTCATTCAGGAATCGAGGCCGGGTATCGAGGGTCTTCGTTTTCCTTGTAAAAAGACATATTTCTGTTTTCTCTGGGTTAACATTTAATCCCCTTGGTTGTGCCCAGTTATATGCTATGTTAAGTGCCTCTTCAGCTCTTCTACATAATAGATTTGGATGAAAGCCCCTTAGAAGTATTACAACGTCGTCTGCATAACAGACTGGTTTAAGTCCTTCATTTGTGAGGGCTTTTAGGAGACTGTGTATCGTCGTAACCCATAGAAGAGGCGATAAAATACCCCCCTGAGGTATACCACGATTTACCTTGTCTCTAATTTTTACGCCATATGACCCACAAATAATCCACCTATTCCTTAGCATATTGTTGATCCAGTTTTTCAGCGCCCGGTCAACCTGAAACTCGTCTAAGGACTGGATAAGTGTATTGGTCTGCACATTGTTAAATGCGCCCTCAATGTCTATGCAATCAGCAAGTGTATACATTTCTTTACTGAAGGACTCTTCTATGTGGTGCACTACCTCATGCAGAGCTGTTTCCACTGATCTTCCTTTGACATAGGCGTGTTGTTTGAATTTTAGCCTGTCATCCGCTATTTTACTTTTTACCATGTTATCAATTATTCGGTCCATTGTTTTCAACAGGAAAGAAGTTAGGCTAATGGGTCGATAAGCCTCTAGGGTCGTATAACTCGCCTTGCCAGGCTTTGGTATGAAGACCACCCTTGATTCCTGCCAGTTTTTTGGGGTATAAGAATGGGTTAGGCATGCAGCGATCACTCCAGCCAGATGAGTTGATACCAGATCCACCTCAGTCTGCAGAAGTGCTGGAAATGTTCCATCCGGACCCGTAGCTCCAAAGGGAGAGAAACTTTTTATCGCTTCTTTAACCATACCATCTGTTATATCCGTAATAGGTACTTGCAATACATTTTCATTCTGTAACTGTTCCTCTGTTGGTCCAGCATTACCAGTCGGAAAATGAATATTCATCAAGAGTCTTACGGTATCCTCTATAGTTTCCATCCTTTTACCCGTGTCATCCACCAATGTTTCGGTTTGGACATGGGTTTTTGCGATGAACTTTTTCATTTTAGACATGCTGTTAACGCTGTCTACCTGTTCACAGAAAAGCCTCCAGGAGTTACGTTAAGGCGATCTAATGATTTTATTGTATAGTTATAGTTTCCATCCTTTTACCCGTGTCATCCACCAATGTTTCGGTTTGGACATGGGTTTTTGCGTTGAACTTTTTCATTTTAGACATGCTGTTAACGCTGTCTACCTGTTCACAGAAAAGCCTCCAGGAGTTACGTTTCGCCGATCTAATGATTTTATTGTATTCTTTGAGTCTTCGGTGGTAGTCGTCCCAATATACTGATTGTTTTTTGCGTCGAGCTCTGTTGTAAAGTCTGCGGACATCTTTGCCAATCGAGCGAATTTGTCCTGTCATCCAGGGTTTCCCATAGGCAGATTTCCTTTCTCGAAGTGGGCAACTATCGTCGACTGATTTTACATGAGCCTCGGTAATCTTCTTCATATTGATATCAATGTCTTCTGGACATAGATAATCGCGTGTAGGCTGCCCCAATCGATTTCTAAGTAGATTTCCGATATTAGTCCAGTCGGTCTTAGCCTTATTACCGAAACTTATTGGGTTTGGCGGTGGACGTGCAATTTTAAACCTTATATAATGGTGGAGTTTTCATCCGAAACTCTCCACTCATGGATCTCATCAATAAGATTTTCTGAACATATCGATATATCTAATACTTCTTCCCTAATTTTGTTAACAAAGGTTGCAGTGCTTCCTATGTTAAGAGTTATGAGGTGATTTTTATTCAAAAATTCGATAAGGGCGTGTCCCCTTTTATTGGTGTTAGTACTACCCCAAGCGATATGATGGGAGTTGGCGTGACATCCAACTAATAACTCATTACTTGTGTGTTTGGATTCCCTCACCAGACGTTGTAATTCCGACGTAGGTGGCAATGTCGGCGCATCGAATGCCAGATATATTGACGCCAGGTACATATTTCCATTACCTTGCCTCAGCACCGTTGCGTCCGATGTTGACAACTCTGGAGAGAAAATAAAACATAAGTTTTTATGGCACAAAATACAAGTCCTTGGACGAGTAACTGTGTTAGCATAGAAAAGTTTAATCCAGATAGTAATCCACATAGTTTAATCCAGTAACCTTGTTGCTAGTTGTCCATGGTTCCTGGATCAAGCTCCGGTGGAGGTTTATCTGGATGATCTCAATCATTTTCTTTCCAGTAAAAGTTTCTTTTGGGAGTCTATCCTATCTGGCGGCACTCCCTCATTATTTAGTAGTTGGTCATTCTCCTCCTTTCATTCACTACCTATTACACCATCTTCCAGTTGACAATTTTTGGAGGCGGTGTTATTTTTTGTCGCTCCCTCATTGTTTTGAATCGTTTTGTGGCTCTTTTTTTTATCACCACCGTTGCTGGGAACTTCATGCAGTAGTGGCAGTACTATTGTTGAACTGGTGGTGTTATTGACTACTTCCACATCAGTTTTTGGCAGTGTCTCACTTGTCTCCATCCGTTCACTCGATTCATCTGTCCTGCCAATTTTGAAAAAGACTGGCCAGATCAAGAAGTACGCCATGCTTCATCTGTCTTATCATTTGTTTTGCCTGCGGCTGGATGTGCTCTTGTTTCATTTTCGACTTCGGGATCCAAGGCACCAAAGCTCGTAGAAGTTGCTTGCTCACGATTGTTCGATAACGACGACACATGACTCGTGAGTGAATCAACGCTTGTCGCCGGCATTGGGTTTTCCCTCCCCTGCGCCGTAATCTCCTTAGTCTTTTTTTAATCATAAATTGGTTGGGGGAGACACCCCCATAGCCAGTATTAGCCCGTAATAGGTACGTCGATATAGGCCTTCGAGGCTGGGCACAGAAATGTCTGTCCAGAGACCGATGCATCCAGTATAACCTACGCTTTAAAAACAACAAACCACGTGGTTGCGTAGTAGGTAGGTGAATAGGTATTGCGTAATAGGTTAAAAACTATCCGCTCTGCGATAACACGTCCGTTCGCTACGACAGGCGGCGACTGACTATTTACTTAAATTCAAAGAAAATTGGATGTTAAATAAATGTAATATTTACTTCAAACTGATGTCAAATATTTATTTTTATTTATTTATTTTTTTATTTTATTTATTTAATATCAATACATAGAAAGCCCAAGAGGCCAATTATGCATGTACTGTGAGATTAATACTATGTATAAAAATAACTTAATTCAAAATATTTTAAAAATTATTAATAAACAAGAGTAATGTTGCTTGCTTGCTTTTATTCGTAATATTTAAATGGCTCCCCAGCCATATGAAAATTGCAGAAAATAAAGGTATAAAGAATTAGGGTCCCATAGCAATCAGACGATAAAAATAGAAAAATATGTACAATATACAATATTAAGGCGGAATGCCATTTAAGTAGTTTATAACTTTTCCCCTGTATGAAGAATATGTGTAAGAGAATAGTTTTAGTAGATTAGGTAATTGGTTCCAAAATCGATAGACCCTTACTAGGAATGAATGCTCATATGTATATCGTAGAGTGCACGAGAGGGATATCAATGTGTACATTGCGCGTCGAATTTATGAATGAAAACTGATTAACTAGAATTTGGGGTTGTGTTGATTTCATGATTTTATAAAAATGAAGTACTGTTCGTAAGTTAAGATAATAGGGAAATGAAAATCCTAGAAATGTCTGAATTAGTTCAGTAACACGGTAATGGTCATGTATTCTTAAATCATAGACATAGCGTACGATCTTTCTAAAAATACTCTCAATTCAATCATGATTATAGGACCAAGTCCCAGAATAGACTTCCATTCCGTAATTCAACAGAGGCTGTTTAAGTTCAAATAGTATTCTTTTAATTTCCCCATTTTATTTTCCTTCATTAAGTGGCAACTAATAATTGTCCCCGGCGTTAGATTCTGTCTACTACTTTACGACTTTGTGGTTTACGACCAAAAGTACGACAGAATCTAAAGAGTAAAAAAGCTACTAAGCTCTTTGTAACTCTTTCTTCAAGATGATCTTTCCAGTACAGTTTCTGATCCAAGACTACTCCCAAGTATTTTACCTTTTTAGTTATATCAATTGTCTCATTCAGGAATCGAGGCCGGGTATCGAGGGTCTTCGTTTTCCTTGTAAAAAGACATATTTCTGTTTTCTCTGGGTTAACATTTAATCCCCTTGGTTGTGCCCAGTTATATGCTATGTTAAGTGCCTCTTCAGCTCTTCTACATAATAGATTTGGATGAAAGCCCCTTAGAAGTATTACAACGTCGTCTGCATAACAGACTGGTTTAAGTCCTTCATTTGTGAGGGCTTTTAGGAGACTGTGTATCGTCGTAACCCATAGAAGAGGCGATAAAATACCCCCCTGAGGTATACCACGATTTACCTTGTCTCTAATTTTTACGCCATATGACCCACAAATAATCCACCTATTCCTTAGCATATTGTTGATCCAGTTTTTCAGCGCCCGGTCAACCTGAAACTCGTCTAAGGACTGGATAAGTGTATTGGTCTGCACATTGTTAAATGCGCCCTCAATGTCTATGCAATCAGCAAGTGTATACATTTCTTTACTGAAGGACTCTTCTATGTGGTGCACTACCTCATGCAGAGCTGTTTCCACTGATCTTCCTTTGACATAGGCGTGTTGTTTGAATTTTAGCCTGTCATCCGCTATTTTACTTTTTACCATGTTATCAATTATTCGGTCCATTGTTTTCAACAGGAAAGAAGTTAGGCTAATGGGTCGATAAGCCTCTAGGGTCGTATAACTCGCCTTGCCAGGCTTTGGTATGAAGACCACCCTTGATTCCTGCCAGTTTTTTGGGGTATAAGAATGGGTTAGGCATGCAGCGATCACTCCAGCCAGATGAGTTGATACCAGATCCACCTCAGTCTGCAGAAGTGCTGGAAATGTTCCATCCGGACCCGTAGCTCCAAAGGGAGAGAAACTTTTTATCGCTTCTTTAACCATACCATCTGTTATATCCGTAATAGGTACTTGCAATACATTTTCATTCTGTAACTGTTCCTCTGTTGGTCCAGCATTACCAGTCGGAAAATGAATATTCATCAAGAGTCTTACGGTATCCTCTATAGTTTCCATCCTTTTACCCGTGTCATCCACCAATGTTTCGGTTTGGACATGGGTTTTTGCGATGAACTTTTTCATTTTAGACATGCTGTTAACGCTGTCTACCTGTTCACAGAAAAGCCTCCAGGAGTTACGTTAAGGCGATCTAATGATTTTATTGTATAGTTATAGTTTCCATCCTTTTACCCGTGTCATCCACCAATGTTTCGGTTTGGACATGGGTTTTTGCGTTGAACTTTTTCATTTTAGACATGCTGTTAACGCTGTCTACCTGTTCACAGAAAAGCCTCCAGGAGTTACGTTTCGCCGATCTAATGATTTTATTGTATTCTTTGAGTCTTCGGTGGTAGTCGTCCCAATATACTGATTGTTTTTTGCGTCGAGCTCTGTTGTAAAGTCTGCGGACATCTTTGCCAATCGAGCGAATTTGTCCTGTCATCCAGGGTTTCCCATAGGCAGATTTCCTTTCTCGAAGTGGGCAACTATCGTCGACTGATTTTACATGAGCCTCGGTAATCTTCTTCATATTGATATCAATGTCTTCTGGGCATAGATAATCGCGTGTAGGCTGCCCCAATCGATTTCTAAGTAGATTTCCGATATTAGTCCAGTCGGTCTTAGCCTTATTACCGAAACTTATTGGGTTTGGCGGTGGACGTGCAATTTTAAACCTTATATAATGGTGGAGTTTTCATCCGAAACTCTCCACTCATGGATCTCATCAATAAGATTTTCTGAACATATCGATATATCTAATACTTCTTCCCTAATTTTGTTAACAAAGGTTGCAGTGCTTCCTATGTTAAGAGTTATGAGGTGATTTTTATTCAAAAATTCGATAAGGGCGTGTCCCCTTTTATTGGTGTTAGTACTACCCCAAGCGATATGATGGGAGTTGGCGTGACATCCAACTAATAACTCATTACTTGTGTGTTTGGATTCCCTCACCAGACGTTGTAATTCCGACGTAGGTGGCAATGTCGGCGCATCGAATGCCAGATATATTGACGCCAGGTACATATTTCCATTACCTTGCCTCAGCACCGTTGCGTCCGATGTTGACAACTCTGGAGAGAAAATAAAACATAAGTTTTTATGGCACAAAATACAAGTCCTTGGACGAGTACCTGTGTTAGCATAGAAAAGTTTAATCCAGATAGTAATCCACATAGTTTAATCCAGTAACCTTGTTGCTAGTTGTCCATGGTTCCTGGATCAAGCTCCGGTGGAGGTTTATCTGGATGATCTCAATCATTTTCTTTCCAGTAAAAGTTTCTTTTGGGAGTCTATCCTATCTGGCGGCACTCCCTCATTATTTAGTAGTTGGCCATTCTCCTCCTTTCATTCACTACCTATTACACCATCTTCCAGTTGACAATTTTTGGAGGCGGTGTTATTTTTTGTCGCTCCCTCATTGTTTTGAATCGTTTTGTGGCTCTTTTTTTATCACCACCGTTGCTGGGAACTTCATGCAGTAGTGGCAGTACTATTGTTGAACTGGTGGTGTTATTGACTACTTCCACATCAGTTTTTGGCAGTGTCTCACTTGTCTCCATCCGTTCACTCGATTCATCTGTCCTGCCAATTTTGAAAAAGACTGTCCAGATCAAGAAGTACGCCATGCTTCATCTGTCTTATCATTTGTTTTGCCTGCGGCTGGATGTGCTCTTGTTTCATTTTCGACTTCGGGATCCAAGGCACCAAAGCTCGTAGAAGTTGCTTGCTCACGATTGTTCGATAACGACGACACATGACTCGTGAGTGAATCAACGCTTGTCGCCGGCATTGGGTTTTCCCTCCCCTGCGCCGTAATCTCCTTAGTCTTTTTTTAATCATAAATTGGTTGGGGGAGACACCCCCATAGCCAGTATTAGCCCGTAATAGGTACGTCGATATAGGCCTTCGAGGCTGGGCACAGAAATGTCTGTCCAGAGACCGATGCATCCAGTATAACCTACGCTTTAAAAACAACAAACCACGTGGTTGTGTAGTAGGTAGGTGAATAGGTATTGCGTAATAGGTTAAAAACTATCCGCTCTGCGATAACACGTCCGTTCGCTACGACAGGCGGCGACTGACTATTTACTTAAATTCAAAGAAAATTGGATGTTAAATAAATGTAATATTTACTTCAAACTGATGTCAAATATTTATTTTTATTTATTTATTTTTTTATTTTATTTATTTAATATCAATACATAGAAAGCCCAAGAGGCCAATTATGCATGTACTGTGAGATTAATACTATGTATAAAAATAACTTAATTCAAAATATTTTAAAAATTATTAATAAACAAGAGTAATGTTGCTTGCTTGCTTTTATTCGTAATATTTAAATGGCTCCCCAGCCATATGAAAATTGCAGAAAATAAAGGTATAAAGAATTAGGGTCCCATAGCAATCAGACGATAAAAATAGAAAAATATGTACAATATACAATATTAAGGCGGAATGCCATTTAAGTAGTTTATAACTTTTCCCCTGTATGAAGAATATGTGTAAGAGAATAGTTTTAGTAGATTAGGTAATTGGTTCCAAAATCGATAGACCCTTACTAGGAATGAATGCTCATATGTATATCGTAGAGTGTACGAGAGGGATATCAATGTGTACATTGCGCGTCGAATTTATGAATGAAAACTGATTAACTAGAATTTGGGGTTGTGTTGATTTCATGATTTTATAAAAATGAAGTACTGTTCGTAAGTTAAGATAATAGGGAAATGAAAATCCTAGAAATGTCTGAATTAGTTCAGTAACACGGTAATGGTCATGTATTCTTAAATCATAGACATAGCGTACGATCTTTCTAAAAATACTCTCAATTCAATCATGATTATAGGACCAAGTCCCAGAATAGACTTCCATTCCGTAATTCAACAGAGGCTGTTTAAGTTCAAATAGTATTCTTTTAATTTCCCCATTTTATTTTCCTTCATTAAGTGGCAACTAATAATTGTCCCCGGCGTTAGATTCTGTCTACTACTTTACGACTTTGAGGTTTACGACCAAAAGTACGACAGAATCTAAAGAGTAAAAAAGCTACTAAGCGCGGCCTTTAGGCATCCCAGCTTTGTTTACTTTTTGTTAAAATCACTCATTATTTGGATTTCGTCCGAACAGCATCCCCAACATTTTGTTATCAAAGGTAAAGTAATTGTTCTACGGCAATTATTACAATAAAACAACTCCAAACATTATTGGAAAAAATTCTAACCACATCTGCCTTTTTATTTTATTTCTTTTCATTTCATTGCTACGCAAACATTGATCCTTCGAGCCGAAGAATTGCTTCCAGCAAATAATTTACTTTCGGTTTTTGTTCTTCTTCTTGAAAAAAGGCAACGACTACGTCGTACACCGCAACAGCAGCGTATAAATGTCTCCTACGAGAACATTTATACGGAAAAAACGCGAATTAGTTCGATACTCCAACTAAAAATTCAAAGAGAATAGTGAAAAAAAGTGCGTGTTTTATTGGTGAATATAGTGATAATTCAAACGTCATCCACAGTGTTTTTTTTATTTTCTTTTATTTATTTATTAAAGGCCTGCAGTGTTTGTTTCAACGAACATTTACGTATTTACTTTGCTGTAAATTACAATAACAACACATACAAGCTCGATTCAAACCCAGTGGTTCGACTCTCAAAAAAACACTGTTGTCGACGTTCAGTTCGTTTCACACGCACACACAAACATTCATAAGATCAGCTGTGGTATATTAGAGTGGGTCGTAATTCTAATTTATTAACGTGGATCGAAATATTATTTAATTTTTTTTGTGAATAAATAAATATTTTTTTTTCGCGATTTCAATTGTTCAGTTCTACGGCTAACAACCAAATATTAATTATTCGTCGTGTCGGTTTATAGCGCACCATACAGTCCGCTAATTAAACATATTTTTAAATATATACCTATTTTATTTCAATATTTTGTAATTTTTTGATTTATTTTTTCCGCTTGCGGCAAGAGATATTTTCGATACACTGCCAAACATTTAGTGTGTTCTACGATACACTGGGAATAATTTAGCGCTGATTCTTATACTGAGAAAAAAAATTGGTTCATTTTTAAAAAATTTTAGTTTTTCATATTTTTTGCTTCACTGAGAAACACCATTGTATTCTACGATACACTGTGAGAGGAATATTGAGAATAATTCAATACACTGAGAAAAAATCGGTGCATTTTTGGGAAATTTTTCAAATTTCCCATTTTATTTTGAAATTTAAAACAATTTTGGGTGACTTTGAGCATTACGTGCTTTCTTATTAACTTATTCGTGTTTTTCGACACATTAATAATAAGAGGTCTCTAGTTTTTATAATTCCTCGGACATTTTCGTGCCAGTCTTTTCTGAATTATTCGACATCTTCTTAGTTTTCTGCTGTATTTTTTGCTTTCTCAGTGCTTTTTGGTACATTTTATCACCACCACATAGAAGAGTCCTTCAGTAAAGAAATGTTGCTGTTTGCATAGACATTGAGGGCGCATTTAACAATGTACAGACCGATACACTTATCCAGTCCTTAGACGAGTTTCAGGTTGACCGGGCGCTGAAAAACTGGATCAACAATATGCTAAGGAATAGGTGGATTATTTGTGGGTCATATGACGTAAAAATTAGAGACAAGGTAAATCGTGGTATACCTCAGGGGGGCATTTTATCGCCTCTTCTATGGGTTACGACGATACACAGTCTCCTAAAAGCCCTCACCAATGAAGGACTTAAACCAGTCTGTTATGCAGACGACGTTGTAATACTTCTAAGGGGCTTTCATCCAAATCTATTATGCAGAAGAGCTGAAGAGGCACTTAACATAGCATATAACTGGGCACAACCAAGGGGATTAAATGTTAACCCAGACAAAACAGAAATATGTCTATTTACAAGGAAAACGAAGATCCCACGTTTTACCCCGCCTCGATTCCTGGATAAGACAATTGCTATAACTCAAAAGGTAAAATACTTGGGAGTAATCTTGGATCAGAAACGGTACTGGAAAGATCATCTTGAAAAAAGAGTTACAAAGTCACACAGATGTTGGTCGTTGTGCAGAAGAGCTATAGGTTTAAAATGGGGACTACGTCCAAATATGACTCACTGACTTTACATGAGCGTGATTAGACCAATAATCACCTACGCCTCTGTAGTGTGGTGGACATCAATGGACAAGAAGTGCAACGTAATACCTTTGCAAAAAATTCAACGTATGTGCTGTCTAGGCATAAGCGGGGCATTTATAACTGCACCAACAAAAGCGGTGGAGACTATACTGCACATCCAACCAATAGACATCCGTATAAAGTATGAGGCAGCCCTCACAGCAAGATGTCTACAAGTGATGGGTGAATGGATAAATCGAGACCACAAGTCGTACCATCAGAAGATTTTAGAATATCTAGTTGGTCACATTCAAACGCCAGAAATCTGGGACCGCATTCCTGAAGTGCGGCTTACAGCTACCTGTGATACGTTTGTGCCAGACAGACGCTCCTGGGAAAATGGAACTTTGGCCCATGTGCCAGTGGGAACCAGTTGCTACACGGATGGGTCCAAGCGAGGAGGAAGGACGGGTCTGGGACTTTTTATTGATGAACCAGAAGTCGAACTTCACTTCCGCCTCCCTAACCATAACACGGTATTTCAAGCAGAAGTTCGAGCAATCACGGAGTGTGTGAACTGGCTCAGTAACACGACAAAGCCTAAATATGCCAACATCTTCACAGATAGCCAAATGGCGATTCAAGCAATAACATCGGGAAGGGTCAAATCCAGAACTGTATTGGACTGTAAAAGAACGATAAATGATTACTCAGCCCAATTGCATATTTGCTGGGTACCAGGACACAACGGAGTGATTGGAAATGAACGGGCAAACAACCTGGCTTCAAAGGTCAGAGAACTTCGAGTAATAAACTTGAAAAATTGGAAACCTTTCGAAGCCACGAAAAATGAGTTGAAGCACTGGGCAGTGATGGCTCATAAAACTGTGTGGAATAGCGCAACAGTAGGAGCAACTGCAAAGATACTGTGGGGTGACCCAAATGAAAAGAAAACAAGAAGTCTTCTGAAACTAAACAAGATCGATATTAGTCAGATGATGAGTGTTCTAACGGGACACTCAAGCTTACAAGCACATCTTCATCGCATAGGACTAGCAGGAAACGACAAATGCAGGGCATGCAGAGAAAACATCGAAACGATGGAACATTTTCGGTGTCACTGCACGGCTTTCACACATGCAAGATCCCAACATTTCGGGTCCGACATAAAAATATGATAAATAAGGAGCGCACAACAGGCCGAACCACTAGCTTAAGTGTATGTCCATGGACATGAGACGTTTAAACATCTCCTCTCTTCAACCTAACCTAACTACTTTCCCATACGACTTTGTGGTTTACGACCAAAAGTACCAGAAAGTACGACAGAATCTAACGAGTAAAAAAGCTACTAAGCGCGGCCTTTAGGCATCCCAGCTTTGTTTACTTTTTGTTAAAATCACTCATTATTTGGATTTCGTCCGAACAGCATCCCCAACATTTTGTTATCAAAGGTAAAGTAATTGTTCTACGACAATTATTACAATAAACAACTCCAAACATTATTGGAAAAAATTCTAACCACATCTGCCATTTTATTTCATTTCATTGCTACGCAAACAGAGCCATTAACAAAGAATGACCCAAACGATATCTTACATGTCTCGGTGTATATGCTTTCAAAGAGTATTACCTTCTTAAAGTAAGGCAGACTCTAGTTGTAGGATTATCAATATGACTTCCAAAATTAAGATTAGAATCAAGAGTAACTCCAAGGCATTTAAGGGAATAAACGAACTCTATTGTTGGTCATTAACAAAGAGAGGTATGAAATATTGCGATTTCGCAAATGGAAACTTATAGCCTTTGTCTTGTTTGGGTTGATCAAAAGATTATCTGCACACATCAAATTAGCTATGAAATCGAGATGAATATTAATAATATTTTCTCAGTATTTGATCTATATAAAAGTAAAATATCATCTGCAAATACGTAGGGTAGACAAACACTAGTTTCAATTTGCGAAATAATATCATTAATGTAAACCAAAAAAAGGAATGGCCCAAAGCTGACCCCTGAAGTAACAACACCAACACTGGAACTGAATCCATTAAAGGAAACGTACTAAGATCGGTCCCTTAAATAAGAGTAAACTAATTTGCAAGCTGTTTTAGAGAAGTAAAATCTAGCACGTAATTTTTCTATCAGGACGGTATGATTAATACTGTCAAAAGCCTTAGAATGGTCCAGCGAAACTAAATTACTACTTTCATGAGTATCCAATTCTTGTCTTATGGAATCTGTAACAGAAAGCAAGGCTGAGGTAGTATTACAGTTTTTTCGGAAAGCAAATTGATTTGGGTGAAAAAGAGAGAAGCCCTCACAGTGCTCCAAAATCTGAATCTTCACCAAGTTTTCAAGAATTTTTGACATAGCAAGTATAGTTATAGGTCTAAAATCAGAATTTCCTGGATTGCCCTTTTTTAAGATTGGTGTAACCCGTCCCAACTTCCAAGCAAATGGAAACTTAGAAACCATAAAAACCGTATTTATTAGATGGAGGAGCAGCGGTGAAATAAGGGGAAACATAATTTTTAAAAACTTAATCGGAACATTATCATTGCCTGAAGCATTTGATTTTATCGAGCTTACTGAATGAGGTCATGCTCAGTCATTGGATGAACTAAGAAAGAATTTGAATTTTAAAAGAAATCATTGAAATTATGTGGCTGCAATAGACTCTACATCATCTCCATCAAGCTCATGGTTATTAGGACCAATACATCCAAGTCTTCGAATTTGTTTCCACATCTGATCTGTCTTCAAACGTTATTTTCTAATAACAGATTTGGCTTTGTTCATTAAGCGACAGTATTCCTTCCAAGTTTCACTAGTACGATTTCTAAGATATGAACCATATGCAATATATCTATCTCTTCTAGTCTGAACACTCTGTCGATTATTGTTAATATTAGACCTAGTTCTAGATGTGGGTACAAAGGCATGCAGTGTATCAACAACATCGTTAACCTTCGCACGCCCAAGACCCACCCGGGTGGGATTTTCGATTTTCAAACATTGATAATTGTGCAAGTTTGGTGTTTTATATCGGTTAATTAGCATAGGCGTAGGATAGAGGAGAGAAGTGGGAGGTACAATGGACACAAAATATGCGGTCAAATATAAGACCCACGCAGTGGGTCTTGGACTAACATGTACATAAATATCTTTGGGCATGCGAAGGTTAATGATAGACAACTGAATATAGACATCATTTGTAGAAAAAATTGGAGATACATTGATCATATTATAATGCAAAATGTAAACGTTCATAATCTTTATACTATGTCCCAAATTGTTGTGATTGAGAAGAAAATTGAAAAAAAAAAAATAAATATAAAACTGTGGTGAGAGGAGAAAAGAGGAAATTGGAGCTGACCTTTATAGGCATGTTGAGAAGGTTGACTTAAAAGAAAAAAGTCCAACAGGGAAGTGCTATTGTTAGATAAATGAAGATGAGTCGGCAGACAGTTGTGGACACACTCAAGACCACACATGGAAGCATGAGATCGGAAATGTGAAGATTTAATGGTATCAAAAAGATTGTGGTTGAAATCACCCATAACAATTATATTTGAGTAACGGTCAAATAGATTGCTATGTAGATCCTCAAGTGCATCAACACATCCTGTGGGTAGATAAACAACTCCAAAAACCTCTACAAATAATGATTCACATACACCATACTGCATTCCATGGTAGACTACTCTATAACGTAATTTGTTAGAGATATATAAACAAACACCACCAGCTCTTCTTGGATGAACATTTCCATATCGATTTACATCACTAGGACGATCATTCCTAACCAAATTATAGTTGGGTATAGTCAAGGAACTAGAATACATATCAGATGTTTCTGAAACCAGATTATATCTAGACCTGAATCAAAGAAGGTGTTTTTGAATTCCTCAAGTTTTACATTTGAATTTGAGGGACTCAAGCTTTGAGCTTTAATGTGCCCAATATTTATGTTTTCAGAATAAGAGGATAAATTGTTCTTCAATAAGTAGTTATTACTGGCTATATGACCAAGATTGTAATTATGAATCACTACATTTTAAGCAATATTCATATTTATTTATATTGCAAAATAATTCAATTTTAACATTTTCAATAGGAAAATAAATGCATTAAATGTGGTTCCTAATTGATTGATAAGCAAAGCAGAAAATACATCAGAAAACATAATGTGAAAAAAATCATCTTCAATCTGATGAATTCCTACCTTGGTTTGATGAAACTTTTCTTTGTTTTTCAACCTACAACACTTTTCATTGGTTTTCAATAAAGATTTGACATCAGTTTGAAGTACATATTACATTATTCCAGTTGTGGACACACTCAAGACCACACATGGAAGCATGAGATCGGAAATGTGAAGATTTAATGGTATCAAAAAGATTGTGGTTGAAATCACCCATAACAATTATATTTGAGTAACGGTCAAATAGATTGCTATGTAGATCCTCAAGTGCATCAACACATCCTGTGGGTAGATAAACAACTCCAAAAACCTCTACAAATAATGATTCACATACACCATACTGCATTCCATGGTAGACTACTCTATAACGTAATTTGTTAGAGATATATAAACAAACACCACCAGCTCTTCTTGGATGAACATTTCCATATCGATTTACATCACTAGGACGATCATTCCTAACCAAATTATAGTTGGGTATAGTCAAGGAACTAGAATACATATCAGATGTTTCTGAAACCAGATTATATCTAGACCTGAATCAAAGAAGGTGTTTTTGAATTCCTCAAGTTTTACATTTGAATTTGAGGGACTCAAGCTTTGAGCTTTAATGTGCCCAATATTTATGTTTTCAGAATAAGAGGATAAATTGTTCTTCAATAAGTAGTTATTACTGGCTATATGACCAAGATTGTAATTATGAATCACTACATTTTAAGCAATATTCATATTTATTTATATTGCAAAATAATTCAATTTTAACATTTTCAATAGGAAAATAAATGCATTAAATGTGGTTCCTAATTGATTGATAAGCAAAGCAGAAAATACATCAGAAAACATAATGTGAAAAAAATCATCTTCAATCTGATGAATTCCTACCTTGGTTTGATGAAACTTTTCTTTGTTTTTCAACCTACAACACTTTTCATTGGTTTTCAATAAAGATTTGACATCAGTTTGAAGTACATATTACATTATTCCAGTTGTGGACACACTCAAGACCACACATGGAAGCATGAGATCGGAAATGTGAAGATTTAATGGTATCAAAAAGATTGTGGTTGAAATCACCCATAACAATTATATTTGAGTAACGGTCAAATAGATTGCTATGTAGATCCTCAAGTGCATCAACACATCCTGTGGGTAGATAAACAACTCCAAAAACCTCTACAAATAATGATTCACATACACCATACTGCATTCCATGGTAGACTACTCTATAACGTAATTTGTTAGAGATATATAAACAAACACCACCAGCTCTTCTTGGATGAACATTTCCATATCGATTTACATCACTAGGACGATCATTCCTAACCAAATTATAGTTGGGTATAGTCAAGGAACTAGAATACATATCAGATGTTTCTGAAACCAGATTATATCTAGACCTGAATCAAAGAAGGTGTTTTTGAATTCCTCAAGTTTTACATTTGAATTTGAGGGACTCAAGCTTTGAGCTTTAATGTGCCCAATATTTATGTTTTCAGAATAAGAGGATAAATTGTTCTTCAATAAGTAGTTATTACTGGCTATATGACCAAGATTGTAATTATGAATCACTACATTTTAAGCAATATTCATATTTATTTATATTGCAAAATAATTCAATTTTAACATTTTCAATAGGAAAATAAATGCATTAAATGTGGTTCCTAATTGATTGATAAGCAAAGCAGAAAATACATCAGAAAACATAATGTGAAAAAAATCATCTTCAATCTGATGAATTCCTACCTTGGTTTGATGAAACTTTTCTTTGTTTTTCAACCTACAACACTTTTCATTGGTTTGATGTAAAACGTTTCATCAACAGTTCTTCGAAAAATTACATTGATTCAATAAAGATTTGACATCAGTTTGAAGTACATATTACATTATTCCTTCTAGTTCTTCTAGTTCTTAAGACCTAATGTAAAACCAACGTGTGGAACGACCCATATACATTTGTACACATTTATACATACATACATTTTGCACTCGTTGTACATATTTATAAAAAGAATTAACTGACCTCTCAGTTTTTTCTATTCTTTCACTTGCATGCTTCTCTGCTTTTATTAAAGCAGAAAAACATGCAAGACATCGATGAAGGAGTGCGTGTTGTTGTTGCTGTTGTTTCTAATTCGATTGCCAAATCTGGGTTTCTGCTTCACTTGTGCGAAGCAGAGCCAGATCTACATACTCCCTTTCAACCGTTGAAGTATTCACCTCGTATTCTAATCTATAAACATACATAAGAAACAAAGAGAATTAAAAGTCTATTTTATAAAACATAAATGTTAACTCAAAAGATAAGGTGTATTTAATAAACTAAAACAAACAAAAGCGAAATTAAATATTAAAATAATAATAATAAAATACGAAAATTACAAAACTAAAACAACACTCTTTTCTTCAAAAAGTAAGGAATAAAAAAAGGTAATAAAGTGAACTTAGAAATAAAACAAAACTAACAAACACCACCCCTACCTAAACATTTTTAGACCTACGAGCCGTGGATGTGTTTTTAATAAAAATAAATAAATAAAAATTTGTGACAACCACAACACATTAAGCTATAAAGAAAGCCAAATATCCTAAAATTTCTACAAACAATTACAACAAAACCACTAAGCAACAAACAGTGTAAAAAGAAACAAGTGACCTCAATTCAAAAAGTGATAAGTGACCTAAATTACTAAAAATTAGAAACACCTATACATAATTTAAGAATTTACTAAATTTGTTTGGCAATTAAGAATTTTAAAACTAGAAAAAACAACAATAAAGGACACTCGCACAACCACATAATTTTACTTCAACATTGAAACTTACTCAAAATATTCACGAAAAAAATAAAATTTCTACTAATTAAAATCTAAAATTTATCTAATTAAAATCAAAAAATGTATCTAACTACAATCTAAAACTTTATCTAAGTAAAATCTTTAAAATTGTATCTAATTAAAATTCAAAATTTGGCTAAATAAAATTTGTTTAAAAGACTATAAACTATTTGTGAGAAATATCAACAAAAAATACAAAAACTAAATCCTGCAAAACCTAACATTGTGAACTACATATTTATTGGCAAACATGTGAACCCACAAACAAAGCAACAAGATATTTGCAACAAAAACAAATTCCCTAAAGCAAAAATTACTTAATATAATTGTTTTACACAACTTTCAAATGCCGTTCTAACGGTACCGAACAAAAATTGACCTTCAACAACATTTCTAGAGGGAAGAAGAAGACGAAACCTAACGGCAGCTTAGACGTGTTCCAAACCGACATCAGCAGCAGCGCAGTGAAAAAGAGGAGGCTAGAAAACCAGGTTCAACGACTCCACACAACAACAAGCAAGTAAAACAGCATATAACGACCTAAGTAAGTGCACACGCATATACACACAGAGAACAAGCTAAATAGAAGTGGGTGCCGAAAACTTTGGCTGTACATTGCGACTTCAAAATCAAATACAAATTCTTCGGACCCTGTGTACTTATTTTACTTGTTGTTTCGTGCATTTTTAAGTAGAGTTACCATATATCCAGATACAAAATTTTCCGGGACGTTTGAGAAGACAACTTTGTTCCTCGTGACTTTTCATCAACGTTTTCGACATTTTTACAAAGTAGCCGCAAATAGAATTTAACATTCCGTGACTTTGATCTCTAAACAAGAAAGGATCTGCTTAACAAATTCACTAATTCGTATAACGACCTCATTGACTTTGCGGAAGTTCAATCCAGCAGCAAATCCGAAAATAATATCTACGCATTACAAATCTTGCGAGAACACTTGGACTATTTGTGGTCTCAAGTTAAACGACACTATGAAGACTGTAGGGATCACAAACATGTAAAAGTTGCGCGAATTGTTTAAAATAGCTCTATCTGCCTATAAAAATTCTATCAGAGCAATAAATGTAGACTTGATAAATCCCACTTCATCCATCCATCCCAGTTAAAAATAATGATCAATCTAGCGAAACATTTAACGAAACCATAGTTGAACAACCATATTCCATCAAATTTCCTCCTCATGATACGGACATTTTCTTCGGATGTTATAAGACCTGGCCAACATTTAGAGACCTCTTCTCTGCCATTTATATACAAAACTCACAACTTAGTGATGTAGAAAAGCTCTACTACCTCAATCGAAAAACAGGAGGTGAGGCTAGAGGCATAATTTCGCTTTTCCCCTTGACCAATAATGGATTTGACCTCTCGTGAAAGATCTTTTTGGACAGATACGGGAACGAAGATTGTTCTGATAGGCCCTCAGAGAATGACTTCAACGACAATTCTTTAAAACAACGTTTTAGAACATTAGAAACAGTTGGCAATCTTCAACCATCGACTTCCAGCCCACATCACTATAAGCAAGACTTTCAAAAACACAATCCAAAGAACAAACGAATAAATTCTTGCCAAACAACCCTACGGCAAAAAAAAAACCCAGTGGATCGAAATCCAGACCTAGATCAACCGATAGACCTCAAAATGTTGTTGAAATGTCCTGTCAACCTTGCAAGGGCAGGCATTTTATGAGAAATTGTCCAAACTTTTTGGAAAAAACTAGTAATGATCGACTTAATGTGGTCAAAACAACACATACTTGTTTTAATTGCCTCCTAAACGACCATAGCGATAAGGAGTGCAAAAGTAAATTCAGATGTCGACTTTGCAACCTCAGACGTCATACTCTTTTACATAAGAGCAGTGGTGCACAAACCACTGAACCGGAAAATGACGCCAACGTACGGCCTAGCCCAAATACACAGGCTCTTTCCACAACTATGCAGTTCACATCGAACCTTGCTTCATCAAACATCAACCCTTTGACTCTACGCGATGACATTAGACCTACAATCGAAAGTCAGGCGCGAGAGACCTCGCTTTCCATATCCAATGTGGAAATAGAATCAAACAGTCAGAGACAGGAAACCAGAGCGATCACAAACACAAGATCCCAAGCGACTTTCATCTCTGACAAACTGGAGAATAAACATAGACTTCCGACCGTGCGATGTTTTGTGCATGTCTCAGGTTTGAGTCCTACAGTCACTGAAACATTAACACAAACTGTTCTCTCAGGTGGACCCTAGCTTCAAATTAGACGTCCTTGCACCAGTTTTGAAGACCTTGAACTTGCCACCACAGAACCTAGACATCGACTTCTTCAGTAAGTTCAACGAACCTTTAGCAGATCCTCATTCTTACATAAGTCTTACAGTTCATTGGACTTGACATTGGCCCTTTCAGCTTTGACTTCGCAGTTTCGATGCGCTCAATTAGGACCCTTTTGACACAGCAAACAGTATGTGGCTTGACTGTGGGGGGACCAGTTGATCGATGGACTCAATCATGGATGGAAGTATCGCTTCATCATGTAGAGGCCCTAGACAAAATCTTCACACAATTTTGGGAGGTGGAGAAGACCCCAAAAAATAATTTGAGGTCAGAGGAAGACCAAATCTGCGAAGACTTCTCTACTTCTACAACCCACAGAAAAAATTTTAAAATATATTTCCTTACTCTACCCATAAAAAATTGCGAAGAAATTTGATATTCCCGAAACATTGCCAAAGCGCAATAGCTCCGTATGGAAAATATACTCAGTTCGAAACCTGACATCAAACAACGACATCAAAAATTCATTGTAGAACACCTAGATCTCAGACATATTGAAAAAGTTCCACAAGCGGACATCAACCGAGCTCCTAACTACTACTTACCTTATCACGCTGTTATAGAACCTATCCGTGTAACGTCTAAACTTTCGGGCGACCTTAGGTAAGAAAAGTCAAAACGATATTTTTTACCCTGGACCTGTTTTTAAACAAGACCTAAAATCTCAGACTCTACAATGGAGTATCTTAAAATCTTTTTATAATGCGGAAGTCGCAAACATTTGCCGCCAACATTTGATTAACCATCGCTTCATAGAAAATGTTCTTCAAAATAAACTCTTATCGATTGACTAACTTAAATTTTCAAGAATTGATATAAAAACGACACACACCAAGGGAGAAGTGCCACCAGTCATCGCACGATTTGTTGACCTTTGAATGGCGTGCTCCATTAACAATCTTCACCAAACTCGTCCCTTGGACATGGTTAACATGGCAAAATTTTATCAAAAACCGCCCGGACATCCAACGCACAAAAATACCTCGAAGGACCAGCATTCTATCCAGCAGATCACTTCCGACCTTTAATCGTTTTATAGATTCATATCGAATGACAGAAATTGGACGACTTATAAACTCCCCAAAAACGTACTGCGAGATATATCCGATTTTGTTGCCCTACAAAACAAAATTAAATATTAATATAAAAATAATAAAATACGAAAACTACAAAACTAAAACAACACTCTTTTCTTCAAAAAGTAAGAAATAAAAAAGGGTAATAAAAGTGAACTTAGAAATAAAACAAAACTAACAAACATAAAAACCCCCACCCCTACCTAAACATTTTTGGACCTACGAGCCGTGGATGTGTTTTTAATAAAAATAAATAAATAAAAAATTGTGACAACCACAACACATTAGAAAGCCAAATATCCTAAAATTTCTACAAACAATTACAACAAAACCACTAAGCAACAAACAGTGTAAAAAGAAACAAGTGACCTCAATTCAAAAAGTGATAAGTGACCTAAATTACTAAAAATTAGAAACACCTATATATAATTTAAGCAATTACTAAAAGTAAATTTGTTTGGCAATTAAGAATTTTAAAACTAGAAAAAACAACAATAAAGGACACTAGCACAACCACATAATTTTACTTCAACATTGAAACTTACTCAAAATATTCACGAAAAAAATAAAATTTCTACTAATTAAAATCTAAAATTTATCTAATTAAAATCAAAAAATGTATCTAACTACAATCTTAAACTTTATCTAAGTAAAATCTTTAAAATTGTATCTAATTAAAATTCAAAATTTGGCTAAATAAAATTTGTTTAAAAGACTATAAACTATTTGTGAGAAATATCAACAAAAAATACAAAAACTAAATCCTACAAAACCTAACATTGTGAACTACATATTTATTGGCAAACATGTGAACCCACTAACAAAGCAACAAGATATTTGCAACAAAAACAAATTCCCTAAAACTAAAATTACTTAATATAATTGTTTTACAAAACTTTCAAATGCCGTTCTAACGGTACCGAACAAAAATTGAACTTCAACAACATTTCTAGAGGGAAGAAGAAGACGAAACCTAACGGCAGCTTAGACGTCTTCCAAACCGACATCAGCAGCAGCGCAATGAAAAAGAGCAGGCTAGAAAACCAGGTTCAACGACTCCACATAACAACAAGCAAGTAAAACAGCATATAACAAGGAAGTATAGTGACTTGACCTAAGTAAGTGCACACGCATATACACACAGAGAACAAGCTAAATAGAAGTGGGTGCCGAAAACTTTGGCTGTACATTGCGACTTCAAAATCAAATACAAATTCTTCGGACCCTGTGTACTTATTTTACTTGTTGTTTCGTGCATTTTTAAGTAGAGTTACGATATATATCCAGATACAAAATTTTCCGGGACGTTTGAGAAGACAACTTTATTCCTCGTGACTTTTCATCAACGTTTTCGACATTTTTACAAAGTAGCCGCAAATAGAATTTAACATTCCGTGACTTTGATCTCTAAACAAGAAAGGATCTGCTTGACAAATTCACCAATTCGTATAACGACCTCATTGACTTTGCGGAAGTTCAATCCAGCAGCAAATCCGAAAATAATATCTACGCATTACAAATCTTGCGAGAACACTTGGACTATTTGTGGTCTCAAGTTAAACGACACTGTGAAGACTGTAGGGATCACAAACATGTAAAAGTTGCGCGAATCGTTTAAAACAGCTCTAACTGCCTATAAAAATTCTATCAGCGCAATAAATGTAGACTTGATAAATCCCACTTCATCCATCCATCCCAGTTAAAAATATCTAGCGAAACATTTAACGAAACCATAGTTGGACAACCATATTCCATAAAATTTCCTCCTCATGATACGGACATTTTCTTCGGATGTTATAAGACCTGGCCAACATTTAGAGACCTCTTCTCTGCCATTTATATACAAAAATCACAACTTAGTGATGTAGAAAAGCTCTACTACCTCAATCAAAAAACAGGAGGTGAGGCTAGAGGCATAATTTCGCTTTTCCCCTTGACCAATAATGGATTTGACCTCTCGTGAAAGATCTTTTTGGACAGATACGAGAACGAAGATTGTGCTGATAGGCCCTCAGGGAATGACTTCAACGACAATTCTTTAAACAACAACGTTTTAGAACATTTTAACAGTTGGCAATCTTCAACCATCGACTTCCAGCCCAAATCACTATAAGCAAGACTTTCAAAAACACAATCCAAAGGACAAACGAATAAATTCTTTCCAAACAACCCTACGGCAAAATACCAAACCCAGTGGATCGAAATCCAGACCTACATCAACCGATAGACCTCAAAATGTTGTTGAAATGTCCTGTCAACCTTGCAAGGGCAGGCATTTTATGAGAAATTGTCCAAACTTTTTGGAAAAAACTAGTAATGATCGACTTAATGTGGTCAAAACAACACATACTTGTTTTAATTGCCTCCTAAACGACCATAGCGCTAAGGAGTGCAAAAGTAAATTCAGATGTCGACTTTGCGACCTCAGACATCATACTCTTTTACATAAGAGCAGTGGTGCACAAACCACTGAACCGGAAAATGGCGCCAAACGTACGACCTAGCCCAAATAAACAGGCTCTTACCACAACTATACAGTTCACATCGAACCTTGCTTCATCAAACATCAACCCTATGACTCTACGCGATGACATTAGACCTACAATAGAAAGTCAGGCGCGAGAGACCTCGCTTTCCATATCCAATGTGGAAATAGAATCAAGCAGTCAGAGACAAGAAACCAGAGCGACCACAAACACAAGATCCCAAGCGACTTTGATCTCTGACAAACTGGAGAATAAACATAGACTTCCGACCGTGCGAAGTTTTGTGCATGTCTCCGGTTTGAGTTCCACAGTCACTGAAACATCAACACAAGCTTGTATTTTGAAACTGTTCTCTCAGGTGGACCCTAGCTTCAAATTAGACGTCCTTGCACGAGTTTTGAAGACCTTGAACGTGCCACCACAGAACCTAGACATCGACTTCTTCAGTAAGTTCAACGAACCTTTAGCAGATCCTCATTCTTACATAAGTCTTACAGCTCATTGGACTTGACATTGGCCCTTTCAGCTTTGACTTCGCAGTTCCGATGCGCTCAATTAGGACCCTTTTGACACAGAAAATAGTATGTGGCTTGACTGTGGGGGGAACCTGTTGATCGATGGACTCAATCATGGATGGAAGTATCGCTTCATCATGCAGAGGCCCTAGACAAAATCTTCACACAATTTTGGGAGGTGGAGAAGACCCCAAAAACTAATTTGAGGTCAGAGGAAGACAAAATCTGCGAAGACTTCTCTACTTCTACAACCTACAGAAAAAAATTCTAAAATATATTTCCTTACCCTACCCATAAAAAATTGCGAAGAAATTGGATATTTCCGAAACATTGCCAAAGCGCAATACCTCCGTATGGAAATTATACTCAGTTCGAAACCTGACATCAAACAACGACATCAAAAATTCATTGTAGAACACCTAGATCTCAGACATATTGAAAAAGTTACACAAGCGGACATTAACCGAGCTTCTAACTACTACTTACCTCATCACGCTGTTATAGAACATATCCGTGTAACGTCTAAACTTTCGGTTTTTAATCACCGACCTTAGGTAAGAAAAGTAAAAACGAGATTTTGTACCCTGGACCTGTTTTTGAACAAGACCTAAAATCTCAGACTCTACAATGGAGTATCTTAAAATCGTTTTATAATGCGGAAGTCGCAAAAATTTGCCGCCAACATTTGATTAACCATCGCTTCATAGAAAATGTTCTTCAACATAAACTCTTATCGATTGACTACCTTAAATTTTCAAGAATTGATATAAAAACGACATACACCAAGGGAGAAGTGCCTCAAGTCATCGCACGATTTGTTGACCTTTGAATGGCGTGCTCTATTAACAATCTTCACAAAACTCGTCCCTTGGACATGGTTAACATGGCAACATTTTATCAAAAACCGCCCGGACATCCAACGCACAAAAATACCTCGAAGGACCAGCATTCTATCCAGCAGATCACTTCCGACTTTTAATCGTTTTATAGATTCATATCGAATGACAGAAATTGGACGACTTATAAACTCCCCAACAACGTACTGCGAGATATATCCGATTTTGTTGCCCTACAATTTAAGACTTTTCATTAATATTCTTCCAAACAAACACTCATTCTTCTTTCTACCCACAGATATAGCATACAACGACACTGACCACCGTCCTAGAAATTGGACCTCCTCATTCGGTCTACCAAGTCCTATGCCTAAGAAAGACTTAAAGTGGTATATAAACATTCATCCAATTTCCATCAACGAGCAACCACGGCCAAAAACATGCCCACAGGCTGAGCGACCACATGAGCAGGCTGACAGGCGTACCACATCACCACCACTACTCACATTGCGCCCTCCGCGAACAATCAAGCAGATTTCGAAACGACCCAAATCAACATCACGGCGAAAACTAATGCTTCACAACCATCTGAGCGAGAATCACCCACAACATGATGTCATATACTCAACTCCCAGCACTGCAGACCGCCATCGGATGAATATGCATCAATCCAACCCGTGACACATTGAAATTCATCACTGAGGGGCCGGTATGTTTAATGTTCAACGACATTAAACCATTCTATATTTTTTATTAAACATCTAGTTTAATGTAAAACCAACATATGGAACGACCCATATACATTTGTGCACATTTATACATACATAAATTTTGCATTCGTTGTACATATGTATAAAAAGAATTAACTGACCTTCTCAGTTTTTTCTATTCTTTCACTTGCATGCTTTTCTGCAAGACATCGATGAAAGAGAAAAGAGCAACAACAATAGCAGCAACACTCTCGTCTGCCTATGATCTTCGCATAGGCAACGGAGTGCGGGTTGTTGTTGCTGTTGTTTCGATTGCCAAATCTGGGTTTCTGCTTCACTTGTGCGAAGCAGAGCCAGACCTACTCACTCCCTTTCAACCGTTGCACAGTGGGAGGAATTTCAAAATAAATGGAAATAAATCTGCCGTTTCTTAACCAGACATCCGATTGCGACCAAACTTGGCTTTTTTGTAGAAGAGGTATTAAGGAAGTTAAGTTTTTAGTTTGGGCCCCCCGTGATATACTGGGGCGGAGCAGCAGGGCCTCAAAGTTGGGCACCTCGTTTGAACAAAATGTTTAAGCGCGTGTATCTTTCGTATTTTCCGGCCGATTCATAAAATCTTTTTTTGTTTTTTCTAATAACCGAGGTCTACAAAAGGCTTTTTGCACCTAACAGTTATCTTGTATACTTACCGAGATATCTGCATTTGAAAATTGAATTTTTAATTTTTTCCCCGACCTTGTGCTAATATTTTGTAAATATCGAAGCAGAATATGCACCAATTTTATCCACTTAAGCATTACTGGATTGGAAATAAAATTTCCTATATGATGAAAAAAAATTGGTTCGATATAACCAACAGGACAAAAGTTATGGCCCCTTGAATTCATATTTAAAAAAAGTCGATTTTTTGTCATTCTAACATCATCATATATGGACGTAAATCCCACAATTCCCAAATAAATTCGAAAATCCACACCAAAGGGAATTTTTTGTTTTTTTTTCCAAAATCTGTTATACTAAAAGCCGGGCTCAAAAATCCTTTTGCGGTTTATCGTATAACAGATTACTACATATAAAAATGGTAAAGGTTTTCATATCCAAGCTTTGCGATTGCCGAAAATGTGGCCTAGCTTTGAAATTTTGTGGCAACACTATTAATACAAATTTTTGTCTCGTTCTTTTCTCGAAAATATTCTCCAGGAAGTTTCCTTTAAGACTAATATAAATATGTTATACTTTTTTTTATAAATTCCTCTGTACCTCCAAAATACTACATATACCTTTTCGCAATATATACAAAAATTGTCTATATTTTGAAAGTGTAAAGTGATGTGGCGAAATTTTTTGCTTCATTGAGAAATCGGTTGATATTCTGCACTGATATTAAGCAAATGCCACGACAGGGTCAGGAAAAAATCACTTTTCAAATGCAGACAGAAATGTAAAAACGACATAAAATTTTTAAAAATGAAAATTTGTCAGTGAAATATTTTGTAGTTTGTAGGTTCTGACACAACAAATCGAATGTAATTCGCGAATCATTATATTTCCAAAAGTCGGTCCCACAATTCCCAAAATAATTTTGCAAATCCCCAAAAATTTAATTTTTTGGATTTTCCCCTATGTAGTTCAACTTACAACACCTTACCACACATAAATATGCTAAAATTTTTAACATTTTAGCTTTGCGATTGGAGAAAATGTGGCTTACTTTTGAAATTTGTCTAAAAAATCGTGTACATTGGAAAAGCTTGGTAACAATACCAGTAAATATTTTCTTTCTTTGAGAGCATACTTTGGAAAGTTTCCTTTAAGATGATATTAAATATGTTATACATTTTTTAACTAACTTCTTGTAAAACTCAAAAATACGAAATAAACTTTTTTCCTAAAAAAATTACAAAAAATCGATTTTTTTTAAATATGACTTCAAGGGGCCATAACTTTTGTCCTGTAGGTTATATCGAACCAATTTTTTTTTCATCATATAGGAAATTTTATTGCCAATTCAGACATGCTTAAGTGGATAAAATTGGTGCATATTCTGCTTCGGTATTTACAAAACGCTAGCACAAGGTCGGGGAAAAAATAAAAAAATCAATTTTCAAATGCAGATATCTCGGTAAGTATACAAGATAACTGTTAGGTGCAAATTATGAATCGGCCGGAAAATATGAAAGTTACACGCGCTTAAACATTTTGTTCAACCGAGGTGGCCAACTTTGGGGCCCTGCAGCTCCGCCCCTGTATACCACAAGGGGCCCAAACTCAAAACATAACTTCTCTAATACCTCTTCTACAAACATGCCTAGTTTGGTCGCTATCGGATGTCTGGTTAAGAAACGGCAGAATTATTTCCCTTTTTTTGGAATTCCTCCCACTGTGCGTTGGAGTATTCTAATATATATAATATTATATTACATACATACATACACAAACAGAGTTAAAAGTCTACTTTATAAAACAGAAATGTAAACTCAAAAGGAAAGGTGTATTTAATAAACTAAAACAAACAAAAACGAAATTAAATATTAAAATAAAAATAAGAAAATACGAAAATTACAAAACTAAAACAACACTCTTTTCTTCAAAAAGTAAGGAATAAATAAGGGTAATAATAGTGAACTTAGAAATAAAACAAACACAAAAACCCCACCCCTACCAAAACACCTTCTTTTCATGAGAAATGTACTTCAAGTTAATATTATTTTCAATTCGAAGCAAAATGTACATCGAAAATATGAATAACTTCATTGACTTGACACACTTTTTACTTTAAATTAATGTCAAAATTTTATTGAACTGTAGCGAATTATACTATAAATTAATGTGATTATTACATCAATCAAATGCATATAATTCATAGTTTCTATGTAAAATCGCTATAAAAAACAATACTATACAAACAAAAAAGAATTTTTGAGGCGAAAAAAATTAGCATATTTTGGCACAAAAGAAAACACCATTAATTTTTCCGAAAGACGTCCGTCGCAGTCAAACACTTTAAAGGCCGGGTTAGGCGAACTTAATCGTAATTTAACTTTATCGCCGCCGTAACGTTGCCCGCTGGAGCAATTACCCAAAACTTCAAAAACGTGCCATATGACTCAGACATTCACAACAAAAATAGCAACAAATTCATTTTTTTATATTTATTTGCTACTAATTTATCATTTTATTACTTATTCATCATTACTTTTCAAAATGTTCGCATAATTTTTCTTTTTACTGATTTTGTTTGCAAATGCATGTAAACGTACCGTCCAAATCAAATCTCAGCAGATTCAGCCATACGTTTTCGTTGGCTAATCGTTTACACTGATTTCCATATGTCTGATTGAATCAGCTGATTCGTTAAACTACGGGGGCGTTACGGTTACGTTTGCCTAACCCAACCTTAACACTGAATCGTTGAAAAAATATTCATGTACAGTAGGCCGGGTCGATTTGTGGCACAAATTCAGCTGTGTTAACGGCTAATAAAGTAAATCAGATCACCTGATGAATCCCTGCCTTCGAAAAAGGCAAGAGGCCCTAATGTCACCATCAACAGGACACTCACCAAGCCCTTCAATGAAGTGGCGAAGGAGAGTCTAGTGATGGCTGTTATAGACAGAAGTAGTGAGGATGGATCCATCCTCAAGGACAAATGGAGTCATGTACAATCAGCCATTATGGCTCATTACCTCGATGTCCGTAGAGAAATGCCGGGCAAACCACCAATCTGCAACGATGCAGAATGGCATCAGGGGAGAGTAAAGCTCTTATATTTCGGTGATGCCAGATCAGTAGACCTGTATAAGGCTCCTCTGAGTCGAGCGGGTGAGGTGTGGCCGGGTGCCCAGTTGGATGTTGTCGAAAAAAACAACATCCCTAGTCACCCTAGAGCCATCACCTGGGTTACAGAAGAGCCCTCCAACCCGGCTGGTCTGCCGGCCCATAATTGGAGAATCTGCAAGGTGGGTGAGGCGGATGGTAAAAAGCGGCAGGTCAATCTTATCCTAAACGCTGAATCCACCTCCCATATACAATGTGCGAGTGCAACCCTACAATATGGCTTCGAGACTATAGTCTTGATGATATACTAGCAGGATATAGCACCCACTGCAGAAGGTGAGCCGTCCACCGAGGCACTTTCTGGAACTGCGGAGGTACCCAGGCCTATTATTTCTGGTGACTCCAACTCTAACAGAAGATCTGTAACGTCCTTCTCTGAGGACAAAAGCTCTACTTCGGACACAGAGAGGCTGAGGGGAGTCTCCGGACTCTTTGACGCATCTGGCGGGGACATGCTTCTCGACGATACGGACGAAGAGTTCGATAACACCCTTGTCGGGGTGGATGTTAATCTGTCAATTACCAATGATGGTAAGAATTCTACAGATTAACCTCCATCAAGCTAAAGCAGCCTCAGCGGCTCTATTGCTGCGCCTGTCCACAGGCGCAGTAGACATCGTCCTGATACAGGAGCCCTACGTAGTGGGAGGAAGGGTGTGCAGTATTAGGACACCCAACTTTAAACTGCTTGTGGCCAACTGTGAAGGCACTTCAAGAACCTGAATTTTGGCCAGGAAAAATCTAAATATCTTTCTCCTGACTAATTTAAGTGGTAAAGACCAAACAGCTGCTAGCCTGGAGATCGGTAATCGCATATATTGGGTGGTCTCCAGCTACTTGCCTTATGTAGGAAGTAGTAGAAGAAGCAACGTCTGACGAGCTCGAGCTGATTATTTGCGCAGACACGAACGCTCATCATAATATCTGGGGTAGTACGGATATAAACAATAGGGGTGATTCGCTTCTTGACTTTATTCTAACTACCAACCTTAGTAATTGCAACATAGGTAATAAACCGACCTTCACAATTAAAGACAGACAAGAAGTACTCGACGTAACGTTTGCTACTGACCGGCTGTCAGACAAAATTATTGGGTGGAATGTACTGGACGACCACTCATTCTCAGATCACCATTATATTGAGTTCAAACTCGCGGAAAAAGCGCCTAAACCCGCCGTCCACAAAAATGTAAGGAAGACAAAGTGGCATCTGTATGAGAAGAATTTCAAGAAAGTCCTCAACTCTAAACTTCTGTACGAACCGAATGACAAAGTCGGTCTGGATAATCTGGTCGATCATATCACCATATCATTCAATAGATCCCTTGAAGAAGCCTGTCCAAAAACAAGGTACAAGGGTAAAACTAAACCCCAATGGTGGACTTCTGAGCTAACGGCTATGAAAAAGACCTGCAACAAGCTATTCAATAAGGGATGCCTATAAAGAGCAACTCAAGATCTATAAGAAGGAGCTTAGATAGGCGCAAAGGCGCTCTTGGTATACCTTCTGTGGTGAAGTGGAAAAGGTCTCCGACGCCGCTAGGCTGAGGAAGATATTATCTGCTTCACCCTGTACAGTGGGATATTTACAGGATGAGGCAAATAACTGGACCAAAAACAGCGAGCAGTCGCTCAATGTACTGCTCGACACACATTTCCCGGGGAACTCTGTAACAGAACCCGAGGATCAGCAGGACCAACAAGAGTGCGAGTGGACTGCGAGCGTCGCTAGCTTCTTGACCGAGAGATCCAGAATAAGCTGGGCTATTAACAGCTTTGAGCTCATCAAGTCACCTGGACCAGATGGCATCACTCCAGCAGCAATGCATAAAATGTTAAAGTACATTATCCCCTGGCTGGAGAAAATTTTTGTAGGCTGTATCAGGCTTTCATACGTCCCGAATCGATGGAGGGATACCAAAGTGGTATTCATACCTAAAGCGGGAAAGATATCACACACTAGGCCAAAAGACTTCAGACCAATTAGCCTATCCTCGTTCCTATTGAAAGGTTTGGAAAGACTTTTAGATCATTTCATTAGGGAAAACCTGGATACAAAACTCCTGTCGGGGAACCAACATGGTTACAATAAGGGCAAGTCTACAGAATCAGCCCTGCACGAACTTGTGAGCACTATCGAATCGTCCCTGCATTTCAAGGAATTCACCATGGTGGCATTTCTTGACATAGAAGGGGCTTTTAACAACATTCACTCAGATGCGGTAATTGCGGCACTCTCACATCTACAAGTTAACACTAGTTTGATTAGACTAATTCAAAGTCTGCTCACCAGAAGACGCATAACAGCATGTCTAGGGTCCACAACTCTAACAAGGTATGTAAACAGAGGGACCTCGCAAGGAGGAGTACTGTCTCCACTAATTTGGAACCTAGCGGTGAATGAAATCCTGCTAGATCTAGAACGTTGTGGCTGCAAGGTCGTGGTATATGCGGACGACGTGGCAATCGCAGTGAGTGGCAAATTCGTAAACGTCCTCAGAGACATCCTACAGGTGGCTCTGAACAAGTTGGCTAGATGGGCCAGAAGCAGCGGTTTGGGCGTTAACCCCAACAAGACAGAATTGGTTCTCTTTACTAGGATGAATAATGTCCCACATGTGGACCCTCCACCTCGGATAAATGGAACAGATCTAGTCTTTTCTGAAAGTGCAAAATTTTTAGGAATAATTCTAGATAGGAAAATGTTATTTAGACTTAACGTATTGGAACGTGTAAGGAAGGCCAACGTCGCCTTATATTCCTGCAAAAAGGCTGTAGGAATATAAAAATCTCCTAAAATCGTCCACTGGATATATATAGCAGTAGTTCGTCCAATACTGTTATACGGTATTGTGGTATGGTGGACGGCAACTGACAAACTAACCATTACCAACCTACTAACAAAGGTTCAGAGAACTGCCTGCCTAAACATAAGCGGAGCCTTAATGACTACAGCGACCGAGTCTCTAAAAACCCTACTCCATATACTGCAGATTAATATTGTGGCGAGAGAAGTTGCAACCAAAGCGGCAATAAGATTAATTTGCCTATCAATGTGGAGCTATAAGAACTATGGTCACATGAGGATATCAAAGTGTAGTGCTATGGTAACCGACCGAGTGAACTATATACAAACTGTGTACACCTTCGAGAGAAATAACATCACTATGATTCCCGCCAGAGATGAATGGGTCGGCAGAATACCAGGTAATAGAAACCATCTCCACTTTTACACGGATGGTGCGAAGCTTGCTGAAAAGGTTGGCTTCGGAGTACACTGTGAAGAACATAGTCTGGATATAGCTCACAGACTACCAGATACCTGCAGTGTCTATCAAGCCGAAATAATGGCAATATGGGAAGTCGCCAAGTGGCTGAGTCGCAACATAGTAACCCTCGACTGCCGCAGATCTCTTAACGAGATGGCTGAGCAGTTTAATATACACCTCATATGGGTGCCTGGGCATAGGGACATCCTGCGGAACTGCAAAGCCGATGAACTTGCTAGGAAAGGTACGACATTACAAATTCTCGAAGAATTTGCATATATTGGTGCGCCACTATCCACGTGCAAGCTTTGGCTTAGGCAAGAGGCAATCAGGCAGTCCAACGAAAGATGGACAGAAATCGGCACCTGCAGGGTAGCTAGACAAATCTGGCCAAGGTATGACCTGAGAAGGTCAAAATATCTCCTCGCACTAGAGAGGAAACGATTGTCTACGTTAGTACAGGTTCTGACGGGACACTGCTTGATCGGCGAACACGCCAAAAGATTGGGTATTGACTCCAATGACTTCTGCCGAAGCTGTGGAGATGAGGTAGAAGTGGAGAGCATTGAGCACTTGCTTTGCGACTGTCCCGCTTTGAGTAAACGACGACTGGACATACTGGGGTCGGCCTTTTTAGGCAGCCTAACAGATCTTTCCAGTACTGATATTCGTACTATCGATAAATTTATATATCAAACAGGTTGGTATCGATGAGGGGCATTTCAGCCCGTGGTAACACTAGGGACCTAAACTGGTCTATGTGAGCTTGTAAAAAAAATACGGCTGCCACCCTAACCTAACCTACTATACTAAAGACGAGGTTTCAGATTCCCTTTGCAGTTCAACTTACAACACCTTACCACAAATAAATATGCTAAAATTTTTAACATTTTAGCTTTGCGATTGGAGAAAATGTGGCTTACTTTTGAAATTTGTCTAAAAATTGTGTACATTGGAGAAGCTTGGTAACAATACCAGTAAATATTTTTGACCCGTTCTTTCTTTGAGAGCATACTTTGGAAAGTTTCCTTTAAGATTATAGCACATATGTTATACATTTTTTAACTAACTTCTTCTAAAGCTCAAAAATACGAAATAAACTTTTTTCCTAAAAAAATTACAAAAAATCTATTTTTTTTAAAATATGACTTCAAGGGCCATAACTTTTGTCCTGTAGGTGGATAAAATTGGTGCATATTCTGCTTCGGTATTTACAAAACACTGGCACAAGGTCGGGGGAAAAATAAAAAAATCAATTTTCAAATGCAGATATCTCGGTAAGTATACAATATAACTGTTAGGTGCAAATTATGAATCGGCCGGAAAATATGAAAGTTACACGCGCTTAAACAACCGATGTGGCCAACTTTGGGGCCCTGCAGCTCCGCCCCTGTATACCACAAGGGGCCCAAACTCAAAACTTAACTTCTCTAATACCTCTTCTACAAACTTGCCTAGTTTGGTCGCTATCGGATGTCTGGTTAAGAAACGGCAGAATTATTTCCCTTTTTTTAAATTCCTCCCACTGTGCGTTGGAGTATTCTAATATATATAATATTATATTACATACATACATAAACAAACAGAGTTAAAAGTCTACTTTATAAAACAGAAATGTAAACTCAAAAAAAACGGTGTATTTAATAAACTAAAACAAACAAAAACGAAATTAAATATTAAAATAAGAAAATACGAAAATTACAAAACTAAAACAACACTCTTTTCTTCAAAAAGTAAGGAATAAATAAGGGTAATAATAGTGAACTTAGAAATAAAACAAACATAACAACCCCCACCCCTACCAAAACACCTTCTTTTCATGAGAAATGTACTTCAAGTTAATGTTATTTTTACATCAAGTCGAAGCAAAATGTACATCGGAAATATGAATAACTTCATTGACTTGACACACTTTTTACTTTAAATTAATGTCAAAATTTTATTGAACTGTAGCGAATTATACTATAAATTATTCTATAAATTAATGTGATTATTACATCAATCAAATGCATATAATTCATAGTTTCTATGTAAAATCGCTATAAAAAACAATGCTATAAAAACAAAAAAGAATTTTTGAGGCGAAAAAAATTAGCATATTTTGGCACAAAAGAAAACACCATTAATTTTTCCGAAAGACGTCCGTCGCAGTCAAACACTTTAAAGGCCGGGTTAGGCAAACTTAATCGTAATTTAACTTTAGCGCCGCCGTAACGTAGCCCGCTGGAGCAATTACCCAAAACTTCAAAAACGTGCCATATGACTCAGGCATTCACAACAAAAATAGCAACAAATTCATTTTTTATATTTATTTGCTACTAATTTATCATTTTATTACTTATTCATCATTACGATAAGTTGAGCGAAGTGCACGAAACACATTCCTCACCGAACGTGAATTTTCGTAATAAAGTTGAACGATTTGTAAACGTTGTTCAGGCGTAAGTCTTTCCATGATGAAATGCCAAACAATACCCCCATATATGTGTTTCACCCGATTTGCCATGTAAGCGCTGTAGAGCCCATATTTGAAAACCGATCAGTAGCAAATTTGGCAGAGAGAGTTTTCTGATTACATGAATTAATCCTGCAAAATTTGTGGATGATTGGTTAAAATTTAGATATTGTCCCCATATATATGTTACTCCCGATTTGATATGTAAGCGCTGATCGGATATTTTATATCCGATCAGTGTGAAATTCGGCAGAGAAAGTTTCTTATTACATGAATGAATACTGCCAAATTCGGAGAAAATCGGTTCAAATTTAGATATAGCCCCCATATCAGGGATGCCAACTTAGTGCTTTTCGCACCAGATTTAGTGCTTTTCAGACCACTCAATACGCGAAGAGTTGTCAGTTAGTGCCCAATGAAAAAAATCACTAACTGTACGCTTTTTCTTTAGTGCTTTTGACGCTTTTCATACAATTGTCAGAACAAATCTGGTAACATGTACTTCAAAATTTGGCTTCATACGCCACAATTTGCATCAAATCTTTGCAAAATTTGGCATAGAGCCAATAATAAACTCTGGCAAATTTTATGAAACTTGTTGCAGGTTTAGATATATCCCTTATATATATTGATATACCAATTTTTGGTCTAAGCGCCATAGAATACCCGTTTCTCATCAGATCTACATACAATTTAGTATATAACGGTTCCTCCAACGAGAAATGGACACTATCAAATTTAAAGAAAATTGGTTCATACTCGTATTTAGATATAGACTCCATAAAATATATTTTCCAATGTTGAATGTAGACGCTTTAAATTGTTCAACTAACGTTGAAAAATTTGACGAAAATAGGTTCAGATTTAGGTATATGTATATTTCTATATCCTGATTTTGAATCTAATTCCCATAAAATAAAAATTTTTGAACATATTATTCTCATTCTGCTCTGATGGGGGCGGATATAATGTTGCCGTCTCCCGTCTAAAGCAATATTTTAGTTTAGTGCCTTTTTACGTTTTTTCAATTTTTCATTACGTTTTTGCTTCGGAAAAAGTTGGCATCACTGCCCCATATATATGTTACACCCGATCTGACATGTAAGCGCTGTAGAAACTGTATTTGTTATCCGATCAGTACGATGTTCGGCAGAAAGAGGTTTCTGATTACATGAATTTAGATTTAGATATTGCTCCTATATATATGTTACATCCGATTTCATATGTAAGCGCTGCAGAAACCGTATTTTATATCCGATCAATGTGAAATTCGACAGGGAAAGTTTTCTTATTACATGAATGAACACTGCCAAATTCGGGAAAAATCGGATCAGATTTAGATATAGTCCCAATATATCGATACCTCCATTCTAAACTATGCTAAGTGCAAAAACGTAGTTTTTCAGGGGAGGCGATCATAGTTTGATGATTTTTTGGAATTCGTGTGGAATTCCTTTATAATGCAAATCGAATGACCTGTACAGTTTTGTGAATAACTTTTGATTGGGTTGACGGATAAACACCAAATTTACGATATATGTTACACGCGATTTGACATGTAAGCGCTGTAGAAACTGTATTTTTCCGATATTCGGCAGAAAGAGGTTTCTTATTACTTGAATGAACACTGCCAAAACCCCCGCCGATATAAGCCAAATTTTTAAATTGATATATCTTGCACAATTGTTTAGCGAGAGTGCTGTAATTTTGTGCATATGTATCTGGTGGTAGTCTACGTGGTTGGTTAAAAAATGCGCCGAAACGGACCAATGGGCGTGGCACCGCCCATAAAAGTCAAATTTTATTCGTAGCGAACGGACGTGTTATCGCACAGCGGATAGTTTTTAACCTATTACGCAATACCTATTCACCTACTTACTACGGAACCAGGTGGCTAGTTGTTTTTAAAGCGTAGGTTGAATTGGATGCATCGGTCTCTGGACAGAAATTTCTGAGCTCAGTCTGGAAGGCCTATATCGACGTACCTATTACGGGCTAATACTGGCTATGGGGGTGTCTCCCCCAACCAATTTATGATTAAACCAAAAAAGACGAAGGAGATTACGGCGCAGGGGAGGGAAAACCCAGTGCCGGCGACAAGCTTTGATTCACTCCCGAGTCATGTGTCGTCGTTATCGAACAATCGTGAGCAAGCAACATCTACGAGCTTTGGTGCCTAGGATCCCGTAGTCGAAAATGAAACAAGAGCAGGCAAAACAAATGATAAGACGGAAAAATCAATTGGCCATAAAGAAGGGTAAGAAGCCACCATCTTATTGTAATATAGCTAAACAAAATTTTCGAGACGATAGCAGTAGTGCATCTGGCAGAATCCCCGAAGACCACAAGAGTAACTTCGAAGATTTGGTCTATACGAGGGTAGCGGAATACGTCCTCGAATCTAAGGATGAAACACCAATCGAAGTAATGAGTTGCAAGTTTGAGAGGGGTGTTTTGATGCTAAGGCTGGCATCACAACGCTGCGCTGGTGTCCTCGTAAAACTTGTGGATAGCTTTCCCTCACATTGCAAATCTAAAATTGGTAAGGAAAAGAGACATTCTGAACTCATAAAAACGACCCTATATGTTAAGGGATGTCCCAGTAAGTTCTCATCAGAGTACATACTCGACATCATTGGCAAACAGAATTCAAAAATTTCCGTGAGAAAGTTGGAAGTCTTCTATAGGAAGGATGATACCGAGGGTACTCTCCTCGTGTTGGGCATAGACCCAGAATCCAAGAAAAATCTTGTCATGGCGTACTTTTTTGATCTGGACAGTCTTTTTCAAAATTGGAAAGGTCCCGGGCAGGACAGATGAATCGAGTCCAAATGTACTGTCTGAAGCGGCAAACGCTGGTAGTGAACGGATGGAGACAAGTGAGACACTGCCAAAAACTGATGTGAAAGTAGTCAATAACACCACCAGTTCACCACTTTTGCAGGAAGTTCCCAGCAAAGGTTGTGATCAACATAAAAAGAACCACAAAACGATTCAAAACAATGAGGGAGCGACAAAAAATAAAACCGCCTCCCAAAATTGTCGACTGGAAGATGGTGTAATAGGTAGTGAACGAAAGGAGGAGAATGACCAACTACCAAATAATGAGGGAGTGCCACCAGATAGGATAGACTCCCAAAAGAAACTTTTACTGGAAAGACAATGATTGAGGTCATCCAGATAGACCTCCACCGGAGCGAGACAGCATCCAACGCTCTGATGGACATCATAAATAAAGGCAGGGTCATATCGCTTGGGGTAGTACTAACACCAATAAAAGGGTACACGCCCTTATAGAATTTTTGAATACAAATGACCTCATAACTCCTAACATAGGAAACACTGCAACCTTTGTTAACAGAATTAGGGAAGAAGTATTAGATATAACGATATGTTCAGAAAAACTTATTGAAGAGATGCATGAGTGGAGGGTTTCGGATGAACACTCCTATTCAGACCACCGTTATATAGAGTTTAAAATTGCACGGCCACCGCCAAACCCAATAAGTTTTCGTAATAAGGCTAAGACCGACTGGACTAATTTCGGAAATCGATTGGGGCAGCCTACAAGCGATTATCTATGTGCAGAAGACATTGATATCAATGTGAAGAAGATTACCGAGGCTCTTGTAAAATCATCCGAAGATAGTTGCCCACTTCGAGAAAGGAAATCTGCCTATGAGAAACCCTGGATGACAGGACAAAATCGCTCGATTGGCAAAGATGTCCGCAGACTATACAACAGAGCTCGACGCAAAAAAACAATCAGTATATTAGGACGACTACCACAGAAGACTCAAAGAATACAATAAAATCATTAGATCGGCGAAACCTAACTCCTGGAGGCTTTTCTGTGAACAGGTAGACAGCGTTAGCAGCATGTCTAAAATGAAAAAGTTCCTCTCAAAAACTCATGTCCAAACCGAAACACTGGTGGATGACACGGGTAAAAGGATGGAAACTATAGAGGATACCGTAAGCCTCTTGATGAAAACCCATTTTCCGACTGGTAATGCTGGACCGACAGAGGAACAGTTACAGAATGAAAATGTATTCATCAAGTACCTATTACGGATATAACAGATGGTATGGTTAAAGAAGCGATAAAAAGTTTCTCTCCCTTTAAGGCTGCGAGACCGAATGGAATATTTCCAGCACTTCCGGAGAATAAGGTGGATCTGTTATCAACTCATCTGGCTGGAGTGTTCACTGCATGCCTAAGCCATTCTTATACCCCAAAAAACTGGCTGGAATCAAGGGTGGTCTTCATACCAAAGCCTGACAAAGAAATGTATAGACTTGCTGTTTGCACAGACATTGAGGGCGCATTTAACAATGTACAGACCGATACACTTATCCAGTCCTTAGACGAGTTTCAGGTTGACCGGGAAACTGAAAAACTGGATCAACTATATGCTAAGGAATAGGTGGATTATTTGTGGGTCATATGACGTAAAAGTTAAATACAAGGTTAATCGTGGTATACCTCAGGGGGCATTTTATCGCCTCTTCTATGGATTACGACGATACACAGTCTCCCAAAAGCCCTCACCAATTAAGGACGTAAACCAGTCTGTTATGAAGATGACGTTGTAATACTTCTAAGGGGCTTTCATCCAAATCTATTATGCAGAAGAGCTGAAGAGGCACTTAACATAGCATATAACTGGGCACAACCAAGGGAATTAAATGTTAACCCAGACAAAACAAAAATATGTCTATTTACAAGGAAAACGAAGATCACAAGTTTTACCCGGCCTCGATTCCTGAATGAATGCTATAACTAAAAAAGTAAAATACTTGGGAGTAATCTTGGATCAGAAACAGTACTAGAAAGATAATCTTGAAGAAAGAGTTACACAGGCCCACAGATGTTGGTCGTTGTGCAGAAGAGCTATAGGTTCAAAATGGGGACTACGTCCAAATATGACTCACTGGCTTTACATGAGCGTGATTAGACCAATAATCACCTACGCCTGTGTAGTGTGGTGGACGTCAATGGACAAGAAGTGCAACGTAATACCTTTGCAAAAAATTCAACGTATGTGCTGTCAAGGCATAAGCGGGGCATTTAGAACTGCACCAACAAAATCGTTGGAGACTATACTGTACATCCAACCAATATACATCCGTATAAGTTATGAGGCAGCCCTCACAGCAAGACGTCCACAAGTGATGGGTGAATGGATAAATCGAGACCACAAGTCGTACCATCAGAAGATTTAAGAATCTGTAGTTGGTCACATTCAAACACCAGAAATCTCCGACCACATTCCTGAAGTGCGGCTTACAGCTACCTGTGATACGTTTGTGCCAGACTCCTGGGAAAATTGAACTTTGGCCCATGTGCTACACGGATGGGTCCAAGCGAGGAGGAAGGACGGGTCTGGGACTTTTTATTGATGAACCAGAAGTCGAACTTCACTTCCGCCTCCCTGACCATAACACGGTATTTCAAGCAGAAGTTCGAGCAATCACGGAGTGTGTGAACTGGCTGAGTAACACCACAAAGCCTAAATATGCCAACATCTTCACAGATAGCCAAATGGCGATTAAAGCAATAACATCGGAAAGGGTCAAATCCAGAACGGTGTTGGACTGTAAAAGAACTATAAATGATTACTCAGCCCATGGTCAATTGCGTATTTGCTGGGTACCAGGACACAACGGAGTGATTGGAAATGACTGGGCAAACAGCTTGGCTTCAAAGGGCATAGAACTTCGAGTAATAAACTTGGAAAATTGGAAACCTTTCGAAGCCACGAAAAACTGTGTGGAATAGCGCAACAGTAGGAGCAACTGCAAAGATACTGTGGGGTGACCCAAATGAAAAGAAAACAAGAAGTCTTCTTAAACTAAACAAGATCGTTATTAGTAAGATGATGAGTGTTCTAACGGGATACTCAAGCTTACAAGCACATCTTCATCGCATAGGACTAGCAGGAAACGACGAATGCAACGCATGCGGGGAAAACATCGAAACGATGGAACATTTTTTGTATCACTGTCCGGCTTTCACACATGCAAGATCCCAACATATTACCAGACTTGACTCATCTAAGAGAATATGACTGGAAGATACTGAGAAAATTCGTGTCTAGTACCGATTTTCTGTAACTCGTGAGGTATAAAAAGATCATAAATAAGGAGCGCACAACAGGCTTAAGTGTATGTCCATGTACATGAGACGTTTAAACGTCTCCTCTATTCAACCTATCCTAACCTGGCTATCCACTGGCTTAAGTGTATGTCCATGGACATGAGATGATTAAACGTCTCCTCTATTCAACCTATCCTAATCTAACCTATTAGAGAGAGTGTTGTAATTCTATGAACATATATGTATCAGGTGGTAGTATACGTGATTGGTTCAAAAATGGGCGGGATCGGACCAATGGGCGTGGCCCCGCCCGTACAAGCCAAATTTTGAAATTGATATACCTTGCACAATTGTTTAGCGAGAGTGCTGTAATTTTGTGCATATGTATCTGGTGGTAGTCTACGTGATTAGTAAAAATGGGCGGAAACGGATCAATGTGCGTGGCACCGCCCATATAATCCAAATTTTGAAATTTAGATAATTTTCGCAATATGTTAGAGAGAGTGTTGTAATTCTGTGTATATATATCTGGTGGTAGTCTACGTGATTGGTTCAAAAATGGGCGGGTTCGGACCAATGGGCGTGGCCCCGCTCATATAAATACAATTTTTGAATTGAGATATATTGCAAAATTTTTTGGCGAGAGTGCTGTAATTTTGTACACATGTATCTGGTGTAAGTCTCCCTGGCGTGACCCCTCCCATATAAGTCAACTTTCGAAATTGAGGTATCGTGAAAATTTTGTTAGCGAGAGTGCTAAAATTTTTTGCATATATATCTGGTGGTAGTCTACGTCATTGTTCCAAATATAGCCGGGATCGGACAAAAGAGCTTGGCCCATATACGCCAAATTTTGAAATTGAGATATCTTGCACAATTTGTTAGCGAGAGTGCTGTAATTTTGTACATATGTATCTGGTGGTAGTCTACGTGATTGGTCCAAAAATGGGAGGAGTTGGATCAATGGGCGTGGCCTCGCCCATATAAGTAACCTTTTGAAATTATGTTATCTTGCATAATCTGTTTGCGAGAGTGCTGTAATTTTCTGTATATGTGTCTGGTGGAAGCCTACGTGATTGGTCTAAAAATGAGCGGGATCAGACCAAATGGCTTGGCCCCGCCCATATAACCTAAATTTGAGCTATTTTGCATAATTTAGTTGTGATAGGAGTGTAATTCTGTTTATGCATATGTATCTGGTGGTAGTCTACGTGATTAGTTCAAAAAGGGCAGGATCAGACTAATGGCCGCGGCCCTGCCCTTGTAAGCCACATTTTGAAATTGAGATATATTGCACAATTTGTTAGCGAGAGTGCTGTTATTTTATAAATATGTATTTGGTGGCAGGATTAGTGATTGGTTCAAAAATGGACGGGTTCGAAAATCTCAATCTGGGGCAACGAAGTGGACCGGGATAATGGGATTCAGCGGTCTACGGTGTATACAAACTATCTGGCTGAAATTATTGTCTTTACATTTAAGTTGTCCATTACCAGCCATTGAAAATATTTGAAACGCATTTTAACTTATGTATGTGCCAGGAATTTAGAAATTTTTACTCTATTTAACCTGTAACAATTCCAAGTAATAATGGTTTGATGTAGCCGCTGGGCGGTGTTATACATTGGTGGGCGGTGTTATACATTCGACGCAGCCGACTTAATACTTTTCTTTCTGGTTAATTTTGTGATCTTTGATCAAAATATTTTATTGGTTTTTAAGGAGCAAGAAACATTATTAAAATTTCCATAAGGCCGTAAGGTAAATTAATTATTTTTACAATATTGTAATGCCAAGAATTGGGGGATTGGGAGAAAATATCTACTATTGGATAAGAATACGAAAAACGATATAGCTGTTTCAAAAACTTAAATTTTGCCGAAGGATATCGAACTCCGAGACCATAGTGCAACGCTTGGAACTAGTGTATAGATTTAGTTACACTTACCTGGGTCTGTAGAAACGTTAATTCCACGATCGCCATCGTAGTTGATCATTCTATTATCATGATACCAAAAAATATATTCTGATGTTTCAGTATTCTGAACAATGAGGCATTGCAATCGTAGCGTGGATCCTGGAGTTAAATAACGAATAGACGGTCCTGATATTTCCGCTCGCGCTTCTGTATAATAAAGTAAAACATTATTTGTACTTATTCATATTATAAGTACTATAATTGTTTTATTAGTTAACAAATTGTACAAGCATAAATGTAATATTTTTGATTGATTTAAAGATTAGAGTGGCCGCGGTTTGTAAGACATTTTTTAAAAGGTTTGAATCAGTGGACGCAGGGCAGTAAGTTTCCCTTTTGTTAAAAAAATACTTCTGAAAAGTTTGAAGCTGATCCGAGAATGTTTAATGGGCCCGCAAATTGGATTATGTTTGATAAGTAAAAATTCCGTGTTTTCCAATTTTGTCCAAATTAATTTTGAAACAGTAGTAACTACAAGGACTTTATTTTACTCCTTTACTATTCCTCAATATAATCAACATTTTCGGATTTATGAATAAAATTATGGTGAAAAAATTCATATTTTGCTTTAAAATTAAATCTTTTGAGGTGAAGAAAATTGCGGCTAATATTTTTTACGGTGAATCCGTTGAAAAGTGTGCGGTATTTATAACTAGTTGTTCGTTCAACTTTTCTTGGTCATCAAGCAAGTATTTACGAAGTGGACAGTACATCATTTGCAATAAATTAGTTACAAAGTTCTGATCTACTGAATTATAATTCATATTCATCTAACTTAAAAATGGCAGAAGCACTAGATTCGCCCGCTATATCATTGAAAAGCTGACGAAAAACAACAAAACATTGCTTTTAGTGGCCGTGTATCACATCAAATGGTTGGAACCAAATTGCCAATATGTGATTTGTAAAGCTATCCTCAAGAGAGAGTGCACGCCTAACGATTGACGCAGTTATTATATTTTGGCAATAAGCTCGTATTCCATTTCGGGATACTCATAAATGTGCTGGAAAGCTACTTTAAACTTACGAGGATTGGAAAAACTTTAATAAAACGAATCCGAAGAAAATGTCAGTCGGAATTGGCATCAAAGGATGAAAGATCGAAATTGAGAAGAGAAATGGAAGAATCGCGAAAATTAAATCTTGGAGAAACAGTGGACCCAAAAGAATCATGTAAGTAATTTGACTAGTGTCAAACTTACTGGGTTACACCACGTTTATGCTCCGTAATTGATAAAGCAAAGGTACGAGTTAAATAATGACTGAGATAATTTCTTCATCATTTCGTTTTTATGTTTAGGTGTCAGACAGAATTTAGATTGTGTCAGAAAAGGAGGAGATTTGTAACATTTGCAAAGAGAGTTTGAAACTTTCGGAGGACATTTAAAAAATAAAATGTCCAATGATTTGTACAACAATTTGTATTTTATAGCGCGTAGCTGCTAAATCGGAGGACTATATATAAATCTGATCAAAAAGGTTGTGCTTGGGTGCTACATTTAATTCTGAGCCGATTTACACCAAATTCGACATTGTGGGCCCTTGGATTAAGAAACTCGATCCTGCTTAATTTATAAGTTATTGTATATAAAAAAGCTTCTGTAGCGCTAAAAGGCCAATTCGGAAAGTGTAACAAGCTCTGCTTGTTATAAAGTTTTAATTTAAAACAGGTTTTGGATTTATTACACTTTATTTCTTTGGTTAGTGTCTCTTCTCTTTAATCTCCATACGCAAGTGAACAGGATGTAGCCAATGACATTTTGTCTCTTTTGTTTACATCCATCTTGCGATGATAGCATTATTTTACAATGACGTTATTTAAACATTAGGGATATTCACAATCATTACATGCTTTTTTTTATTATTTTTTTTAACTTAATTAACTTAAATTACCCTATTTGCGCTAGGACCTTGTTTAGACTCCATAATCCCTACCATAACGTTTCGGTGCTCTCACAGTACGACCACTTCTAGTCCTCACTGTTCCTGATTCTTCATTAAATGTCCTCGTCATTTCTGAACCAGATATATTGGGATTAATAATATCATTAACCACGGTTACAGGATCCACGGTTTCAACCAAAGGAACTGGTTCATCCACGACACAATAGTCCGTATTCTCAACTAGTGAATTATACATCGAGGACCCGCCACCAGCGTTTCTATCGCTGGCGATTTGTGCCGGGGCAACTATTTGAATCTCTTTTAAATTATCCGTTATACGGTCCTGATAACTCTTTATGTGTTCCTCAAATAATAAATCTCTAGCATTAAAGTCCTCATTCCTAGCTTTAGCAATAAAACGTCTGTTTCTCCTAAAATGATTATCAAAACTATCCCTTATCACATACGATCTTTTGCTTCTTGTCGCAATTATCCTCCCATAATGCCATTCCTTTTTGTTTTTCTTAAAAATTACTAAGTCACCAACACTCAATATAGGCAATTCCTTCGCATTCCGATCATAATAATATTTTTGTTTTTCCATTTAACTTGTCCTGAATTTCCGATTCACTAAAATTTTTCCTAACCAAAAGCGACTGAGATATTGGCAATTTGGTTTTAACAAGTCTGCCAAAGAACAGTTCCGACGGAGTAATGTGCCTGGCCGTCAACGGAGTGGTATTGTACTCCAATAAGCGATATTGAAACTGATTAAAATCATTTGCCTGAATGCAGCGTTTCAAAATATTCTTAGTAATAGCCACTCCTTTTTCAGCTAGGCCATTGCTCTGAGGGTATCCAGGACTGGAGAATCTAAACTGAATATTACATTCATCCGCAAATCGTGCGAATTCCGCGGATCCAAATGGACTGTTGTCACATTTAATAACAGTCGGATATCCTACTTTATCAAATAAGCGAATTATCACGTCAATTATGTTTCTTGATGTTTTGCTTCTCAGAGTTTCTGCCACAAGATAGTTTGAATATGCATCTATCAGAGCAAGGTAATCACGGCCTCCATATTCAAAAATATCCATGGCAACAATATGGAAAGGATATTTAGGGATTTCCTCCTGAACTAATGGCTCTTTTTGATTGTTTCTCTTGAATTTTTCGCAAATATTGCACGAAACAACTAATTCTCTTATCTGTTCATTTATTCCGGGCCAATAGTAAAACATTCTGGCACGTGCAAGCGTTTTTTCGATGCCCAGATGGGGTAAATGTAACCAATTTCATAATTTGCGTTGTATTTGTGGTGGTATGACCAATCTATGATTTAGCAATAACATTCCGTTCTCTACATGCAATTCCGATTTCAACTTATGAAAGTGTTTACCCAGATCATTAAGCTGGTGGAATCCTGGCCAGCCATTCTCGACATACATGAATAGTCAGTATCGCTCTTAAGCGATGTCTGATAATAATTGTAATTATCTTCCGTCAAACATACCGACTTGGTCAACTTATGAATCACCCCCGAGAGACCTTCGATTTCCGCCGTGTCCGTTAGTTGAGCCCTAGATAAACAATCAGCCACAATCATGTCCTTGCCAGGCTTATAAATAACAGTCATATGTGGATATTTCAAAAGAAACATGAACATGCGCTGTAGCCGCATTGTCACATCGTCAATGTCACGTCTTACCAGCGTCTCTAAAGGCTTGTGGTCGCTCTCGACAATAAATTCCAGCCCATATAGGAAATAGTAAAAACGTTGACATGCAAACACGATAGCCAAAAGTTCCTTCTCTATTTGTGCCCATTTCTTTTCAGTGTTGCTAAGGGTTCGTGATGCAAACGAAACGGGATGTCCGTTCTGAATTAGCACACAGCCTAATCCATCTTTGGATGCATCCGTCTGCACTATAACTGGAGCTTCCGGGTCATAAATAGCCAATACAGGTTCGGATGTTATTATGTCAGCAAATGTCGGAATTCTATCTCATGTTTTTCCGTCCATTCAAATTCTACATCATTTCGAGTTAGATTTCGCAATTCTGCCGATCGTCTTCATAGATCTTGCCAGATATTTAAGAAGTCCCAGGAATCTTAAGACATCCGATTTACTTTCCGGTTTTCTCATCTTTAAAATTGCCTCCTTGTACTTCAAATCCGATTTAATCCTCCCATCCGATAAAATATTTCCCATGAATTTTACTTCCCGTTTTCTGTACTGAATTTTATCAGGATTAAATTGAATGTTATTGTCTCTCGCCCTATCCATCACTATTTTCGTTATTCTATCATGTTCTTCCTCATCTTCGGCGCATATAGCTACATCATCGAAGTAAACAATTACTCCCGGTATGTCTCCAAGAGTTCTTACCATCTCCTGCTGAAACATTTCAGGCGCACAATTGAGTCCAAATGGCACGCGAATAAATCTATACCTGCCAAAAGGAGTCATAAAAGTGGTCAAATCCGAGCTACTTCTATCCAATGTCATATGCCAAAATCCACTTTTCAAATCAAGAACAGAAAAAACCCTTTTATTTGCAAGTCCCGACGTTATGTCATCGATAGTAGGAATCATAAAGTGACTTCGTTTAATACATTCGTTAAGTGCCTTTGGATCTAAGCAAATGCGAAGATCTCCATTTGGCTTTTCCACTATTTATAGGTTATTGACCCAATCAGTTGGATAATTAACCCGTGAAATAATTCCTTCCTGTTCCATTTTACCCAATACCGTTTTCAGTTTGTCCAACAATGAATTTGGTATTCATTTCCTATAGTGAAGCACGGGCTTCGAATTTTCCTTTAATGTTATTGAGAATGTTCCAGGGAATTGACCTAATCCATAAAAAACATCTTTATATTCAAGCGTTAACAATTCTTTTGATTCCGTGTATGCAATGCTAATAACATCAACCCGTTTTACTAACCCAAATTTCTCACACGCTTCCACTCCCAATATAGGTTCACATTTGTCATTTACAACCAAAAATTCCGCCGATAAATTTGATTTCAACTCCATATCAAAACATTCAAGTGTAGTTGTCCCAAAAATTTTAATTTCATTTTCGTTATAGTCGAACACCGAAAATTTATTATTCTGATTATCTAAAGGAATTTTCAATTTATCAATTAAACTTATCGGAATGCAGTTGCAATCTGCTCCTGTATCCATTTTGAATGTTACGATTTCTCCTCCTATACAATACTTTTTGGTCCAGCGCTTATTTCCTGTCCCGATTGAATTTAACCTAAGAATATTTTTAGAACTAAGTAAGCTACTTATTTTACTAACATTGTTACACGTACTACCTTGCATATCACTCCAATTAAGTACGTCGACCTTTTGTTTGTTGTGACTTCCATCAGTTCCGTTATTGCGTTTTGTTTCCACTCCTTGTTTTCTTGGTTTACGGCACATTTTCTGAAAGTGACCCTTCTTGGAACATGTACGGCAGATTACATCCTTGGCTTTGCACTCATTGATGTGACCGTATTTCCATGGTCCCCCGCAGTTTAAACAAAAACGAGTTATTGCATTAATTGAAGTGGCATCGGTGTCTTCTTTGGATTTAACTGTATTTACCACCAATTGTTTTGAATCTAAAATGCCTTTATTTGCATTTCCCGCTTCATAAGTTTTGCATATTTCAGTGACGCGAACCAGCTCTTCATCTCGTCCATCTAATACCTTCAATTGTAGTTTCTTATCATGTACTCCTACAATGATTCGGTCACGTAGCATTCGATCCTCATACGACTTTCCACATTCACATTTGAATTCACAGTTACGTATTTGTGTTCTTAATTCAGTCTCAAATTCTGTAAATGTTTGTCGCTCTCTTTAAACTTATAGGTTTCCATAGCTACATTACGCTGTGGTAGACAATGTTTATCAAATTGTTCCATAACCTCGTCCAATGTGCGTTGATTCACTTTATCTCCCACTTTGATTGTACCGAGTAAAGAATCTTGGGATCCATCATTTGGAAACAGTGTGTTATAAATATTTGCAGCCTGTGTACCAACCAACCAGATGAAATTTGCAATCTTTTTGGGCTCCGTTTGAGTTGATTTGCCAGTGGCAATCATGTACACCATAAAATTACGCTTCCAGTTCGGCCATTCATTAGCAAGATTGGAGCAGTCCAATTCTGGAGGCGCACGTTCGTTTACTGCCATCTTTATCCGTGAAATATGTCCAAAATCCGAGTGAATAATATCAATCTTATCTTTGTATGTGCACAATCTACACTGATGATTCCGCAACTTTAAGGTGTTTTCCGATTAATTTTTAAAATTTCTCGTCCTCTGTGAGCCTGCACGTGAGAACCGTTGCACATTGGTATTCTTTGTAATAAGTCGGTAATTCACTTTCGATGATGTTCTTTTACTTCTGACACCATGTAACAAGCTCTGCTTGTTATAAAGTTTTAATTTAAAACAGGTTTTGGATTTATTACACTTTATTTCTTTGGTTAGTGTCTCTTCTCTTTAATCTCCATACGCAAGTGAACAGGACGTAGCCAATGACATTTTGTCTCTTTTGTTTACATCCATCTTGCGATGATAGCATTATTTTACAATGACATTACTTAAACATTAGGGATATTCACAATCATCACAGAAAGTAAATTTATATAGGGATAAATCTGAACCGACTTTGACCAATTTCTTCTCAGGTATGAAATAGCCTTTATTGTCAAATTTCAGCAAGATCGGAATGAATGCGACCTGTTCTTAAGGAGCAATTTTAATTACACAAACAGACAATCGGTGTACTTTGAAGTGGGTCTAGCTCCAGTATTTTCAGGTGTTAATTATAATAAATAAGTGAATTTATACCCGAATTTTGCATACCCTACACCATAGATTGCATGTCAACTGTTTTTTCGTTATTTGAAATTTGTTGAGTTTGTTGCGTTAAGAGATAAAATCTTGAGGTACCTTTGTGTGGGGGCTATATCAAAACATGGACCTATGATGACCATTGTTCGTCTGAAAGGTTCTGGATATACTAACTGTGTACAAAAAGTAGTTGCGAGTTAATTCATGTGGAAGTTTACTGTTTGTGAAAAATTTTAATTTGAAACAAAAGGATGACAAATCCATCATTTTTTAAAAAGGAGGGAGGACGGGAGGACTCCGCTTAAAAAGGAGGACATGTCCTCCCAAAGGAGAACGTATGGCAACCCTGTGCATTGGAGATATCTTCCGATGATTTTGTACTAAATCGTACTTCTCTATAGCAGTTACGTAAAAATAATCGGCACTATCAATTTGGTGAAGCAAAATCTGAACTTACCGAAAATGTAAATATTACACGGAGATTCGTAAATGTCTTTCTCGGGCACATTTATCTTGTACACTATTAAAATGTGAAAGACATGTAGTAAGCCCAGATAAGGTGTTCACGGACTCAGTATATTGTAAAAATATAATTCATTAAATTTATTTTGTCTTTTCTTTTGTATTATAGTAAAGTACCAACGAAAATTTAGCGGTTCACTGGGACAGAAAAATGTTGTCGTTTGACAACGAAGACTCCTGCGGTTAATTTTCCCAACTTCCGTACATATGCAAGTTGGCCCGATGACATGCATTTTCTTTGATTTTGTATCGTATAAAACAGAGTCTCTGTACCAAGTTGGATCTTCAAACAGACTTCTTTGATTTAGTCCCAGCATTGAGGACGGACAATGAGGAATATCGAACTTCCATATGGACTTATAGAAAGAAATTCCACCACATTTAAAATCGTCATTGAAAAAATAATACGCACTTCAATTGAAGCATTAACTATACAATTATTAATTTTAATTACCATATTTATGTATTCTATCTAAAAATATTTTTGGAAAATAAAAATTGTTCACTTTTAAGAATTTTTTTAAAAATAATTTTTTTATATTTTATGTGTATTAAGGATGAAGTTATAAATTTTTATAATATCCACCGAGTTTGATGCTTCGCATTCCTTTAAAGTTAAAAATTGTGAATTTTTAAAACAAATTATGAGTTTTTTCAGAATAATTTTGTTCATAACTCCGAAAATGTTGATTATAAAATAAAGGTTTTGTAGTTACTAATGTTTCAAAATTAATTTGGACAAAACGTACGTATTTGTACGTATCAAACTTAATCCAATTTGCGGGTCTATTAAACATTCTGGGATCAGCTTCAAACTATTCAGAAGTCTTTTTTGAATAAAAAGGAAACTGTTTCTGCTCATTAATAATATGACATTTTGCAAAAATGGCCTCTCTATTAGAGACTTTACAGTACATAATTTCAAATACTAAGTGGACTCTAAAGATGCTCAAGCAGGGTTACCATACGTCCTCCTTTCGGAGGACTTGTCCTCCCTCCTTTTTCCAAAATGTGGGATTTGTCCTCCTTTTCAGCGTTACCGTTGGAAAATTTCAAAAAGGGGATTTTTTCGAAAAAAGTCGCAACCGATCATTAAAAAAGGGGGATCAATTTTAAGGTTTTTATTTAAAGAAAACAACAATAAAAAAACAAAGCTTAACATAAAAAATAAGTAGGTAACATTAAAAAATTCATTCATTTACACTAAAACTAAACAAAAAATACAATGTTATACATAAATTCTTATGATGTATACTAAATGTATTTTATCACATACATTTCTTTATTTATAGTTACATTTTTGTAATTTCTTTTTTTATACTTTCTTATTAGATCTGTGCTTGGGACAGATGTGTTTTGTATTGAGTTTTTTTGATCTCACAATAAATCTGTTTAGAAAAAAGCTTATAATATTTATGTACATCAACCTAATGAAAAAATAAATTGGATTTTTTATAAACACATATATTGTTACAATTAAGAAATCACTCAAATTAATTGTATTGTTGCATAGACGCGGACCTATTTGCAGAATTTTCCCCAATAAGATGAAACGGTGGAAATAGATTCTCATATGCTTATACATACAAAAGATAGATGTAAATCGTTTTAACATATGAGTATATCCCATTAAATAAACTAATTCAGAACGTAGCGCGTTTGGCATTTCCGCACGTTAGTACAAAGGTGTTGTCATAAGAGTATAAAAAGCAGATTTTTTTACAAAAGCAAAAAAGTGGCACAAAAAAGCGAAAGGGGCACATTTAGTATCAAAAAATAAAAGGGGCGCAAAAGTAGCACGGCTGAAAAAAATGGGCAAATATGCCACTTTAGTCGCACAACGGTAACGCTGCTCCTTTTGATACTGATTCAAATGTATTTTTATAGTTGGGATAATCTTGGTTTTGATTATTCAAAGTTTTATTTGAATGGGTGACGCAACTGTGAAATTTATTAGCTAAGCATGCATGCAGGCACCAACAGCAGTGTGGAAAGACTATTCTCTTCTGAATGACGAACAATGGACAGATGAAAGAAAACGTCTATAAATTGAATCGATTACATCTATAATTTGCACTAACAAAAAGTACGTCTCTATAGAACTTTATAATATTTGTTTTCAAAGTCGTATGTATTTCCTTAGCTAAATATTTTAAAGTAGACTGCATTAATAAATTGATCTCACTGGGAATACAGTGCCCGAAATAATTATGGGTTCACCCACTTTGATCAAAAAATTAATATTAAATTGGTTTTGTATCTTTTTATTTTAGATTTAATTCTAACACTTAATTAAAATAATATTAATTAATATTATAATATTATAAAATATAGGAAGATAATGAAAATAAGGTGCGAAATATTGATAGGTTCATCCAAGAAAAATAAAAAAAACGTAATGTATTGTAAATTAAATCAAAAATTAGTAATTAATATTGCCTCTCTTAAGTTTTATGACATCAAAAATACGATTTTTCATTGAATTTACTAAGTTTTCTAAGACTTATGGGAATTTCCGAATATGCAGCTCTAATACCGTTTTTCAGCTCAGAAACACTTCGGTATTGTTTTCCATTGGCATATATTTTTCGGGCTAGTATTCTCAATAGATTTTCTACGGGGTTGAGATCCGGGCTGCGGGCTGCCAATCCAAAACTTCGATGTTTTTGAACAAAAACCAATTCTTAATTGCTGGTGAGGTATGGATTGGAGCATTTTCCTGTTGGAAAATGAAGTCGGGGCCAACTAAATTTTCAACATATTCTAGCAAAGATATCTCCAGCATTTCCACATAGCTTTCGGAACTCATTCTTGAAGAAATCCACGCCAGTGGAACTCTTCCTTTGACTGAAAATGCTCCCCAAATCTTTATAGAACCGCCGCCAAAATTTCTGCTCATTCTAATGTCTTTCTCCTTTTGCAAATCTCTCCAATAATACTGAAGTCCATCATGTCCGTCCAAATTGATATTTTTCGTCACTGAAAAGTACTTTTTTCTCTCCATAATCAGTACGATTTTTAGCCCAAGACAGCCGTTTTTCTTTGTGGACTTTTGAAAAATGCAAGCTTTACAAGTCAATATTGAAATTGGGTTCATCGAATTCGTTCCTGCAGAAGAAGTCGTGGAGGACATTTGAATGACGTTTTATTTAGAACTTAATTGTATCGATTTTACTTCATAAAAAACTTTTGAATTTCCTTAACAATAAGTGTGTCTTTTTTTCAAAGAAATCATATCACTCTTATTGGAATACCCTGTACTTCCTTATGAGGGAAGGTATGTTCAACTTATAATTACATTTGTAATAAAATAAATTATATCCCTATAAATGTTACATATTTCTATTACTTTCAGTTAGTAATATTTCGAACACAGTTGTCGCGAATTAATTTTATTTTAAATTAATGTTACACAAGATTTATGTTACACATTCCTACATACCGAGTTCAATTGGAACTATATAACATTTTTGAGTCGGGGCACATTTGATGTTTTGAAATCACTACTAAGGAACGACGCGGGCTAATAGTTATACACTTTAACGAAGTTTTTTTAATTTTTTCTCATCGTTTGAAACGAAAAATTGACCGAAAACAATCTGCTTTGTTAGAATTTCAAAAATCAATTTTTTGTTTATATTTTTTTTCAAAATGTTAAGGTAAGTACAGACGATTTGCAGATCGGCAAACATTGCCAGAAAAATGGCGGAAAAATGCAACCCTGTGAATTTACAACCGTGTGAACATACAATTTTTGTGTTGCAACGTTAGCAGAAAAGTCATTGCGAGATAATTTGCTGATTGTTATATGTGCGAAGTTTATGCATGTGACAACGGCGCCATTGCCAGAAAAACATTTTATTTGCAACGCTGTCTATAATGTATTTTTATTGGCAATCCTGCATATAAATATTTACAAAATATATTGTAAATATATGAAATTGTAATGTTTTCGTGCAATCGTCTGAACTGTCAATTCACCTTTGCCTAACAATCTGACGTTGCCCTGCCCGTCTTGTTTGGGATGTATTGGTTTGTTATTCATTGATATTTCATTCAAAAATGCATACATCCCGAGGTTCAGGAAAAAATTTATATCGACCATATGTCCGCTGCAGCGCCATCTACCGGTTAGAATCATACATACAAACTATTATCAAGACAAACCATACATACATTTTAAATTTCATTCAAATATCTCTGGAAATGCGAATTTTTCAATTATCTTGACCACTCCGTAATTTATCGCGGTGAAAATAATTCTAAAACACAAATGACCCCAAACTGAATATATTGTTTAATGTTCAGCCAATTCGCTTTTGTGGTTTAGGAGATCATGCGTTACTAACAAACGTACAAAGGATTTTATATATAAAGATATATTTGAATTTGCGGGATGTTTGGAGTACAACAACTCGCCCCAGCATTTAAAAGAATGCAGCTCGATTTCTCGTTTTAAAAGAAACGTAAAAGATTATTATGACGAATGTGGAAATGCTTCTAATATAAACAATTATATCGTGTAAGAAAATAATGAACTATTTTTTATAGTATTTGCAACTATTTTGTAAAATTTTTACATTATGTACAAACTCAAAAATGGTTGCTAGCTAGTCTCAATAATTCCTTGGAGGCGCTGAGACAATTTATTGCATTGTATCTTTAATATCTTTGTACATAATAAATAAACTAACAAAAAATGTAATCCTTAATGCTAAATGCACCCCCCACATACAACGGGCTAGTGAAATTCTGCGCTATGTTTTCGAGACTATAGTTTTGAAGGTATAAAAGCAGAATATAGTTCCCACTGCGGAATGTGAGGTATCCACCGTGGTTGAGGTCCAGCCCTCTGGAAGCCTCTCTTCCAGTGACCCACGACGAGGGCACGACTTCGGACCAGGCTATGAAGCCGACGCGGCGCAAATCGGCGGCGCGCCGCATCCGGCCAATGTTTTCCAGCCGGCGCCGCCGCCGATTTTAGCGGCTCACATCGGCTGAAACTCAGCCGCCGAACTTTATTTACTGAGTCAAAATAATTTATTTCATGCAACCATTTTTAATGAAGTTAATTTTTGCGTAAAAATTTATAAAAAGTTTCTAAATGGATCTCACTATCATTTATTTAAAAAATCCAAAAATGTATGGGTTTGAAATTGAAAAATGCGTTTTTGTTTTTTACGGAAATTACAATAGCTCTTGAGCGGCAGAACCAATTTTTATAAAGTCTACTTCGTTTTAAAGAGAACACAACATTCTCCTTCACAAAAAAGAATATGTAGAGATTTATTGAGCCGATTTTCGACATAACATCAACACTTCCATAACTTTTCCTAAATTGTTGTGTTTTTTCGTCTACATAATTGTATAGGGTGATCCATTTCGAGGTTCCTTACTTTTTTAAAGAAAAAAACACAGAAAATTCAAATTGAATGGGGAATGTTTATTATCATTTGAAAGAACATTCTTTGGCATTTATTTTTTGAAGATTATGTCTATCAAATGTTGGCCGCGGCTACGTCTCAGATGGTCCATCCGTTGAGTCCAATTTTGGATGACTCGTTCGAGCATTTCGACTGGTAACTGGCGAATGACACGCGTGGTGTTTTGCTCCAAGGCCTGAATCGAAGCGGGTTTGGTCGCATAAACTTTGGACTTTACATATCCCCACAGGAAAAAGTCTAATGGTGTGATATTACACGATCTGTGGCCAATCGACCGGCCCAAAACGTGAAATTATCTGCTCACCGAAGTGTTCTTTTTGAAACCAAATGTCGCCGAGATCACGAGCTTCATTTCATCAAATAGTCGGTTATCATGGCACATTGACGGTTACGTTCTCACCGGCATCATTTTTGAAGAAATATGGACCGATGATTTCGGTACGTCTGATCGGCAATCGGTCAATGGCAAAAAGATAGCTCTTAACGAGAGCTAAAATATTGCTCATGGGTGTCAATGTCGTGGGTCGACTGGAAAGTGTTTTTTTTTTATTAAAAAAATGGACTTAGCGCAATTGGCGAACGATTATTTTGATAATAAAACTGAATAATTTGTAAACGTTGTTCAGGCGTAAGTCTTTCCATGATGAAATGCCAAACAATACTTAAGAAAAAAATAACATGACAGCATGACAAAAGGCTATTGAAAAAAGTATCTCTACCTATATCACCCTTTATATATTTTAAAGCTACATCTTTACCTCAGAATGACACTCGTGCACCACCGTTTGTTGGAGCTTTATCGGCTCAGCCGATTGTTGAAATTTGATCGGCTCAGCCGATCAGCAGCCGCCGCCGATCAGTATTTTTGCATGCGCCGCCGATAATTTTGGACGGCTTCATTGCCTGCTTCGGACACTGCTTTTTTGGGTTTGTTACAAATAGTTAGGTTGGTAGTTACAATGAAGTCAAGAAGTGACTCACCACTGCTATTTGTATCTGTGCCATCCCTGAAGAGAGCAGTCGATTCTACCACATCTTCAGATGCGGCAGAAGCTAACAAAACAGAATTTCTTCTCTTTACTAGAAAGAAATGGGTCCTCTGATAAATGGAACGGGGCTGGTATTTTCTGAAAGTGCAAAATATCTAGGAATAATTCTATACAGTAAATAGTTATTCAGACTTAATGTATGGAACGTGTAAGGAAAACCAACGCGGCATTATATTCCTGCAGGAAAACTGTAGGATCGCGTCCTAAAATTGCACATTGGATATATATATATATATATATATATATATATATATCAATAGTTCGCCCAATAATGTTGTACGGCATTGTAGTGTGTTGGACGGCAACTAATAAAAATCCATTACAAACCAATTGTCTGTGACCAATTCAAAGGTTCTCTGCAAGTCCTACTCCATATAGTGTTGGCAACATTTTTGAGTGCGGACGTGTTTCAGTGTATTCTCTCTAAAAATTAACCAGAAACATTTATTCTTTGGATATACTCGAAAAAAATCATATAACGCCAATTGGACGTTAAAAAAAATATCCCCAAACTGTGTAAAAAGTGTGGGCAATGAATGGCCCAAGTGTAGCTTTTAAAAATATAAAAGTAAACACATATCACATATCCAGCAAAGCCCGTTTGTTGTGAAGAGTGAAGAAAAAATAAGCAAGCAAAAACTGTGAACAACAACAAATAAAAGTGTATGTCTCTCACACCCTCATTTGAGAGACGTTTCAGCCTAAATGATAGAAATGCATATATTGCAGTGACATCCGTGAGTAGTGAAACAACAACCACACCAATGCGTGATGACAGTTTGTATCTTACCGCGAGACCCCTCAACCGTGCCCGCTCCTTTTCACCACAGTTGTTAATAAGCGCAGCAAGCGAATCAAACGAAACAAAACAAATGAAAGTAAATAACGAAAAGCCTGAAAGTATGCTCCAAAATACTGTCAACACTACACAGGAAGAAAAAAGTTGCTAACGCACAGTTGGCTAAAATGAAAAAAAAATAGCCATAATTCTGCCATTTCAAAACCAATTATCGTACGTGTGTATACAAGAGGTGTTAGAGAGTTTAAGTTCGGAACTTGGGACCCCTATCTCATACAGGGGCCTAAAGTTGACCACCTCGGGTATACAACATTTTTATCGGCTTCTAACTTTTGAATGGAGTGTCCGGTTTTAGTGGCGTGGATACTCCTAGACTAGACCAACAATAAACATTTTATAGGTTGAAGATATCTTGAATAGTTTCCGAGATATGTGGATTTTAAATTTGAATTTTTAATTTTTTCGCCGACTTTGCCTTGGTGTTTAGCCAATATCTCAGTCAAAAGTTTACCAATTTTGTTCACGTGTTTTTTTATGGATTGCCAATAAAATTTACAATATCATGAAGAAAGAATCGATAAGATGTGTCAAGAAATACGAAAGTTATGACCCTATAAAATCAAATTTTAGAAAAAATGTAATTTTTAGAGATTTTTTGGCGAAAAAAGTCCAATTCGTATTTAGGTCTTGTAGAAAAAGTTTGTTACACAAAGTATATCAGATTTATACTCATTTTAAAGGAGACGTTTCACAGAATCTGCTAGAGAAAATCCGAAGCCAAAATTTTAATTGGTGTGGTTGCCACCCTTCTCCGATTTGGACCTTTTTTTTACATAAATTTCAAAAATTTGATCGATTTTCTCCAATCGCAAAGCTAAATTGTTAAATTTTTCTTTTTGTTTATTTGTATTAGGGTGTAACAAAATCGACTGCAAAGGGAATCCCGAGCGCGGCTTTCATATCGAAGATATAGTACTAAAAGTAAAAATTCCATTTTTGGGGATTTTTGATGTATTTTTTGGGAATTGAGGTATTTTCCATTGGAAATTTCCACATGTTGCGTTTGATTATTATTTCTAATATCAAAATAAAGAACTTTAAAAAAAAATTCATCGAAATATATACATTTTTAAGAATTTTATGCCGTCTATATGCAAAATATGTTTTTTTTTAATGTTTCCCTACCTTCTTGTACTTATTAGTTATTATATCAGTCAATATGCACTGATTTCTTGTAGATCACATGTTTTTATCAAACAATAATAAAATTTAGTAAGATTTACCTTTCAGAAAATATTGTTTTGTGGCACTATTTCTAGGAAACCCTTAATCATTGACAGGTATAACCAGTAAGGAAAGTCGGGCGGGGCGTACTATAAAATACCCTACACCTCCCTAACAATGCGATAAGGGTCCTTGCGATAATAATTGGTAAATGGGTATTAACATATTATCTAATTCTGAAACGATAATCGCTAAATTAAGCAATATTCGTTCCTAAATTGAGACATCTTTCTGGAAAATTTTAATTATCGGAAGTAAAGTACAATGTCTATAGCGCTTTGAAACCAAATCAGGAGGGACATATATATGGAGGTTGTATATAAATCTGAACCGATTTTCCCTGAATACTCATTTATGTAAAAAGGCCTCTTTCTGTCGAATTTCGTACTGAACGGATATAATAAACAGTCTCCACAGCGCTTACATGTCAAATCGGGGGTAACATATATATAGGGGCTATATCTAAATCTGAACCGATTTTCTGCGAATTTGGCAGTATTTCTTCGAGTAATAAGAAACCTCTTTCTGCCGAATTTCGCACTGATCGGATATAAAATACAGTTTCTACAGCGCTTACATGTCAAATCGGGGTAACATATGTATGGGGGCTATATCTAATTCAGAACCGATTTTCTCCGAATTTGGCAGTATTCCTTCATGTAGAAAGAAACTTCTTTTTGCCGAATTTCGCACTGATCGGATATAAAATAAAATTTTTAAAGCGCTTACATGTCAAATCGGGGGTAACGTATATACAGGGGCTATATCTAAATCTGAACCGATTTCTTCCAAATTTAAAAGTGTTCATTCATATAAAAGGAAACCTCTTTCTGCCGAATTTCATACTGATGGGATATAAAATACAGTTTTTACAGCGCTTACATATCAAATCGGGGGTAACAGGGTATATGGGGGCTATATCTAAATCTGAACCGATTTTCTCCGAATTTAACAGTGTGCATTCATATAATAAGAAACCTCTTTCTGCCGAATTTCATACTGATCGGATATAAAAATAAAGTTTTTACAGCGCTTACATGTCAATTAGGGGCTAACATATATATGGGGGCTATATCTAAATCTGAACCGATTTTAAATCAATAGGGATCGTCCTTGGGCCAAAAAAAATATATGTGTAAAGTTTCGTCAATATTGGACCATAATTGCGACCTATACTTTGATTACAAGAATACTTGCATAGACAGACGGACATAGCTAAATCAACTCAGAAGATGTTTCTGAGTCGATCGGTATAATAAACGATGAGTCTATTTCGGCTCCTTTTGGGTTTTACAAACAAATGCACAAAGTTATAATACCCTGCACCACAGTGCAGGGTATAATAAAAAAAATATTTTGCATATAGACAGAAACGCAAATACGGCATAAAATTCTTAAAAATGTGTATATTTCGATGGGTTTTTTTAAAGTTCTTTATTTTGATATTAGAAATAATTAGGTTAGGTTTAGGTTAGGGTGGCAGCCGTATTTTTTTATACAAGCTCACATAGACCAGTTTAGGTCCCTAGTGTTACAACGGGCTGAAATGCCCTCATCGAAACCAACCTGTTTGATATACAAATTTGTCGATATTACGAATATCGGTACTGGAAAGATCTGTTAGGCTGCCTAGAAAAGCCGACCCAGTATGTCCAGTCGTCGTTTACTCAGAGCGGGACAGTCGCATAGCAAGTGCTCAATGCTCTCCACTTCTTCCTCATCTCCACAGCTTCTGCAGAAGTCATTAGAGTCAATACCCAATCTTTTGGCGTGTTCGCCGATCAAGCAGTGTCCCGTCAGAACTAATACTAACGTAGACAATCTTTGCCTCTCTAGTGCGAGGAGATATTTTGATCTTCTCAGGTCATACCTTGGCCAGATTTGTCTTGCTACTCTGCAGGTGCCGATTTCTGTCCATCTTTCGTTGGAGATGGTTTCTATTACCTGGTTTTCTTCCAACCCATTCATCTCTCGCGGGAATCATAGTGATGTAATTTCTCTCAAAGGTGTACACCGTTGGTATATAGTCCACTCGATCGGTTACCATAGCACTACACTTTGATATCCTCATGTGACCGTAGTTTTTGTACCTCCACATTGATAGGCAGTTTAATCTTATTGCCGCTTTGGTTGCAACTTCTCTCGCCACAATATTAATCGGCAGTATATGGAGTAGGGCTTGTAGAGACTCGGTCGCTGTAGTCCTTAAGGCTCCGCTTATGCTCAGGCAGGCAGTTCTCTGAACCTTTGTTAGTAGGTTGGTGATGGTTAGTTTGTCAGTTGCCGTCCACCATACCACAATGCCGTATAGCAGTATAGGACGAACTACTGCTATATATATACAGTGGACGATTTTAGGAGAGAGGCCCCACCGCGACCCAATACATTAAGTCTAAATAACAGTTTTCTATCTAGAATTATTCCTAAAAATTTTGCACATTCAGAAAAGACTAGATCTGTTCCATTTATCCGAGGTGGAGGGTGCACATGTGGGACTTTATTCATCCTAGTAAAGAAAGCCAATTCTGTCTTGTTTGGGTTTATGCCCAAACCGCTGCTTCTGGCCCATCTAGCCAATTTGTTCAGAGCCACCTGTAGAATTTCTCGGAGGACGTTTTCGAATTTGCCACTCACTGCGATTGCAAAGTCGTCCGCATATGCCACGACCTTGCAGCCACAACGTTCTAGATCTAGCAGGATTTCATTCACCGCTAGGTTCCAAATTAGTGGAGACAGTACTCCTCCTTGTGGGGTCCCTCTGTTTACAAACCTTGTTAGAGTTGTGGACCCAAGACATGCTGTTATGCGTCTTCTGTTGAGCAGACTTTGAATTAGTCTAATCAAACTAGAGTTAACATTAAGATGTGACAGAAATAATAATCAAATGCAAAATGTGGAAATTTCTAATGGAAAATCCCTCAATTCCCAAAAAATACATCAAAAATCCCCAAAAATGGGATTTTTACTTTTAGTCCTATATTTTCGATATGAAAAGCCGCACTCGGGATTCCCTTTGCAGTCGATTTTGTTACACCCTAATACAATTAAATTAAATGGAAAATTTAACAATTTAGCTTTGCGATTGGAGAAAATCGATCAAACTTTTGAAATTTATGTAAAAAAAGGTCCAAATCGGAGAAGGGTGGCAACCACACCAATTAAAATTTTGGCTTCGGATTTTCTCTAGCAGATTCTGTGAAACGTCTCCTTTAAAATGGGTATACATTTGATATACTTTGTGTAACAAACTTTTTCTACAAGACCTAAATACGAATTGGACTTTTTTCGCCAACAAATCTCCAAAAATTAAATATTTTCTAAAATTTGACTTTATAGGGCCATAACTTTCGTATTTCTTGACATATCTTATCGATTCTTTCTTCATGATATTGTATTTTATTGGCAATCCATAAAAAAACACGTGAACAACGTCGGTAAACTTTTGACTGAGATATTGGCTAAACAACAAGGCAAATTCGGCAAAAAAATTAAAAATTCAAATTTAAAATCCACATATCTCGGAAACTATTCACGATATCTTCAACCTATGAAATGTTTATTGTAGGTCTGGTCTAGGAGTATTCACAGAAACGCCACTAAAATCGGAAACTCTATTCAAAAGTTAGTAGCCGATGAAAATTTTGTATACCCGAAGTGGTCAACTTTAGGGCCCTGTAGCTCCGCCCCTGTATGAGATAGGGGGCCCAAGTTCCGAACTTAAACTCTCTAACACCTCTTGTATACACACCTAAAATTTCATCGCCATACGATAAGTGGTTTTGAAATGGCAGAATTATGTCCATTTTGTTTCCATTTTAGCCCACTGTGCAACGCTCAACTGGTGCAATTCCCAAAAATACAAATAGCGCTTCAAATAATACAGAAAATAAGATTCAAACAGGTATGGATAGATATATTCTCGTGCCTAAGCGTAAGTCAGATTCTAGATCTACAAAACAAGAGCCAAACCCTTAAATCCCTAAAGGAATAGTTCAAGACAGTCAAAACCGTTATTCTATCCTCGGTACGGAGGACAACGAAGAACAAGAAAATGACACTGTACGTGAACAAAAACCACCTCCAATATGCTTACGAGAACAGACATCTAATGTCCTAGTAAATAAGCTTTTACAGCTGCTGGGAAAGACAATTTCCATGTCGTTTCATTGGGTAGAGGGAATGTTTTTGAAACAAAAATCCAGACATACACTGAAGCACTCTACAAAAAAGGTGGTCAGGGTATTTGATCAAGAAAAGCGAAACTATTACACTTACCAGCTAAAAAGCTCAAAGAGACTGGTTGCAGTGCTTAAGGGTATTGATAGTTCCGTACCAAAAGATGAAATAAAGGGCTATTTAAAAAAGGAAGGCTACGAAGGGAAATCGATAATTAACATTATCAATAAAAATAAAATTCCCCAACCTATGTTTAAGGTGGAATTAACATTTGAGTCTTCTCAAATTAAGAAGAAAGGTGCCACACACCCCTTTTATGATTTGAGGTACCTCTGCAATCGCAGAATAAGAGTAGAAGAACCACTGAAACGTAGGGCTCCGCCTCAATGCACAAATTGTCAAGAATTTGGACATACAAAGGCTTACTCAAATTGCCTTCGGTCTGCGTCAGATGCGGCGACATTCATAAATCTGTTGAATGTCCACATCCTAAAACAGATACAAGCGTTAAGAAATTTAGCAACTGCGATGAAAATCACACGGTAAATTATAGGGGTTGTCCAGTTTACGTTCACGTTAAAATGCTAACAATAATATCAGAAATCCAAGTTATGCTCAATATAATCCAACGCCTTTCCCAGGCCTGAACTCCATGTCTCCTATGGTAAATGCTATCCCTAACGTAAATTGCTTACCCCAAGCTAGAAATAACGCAATTCCTCCAAATATGTCATACGCCCATATGCTAAGAAATGGTGAACCCATGCCAAATAATATTTTTTTACAAAATTCTATTGAAAAACTGATTGAAACCATCAATTCATTCATGGTAAACATGCAAAGTATGATTCAAGAAATGATGAGAAACTAGAGTATGCTGATGCAAATTGTGTTGAAACAAAAATAAATCCATTAAAAATTTGTTATTGGAATGCAAACGGTTTAAGCCAACATAGAAACGAAGTTGATAATTTTCTTCGAAGTCAAAGTATAGACATACTATTAGTCTCTGAGACACATTTTACCACAAAAAATTGTTTCAGAATACATGGTTATTCCACATACGATACTAAACACCCCAGTGGAAAAGCCTGTGGCGGTACGGCAATAATTGTACTAAATAAAGTTAAACACTATCCTATGCCGAATATAGGACCGATAGGTTAGGTTAGGTTGAAGAGAGGAGACGTTTAAACGTCTCATGTCCATGGACATACACTTAAGCCAGTGGTTCGGCCTGTTGTGCGCTTCTTATTTATGATCTTTTTATACCTCAAGAGTTACAGAAAATCGGTACTAGACACGAATTTTCGCAATATCTTCCAGTCATATTCTCTGAGATGAGTCAAGTCTGGTAATATGTCGGACCCGAAATGTTGGGATCTTGCATGTGTGAAAGCCGGGCAGTGACACAGAAAATGTTCCATCGTTTCGATGTTTTCTCTGCATGCCCTGCATTCGTCGTTTCCTGCTAGTCCTATGCGATGAAGATGTGCTTGTAATATCGATCTTGTTTAGTTTCAGAAGACTTCTTGTTTTCTTTTCATTTGGTATCCCCACAGTATCTTTGCAGTTGCTCCTACTGTTGCGCTATTCCACACAGTTTTATGAGCCATCACTGCCCAGTGCTTCAACTCATTTTTCGTGGCTTCGAAAGGTTTACAATTTTCCAAGTTTATTACTCGAAGTTCTCTGCCCTTTGAAGCCAAGCTGTTTGCCTGTTCATTTCCAATCACTCCGTTGTGTCCTGGTACCCAGCAAATACGCAATTGACCATGGGCTGAGTAATCACTTATCGTTCTTTTACAGTCCAACACAGTTCTGGATTTGACCCTTTCCGATGTTATTGCTTTAATCGCCATTTGGCTATCTGTGAAGATGTTGGCATATTTAGGCTTACTCAGCCAGTTCACACACTCGTTGATTGCTCGAACTTCTACTTGGAATACCGTGTTATAGTCAGGGAGGCGGAAGTGAAGTTCGACTTCTGGTTTATCAAAAAAAGTCCCAGACCCGTCTTTCTTCCTCGTTTGGACCCATCCGTGTAGCAGCTGGTTCCCACAGGCATATGGGCCAAAGTTCCATTGTCCCACGAGCGTCTGTCTGGCACAAACTAATCACAGGTAGCTGTAAGCCGCACTTCAGGAATGCAGTCGGAGATTTCTGGCGTTTGAATGTGACCAACTAGAGATTCTAAAATATTCTGATGGTACGACTTGTGGTCTCGATTTATCCATTCACCCATCACTTGTAGACGTCTTGCTGTGAGGGCTGCCTCATACTTTATACGGATGTTTATTGGTTGGATGTGCAGTATAGTCTCCAACGCTGTTGTTGGTGCAGTTCTAAATGCCCCGCTTATGCCTAGACAGCACATACGTTGAATTTTTTGCAGAGGTATTACGTTGCACTTCTTGTCCATTGATGCCCACCACACTACACAGGCGTAGGTGATTATTGGTCTAATCACGCTCATGTAAAGCCAGTGAGTCATATTTGGACGTAGTCCCCATTTTAAACCTATATCTCTTCTGCACAACGACCAACATCTGTGTGCCTTTGTAACTCTTTCTTCAAGATGATCTTTCCAGTACAGTTTCTGATCCAAGATTACTCCCAAGTATTTTACCTTTTTAGTTATAGCAATTGTCTTATTCAGGAATCGAGGCGGGGTAAAACGTGGGATCTTTGTTTTCCTTGTAAATAGACATATTTCTGTTTTGTCTGGGATAACATTTAATCCCCTTGGTTGTGCCCAGTTATATGCTATGTTAAGTGCCTCTTCAGCTCTTCTGCATAATAGATTTGGATGAAAGCCCCTTAGAAGTATTACAACGTCGTCTGCATAACAGACTGGTTTAAGATTTTTACGTCATATGACCCACAAATAATCCACCTATTCCTTAGCATATTGTTGATCCAGTTTTTTAGCGCCGGTCAACCTGAAACTCGTCTAAGGACTGGATAAGCGTATCGGTCTGTACATTGTTAAATGCGCCCTCAATGTCTATGTACACAGCAAGTGTATACATTTCTTTACTGAAGGACTTTTCTATGTGGTGCACTACCTCATGCAGAGCTGTTTCCACTGATCTTCCTTTGACATAGGCGTGTTGTTTGAATTTTAGCCTGTCATCCGCTATTTTACCTTTGACCATGTTATTAATTATTCGCCCCATTGTTTTTAACAGGAAAGAAGTAAGGCTAATGGGTCGTTAAGCCTTTGGGGTCGTATAACTCGCCTTGCCAGGCTTTGGTATGAAGACCACCCTTGATTCCTGCCAGTTTTTTGGGGTATTCGAATGGGTTAGGCATGCAGTGAACACTCCAGCCAGATGAGTTGATACCAGATCCACCTCATTCTGCAGAAGTGCTGGAAATATTCCATCCGGTCCCGCAGCCTTATATCCGTAATAGGTACTTGATGCAATACATTCTCATTCTGTAACTGTTCCTCTGTTGGTCCAGCATTACCAGTCGGAAAATGAGTTTACATCAAGAGCCTTACGGTATCCTCTATAGTTTCCATCCTTTTACCCGTTTCATCCACCAGTGTTTCTGTTTGGACATGAGTTTTTGAGAGGAACTTTTTCATTTTAGACATGCTGTTAACGCTGTCTACCTGTTCACAGAAAAGCCTCCAGAAGTTACGTTTCGCCGATCTAACGATTTTATTGTATTCTTTGAGTCTTCTGTGGTAGTCGTCCCAATATACTGATTGTTTTTTACGTCGAGCTCTGTTGTACAGTCTGCGGACATCTTTGCCAATCGAGCGAATTTGTCCTGTCATCCAGGGTTTCTCAAAGGCAGATTTCCTTTCTCGAAGTGGGCAACTATCTTCGAATGATTTTACAAGAGCCTCGGTAATCTTCTTAACATTGATATCAATGTCTTCTGCACATAGATAATCGCGTGTAGGCTGCCCCAATCGATTTCTAAGTAGATTTCCGAATTTAGTCCAGTCGGTCTTAGCCTTATTACGGAAACTTATGGGGTTTGGCGGTGGCCGTGCAATTTTAAACCTAATATAATGGTGGTCTGAATAGGAGTGTTCATCCGAAACCCTCCACTCATGAATCTCATCAATAAGATTTTCTGAACATATCGTTATATCTAATACTTCTTCCCTAATTTTGTAAACAAAGGTTGCAGTGTTTTCTATGTTAAGAGTTATGAGGTCATTTGTATTCAAAAATTCGATAAGGGCGTGTCCCCTTTTATTGGTGTTAGTACTACCCCAAGCGATATGATGGGAGTTGGCGTCACATCCAGCTAATAACTCATTACTTGTGTGTTTGGATTCCCTCACCAGATGTTGTAATTCCGACGTAGGTGGCAATGTCGGCGCATCGAATGGCAGATATATTGACGCCAGGTACATATTTCCATTACCTTGCCTCAGCACCGTTGCGTCCGATGTTGACAACTCTGGAGAGAAAATAAAACATAAGTTTTTATGGCACAGAATACAAGTCCTTGGACGAGTACCTGTGTTAGCGTAGAAAATGTTATAGTTCACATGGTTTAATCCAGTAACCTTGTTGCTAGTTGTCCATGGTTCCTGGATCAAAGCAATATGAACCCTGCCTTTATTTATGATGTCCATCAGAGCGTTGGATGCTGTCTCGCTCCGGTGGAGGTTTATCTGGATGACCTCAATCATTGTCCTTCCAGTAAATGTTTCTTTTGGGAGTCTATCCTATCTGGTGGTACCCGTTATTATTTGGTAGTGGGTCATCCTCCTCCTTTCGTTCACTACTTTGGACTCGATTCATCTGTCCTGCCAATCGGGACCATTAAAATTTTGAAAAAGACTGTCCATATCAAGAAGTACGCCATGCCCTTCGCCATGACAAGATTGTTCTTGGATTCTGGGTCTATGCCCAACACGAGGAGAGTACCCTCGGTATCGTCCTTCCTATAGAAGACTTCCCACTTTCGCACGGAAAGTTTTGAATTCTGTTTGCCAATGATGTCGAGTATGAGAACTTACTGGGACATCCCTTAACATATAGGGTCGTTTTTATGAGTTCAGGAATGTCGCTTTTCCTTACCAATTTTAGCTTTGCGCCGTCCCAAGGTGAGGGGAAGCTATCCACAAGTTTTACGAGGACACCAGCGCAGCGTTGTGATGCCAGATTTAGCATCAAAACACCCCTCTCAAACTTGCAACTCATTACTTCGATTGGTGTTTCATCCTTAGATTCGAGGACGTATTCCGCTACCCTCGTATAGACCAAATCTTCGAAGTTACTCTTTTGGTCTTCGGGGATTCTGCCAGATGCACTACTGCTATCAATTATGGAGTAGCATAGGTCGTCTCGAAAATGTTGTTTAGCTATATTAGAATAAGACGGTGGCTTCTTACCCTTCTTTATGGCCAATTGATTTTTCCGTGTCTGTAGAGTCTTTTTGGTTAAAGCCTCATCCTTAATGGATGATTTGGTTGACTTGACCTGCGTTACTGGGTCAACTTTACCGCCCACAATCGAAGGACCCAGACTAGAGACCTCCTTTTGTGTGGTTACGTTAGGCCTATCCGAATTACTGGAAGACGGCGAGCCCTTTTTCTTCTTAGTCACTTTCACAGCGCTATGTTCTTCGGGAGACCTGACTCTTTTTAGGACCGATAACATTCAAGCTACTTCAATAGCACTCACCGGTACAAATATCGTAATATCGTCTATTTATTGCCCTCTAAGACACAATATTAGCAATGATCAATTTATTGATTTTTTTCCACTCTTGGAACCAAATTTTTGGTAGCAGGAGATTATAATGCCAAGCACACATATTGGGGCTCTCGACTCACCTCACCCAAAGGCAGACAGTTGTTAAATGCTATAGCATCTGCTAAACTCGACGTCGTCTCTGGTGGCCAACCAACGTATTGTCCGTCAGATTTGAACAAAACACGAGACCTAATTGATTTCGCTGTTCTTAAAAATGTAAAGCGTGAACAAATATAAATTTTTCCTTCACTTTGCCTAACAAAGTATCAAAAATACGTTAGCTCTCACTTGTCCGAAGGTATATCTTTACGATCAGCAAACGAGATAGGCACAGCGGTGAATCTGCTGACAGATGTCGTAAACAGCGCGGTAAAAGTTTCCACTCGTAAGTCCACAAATATTAGGAATAATGTTTTAAATTATCAAACAAACATTGAAGCCCTAGTCAATGAGAAAAGAAATATAAGAAGAGAATGGCAACGTTACCGCTCCCCGGCATTGAGATGTAGCCTAAGGAATTGTGAGAAAAGACTAAAAGTTGCCCTGAAGGTAGCTGAGGTATATGATTTAAAAAAATACTTGCAATCTTTGGATCCAACTGAGAAAACAGATTGCAGTCTATGGAAGGCTACGAAAAATATGCGAAGACCAATCGCACACGAATCCCCAATCCGCCTTGAAACCGGGAACTGGGATAAAAGCTCGGAAGAGAAAGTCAATGCCTTTGCAAATTACCTTGAATCTGTTTTTACACCAAATAGTGGCTCGTCAACCATCTATCCTCCCGAGATAGATGAAACAATTCCTCGTCCACTTAAATTCAAGTTAAAAGATATCGAAAATTTGGTCAAAGACCTTAAAATAAAGAAATCTCCTGGCAAATATGGTATAAATGCCAGAATGATAAAAGAACTATCATTATCTGCCCTGAAAATGGTTTTGTTCATTTTTAATAGCATTTTGCGTGTGGGTTACTTTCCTTTATCCTGGAAGATATCGGAAATTGTGATGATTCCAAAACCTGGAAAAGATCCGACCAAAGTAAACTCATATCGTCCGATAAGTTTGCTATCGATACTCTCAAAAATGTTTGAAACAATATTTATGAAGAAAATTACCCCACATATAGTTTCAAATAACATAATACCCGATCACCAATTTGGTTTTCGGAAGCGTCATAGTCCCATAGAACAAGTTCATCGTGTTGTTACATACATCAGAAAGGCTTTTGAAAACAAAGAATATTGTTCTGCTCTATTCATAGATATATCGCTAGCTTTTGATAAAGTCTGGCACGATGGATTGTTAAACAAAATATGTGTACTTTTACCAAGTAACGCGCATAAAATGCTCAATAGCTATTTGTCAAACCGGTCGTTTGTAGTAAAATCGAATGGTATTTCTTCTAGCCCTAAGAAAATAACTGCCGGCGTTCCTCAGGGCAGCATACTGGGACCTATTCTATACATAATATATACAGCAGACATGCCCACAAACACATTTACTCATACGTCCACTTTTGCGGATGATACTGCTTTCGTCAGTATTCATAAAAACCCCTTAGTTGCGTCCGATTAACTGCAGTCTGAGTCTTAGTGAACTGGTTAAAAAAATGGAGAATAGTGGTAAATGCTACAAAATGTACTCATGTTACCTTTACCCTAAGACGAGATACTACTCCTCCAATAACCATCTTCAACTCGTTGATTCCACAGAAAGATCACGTGAAATGTCTTGGAATTCACTTAGATCGTCGTTTGACATGGACTCACCACATAGTTTCTAAGATAACACAAATAAAACTCAAAACGAATCAACTTCAATGGCTCATTGGCAAACGGTCTGCTCTAGACCTTGAGTATAAAGTCCTTTTATACAAATCTATAATAAAGCCAATTTGGACATATGGCATCCAGCTCTGGGGTACAGCGTGCGCTTCAAACATATGCAAATTACAAAGAAGACAGTCGAATATTCTTCGTTTAATTACAGGTGCACCTTGGTATGTGAGAAACGCAAATATCCATAATGTAGCGAATAAAATAATATCGTTACCGGGATTACTTCACTTTAATTTATTTTATTTATTGTTTAAAAGTCCAAGCTCGTGCGTCTTATGATTTCGGCTTCTCGTTCAGAACTGATTTCTTCTACGCCAGTATGTACCAACGTTGTCTATGCAGAGACTTCGATAACATTCAATACACGAGCGATGGCAATATACATACAACGATATCGATTACATTCTAATTACATCTATAGGCCCAGTTAGGCAAACTTAACCGTAACGCCCCCGTAGCGTGACGAATCAGCTGATTCAATCTGTCATATGGAAATCAGTGTAAACGATTAGCCAACGGAAACGAAACGTAAACGGACGGCTGAATCTGTTGAAATCAGAATTGGACGTCGTTTACGTACAATTTGACAACAGCTGATACTACATGTTGTTTACAATTACAATTGTATGTTCACTGACAGAAAAGTAAAGAAAATAATTTATTAATTATTTGTTGTTTAAAAGTGCAAATAAACATGAAAGACGAATATTTGATTATATTGGTGCAGTCGCACGAGTATTTATACAATAAATATAATGCAGCATATAGGATATCTGAAAAAAAGCGAGAAGCTTGCAAGCAAATTGGCAAGGAGCTGGGCGTTACAGGTGAGTTTTATGAAGATCGCGGCTGACTCCATTAAAAATTAAATTTATAATCTGCTTCAGGATTCTTTTGACGACAGTACCAGACAATCATTGCGCCAATCTTCTTCATTGTGGGTTAATTTGAAAGCAATATAAGCGTCTCTACAAACGTGGACTTATTTATAGATAGAGATTGGATTGGATTTGGCTGAGGCCCTCTTCAATGGAAATGTACATAAGTAAAAGTATTAATAAAACACAGAATATTTAAGATATAGAGTTCAAATTTATTCCAAGTGTAGTGCAAATGTTACATTTTAAGAATTAAATTCAATTTCGGCCATATGACCACCACGAGCCCGTCAACCGCGACATTTCGACCGGAACGTTGGCAATTTCGCGTTGGATGTTGTCTCTGAGCTCGTCTATAGGTGTTGACTTAGACCAAAGATATTCCTCAGGGGAAACGCCGCATCGCCAATAAAAAAATGAGGAGAGGCTTCAGAGGATGCTGACGATAATGGTTTAATAGGAGGTACAGGTACTGTACCTAAAATAACTGATTGGCCAAACGGAGAGTACTGGAATATAGCTATATTTAATTTAAATTAAGAAATGGAAATTGTTTGTATTAAAATAGATTATAATTAAATAGAAGTTTAATGGACATACCCCCATCGTGTTGGCTGCCATAACTTCCAACATTAACTGATATGAATGTACATATAGTTAGCATCGCAGATTTCCACACAATTCGGCATATCCCACAATCGTTGAAAATCATTGACAATGTGTTTGTACTGCTGTGTAGTTGGTTCACTTAATTAAATCGGCGAAAGCAAGCGCCAAAAAACTTCACTGTATTCTAAAACAATATTTCGTATTGTTGTTTTCCCCAGCCTGTGACTCCATGCTATCGATTGTATGGAACAACCGTGACCCAAATATCTACAATTTTAAAGAATAGAATGTTAATATTTCCCAACTTGGAATCATAGGATAAAGCAATATTTGACATACAGTGGTGTTATTGCTAGTCTCTCTGCCGGTCTAATCCGTTGCTTTGGCGTAGTAAACTCAGTCATTGTTTATAGGACGTCCACACCATCTTCTTATCCGACGATATTTTCTTGATTTACTTTAATTGTAAATTCTGCACAGATTTAAAAAACACAAATTTATAAACAATCTTTTTAACTTCATTTTTAATAAACCTAAACAAAAAGAAATCGCGGCTTTTTTGTGTACTTATGTGTTGTTGTTGTCAGAACAACGTTGGCTAATCGCTCAAACGGGCAACGTTACGGCAACGGTAAAGATAAATTACGGTTACGTATGCCTAACCCGGCCTTAAGACATGTTCTTAAAAGCTAGGTAACATACTACAATTCGGCCTTCCTGACCATAAGGATCACCCGATCCTTTCGTAACAATGTTTTTATTTAGCTTCCTCTTTAAACTTATTGAACTAACTAACCAGGAACTAGTGTTTAATATTTTGGGCTGCCCATATGCCTCTGTAGGGTATCTGAGTTTGCTGAAAGCCATCTACATCTTCCAATACGTACCTATCATTTTCTAAAACTTTCGATATCTTATATGGACCCTTATACTTCGGGATTCATTTTCTCCCCACACCGGTATTGCAGTCAAAGTTTTTTATTACAACGTAGTCGCCCTCTATATGTATATATTTAACACTTCTTCGTAAAAATTCGCATTTATCTAAACGTAACTCTAATTTGTTATTCACTATCTTCTTCATAACTTCTTCAAAAATCTCAAGATGTTCTTTAATATTGTCTCTAGCTATGATAATATCGTCTAAGTATATTGTTACCTTTCCTTGCCTGACTAAATCCGAAAATAACTTGTTGATGTACATCTGAAATATCGATGGTGCATTTTTTAGGCCAAATGGCATTCGTAAAAATTCGTATTGACCTAGGGGCGTGACAAAAGATGTATATTTTATTATCTCCTCATTCATGTGCACATGGAAAACCCATTTTTCAAATCTAATTTAGTGAAAACAGTCTTATTGCCTAATCTTTCCAGTAAAACATCTATCAAAGGGATTGGGTAGTTGTGTTTCAATGTCATTTTATTTAAATTTCTAAAATCTACACACATTATCAACTCACCACATTTCTTGCACACCAAGACAATTGGCGAGGCGAACTCAGATTCACTAACCCTAATAATCTCATTTTCTGAGATTTTACGAAAAATTAGCTCTGTAGCAATTCTTAATTTATGTGATACATCGTCACCAATTTTTAAAATAATTTCTTCGAGCTCGTTACAAGTGTCAATTGATATAATCATTTCATCAAAATATATATCTCGTTACAATCATTATTCGTGATTAAAGTCTCGATTTCATTATTAATTGTTCCACCAAATAAAATTGTGGCATTAGTTTTTCTTAAAAAGTCTCGACCTAATAAAACAGAATACTTCATAGAGCCCTCTTCCACCACGATCATTTCAATTTCAAAAAACGTATTGTTAATAAATATCTCGGTATTTACAAAATAATTTTACCCGGGTGATGGGGGAAATAAAAACACAAATAAATTATGGTTTTTCTATATTTTAAATAAAACTCGGAGGTAGTCGCACCTTCGGGTTTATTTGTTTATTTTCGGGAGTTAAACGTAAACTAAAAAAAGAGGTAGCGCGAACTTCGCTCCGGTCATAAATGTCAACTTATTCTACTTCATCTTTTCATCCTTCGTTATAATTCGAAGGGTTGTATTTATAATTAATTTAACTTAAAACTAACAGGGTGTCCACCTAGACATCCCGCCCCCCTTGCAGGAGTGCAACATAGTGGCAAGCAGGAGCTAGGCTGGACACCAGGATGAGAATTCAATCATACAATTCAAAATGTAAGGACAGTCACAAATTACAAAATTACATATAGCTGGTAATTTTGGGCGGACGTTGTTGTTGCGAGTTTGGACAACACACACACGCAGAAAAGGAAACGAATTAATTCTGCTCTATAATCGTATTTGGAAAGAGTACGAGCAACAGGTCTAGTATGAACGTCACTAGCCGTTCGGATATCGACTACTCGTATCCTTTCATCGGGGCCTAAATAGGCTTCTGTGCATCTAAACGGACGTGAAAGTGTAGTTCCTTCTGGGGGAAGAGCGGCCATAATTTGATCCACATTTTTCTTCCGAAACAACACACGGCAATTAATGATAACGCCTTTGACAAGATTCATTAATTTAGGAACCCAAAATTCTAATCTCAACAATGTAAGCATTAACGAGTTCTCACCGTATCGCGAATACTTGTGAATATATTCCAAGTACAACTTGGTGAAACGACCATTATAGGGTAGAATTTTGGGGAATCTTTCATTATAAGTGAGAGTGGGAGAACGCGCAAGTCGACCATTCATCCTCATAAATCCACTAGAATCTATGAAGGGGTTAACGTTTAATTAAGGGAAATTTCTAGAAACTTGCGCACTGTTCTCACACGCAGCATATTCAGAGAAGTACGTACGTTGACAAAGAATCACCAGACGACCTGTCACAAAGTTGATCTCACCTTGTTGCAGTTCAAGGGAAGAAAACGTCTGTGTCCTTATGTCTCGGGTGTATACGATTATAAAATCGAAATACATAAGTTAATACTCTCAAAGCTCTAGACAAATCTGATAAACGGACCAAGATATCTTCTGATACAGATACTTGGATCAAATTTACTCGTACTGGGCGCGTTTCGAGGTTTGTCATAATTCTAAATGTGGATTTCGTCCACTCTGAACGAGGGCGACATAACCAAGCAGGACCTTTCCACCAAAGGTCATGTGATATAAGATCACGGGCTAGAATACCTCGAGAAGCTACATCGGCAGGGTTGTCATGCGATACAACATGGTGCCAATTTTCATTACCAACTTTATTAGATATTTTCGAGACTCTATTAGCGACGAACGTAGGCACGGGGGCTTCTGAAGCCACGACATTGTGGAATCAGTCCAATAGAATGTATCAATTGTAGGGAGTCTCAATTCAATACGAAGAGTCTCAACCATTTATGCCAATAGAGTAGCACCGCAAAGCTCTAAACGGGGCAAGGATTCAACCTTGAATGGCGCAACTTTAGTTTTCGCTGTGAGCTTGTTAGTGATATATTCACCTGGCGCGATACAAATTCAAATATATATTGAGGCCGCATATGCTTTCTCAGAAGCATCACAAAAAGCATGAAGTTGTACTTCCTGCTTCGGGTTGTAGCCAGCCCATAGGGGGATCTCTATCCGTTCGATCTCACTATAATCATACAAAAATGCCAGCCATCTGCTCAATGTCATGGGTTTCAAACATTCGTCCCAATCCGTTTTGTCTTTCCAGATTTGTTGCATTATTATTTTAGCATCAATAATCTTCGGGGCCAACCAACCGGCTGGATCAAACAATTTTGCAATCTCTGACAAAACGGCGCGTTTGGTGACGGTTAATCGATTAGGGGCCGAAACAAGCTTGAAAAAGAAAGAATCTTTTCCAGCGTTTCAACGTAAACCCAGAGTCTTCGCGGTACTGTCATCAGAGATGTTCAAAAACTCTCTGCCTAATAAGTATTCGGGGGGTAAATCTTGCAATAGACATTGTCCATTAGACGTCCACTTGCGCAGATTAAACCCAGCGCAGCCTAAAACTTTAATAAGTTTAAGGCCCGTTATTACTTCTTCTTGGGTATGAGCACCGGCCAAGATATCATCGACATACATCTGTGATCTTATTATTTCAGCTGCTAGCGGATATTCAGACTCCACATCGTCAGCTAGTTTAAAAATGGTCCGTATAGCTAAATAAGGGGCACAATTCACACCAAAGGTGACTGTACGCAGTTCGAAATCATGGATTTCGTCATCAGGGGCTGTACGGGATACAATTCGCTGATATGAGGTCTGATCGGGATGGATTAGAATTTGCCGATACATTTTCTCAATGTCGGCACTATAGACAAATCTAAAAAGTCGCCAGCGTAATATTAGGACAATCAGATTTTCCTGTAAAGCGGGCCCAGTATACAAAATATTATTAAGGCTTACGCCATTTGAAGTGGGACTGGAGGCATTAAACACCACACGTAGTTTAGTTGTGGCGCTATCGGGTTTGATCACTGCAAATAGTATGATAAATGTGGAGGTGTCGAATTACTTGACAATACTTTTGTCATAAGACTTAATTCTGTCATAAGACAACAATCGAGACTCGTTTCGTTTAAATTGCGAAACGGCTGCATTTCGGGACATCCCTACCTGTAAATCTATGGGGTATTCACGCTTGAAAGGCAATGAAACAACATATCGACCGTCTTCATTTCGATAAGTAGAACGACGATACAAATCCTCACACAATTTATCTTCTTCCGACATAGTGCATACCCTTGGTACATCTTCAATCTGCCAGAACCGAGCAAGTTGATCATTCAACTCCATGTGGTTATAAAACGACACAACTGATTGTAGGGGCTTGGTTTCGGGGACTTTTCCAGTCACTATCCACCCAAAGACAGATCTTTAGGCAATCAGATCACCATTAGGGTGCTTATGGACGTCTGTATGCATTATGCGGGAAAATATGTCACCACCTAACAAAAGATCCATATGGGAACATTTCTAATCGTTCATTGTAAGTTCTCGCAAATCGGCATCAACCAATCGGGACAATGAATAGGTGGGAAGGCGACCTGTCAATTTATCAACTACATATGCATCAGTAGTGAGCTCAAATGTTGGATCAATCGGAGAACTCAGCGATATTCTACAAATTCTGGTCGTCTTGGCTGAAACAGCACCATTCAGACCTACAATATTTGCAGTAGCGGTGGGGAATATCGGCAAAGAGAGCTTCCCTTGCAACTTTCTAGAAATAAAAGTAGCTTGAGACGCGGGATCTATTAAAGCCCTCGCTGCACATTTAACACCATAACTACCTACATACATCCACAATAGTTGTTCCCAGAAGAACTGTGGAGAACTGATTATATTGCAACGCGGTTGCAAACGTCTGTAAGGATTGGGCAGCTGCTGAGGTCGTCGGAACGTCCTCAGCATCTGATCGGGCTGGATTTCCTGTACCTTGGGAATATCAAGAACGCGAGCTCGAATCTCGGACTACTTGTACCGATGATTCCTTCCTGTGAAGGTGCGAATGGTGCTTCTGCTTACAGAAGAAACAACTATTCGAGCTCTTGCAGTTGGAAAATGTGTGCGAAGAAGCCAAACAATTGGTGCAACATTTGACTCTCTTAACAGTTTCAATCCTATTACTCACTGACATTCGAAGGAAGTCTTCGCATAATCTTAGGGGATGTGAATCAGAACATTAGGGGCATTTCTGCTGTACAGGAGCGGAAGGAACTGTTGTTGCGAAACTTGTATACCGTTTACTGATGTTAGGTTTACTTTTGGGGCGAATACTTTTCTTGACTTGACCTGTACCAGATGAGGAGGAAGAATTATGGGGGCCTTTGATGTCAAAGACAGACTCAAGGGTCTGATACCTGGCGGTCAAGAATTTATCCAGTGTTTCCCATTTCGGCAAATTCGAAGACGGGTGGAACATATAAAGACAAATATAACGTCCCAATTCTTTGTATCTATACCCAATAGTGATAAATTAGTTATGCAGTCACTCATTGTACGCTGTAAATGTTTAATTGTGGGTCCAGATTCTTTATTTACGGGGGCAAGATTGAATAATATTTTAAGTTGGGCGTTTACGAGAACCCTCTTGTTCTCGTAACGATCGACTAAATTTTGCCAAGCCTGACTAAAACCCTCATTAGTTATAGGACAAGTCTTTATTATATCGCGGGCTTCACCTTCCGTCTTTGGATCAGATAATACTTTTTTTGGATATTGCTGAAGTGTTCATTATCTTTATAAAGGGCAGAGACCATATCTCTGAACGTGGGCCAAGATTTATAATCACCAGAAAAAATCTCAGTATCACAAGGGGGAAGGTGAATTGGGAGAGAGGAATTAGTGGACTTCTTCTTCGCCAGAAGTTTTTCTATGAAGTCCTCAATAAACGATTGTCCTCGAACATATGTCTTATATACCGCGAATTATTTTGCCTTAACTTCTTTTATATTATCTTTAGGGCCCATCGTATTACACAATTCCTCATAATTTTCAAGGAAAGCTTCCCATAAACGAGACATTTCTTGTTTATGTATATTGAGGCTGTGTATTGAGTGTTCTTCAGAACCTATAGAGGTTACGAAGAACTCCAAATCAGTCACGCGATCACCGCTTCTAATAAGATTGGTGAGATCACTCATATTTATTTAATAAATTGGGTTAAAAACAAGGAAATCGACAAAAAATAAATATTTCTCAAAAATAGGGGTCTGAAATGACTAATTTCCTAATAAAGCTTTGATAAACGGGCTCACCTAATCAAATTTGACTGTTGGATTGTGTGACTCTAAGGCCAAGATAAATATTTATATATATATATTGACAAAAAATACACCACTTTTTGTCTAACCAACACCACTGTTAAACGCAAACTACGTATTAATATAATAAACAATGTGTAAGAGGCTGTATTTATTTATAGGGCGAAACTACAAATTACTTTCGACACACTGTGAATATAACAATAAAAATTCACAAATTATTATTGCCTGTTACCACTATTTTTATTATTTTTAATTTTTGAAATAAAAGTGCATTCACTTTTTTTCACTTCGGGCCCACTGTGCGGTTTGATGAGAAGGAATAATGTAAAAAAATGTGGTTTGACCAAACTTGTATTGCAACCAATACAACACGCACACTCAAATCGACGTTCGAACAGACTTCTGTCGAGGGACGGGAGTGGGGGGTAACAAGCAAGTGGATGGTCGTTGGCTATCGTTAACCACAGCTTCAACAATGACAGCAACAACAATCAGACACTGCAGTGGTGGTTCTTTTATTATTTATTTTTGTTATGACTCTTACACTTTGCTTTGGTTTATTTATTTTGACACTCTCAAAATCAATACCTTACCTTATGTTGGCTGGTTGGTTTGTGGGGAAATAAGGGAATTTATTTACATTAATGTGTTCGGGGGCAACGCTGCCAATTTGAACGTCGGGATCTTCGGGCTCTAAAAAGAGAATCACCTCGGGTAAATTATTTTATTAATAAAATAATTCGGGCGGTATTATCCGGTTCGAAGGACCAATAAATATCTCGGTATTTACAAAATAATTTTACCCGGCTGATGGGGGAAATAAGAACACAAATAAATTATGGTTTTTCTATATTTTAAATAAAACTCGGGGGTAGTCGTACCTTCGGGTTTGTTTGTTTATTTTCGGGAGTTAAACGTAAACTAAAAAAAGAGGGAGCGCGAACTTCGCTCCGGTCATAAATGTCAACTTATTCTACTTCAACTTTTCATCCTTCGTTATAATTCGTAGAGTTGTATTTATAATTCATTTAACTTAAAACTAACAGGTTGTCCACCTAGACAGTTAATATCAATTGAACATAAACATTTTCCATTTGTTTTTAATTTCGTATAGTTTAAACCATAAAATAAATCGCTTCTAAATTCAAAAATCTTTATTTCATTAGGGACAACATCCCTTCTAATTAGGCTGACCGGGCTTCCAGAGCCTATCAGGCATTCTAGGGATATCTTAAAATTAGAGTCATTAATCGAACAAAAGTTAAATGATCTTACATAATTATTTGTTTGGTTAGAAGTTGTCTTCTTGTTCCGTTCACAATTTGACACCATATGGTCGCTGCTTCCACAACCATAACAAGTTCCTGGCAAACGTCTCGGTTTGTTGCAGTCAGCCGCATAATGACCAACGCTGTTACAGTTGTAGCATCTGAGACCAACCTTCGATGTTGTTGCCCCTGCCAAATTTTCTATTGTTTAGAATGGTGTGACTGTCGTTGTTTTTGGCAATTTGATGTTCACAAGTGTCTTTAACAAATCTCCTGCATTTGCATGTTATTGCATTGCCACTTGTGTACGAATCTGTACGTTTGTTATTCCATCAATTAGGTACTCCAACAATTCATCATCGACTAACTGCAATTTTCCAGCCAACATACATTTTTCGTTGTAGTAATCCGAAAAAATTTCTTCGTAGCACCATTTGCGTTGTTCGAATATTCGACGAGCTTTCAGCTTTGTTTGTTTTGCACCAAAAGTCATACAAAATTGTTGCAACAGCTCATCAACATGTTCGTCCGCCATGTTGCGTCTCGAATGCAACCACACTTGCGCTCTACCAACCAATTTCACAGAAAACAGAGCTCGCAGCAGGTTATCGTTGAGCTTATATGTTTTTTGTATGTCTTTCAGCTGTGTAACCCAAAAAGTACCATCAGATGTACCATCGTAATCTGCAATGAAATTACTCACAAGATTGAGTGGAACTCCACCAGCAGAGGGCTCAGTTACGTTATCGATCATTTTCAGCATTTCGTTTTCTTTCTGCAGTAATTTTTGTTCTCGTTTTAACAACTTATTTTCTCTTTTTAGCAGCTCGATTTCTCTATCCTTCAAGTTTGATTCTGTTATAACGTCTTCTTCTCTGCTGACTGCGCTAACGGTATCAGTTACGTTATCGATCATTTTCAGCATTTCGTTTTCTTTCTGCAGTAATTTTTGTTCTCGTTTTAACAACTTATTTTCTCTTTTTAGCAGCTCGATTTCTCTATCCTTCAAGTTTGATTCTGTTATAACGTCTTCTTCTCTGCTGACTGCGCTAACGGTATTGTCGGTGGTTGGCTCTGTATGCATCGATTTCTCTGCGTTGTCAAAATTTTTTGGTCGTTCTCCGGCAATTTGTTGTTTTTCTCTAAATTTATGTCTGTCTGCATATTTTGATTCTTTGCTTTTTGGCCTAACTGTAAATTTGCATGTTCACTACTTTGTTGTTTCATAAAATCGTTCACAATGGTAGCTGCATCTTATCCTTCTACATCATGTATGACCTTTTCAAGTTCATTTTTTTGGACATTTTTTAATCGCAGCACTAACAACCTCTTTGTACCTTCAGAAGATAAGCACAATTTTGCACATACACTTTGAAGTCAGGTTAATGAAAGGTCTTCCAAAGATTCGATCATTATTTCGCAGCTTTTTAATTATATTTTTATTATATTTGGGGTAGGCCCACTTCTGGTAGTTGTAGCGAATAAAATAATATCGTTACCGGGATTACTTCACTTTAATTTATTTTATTTATTGTTTAAAAGTCCAAGCTCGTGCGTCTTATGATTTCTGCTTCTCGTTCAGAACTGACTTCTTCTACGCCAGTATGTACCAACGTTGTCTATGCAGAGACTTTGATAACATTCAATACACGAGCAATATATGTACATACAACGATATCGATTACATTCTAATTACATCTAAGACATGTTCTTAAAAGCTAGTTAACATACTACAGTAAGGACCTCAACATTCCAACCGTCGCTGAGGAAATCCGAGAATACTGCCGAAACTTTGTGGACAAACTATCCGATCACCCAAATATCCTGGCCAGACAAATTCTAAACAATGAAATAAACACTCGCCTTAGAAGAAGAAATACACTGGACTTACTATAACACATTTACATTGAAGATTATATTGTAGTAGAAATTTGATAAATTGATATTCCATTGAAATCCATTATTATTTAAACTTTGCAAATTCTCAAAGGGTTTATTGCACTGGCAACAACCACCAGATTAATGTATTTAGGTTAAGATTTGAAAAATTATTGTTATTTTCATTCTATTATAAAAGATCCAATAAACAAATGTAATAAATTTAAAAAAATATATATACAGGGTTGCCCATATTCGACGGACCCATGCTTTTTTCGATGACTCGTTGGGCCCATTCCAATCGACTAGGCTTGTCCGCAGGCAACAATCTTTGCGTCAATTGCATTTTGTACGGGAACAAATGCAAATCAACGCGAATAATCCGTTGTAAAGTGGACCGAGCCATGCCCAACTGCTGAGAACGGCGTTTTTGGGATGTTCTTGGGGACCTCTCAACACTGGCTCGTACGGCAGCGATATTCTCGACCGATCGCCTTGGTCGACGTTTATTTGGCCTCTTCGGATTAGAAAGAGCCTCACCAGTCGAAAATTTTTCGTATAAACGCTTAATGGTGTTCTTAGAAGGCCACATTTTTTAATATTTTAAAAGCACGTTGAGTTTTCACAATTGACTTCTTCTGTTGAATGTAAATTTCAACTATTTCAGGCGCTCGCGTGGCGTGTATTGTTCCATGGTAAAAATCTGCTTGGACTGACGCTTCAAACGCGGTATGTCATTAAGCGATCTGACATCTCTGTCAAAAGTTATGGCGTTGCCAGATGGGTCCGTCGAATATGGGGGACCCTGTAGTGTTTATAAGTACGAGTATTGTGGCGAGAGAAGTTGCCACCAGAGCGTCATTATTATTGAAATGTATATCAATGAAGAGGTATAAGAACTACTGCCAAATGAGGATTTCTCCTTCGAGAGGAACTGCACCACTAAGATGGGTTGGATGGGTCGTTTCGCAGAAACGAATTTTTTCTTTTCGTGTAGGTGGCTTGCCAGAGAGGAACGGGTTGACAGAATACCAGGAAACATAAACCACTTCTATAAAAAACACTTCTACTCAGATTGATGATATGGTTGACTTCGGAGTACACTATAAGGAACTCAGTCTTGATATTGCTCAGAGACTACCAGAAATCTGCAATGTCTATCAAGCTGAAATAATGATAATGTGATAAGTCGTCAAGTGGCTGAGTTTAGACATAGTGACCAATACTGGCCACATCCCTAAATTGTAGATGCAATCAGGGTGCATACATTTTTTTAAGGCCACATCCCTAAATTTACAATCAGCCCTCGACTGCCGCAGATCTCTTAACGAGATGGATGTGCAGTTTAACTATATGGGTACCTGGTCATAGGAATATCCCGGGGAACTGCAAAGCTGATGAACTTGCTAGGAAATGGTTGACATTAGATATTCTCGAAGAATATTGGTATGCCACTGTCCATAAGCAAACTTTGGCTCAGGCAATTAGACGGTCCACCGAAAGATGACCAAAAATCGGGTATCTAGGCAAATCTGGAATTAGAACTGAGAAGGTCAACATGTCTCCTCGCACTAGGGAGTTAAAAACTGTCTACGTTAGTGTCAGTTCTGATAGGACACTGCCTGATCGGCGAACACGCCAGAAGGTTAGTTGTTAATGTGAAATATAAATTGATATAGTCATAACTTTTGTGGGTACATCTGAATGCAATTTACGTGGTATAGCAAACGTTGTTGTCAATTTAGAATAGTTGATGTGAGAGAAATCGGTTTATATTCTGCACTGATGTCAACAAATTGCTAAGAAAGGTCAGGGTCAGGAAAAAAATTAAAAAATCACTTTTCAAATGCAGACAGAAATCTAATAACGCCATAAAATATTTAAAAATTAATACATTTCAATAAAATATTTTGTTATTTTGTAGGTCTTGACATCACAAATAGAAAGTGATTCGTGAATCAAAATATCTGTTTCCAAAAGTCAATCCCACAATTCCCAAAAAAATTTAAAAAATTCCCAAAAATTAAATTTTTTGCTTTTTCCTCTAAATCTACTATACTAAAAGCCGGGCTCCAAATTGCCTTTGCAGTTCAAACTGCAACACCTTGGACATTTTTAAAAATATTAAAGGTTTCAATATTCTAGTTTATCGATTGGAGAAACTTACTTTTAAAATTTGGGAATAAAATGTGTAAATAAGAGAGGCTTGGCAACAATACAAGTGTATCCGTGAATCCGTTCTTTCTTCAAAAACATTTCCTAGGAAGTTTTCTTTAAGATAAATATTTCATTATTTACTCATTATAAATGTATACATTTTATTTTTATACCCTCCACCATAGGATGGGGGGTATATTCATTTTGTCACTCCGTTTGTAACACTTCTAAATATTGATCTGAGACCCCATTAACTATATATATTCTTAATTGTCGTAAAATTCTAAAACGATTTAGCCATGTCCGTATGTCCGTCCGTCTGTGGTAATCACGCTACAGTCCGCAATAATAGAGCTAGGTTGATCATATTTGGTACAAATACTTCTTATCGTTGCAGATTGTTTGGGATTGCAAATGGGCCATATCGGTCAATGTTTTGGTATAGCTCCCATATATAGCATATTACTTATTGTAATTCCTACTGTTCTCATCTACTATACATATACTAAATTTTTATACCCTCCACCATAGGATGGGGGTATATTAATTTTGTCACTCCGTTTGTAACACCTCTAAATATTGATCTGAGACCCCATAAAGTATATATATTCTTAATCGTCGTAAAATTCTGAGACGATTTAGCCATGTCCGTCCGTCTGTGGTAGTCACGCTACAGTCCGCAATAATAGAGCTAGGTCGATCAAATTTGGTACAAATACTTTTTATAGTTGCAGGTTGTTTGGGATTGCAAATGGGCCATATCGGTCAATGTTTTGATATAGCTCCCATATATAGCATCTTACTTATAGTGATTCCTACTGTTCTCATCTACTATATATATACTACATTTTTATACCCTCCACCATAGGATGGGGGGTATATTCATTTTGTCACTCCGTTAAGACGATTTAGCCATGTCCGTCCGTCCATCCGTCTGTTGTAATCACGCTACATCTGTTGTACACGCAAAGAGAGGTATTCGTTTCTGCGAAACGAAATTTTAGACAACTACAATTCTCGTTTGCAGGAACTGAAATTTCGTTTGTTGTGATAGAAACTTATTTCCCGTAAACAATTGTTTGTTCTTACCAAAAGAAATTTTAGTCGTCGTAAACGAGAATTGTAGTTGATTAATATTTCGTTTCGCAGAAACGAATTTTTTCTTTTCGTGTAGGTGGCTTGCAATTTTTACTTTATGTATATACTCAAAAATGGTTGCTAGCTAGTCTCAATAAATCCTTGGAGGCGCTGAGACAATTTATTGAATTGTATCTTTAATATCTTTGTACATATTAAGTAAACAAACAAAAAAATTAATCCTTAATGCTAAATGCCCCCCCCCCCACATACAACGGGCTAGTGAAATTCTGCTCTATGTTTTCGAGACTATAGTTTTGAAGGTATAAAAGCAGAATATAGTTCCCACTGCGGAATGTGAGGTATCCACCGTGGTTGAGGTCCAGCCCTCTGGAAGTGAGGAGTGACCCACGACGAGGGCACGACTTCGGACACTGCTTTATTGGGTTTGTTACAAATAGTTAGGTTGGTAGTTAAAATAAAGTCAAGAAGTGACTCACCACTGCTATTTGTATCTGTGCCATCCCTGAAGAGAGCAGTCGATACTACGACATATTCAGATGCGGCAGAAGCTAACAAAACAGAATTGCTTCTCTTTACTAGAAAGAAATGGGTCCTCTGATAAATGGAACGGGCTGGTATTTTCTGAAAGTGCAAAATATCTAGGAATAGTTCTATACAGTAAATTGTTATTCAGACTTAATATATGAAACGTGTAAGGAAAACCAATGCGGCATTATATTCTTGCAGGAAAACTGTAAGAATACTGCCAGATAGGAACGGGTTGACAGTATATCAGGAAACATAAACCACTTCTATAAAAAACACTTCTACTCAGAAGGTTCGAAGCTTGATGATATGGTTGGCTTCGGAGTGCACTATAAGGAACTCAGTCTTGATATTGCTCACAGACTACAAGATACTTGCAGTGTCTATCAAGCTGAAATAATGACAAGTGTGTGGGTTTAAACATAGTGACCAATACTGGCCACATCCCTAAATTGCAGATGCAGTCAGGGTGCATCAATTTTTTTAAGGCCACATCCCTAAATTTACAAACAGCCCTCGACTGCCGCAGATCTCCAAACGACATGGATGTGCAGTTTAACTATACCTCATATGGGTACCTGCTCATAAGAATATCCCGGGGAACTGCAAAGCTGATGAACTTGCTAGGAAATGGATGACATTACAAATTCTCGAAGAATATTGGTATGCCACTGTCCATAAGCAAGCTTTGGCTCAGGTAATTAGACAGTCCAATGAAGAAGGCCAGAAATCGGGTATATAGGCAAATCTGGCCAGAAATATAACTGAGAAGGTCAACATGTCTCCTCGCACTAGAGAGGAAAGAACTGTCTACCTTAGTTTCAGTTCTGATGGGACACTGCCTGATCGGCGAACACGCCAGAAGGTTAGGTGTTAATGTGAAATATAAATTGATATGGTCATAACTTTTGTGGGTACATCTGACCGCACTTTACGCGGTATAGCAAACGTTGTTGTCAATTTAGAATAGTTGATGTGAGAGAAAGCGGTTTATATTCTGCACTGATGTCAACAAATTGCTAAGACGGGGGTCAGGAAAAAAATTAAAAAATCAATTTTAAAATGCAGACAGAAATCCAATAACGCCATAAAATATTTAAAAATTAATATATTTCAATAAAATATTTTGTTGTTTTGTAGGTCTTGACATCACAAATCGAAAGTGAATCGTGAATCAAAATATCTATTTCCACAATTCCCAAAATAATTTAAAAAAAATCCCAAAAATTTAATTTTTAGCTTTTTCCTCTAAATCTACTATACTAAAAGCCGGGCTCCAAATTGCCTTTGCAGTTCAAAGTGCAACACCTTGGACATTTTTAAAAATAGTAAAGGTTTCAATATTCTAGTTTTTCGATTGGAGAAACATACTTTTGAAATTTGTGAATAAAATGTGTAAATTGGAGAGGCTTGGCAACAATACCAGTGTAAATGTTTCTTTAAGATAAATATAAATATCTTCTTTATTTACTCATCATATATGTATACATTTTATTTTTATACCCTCCACCATAAGTTGGGGGTATATTCATTTTGTCACTCCGTTTGTAACCTGTAAATATTGATCTGAGACCCCATAAAGTATATACCTATATTCTTAATCGTCGTAAAATTCTAAGACGATTTAGCCATGTCCGTCCGCCCGTCAGTCTGTTGTAATCACGCTACAGTCCGTAATAATAGAGCTAGGTTGATACAATTTGGTATAAATATTTCTTATAGTTGCAGGTTGTTTGGGATTTCAAATGGGCGATATCGGTCCATATTTAGATATAGCTCCCATATATATCATCTAACTTGTTGTGATTCCTACTATATTTTTTTTTGTGTTTTTCGGTGTTATTTTCTTTAGGTTTGAGTTATTTTGTGAGGTCACATGCTAACCATGGTGGAGGGTATATAAGATTCGGTATGGCCGAACTTAACGCTTTTACTTGTTATCAGTCGAATCGTGGTGGGAAGTTCTACGATTAGTGAAATTAATGTTTATAAATTGAGTTAAATTAAATAAAAAAAGTAATGTCAGCCCAAACAATAAATAAAATATTTTTTTGGTTAGTTACTTTATTTTATTTATATACTTTATATCCAACAAATATTTTATTTTTTGAATCCTTTATATATATAAAGGATACAATTAAAGATGAAAACGGGTCCGAATTAACGAATGCCAGCAAACAAGTAGATCGATAGCGCAAGTTTTTTAGTACGGAAATATCAACATCCGACGAGATACAGTCAAGCACTGAAACTCCCGTACGCCGTAAACCAAGAAGGGATACAGCCCCACCTTCATACGAAGAGATTGAAGCAGTCTTAAAATCGCTCAAAAATGGTAAAGCAACCGGTCCGGATAACATCCCCGCGGAACTGTTTCGGTACGGATCAGAGCCTATTGCACAAGCTATTACCCCTATAATCAGAGAAGCGTGGGATACAAACATCATTCCCACAGAATGGAAAAAAGGGATAATAATAATAACAATCCCAAAGAAGGGTGACCTGACCCAATGTAAAAATTTGCGGCGAATAACTTTGTTAAATGCCATCAGCAAAGTTATGGCAAGTCTGATACTTCAACGCATCTCCCCTGCGCTTGACTAAATTTTGCGCATAGAACAGGCTGGTTTTAACTCGTTGCGCATAATCATTGAACAGTCAGTAGAACTCAACTCACACCTATATCTGTTATTCATTGATTTTGAGCGAGCTTTCGATTCTGTCTCGCGCGACTATATGTGGAACGCACTCATAAACAAAGGCACACCTACAAAAATTGTTACACTGATTAGTGAGCTGTACAGAAATGCTGAAATTACAGTTCGTTTTAATGGAAGGGAAAGTCTACCCTTCGGGACCCACAAAGGTGTGAAACAAGGATGCATCCTATCGCCCACTCTCTTCGTAATTCTCCTGGATTCGGCTTTGGAAGCAACAAACAACCAAGCACCATTGGCATCCGTTGGAACGTCAACAACTTTCTTGGCGACATCGACTACGCTGACGATATATGTTTTTTCGCGCATAGTTTTGAACATATAAAAGCCAAGCTGGAACGCCTGATAGAAAATGCTGCTAATGTCGGTCTAAAAATTAATGCTAAAAAGACCATGCTCATGAGAGTAGGAACAACAAATGTAACTCCGCTTTGTATAGACGGTCAGTCCATCGAAGACGTCGATAGCTTTTGCTACCTTGGTAGTAAAATAACGAAAAAGGGGGATCAGAGGCAGACATCCGCGATCGTATTAATAAGGCTAGAAGGGCTTTTCTTACACAAAGTAAAATTTGGAGAAGCAACAACATCTCACCAAAATAAGCATTTTCAACTGCAGCGTCAAATCCATCTTACTGTATGGCTGCACAACTTGGAGCTTGACACAGGCGACAATTCGCAAAATCCACGTTTTTTTAACCGCTGCCTGCGCCAAATTTTAAGAATTTTCTGGCCTAAGCGTATTTCTAATGAAGAACTGCTACTATGTACAAATACCAGCCTCGTCGAAATCCGAAGAAGGAAATGGACATGGTTAGGACACATCTTTCGCCGACCACAAAATGATATCGCTAGAGCTGCATTGGACTGGAACCCCCAAGGTCAACGTAGAAGAGGCCGACCAAGAAAAACATGGATACGCTGCACTAAGAGAGAATTGGAATCAGCCCAAATACCCTGGAACCATGCAAAAACACTGGCCAACGATAGAGTAAGATGGAGAGAGCTTGTCGATGCCCTATGTTCACTTTCAACCATTTACAATTGTTTTATATGCTATGTAATTTAACTCAGTTGTAAATAAAGTGCATATACATATATATATAAAGGATTATAAATACGTCTTAAAAATGGCTTTAAAAAGACTTGCAGATAGTTGAAACTACGAATTAAAAGTGACTCGAAAAGGACTCGTAAATGATACCAAATACGACTGAGAAGTGACTCGTAAATGATTATAAGTACAACTGAGAAATTACTCGAAAGTGAGCAGAAAAGCGGCTTATAATAGACTCTTAAAGATGAGTGCCGGGTAGGGTACCATTTTCTCCCGACTGTTTATAACGAATTAGTATAAATCAATCCAAACACTTGAATTTGGATTGTACTAATTTTTTGTTTTTGAATTCTTCAAGCACTTGTAACTTGAAGAGGTGAACAGATAGATAAAACGGGTTTTTACTTTCTGTCCAAAAGAATGATTCTTTATGCTGACATTACAATTTTACAAAGTTAAAGTTTATGGCAAATTGACAAATCAAAATCAATTACTTAAAATTGCAATCAGTACAGTTTTGTAATATGATACATTATTGGAAAAACAGAATTAAGGGTATTCACTTAATGTTTACGGCTTATTAAAATAATTATTGGCATTCAATAAATTGTGTTTTAACATTCTCCCCCGCGATGAACGGAGGTTCAAAACAAGTTGTTAAGAATTGTATAAGTTTTGAATACAGGTTAAGTGGTTGAAGATAACTCGTGATTTTAGGTTAGGTTACTGAGATGCTGAAATCTGATGTTGTTGACCTTCGTTGTGGTACCGGGTGAATAATTTGTGGTTCCGCTGGTTTGAGTTTGTAGAGCTTTGATTTATTCTTCCAAATGTTGCAAATGATCAAAACTATAGACAAATGAGTGCAGTATACCACACTATAGAGTACTACAGATGGATGTTTTGGATTTGTGCCGGCAGATTAAGATCCCTTTGTTGTGCGAGCAAATGTTGAAGTTATCATACTGAGTACTGTATGGAACTGTTTCTTGTAGTAATGGAACCAGATGATTGGGTCTGGTAATATCTGAGCGCGTGTTGTTGTTTAACAAGTGGATCTCGCATGAGCATATTTCAGAACACTTGTTGTATTTTGATTGAATGTTAGAGCATAAATATGTATCAGCCTTCGTATGAGTACATGTATGTAGCACAGCTGTATTAATCGGAAAGTATTGATCTAAATGTGCGTTTACAGCAAGAATTTCATCACAGAGTTCAATTGCAATGAGGCTGTTGTTGAAAACATAAGGAACTGGGAAGCGTTTGTATAACTCAAAAGGTTCTTGGTCACATAAGGGAATTGAAATCTTAAATATGACATGATCCTTAGTTAATCCCCATGATCATGATCCTTAGTTAATCCCACTGTCATCAGTTTGAATAGCTGGGATGATTGTCATAGTCGACAGGTATTTCCAATGATGAAGGTTAATAATTTCGAATCTTTATTAATTCTTCTTGTAGTTGTTTTGGAGATAATAAATTGGGACTTATTTTTCCGTGATGGGTGTTAGTAAGCACGTCCAAAATTGATGATTTTATTCGCTGTAAGTTTGCTGCTGCGATTGTGAGTTGCAAGGCTAATGAAATAAATATTTCAAAAAGTCGTACTTGGTAGTCTGTTTCTTCGATGTTATGTATCCTTGATCTGACATGACGCCATTGTTCAGGCAATGTTCATGATTGAATTATGGCTATTCGATTAGCTACAAACGTGTGATACAACGAGGATTGTGCATTTATCCAAGACAGCACAATTTCTGAGTCCGTCCACATGAATATTGGTTGATTTTTATCCTGCAGATCTGTTTTGATCCTGTGAGCAAGTTGAGCAGCCTTGACCGCAGCACATAAGTCTAAGCGAGGCAGCGTTTGCTGTTTCAATGGAGCTACCCGCGTCTTTGCACAAAGTAATCGTACAATAATTCTTCTATTTTTAAGAATAGCACGGATGTATGCTACTGCACCGAAAGCCTTTTCGGATGCATCTGCAAATATGTGTAATTGAGTCGTTTCTGGAATTTCCCCTTGGATTTTCATGTTATTTAAGTTGTCTAAACCGGTTCTGAAACTGATCCAAGTCGAATGAAGATCCTCGGGAAGGGGTTCATCCCAGTCTAACTTCTGTTGCCATAAGTGCTGGATGAAGATTTTTGCCTTGACAACTACGGGAGCAAATAGTCCGAGCGGGTCGAATAATCTTGCGATATCGGATGTTGACGTACGTTTTTTGACCACTTGTGTTGGGATCAATTTCACCTTGACGCATAGATGATTCGTTGTTGGTAGCCAAGATAATCCTAGTGTTTTTATTGTATTGGAGTTGTCGTTGTTGTCCTCCTGTCCTAAGTTAACTTCTTGATCGCCAAGTGGAATATTTTCGAGTAGTCGTGGATGATTTGAACACCATTTTTTTTAATTGAAGCCATGACGCTTTAGAATTTCTATTAATTCCTCTTGTATTTTAATTGCCACGTTAAGGCTATTTGATCCTCCAAGACCGTCATCCACGTAAAAATTATCTTTCAGCATCTCAGACCCATATGGGTAATTTTCAGCGTTTTCCTCAGCAATTTTCTGTAAGCATCTCGTTGCGAGATATGGTGCCGCTCGTGTCCCATATGTAACCGTGTTGAGTTTATAATAATTGATGGGTAATCGTGGATCATCTCTCCAGATAATTAATTGGTATTGCTGGTTTTCTGGGTGGATTAATATATGGCGATACATTTTCTCGATATCGGTTGTGAAAACTAATTTTGGAAGCCCGAAACGAAGAAAATTGAAAATAATTCACTTTGGACAGTTGGTCCAGTGTACATTAAGTCGTTCAATGAATAACCGGAAGACGTTTTTGCTGATGCGTCGAAAACTACACTTAGTTTTGTTGAGGTGCTATCAGGTTTTAGAACACAATGATGCGGAATGAAGTACTTAGGATCTGAAACCATATCGATGTTGACCTTTTGCATATGACCTAGTTCTTCATACTCTTGCATTGACTGAGTATATTGTATTCGCACTTCCTCGTTTTTTAATAATCGCCGCTCCAGGGCGAGAAATCTGTTGTATGCCAATGCGTGTGACTCCCCTAGTGCCGCAGGTCCTTCTCGAAGAAGAAGACTTGCAACGAAGCGTCCATCCTTGTTGTTATATACATGCTGAGTAAAATGAGTCTCACATAGTTGTTCTGGTGGGGAAACAATTTTTTCGGTGGTTTTAATTTCATCTAATTTTCACAGTTGCTCTATTGTTTCTTCTAACGTTGTGCTGTTTTCAAATATTGCACATGTGAGTGCACATAACGGTTGAAGATTTGGATTTTGTCTGATTGCACCGCCGACTATCCAGCCAAGTGCTGTATTTTGTAGTGTAGGAAGATCCTCAGCAAGTTGTATAGTTCCACCTCGAGATAATTTAAAGTAGAATTCTGCTCCGAGAAGGATGGCTATTTTGTCTTGATGATTGAATTGGGGATCTGCCAATTGAATGTTGGTTGGAATATCCCAAGTTGAAATGTCTATATTTTGATTCGGTTGTGGTGGTATGATGCTTGGATCCTGGAGTTTATCGAGACACTTATACGATATTTTGATCTTTTTTGAACCCTGCCAACGCCATCAATGCAAAGTGAGGATTCTACTGGCGATAAAGATAGTTTTTGGCAAAGGCGATTAGACAACATTTACTTGTGAAGAGGAATCAAGAACTGCTCTAAATTCATCGGAGACTCCATTTGGATCAGTAATAGTTCCTTTTGCTGTGGCCAATAATACATGGCCCTGGCGCCCCCAGCAGCATTTGCCGAAATGACTGCAACAGCATTGGATGCAGAAACGCTATTTGATTCATGATGAGTTTGCTGATTGATTGATCCTGAGGTTTACTTTGATGATTTTGTTTCCTTGTGTGAATTTTGTGATTTTTTCTCCAAATGCAACAACGTATTATGTTTCTTTGAAAATTTTTTCCAGTTACCAAAAGTGCAGGTTTTTGACACGTGGTAATTTTTAATACAATTGGCACATAGTTTTTGCTGTTGAATCCACTGTAATCGCATAGGTTCCGATAACTGCAAGAACTTGTTACAGTAGTATAACTTATGGGCTTCGCTGCTGCAAAATTTACAGGAACCGTGTTTTACATTGGATGTTGCTACCGATGAGACAGCCTTATTTGTAGATTTGGCCTTTTGACCGACCGCTTCCATTGATTGGAACTGTATTTCTAGAAATGACAACAAATCAGCAATCGTGGGCACTTCTTTAGGTTCCTTTAATGACTGCACGAACCTGATGGATGATGGAACGCCCGAAGATAATCTGGAACGCTTGATGAGTGGCTGGATGCCTGATGATAATCTGGAACGCTTGATCAAAACCGCCCGATGAAATGCTGGAACTCTTGATGAATATCCAGTCACCAATGTTTTGACGTCAGAAATACGTTTTTGACTGCGTGTTTATATCCACTAATGAAATTTTTGAGTACCTTACCACTTGTTTACTTACGCAATTTTGGGTTTGCCTTTCAATGCAGAAAACGTAACTGTATCAAGTTCAAATTTTTCGGTTTTATTGTTAGCAAAAATAAGGGTAAGATAAAGGTAAGTATATACACGTGAATTCAATGGTAAGTAGCAATTTGTAGGTAAGTAAGTGGCAAGTGGTGTTTCAATTTGTGTGTCTTAAACTTAAGTTTTATTTGATTTTACAATTCAATGTATTTTTTGTGTTCACAGTATCTTTTTGTTTTGTTTGTTAATTTATATACAGAGTTTATTTAGATAAAATTAAATGTTTGTTATTTTGTACAATTTTATTTAATTCAACGTTCAATTCAATATTTTATTCAATGTTTTATGTTGTTAATTTAACGCACTTAATTTAATTGTTTGAAGGTCTTCACTTATATGTTTGGGTCTGCGTTTTTGTAATTGCAGATGAAAAAAATACTTTACACTTATTCACTTTGTAATCACGGGAGAGAGGCGCACGGTTTTAATAGTTGTTGAAACGAGACTGATTTTTGCTGTTTGCCGGTCAGAGCTCCAAACTTAGTCGAAGCCCTTGACTTTGAAGGCGACAAAACAACATAAGCAAAAAAAAAAATGAACGAAGAAACGCACTCGCACTGCTATGTGTACATAAATGCATTGGAATGCGCGTGAGTACATACATACTCACCCCCACATTCATGTATACAAAGCTACGCCGCAGTCTTCTCCCCCCCCCCCCCCCGTGATTCAGTGATTACAATTAATACCTGTTTTAATGGGTCTACTCGTCGTGATGGGTGGCGCTAAAGACGGGTCCTGCGAAGACGAAGCCTACGGACGTCTGGAATGCGCTCACCGCTCCCAGTCCCGTGGCACGCACTTCTTCATCCCGTATGTAGGCATATGCATCCCCTCCAATCTCAACGTCGACGGGATCATTTCCCCGTGGGTCCACATCGGCCAGGGAGGCCCGTCCGAATTCTGTTGTGGGGTCTTCCAGAATTGGTTCCGAGTAGGGTCGCTTCGGCAGCTCGCTGGTAACAAGATCGCTCGTTCGGATCATAGGTGAAGGACGGTCGTGGTACGGCTTGATGGTGATTTTGGCAAAGACGTACCCGTGGCGCTGCCTCGTTTCCAATCCCATTCTCCCTACCGTGGTGGCCGCTATCCTTGATATGGCCAAGGATTGGCATAGAAGGGCCCGTACCACCTTAAAGTCATCCCCGTGTATCAGGATCTTAATGGTGGCCGTGGAGATGAAAACGCTTGCCCGTCGAAAAGCTGGCTCCGTAGGCATGACCCCCAGTTGGTCCTTCAGTTGAGGGGCATGATGAAGCATTGTGTGATGCCGATAGTCACACTCGCGACAGGCGGTTAATGCTGGGCAGTCTGGCGCCAGGTGACTCCTGGCGAGGCAATTTCGGCAGTAACCCCGTCGTTCCACTGCCTCATACCTCTGGTATGGGGTAAAACGCCGGAACATGGGACTGGTCCTAATAGCGTGATCCGCTTGACAAATGGCGCATGAGTACTGCCACGAAGATGGCGAGGGCGCGAGACTCGACTTCGATTGGGGTGGTTGGGTCGACGGTCGGGAGAGGGGTCACGACTTGATGCTGGAGTAGGTAGTCGCACAGCCATATCTGGAATAAAAGAGATGCGAGTACCAACTTCTTTTACAAATAAATAGAGTGTTAGTCAATCTGAAAATAGTTTGACGATTTTCGTTATCGGTCTACTAACTACTCCGTGTGCTGTCCGAATATCTACGATCCTAATGTTTTGATCAGTTCCAAGGTATGTTCTTTCTATACGGCCTAATTTCCATTCAGTCGGGGCCAATCTCTCATCTTTTATTACAATCAAATCGTCTTCCTTTACATTTTCTGTTTGATACTTCCACTTATGTATATCGACGATGTAGCTATTTAAATATTCAGTTTTCCATCTTTGGCAAAAATATTGAGAGATAATCTTTAATCGTTTCCACCGATTGGCAAGGGTGATGTTTCCGTCTGAAACATCTGGTTCCGCTGGGGTCAAAATGGAGGTACCTATCAGAAAATGAGCTGGGGTAAGAGGATTTAAGTCGGAAGGGTCATCGCTGGCTGAACTTAGGGGTCGAGAATTAAGACAGGCTTCAATTCGCGCTAAAATGGTCGAGAATTCTTCAAAGGTAAAATTCATTTGCGGTATAAATTTTCGTAGATGTGTTTTGAATGATTTAACTCCCGCCTCCCATATGAGGGTCACCGGGAGGAATAAAACTCCATTCTAAATTTTGATAAACATTGTTCTGGGTGGCGTCCTTTTGCAGATTCTTCATAAACTCTAGCCTATCTTTTTTTATTAACTCTGCTGCTCCTACAAAATTAGTCCCATTATCTGAGTAGATCTTAGCTGGGCTTCCTCGTCGCCCAATAAAGCGGCTAAAAAAGATTGAGTTGATAGATCACTAGTGGGTTCTAAGTGAATTGCTTTTGTGGAAAAGCAAACGAAGCCGCAAACATAACCCTTTGTTATTAAACAAGCTCTTCCTGTAAAATTCTTCATGTTGAAGGGTCCTGCAAAATCTACTCCAGTGTTGGTAAAAGGTCGAGTCAGCATAGTTCGCTGGGGCGGAAGTGAGGCCATAACTTGCGTTTGAGTCTGGTGTTTATACAAAACACAAGTTTGACAATTATGAATTACCTTCTTGATTAAGGGCTTCAGTTTTATCCAGAATTCAGACCTGATTACTCGAGTCATGAGTTGATTTCAGCCATGCATGGTAATTTGGTGAATAAATTCTACTAACAAAAGGGCTAATCTCGATTCGTATGGGATAAGAATGGGATGGCGCTCGTTATATGTAAGTGCTGAAGACTGAACAAGGCGGCCATTTGCCCTAATGATTCCTTTTGAATCAATGAATGGATTGAGAGATAAAAGACTGCTACCAGATGAGAGTCTTTTCTTTTTGGTTAACACTAAATACTCCTCTGCGAAATAATGTTTTTGTGTTAAAACAATAAGACGATCTTTGATATCTTGTATTTCACCATGGGTGATTTCTGCTGAAGAAATTCTAAGTCGGGTCCGATTGACGCCGGTATTTATCCAAAAACGAATCGCAAATGCTAAGACTTTATATGCTCTAGAGAGAGATGAGAATCTATTTAAGGGATCTTCAAATATCGTGGTCGAGAAAACTTTAACTGCCTTTGCTTCTAACTCTGTGTCGCTCATAATGTCGTGTCTAGGCCATCGGTCTTTTGGAAACCTCAGCCATTGGGGTCCGGTCCATCACAAATGATTTGACTGCAAATCATCTGGCGAACATCCTCGACTGGCTACATCAGCAGGGTTGCTTTCTGAATCTATATGCTTCCAATTTTCGTTGCCTACATTATCTAAAATGTCTGAAATTCTATTTCCTACAAAGGCACTCCATGAACAAGGTGGTTTTTTGAGCCATGCTAGCACGATCGTTGAGTCGGTCCAAAAGTGGGTTGAAATATTTGCAATTTGTAAGTTAGGAACCACCGCTGTGGTTAATTTTGCTAAGAGAACGTCTCCGCATAATTCTAATCTAGGCAGAGATATTTTTTTGATGGGTGCTACTCGAGTTTTCGCTGCCAAAAGAAACGTGTCGACTGTTTGATCTAAATGTTCTACTCTAACATAAAGAGTCGCGGCGTAAGCGCTTTCTGAAGCATCACAAAACCCATGCACTTCAATTTTACTTGAAGGTTTAAATCTGATCCACCTAGGTACTGAAACTGAATCTATTGAAGGACAATTTTTAATGAAATTCTTCCAATTCATTCGAGTTATGGGCTTCAACGCATCGTCCCAATCTACTTTATCCAGCCAGACTTGTTACATGATAAGCTTTGCTACGATGATTACTGGAGCCAACCATCCACATGGGTCAAAAAATTTGGCAATTGTTGAAAGGACTTCTCGTTTGGTGCATAATTCGCTTTCTTCCGTGGGTGGTGATGTGAACGTAAAGTTATCAGCCGAAATGTTCCATCGGATACCTAGAGTCTTCGTTGAAGTTCCTTCCGAAATATGCAACCAATTGACCGGCAAGAGTGAGTCAGGTGGTAGATCGCGAAGTAGATTGGGGTCGTTTGAACTCCATTTTCTTAATTCAAAACCTGCTGAGTCCATGGCTGCTACTAATTCTTTCATAGACTTAAGGGATTCTTCTACAGTGTGACCTCCAGCTAAAACGTCGTCGACGTATAAATTTTGTTTTATAATTTCCGAACCTAATGGGTATGTTTCTTTAACATCTTCTTCCAATTGAATTAGGGTCCTAAGAGCAAGAAATGGGACGCAATTAATTCCGAAAGTGACTGTCGAAAGTTCAAAGTCCTCAACTGGGTCATATGCTGATTTTCTAAAAAGAATTCTTTGAAATGGGGCCTGACTTGGGTCGATTTGTATTTGACGATACATTTTGGTAACGTCCGCGTTAAATACGTATTTAAAAAACCTCCATTTTAAAATCTGCAATACTAAATCCTGTTGAAGAATAGGCCCTGGATGTAAAATGTCATTAAGACTTTTCCTATTTGATGTGGGACTACCCTAAGTTTAGTAGTAACCCTATCTGGTTTAATAACTGCATGATGTGGCAAATAGTAGTGAGGGGTCTTCTCGATTTCCTGGGGTCTCAGTTTCCGCATGTGTCCGAGTTCCAAATATTCCATTATCGCTGCGTCGCAACTGCGTGCAACTTTCTTTCCATTCGATAGAATTGCGCCATTGCGATATTTCGAGATGCTCCAAGTTCAGCACAAGATTTGAACGGCATCGTGACAATATATCGTCCATATTCATTTCTTCGCGTTGTACTTTTGAAATTTGTTTCGCAAAAGGTGTCTTCTGCTGACCTCAAAATTTTTTTTGGGGTCTCCTCCACCTCCCAAAAACGTGTGAGAATTTTCTCGATCGAAACTGTATTGTAAAGGGAAATTTTCTTATCATTTGTGTTTGATTTTTCAAGGGGTCCTCCCACTATCCAGCCAAAAACGGTGCTTTGCGCTAGTAAAGATCCTATAGATTTCATTGGAGCTCCTACTGTGTAAATTAAGGGTCCTATGTCTAAACCTATCAGAAGATCTATGGGTCGGCTTTCGTAAAAACGAGGATCTGCTAACTCGATTTGAGTTGTTTCTCTATGTTGATTTTTATCTAGGGTGCGCGACGGCAAATTAGAAGGAAGGGACTTCAAAACGGGTGCCCAAACTTCTAATTCAAAACAAGGGTTTGTACGAGAACAAAGGTTAAAAAGACAAGCTTTTGTTGAAGTTTCTGAAACGGTTTCACTTAAACCGGTAACATGAACAAGATTCTTCCTAGTTGGAAGCTTCAATTGGTTTGTAATCTTCTCTGAGATTGAGATCCAGGGTCGATAATCGCTCGTGCGTCATATCGCTGCCCTCTAGATTCAATTTGAACAATCGCTGTGAAGAGTAGTGTTTCTTTCACAACTGGCTAAGTTGTGAATTTTCCTTGAGAGTTAGAGTTAGAGTCGTTACTAGGAGTTTGAAAACTAGGTGTGGACTGTAAACTAGGAGTGGATTGTACTAGGGTGGTTAGAGCTGCCGCACTGGTACTAGGTCGTACGTCATCTCTAACCGGTTGTGAATTTGTAGGTCGGGCCTCGTTACCCTTATGTAATAAAGTGTGATGTCTTTGATTACATTCCCTACACGTGAAACGACTCTTACAATCTCTTACACCATGATCCGAAGTGATGCAGTTGTAACAAAGATTGTGAAGTTTTACTAAGTGAATGCGATCATTCACGTTTATCTCAAGGAATTGTGGACAATTTCGTAGCAAATGGTTTGCCTTGCAAATTTGGCAACTCGGTCCATTTGTACGACTACTAGGTTGCGTAGATGTGCTAAATCTGTTGCTATTGTTGAATCTTCTTTGCGAACTTTGAGTCTGTTGCGCAACATTAGTTTGAAATGACTTAACCCTATTTTCCTTCCTACTATAATCGGGTCTAGGCTGATTATTTTTGGAGAAATGGGGCTTAATATTTCCTACAGATTCTAAAGTTTTGAACTTGTGCGTCAAAAATTCATTCAAATCTTTCCAAGATGGTAGTATGAAACAGTCTTCCAACCCGTTTTCAAATTCTTCTAAGAAATTTCTCGGCATTTTCGTAGAAGTAAGGTAAACTAAAATTGGGTCCCACCCCTTTACATCTACCTTGAGTGTTTCTAGTGTCTGAACGCAACCATCAATAGTGCGTTGAAGTTTTTGGATCGAAGATCCTGAATCTGCCGAAACTGGTGGTAAACTAAGTAGAGTCTAGCTGTTCATTAACTTGCATTCGTTTATTCTCGTATCTGTTTTCTAAGTTTTTCCATGCTAGATCAAAACCTTCATTTGTTAGTGGTACGTTACTAATAATTTCCCGTGCCTCCCCCGCGGTTTTTTGTTTTAGATGGAAAAGTTTTTCTACTTTACTAAGCCTAGAATTATTTCTGTACAAGGCCGAAAACAAATCCCGAAAAGTAGGCCAAGCGCTGTATCCTCCATGAAATGTGTCGGTGTCGCATGGTGGTAAACGTAACGATAGATGGTTGTTTGGCTCAACTGTTTCCTTTTTTCGGGTCTCCGATTCTCTTTCGAACTTTTCCTGCTGCCTTTCGTCGGTTAGTGCTAAAATTTCTCCATTTACTGCGCTTAAACATCGTTTGTATGCCTCCATTGCCTCTTTATAATGGGTCCTCAACTTTGATTTATCGATTGGGGTCTCATCTTTTTCGGGAACACGGTCTCTACAATCTACATAGGCCCTTTTAACCTGATCCCAAACAGAGTTCAATTCTACACGTGTCACTTCTAATGAGTGAATATTATCATCGGTGCTAGTAGCAGAGTAACAACTCTCAAAGTCTATCAGGTCATTTACGCAATTTACAAATTTATCACGTAAAACTTTATCCATATTTCCTCCTTCTTAAATATTTTCTTTATCAAATTTTAAACTGGCTAAAATTTTAAGAAACTTTTAAAATTGAGATTTTCTCTTAACAATTTCTGTAAAAATTTACTTTGCCAATATTTGCAAAATAATTTCAGAAAAACGCTAAATATTTGTTGAATGGGGCCAATCTTTTACAGTCCGACTTTGTTTTTTTTCACGAATAGATATAAATAATGGCAGTTTATTTTGAACTTGTGTCGTTTGTGCGAAAAGTGAGAAATTTTAGCGATAATAATTTTTATAGACTTGGGTCTTTTGGAGAAAAAAAATTATATAAATAAAAATTTGGACGAAAGTAATACTTTGTCGGCTAGTGTACTCTCAAAAAATTACCAATCAACTCTTCTTTAACAAAACAAAAAAAACCCGTAGGAAAGTGATTTTTCTATAAAAAAAAAATCAATCAAATCAAAAAACAAATTTTGTAGGAAAGTGTTTTTTGCAAAATTATAACAAACAAAAAAAAACAAACTTTGTAGGAACTTGTTTTTCAAAAAAAAAATACCCAAATTTTGTAGGAAGGTGTTTCTTCCAAGAAACTATCACTTAATAAATTTTTCGAGCAAATTTATTTTTCGTAGTAAAGTGTAACTTCCAAAAATTAGCACTTAATAAATTTCTGAGCAAATTTATTTTTCGTAGCAGAGTGTAATTTCCAAAAATTAGCACTTAATAAATTTTTCGAGCAAATTTATTTTTCGTAGTAAAGTGTAATTTCCAAAAATTAGCACTTAATAAATTTCTGAGCAAATTTATTTTTCGTAGCAAAGTGTAATTTCCAAAAATTAGCATTTAATAAATTTCTGAGCAAATTTATTTTTCGTAGCAAAGTGTAATTTCCAAAAAATAGCACTTAATAAATTTTTCGAGCAAATTTATTTTTCGTAGTAAAGTGTAATTTTCAAAAATTAGCACTTAATAAATTTCTGTGCAAATTTATTTTTCGTAGTAAAGTGTAATTTCCACAAATTAACACTTAATAAATTTTTGTGCAAATTTTTTTTCGTAGTAAAGTGTAATTTCCAAATATTAGCACTTAATAAATTTCTGTGCAAATTTATTTTTCGTAGTAAAGTGTAATTTCCACAAATTAGCACTTAATACATTTTTGTGCAAATTTTTTTTCGTAGTAAAGTGTAATTTCCAAAAATTAGCACTTAATAAATTTTCGAGTCAAATTTATTTTTCGTAGTAAATTGTAATTTCCAACAACTAACACTTAATAAATTTCTAGCACTTAATAAATTTTTGTGCAAATTTATTTTTCGTAGTAAAGTGTAATTTCCAAAAATTAGCACTTAATAAATTTTTGTGCAAATTTATTTTTCGTAGCAAAGTGTAATTTCCAAAAATTAGCACATAATAAATTTTTGAGTCAATTTATTTTTCGTAGTAAAGTGCAATTTCCAAAAAATTACCACTTAATAAATGTTTGTGCAAATTTATTTTGCTATTAATGTGTAATTTCCAATAATAAAAATAAATTTCAATAAATGTAAATTATTGTGTTAGTTCTGTTTAGCTTTTGCCGAAATGTCCGTCCGAACCCATCAACCATCAAACCATATGTTCTTTCATTCCTTTCTTTACGGCTGAAACTATGTTTTCCTACTTCTCCCTTTTTTCTACTTCACAAAAAAACTCCAGTGGTACATTAACCTTTGGTTCCCTAATCAAGGCAAGAAGTGAAAACGAATGAAAAGACAACGAGAAACCAACGAAAAAAATCCGCTACCTATTGTCTCGTATGCATCGGTGTACATAGACTGCTTTTGTTCTTGTTTTAATGGGTACGAGGGGTCGGGTTGAAATTGTCGGCATAGGAACTTTTTTATCAAATATATCAAGATTTTCTCTTCAAATCGGTTGGAAACTACAATAAAGCTGATTTATAGCACAAACCACACATATTAATGGCAAAAGAGATTAAAAAATCGTAAATTTTTTGACAAAAGGGTTTTTCTATTGAATCTAAGGCATTACGAGGGTCGTTCAAAAAGTTGGAACACGTATTTTCTAAAGCAAAAAAAATAAATTTATTTTTTCTTTTTAATTTATTGATTGGGATTGATTTTAGCGTCTCCAAAGCATCAGCTAATATCATACGGTCGATTTCTCCCTCAGAAAATCGCATATAAAGAAGGCAAAAAAATATTTTTTCTCTAAGTAGCAAACTCGATGTTTAAGGTACCCAAAAATCACGAAGTAATTTGTAGGGTTCTCAAGCCAGTCAGCGGATGAGTCGAGCCAATAAAAATCTTTCCTTTTTTTCCTTTTAAGCAGCTAATAATAATAGTAATAAGAATAAAAGTAAGCTTAATAAATATAACCGCGATTTAAGCAGCCGAAAAGATTCAAGAAATTTTTGCTCTTTTGTTTCGCAAGAAAGTTGTCCGTCCACGCGTTATTCAGCACAAAATTATCTGGAATTCTTGCTGAGGTTTTCGGAATAAGTCAATGGGTGTCCGTCCGCGCGTCCGAAACAAATCTTAATAATCTTATCTTAATAATCGTATCTTAATACTCTTATCTTAAAAATAACTTGACCGAATAAATCGACTCGACTAGCCGCTGGCTTTCAGAAAAATTCATCAGAATGCGTAATAAATTATTTGAGCAAATTATCGAAGGGTTTTCAAAAAGGTTGGGTCGCTATTTTCCTAAAGTTTCGAAAACTAGAAAACAGTAAAGTCGCGCGTTGTTACCGATAAAATCGTCAAAAAACTTTCAGAGGTTAGAATGCATGTAGGTTATGCAAGAGGTTAGTATATATGTAAAGGGTATGTATGTGCAGCAATGTGTAGGTATGTAACTGCAAGCTAACTGCACTAACTGCACTTATGTATGTATGTATATCAAAGTGCTATGTATGTAAGTGCAAGCTAACTGCAGTTAAGTATTCAGTTATTTTTGTATATATGTAAAAGGCAAAAAACCAAGCCAGCGTCGTACATAGGGCCAGACCCGCCAAAATCTCCTTCATATATCAATATGGCGGAGTTCGAAAAAAATGGTTTTGGCACCCTATGTAACAACGCTACTTGCACAAATTTTGGGTACTCACTTTGATCCTGTAATAAGTGTCTTATATGGTTTCCTTCGGTCTCGATGTTGCTGGCTTGAGTCGCTGGCTCTTCCTTCTAGGGTCTTTTGACTTTGGCGGGGTCCTTTTTCGGTGTCGTGCTGGGTCTTTTGGTTGTTGTGTCGAGTCTTTTTGTTTCACCTTTTTTCACTTCAATGTCACTTTTTAACTGTTTTGTTTGAATTTTGTTGTTGTTGCAAATTATATTTTTAGTTTTTTCCCGTACCGCACCGAAATTTTGTTAAATTTATTTAAAATTTACCGCCAAAATAAAAAGTAAGTTTAAACACAACTTTGAAATTGAAACAACACCTGCACTTTTTGTTTTTTAGTTATTTAAAAAACACACCTTTGATCCGGTTCGCAGGGCCAAAATGTTTACTTACGCACTTTTGGGTTTGCCTTTCAATGCAGAAAACGTAATTGTATCAAGTTCAAATTTTTCGGTTTTATTGTTAGCAAGAATAAGGGTAAGATAAAGGTAAGTATGTTCACGTGAATTCAATGGTAAGTAGCAATTTGTAGGTAAGTAAGTGGCAAGTGGTGTTTCAATTTGTGTGTCTTAAACTTAAGTTTTATTTGATTTTAAAATTCAATGTATTTTTTGTGTTCACAGTATCTTTTTGTTTTGTTTGTTAATTTATATACAGAGTTTATTTAGATAAAATTAAATGTTTGTTATTTTGTACAATTTTATTTATTTCAACGTTCAATTCAATATTTTATTCAATGTTTTATGTTGTTAATTTAACGCACTTAATTTAATTGTTTGAGGGTCTTCACTTATATGTTTGGGTCTGCGTTTCTGTAATTGCAGATGAAAAAAATACTTTACACTTTACACTTATTCACTTTGTAATCACGGGAGAGAGGCGCACGGTTTTAATAGTTGTTGAAACGAGGCTGATTTTTGCTGTTTGCCGGTCAGAGCTCCGAACTTAGTCGAAGCCCTTGACTTTGATGGCGACAAAACAACATAAGCAAAAAAAAATTAACGAAGAAACGCACTCGCACTGCTATGTGTACATAAATGCATTGGAATGCGCGTGAGTACATACATACTCACCCCCACATTCATGTATACAAAGCTGCGCCGCAGTCACCGTTTTACACTGATGTTCAAAAGTGTGGGTCACCTTTGAACACCACTGGTGGGGGGAAATTCGTATTCAACTAGTGATTTTTGGGGTCACCAAATGTTTATAACGAATTAGTATAAATCAATCCAAACACTTGAATTTGGATTGTACCTAATTTTTTGTTTTTGAATTCTTCAAGCACTTGTAACTTGAAGAGGTGAACAGATAGATAAAACGAGGTTTTACTTTCTGACCAAAAGAATGATTCTTTATTGCAGGTATTTATATCATAATTATGCTGACATTACAATTTTACAAAGTTAAAATTTATGGCAAATTGACCAATCAAAATCACTTACTTAAAATTGCAATCAGTGCAGTTTTCCAATATGATACATTATTGGAAAAACAGAAATAAGGGTATTCACTTAATGTTTACGGCTTATTAAAATAATTATTGGTGTTTACGCCGGTGGGGGCGTAGGGGAGCAAACGACGAGTTTACGTTTACTCCGAGAATGTTAATAAAGAGTGAGTAGCGAGAAATAAAATATAAATTAAACACGAGTAGTTTCATGTAATAATAACACTAGCCAACAGTCGTTTTGTTATTTGGTTCTAGCATAGTTTTTCTCATTGATTTTGACCTACTGAACACGAAAATGAGTTTTAAGAATTTTTCTGTCGATTGGTTTTCGAGATATAAATTTTTGGAGGTACACTTACAATTTTGAGCATATCTTTCGTCTTCTTTGACGTATTTGATCCTACTACTACTCAAATTAAAGCAAATTGAGCCGTCTACAACTCATTCTCAGAAAATTTTCAAATCGGGTGAGTAGTTTTGATGTTGGCGGCTTAAAAACGTTAAAAAACTGCGTTTTTTTAGTAAAAATGTGGCAGAAAAATTCATATAAAAATTCATATAAAATATAAAACGCGATGCTAACAGCGATTTTGGATTTTTTACGTATAACTGGCATTTTTCCAAAGAAAATAAGCACTTACTTAACAAAATCTGACAACAAATGGCGGACTTATAATTTTTTGGTATAAGACCGAAATTCCGCTATTTCACGATATTTTGATTTTCATTATTTGCACAGCTAACCTACTAGGAGGGATCGAAAAATCAAGTTTTTTATAATCCTTTTGGAATAGAACGGAACAGTTGCTCCTATACATAAGTTACTTCTGTTCAAAATTTCACCACCCTGGGTTAATGTCTTCTGTTCTGGCAAGGGACGTGAAATTTCAAAAATTTAGTGAAATCAGCAATTTTTTTTTTTGGAAATTTTTTTCAAATGTCACAGCACTTTGCAGTTTTGATAAAATTTTTAAATTAATATTAATAACACAAATATTTCATAATTGTAAAAAACCTATTTACAATACCGTAGGGACGTTTCGTCGAAAATGGTATAATGAAAATGCAGAACATAGAAACACAGGTGCATTTTACGATACGAATTTTGGCAAACCCACTTTACATGTACAAAATTGTTTGGAAAAAACGTTTACGTAATTTTTATGATTCTCAGAATAAAAAAAAAATAAGTAATTCACAAATAGTTATTTAATTTTTATGATTGTGGTTACAGAGTAATATACGCTTCTGAATGTGCGTGGACGCTCTTCGTGTTCCTTTATGACTGCTACTCCGTTCACAGTCAATTAAAGGGAAAAAAGGGAATTACACTTTTTTATTGATGTGTGTTTTCCCGATGGCTACCTGTATCGGATTTTTTTACAGAAATTCCCCCCACATTTGTGAGTGGTCATTATTTGGAAACTTTTCCACAATTTGAAACGCACACTTGTTGAATCAGGTATATAGCCACCCTTAAAAGATGCGCCCATTCATAAGTACCTGTCAGTAAAATATTGTAACATACTTAGTATTTATAGGTGTTCATTTATCGTTTTTTGTCATTCAACAAGTGTCTACGAACGCGAGTAGTACGAGTAAAAAGTGAAACAAATTGAATTTAAGTGCATATAATACCTACCCAACAAGTAAGACAATGAGTAAAAGACTACGTGTGTTCGAGTGTTTGAACAATTTCTGCAATGTTTGTGGCGAGTTTATAAAGAATAATCACGCACACACGTTTACTCCAGCAGTGCAATTGCACTATTTGAATTATTTTGGTATTTCACCAAATATCACAGAACCATGGACACCTAAGTCGCTATGTGATCTTTGCTATATAATCCTAACCAACTGGGCAGCTGGCGGAAGGTAAGAATTTTTATTTAAACACATTAAGCAAAGCAAATATAGTAATTTATTTTAATTTTAGGCGCCATATGAAATTCGATACACCAATGATGTGGAAAAAGCCGCTATGCCATTCCACAGACTGTTATTTTTGCCTCACCACAAACAGTGGGGTAGGGAGATTTTTAAAATGGAACTACGCTCAAGTGGGATCGTTTGCACTTCCAGTACCACATTCGAATGATGTACCATATCCAGTGTGCCCTGGTGCATCTCTTCAAAAAGCAGAATCGTCACACCAAGAGTCCGAGTCAAGTGCAAGCGAATTTGGGGCGTGCAGAAAGCGAAAATTACTGTCACAGGCCGAACTAAACGATTGGGTGCGCGATTTTGGTCTCACTAAGGAGAAATCCGAACTTTTTGCGTCTCGGATGGTACAGTGTGGATTTGCGGATTCAGAAGTGAAAGTAACAGCGTACAGGAAGCGTCACCAGCAGTATGCAAAATTTTATACAAAGAAAGACGAAATATGTTTTTGCAGCGACATTTCCGGCTTGTTCCAAGAGCTTCACCAAATTCACAACCCCAATGAATGGAGGTTGTTTATTGACAGCAACAAAGAGAGCTTGAAGGCAGTTCTCTTACATAATGGGAATGAAAAGCCATCTCTTCCTATTGCTCATGCGGTTCATTCAAAGGAGAACTATGAAACTATGAACATTTTGCTGAAATGCATAGAGTATAGCAAATATAATTGGAAAATATGCGCCGACCTCAAAGTTGTGGCCATTCTGTGTGGACTCCAAGGAGGCTATACGCGACATTGCTGTTTTCTGTGCCTTTGGAATAGCCGCGCTGATGATCAGCATTATATTCAAAAAAAATGACCGGAACGAACGAAACCTGTAGTTGGAGAAGCGAATGTTCAGCGCAAACCACTAATAGAGAACCGTGAAAATATAATACTTCCGCCGCTGCACATAAAATTGGGTTTGATAAAAAATTTTGCCAAAAAATTGGACAAAGAAGGTGAAGCTTTTGCCTATTTACGGTCAATTTTCCCTTACCTTTCGCTGGCAAAAATTTAAGAAGGAGTCTTCGCAGGACCCGAGATAAAAAAAATGTTGAAAGATGAAACATTCCCGAAGCTGTTATCACCCATCGAAGCCGCAGCATGGAATTCCTTCAGGCTTGTTGTGGAAAACTTTTTAGGAAACAACAAAAGCGATAATTATAAGGACATAGTTGAGGATCTGGTAAAGAACTATGAAGCAATGGGTAGGTTTTTTTTGAAACAAATGTTAATTTAAATAGCGTTTTAATTCTCGGTTTTTTTCATTTTTGGGTAGGAGTGCACATGTCACTTAAAATACACTTTCTGCATTCTCATTTGGATTTTTTCCCTGAGAATTTAGGAGACGTCAGCGACGAACACGGCCAGCGCTTTCATCAGGAATTGAAGGCTATGGAACGACGCTATCAGGGCATCTATGACACGGCTATGATGGGTGACTACATTTGGACCCTAATACGTGAGACCAATTGCAGCGAATACAAAAAACAAAGAAGAAGTCAGCTGTTTTTCCACATGGCATAAAATTTACAGTTATATCTTTGTTTGTACTCATTTTTTTGGGCGTTGATTTGGTTAATTTCGTTAGTTTAGCTAACCTGGCACATCCATTTCTAATTGTGCCATACATTGAGTATGTAGTGCTCTAAATAAATTAAAAAATAATATACTAAGACTAATTTGTTTATTTTAAATTAAGTTCAAATGTATTTATTCGTTTGCGTTGGGTAGGTAAGCTGTGCAAATAATGAAAATCAAAATATCGTGAAATAGCGGAATTTCAGTCTTTTACCAAAAAAATTATAAGTCCGCCATTTGTTGTCAGATTTTGTTAAGTAAGTGCTTATTTTCTTTGGAAAAATGCCAGCTATACGTAAAAAAACCAAAATCGCTGTTAGCATCGCGTTTTATATTTTATATGAATTTTTATATGAATTTTTCTGCCACATTTTTACTAAAAAAACGCAGTTTTTTAACCTTTTTAAGCCGCCAACATCAAAACTACTCACCCGATTTGAAAATTTTCTGAGAATGAGTTGTAGACGGCTCAATTTGCTTTAATTTGAGTAGTAGTAGGATCAAATACGTCAAAGAAGACGAAAGATATGCTCAAAATTGTAAGTATACCTCCAAAAATTTAAAAAAAAAGTTCAAAAATTTGTATCTCGAAAACCAATCGACAGAAAAATTTTTAAAACTCATTTTCGTGTTTAGTAGGTCAAAATCAATGAGAAAAAGTATGCTAGAAACAAATAACAGAAAATTTTGTTATTTGTGACCTAGTGTTACCACGTCATCTGTATACGCAACAACTCTGACACCCATCATCTCCAGAGAAAGCAAAATATAGTTTATGGAGAGATTCCATAGCAGAGGAGACAGAACACCCCCTTCTGGCGTTTCCCTGCTGACAAATCTATGGAGGTCAGTTGACCCTAAACTAGCTGAAATGCGTCTCTTAATTACAAGGTTATGAATGAACTGCTGTCAACCCCCAGGGTTTCTAACGCCGTAATTATAGCGGCTGGATTTATGTTATTGAAGGCCCCCTCTGTATCTAAGAAAGCTACCATAGTATATTCCGTAACAGAGAGGAATCAACAAAGCAGGCCGGTTTCAGTGGATTTGCCCTTGCTGTAGGCATGCTGTTGAGTGGACAGTAGCCTGTGATCACTTTTAGTCCTATGTTAACTATCTATTAATCTCTACAGAGTTTTAAGGAGAAATGACGATAGACTAATTGGTTTTCCTGATTTTGGGATGAAAACAACCTTGGTTTCGTATGTCTGATTGATACAACATGTGTATATGTATCTCTGTGAGTCAGGGAGCAATTGTATCAGCCACTGGCTGTAGCTCCGCGGAGAGACATTGTCTGGTCCTGGTGACTTAAAAGGTTTAAAGATTTTGATAGCCCAAATAATTCTAGATTCGGTTACAATCTCGTTGGCAGTCTCTGATGGCTGTACTTCAAGGGAATCTCCAACTGATGTATTCAATGCCTCTTCAGAGTTGCCCGGGAAATGTGTAAATTCTGACTGAATTTGCTGTAACCTCAAGGCTTCGGGTGAGCTTTCTACGCCACTACAGAAATCTATCAACAATTTATTTTGAGCCTTTCTCAACTCATTTTTGTACCGTTTGAGTTCTTTGTTGTATGTGTCCCAGTCCTGTGGCCTTTGCCCTATTGAAAAGCTTCCTACAGCACTTCCTCAGCATAGCTAATAAAGACGACCACCATTTCGGTCCTTATTTGCCTCTTGGCTTCTGTTTGGGCTTGTAACGAGTCGTTAAAAGTTGCAGTGAATCGCTCCACCGTTTCTTCTATATCCCGGATAGTATCGAAGTCTTCGCATTCGTGCAGAAGCTAATATATCTATGGTCGGAAAAGCTATGTGTGTTCAAAACCTTCCAATTAGAAATCCTTCCACTTACATTATCGGAGACAAAGGTGACATCGAGCACCTCCAGTCTGTTTCTAGTAATAATGGTGGGTTCATGCCTTCTATTACAAATCGGTGTTACTACTTATAATATATTCGATAAGTAATTCGCCCCTGTCGCTGATGTCAGTACTTCCCCACATATGCATTGACATCATTACACACAATCGCCCACAAACAATATCTCAATTCAACTATGCTTCCTGGTCTTAAAAGACGTATCTCGACGCATTCAAGCACATCGGTAAAGGGTGAAACGCAAGTTCCCGGCAGATGCTGCTCTGATATTTGCGAAGAGGGTTGCTCTCCATAGATACTACATCAGTATTATCTAGAGGAGTATTTATCCGAATTTCCTCCCTCGTCGCTCGTGTACGCCTTAAGTCGGATTTTGTTGAATCCATATGAAACTATGTCATCTGACTTGGCGAGGTGGGATAGAGACTCGGCATTCAGTAAGTACTGCGTGCCTATGATGCCCATCCGACTCATCCAATCGACCGACCTTGCAGTTGTCAGTTGGAAGACCGGGATTGCAAACCGTCAGAATCTTAGTCACGAATTCCACATCGGCTGGTATAGACGGAATCCATCTCTGTGCCCTGGGCCGAGACAGGATGTCCTCCTTGTTGACAACATCCTACACCGCACCCGGCGATGTAGGATGTACGGACAAAACTATTTTAGTTTTGTCCGTACATTTGTTCATATACATTTAACATATTTTTCCATACAAATAGCCAAGAAGGCCCCATATATTAGAAAAGGACCCTTTCATTAAAACTCAGTAACAAAACTCAAGTGGTACGACCAACATGAATTCTGTGTGCCAAAATATATATTAATAACTTGCCTTAGTTTATAATTCTCATTCACTTTATACACACTGGAATACTTAATGTTTGGTCTGGTGGACCACTAGCGTTGGAGTTCTGAACTTAGAGTTAGACGGACCAAAGTAGATGTGTGGCCCGACCGCAGTCGAAACAATTTGTCTTAAGTTAACATCATAAATTCACCCTGCGATTCGTTCACTTCCGCTATTAGTTCGCTTCCGCGATTCGTTCGCTTCCGCGATTCGTTCGCTTCCGCGATTCGTTCGCTTCCGCGATTCGTTCGCTTCCGCGATTCGTTCGCTTCCGCGATTCGTTCGCTTCCGCGACCAGTACGCATATACAATTAATTTTACGCGTAGTTAGTCGAGACGCGACTCGTTCAAACGCTCCTAGATATAAGTCGTAGTTAGCTGATACGCGATTCGTTCGCTTCCGCGATTAGTTCGCTTCCGCGATTCGTTCGCTTCCGCGACCATTTCGCATATACAATTAGTTTTAAGCCGTAGTTAGTCGAGGCGCGACTCGTTCAAACACTCCTAGATATAAGCCGTTGTTAGTTAATACGCGATTCATTCGCTTCCGTGATTAGTTCGCTTCTGCGATTCGTTCGCTTCTGCGATTCGTTCGCTTCCGTGATTAATTCGCTTCCGCGATTCGTTCGCTTCACCCATTGAATTGTATTTTACTTAGCTATTTAGTTAGAATAAGGGCCCACCGCCAGCATATATCGCCGGGACCTATTACCAGGACCCACCGCCAGCATATATCACCGGGGACTATTTCCAGGGCCCACCGCCAACATATTTAACCGCCAACATATATCACCGGGGCCTATTTCCAGGGTCCACCGCCAACATATTTCACCGAGGCCTATTTCCAGGGCCCACCGCCAACATATTTTACCGGGGCCTATTTCCAGGTCCCACCGCCAACATATATCACCGGGGCCTATTTCCAGCATATATCACCGGGGCCTTTGCAAAGGCCCACCACCAGCGTATACCAGAAGGACCACTCACATACAATTCTCAATTTATTGTCGTTGTAACACTATTGGATTTATCAATAAAGAACACATTATGTAGTCCAGGAGACTCAATCCCTGTGTTTTTACTTAAGGTTTTGTGGGTCCTTGAGTTGACCCTGGTGGTGCGGTGAGGAGAAAACGTTATGTCCGACCGTCAAAACGGTAGCACAATGAGCAACGGATAGTGCCCAGTGTTTTGACGAATTTGGAGGCTGTTGAGGTTTCGGCTCTTACCGAAAAACAAAAAGAGTCACTTACCTGGGCTAAGGGCGTCATATATGCTTCTAAAACGAATTAGTCGGCTGAAAGAGCCACAACTTCAGCTGTGTTAACGGCGAATAAAGTCAAAAGAATCAGATCACCTGATGAACCCCTGCCTTCAAAAAGGCCAGACGCCCTAATGTCACCATCAACGGGACACTCGTTAATGGCGTTAATAAATCAAATCGGACAGAAGATGCTAAAAATTGATCGATATTGCCCATTTTCAATCCTAAGTTACCTGCAGCTATAAGAAGTATCTGTACCAAATTTCAGTCATGGAGCTCAATTATTGTAGTACTAAAAGTAGGTACGAGTGTAATTCATGTGGAGGTTTACTGATTGTGAAAAATTTAATTTGTAACAAAAGGAGGACAAATCCAGGCGGGAGGACACTGTTTAAAAAGGAGGACATAAGGAGGACGTATGGTAACCCTGCTTACAGGTGGCTCTGTGAAAAATGGTTAGATGTGCCAGAATGATGAATAATATCCACATGTGGACACGCCTCCTCCCTTCTCCATATACTGCCGATTAATATTGTGGCGAGAGAAGTTGCAACAATATCGGCACTAAGATTTAACTGCCTGTCAATGTGGAGGTACAAGAACTACGGTCACATGAGGATTTCGAAGTCACAGATAAATGGGTTGACAGAATCCCAGGTAATAAACACCATCACCACTTCTATACGGATGGTTCAAAGCTTGGTGGAAAGGTTGGCTTCGGTGTACACTTTGAAGAACTTTGTTTGGATATAACTCACAAACTACCAGATACCTGCAGTGTCTATCAAGCTGAAATAACGGCAATATGGGAAGTCGCCAAGAGGCTGAGTCGCAACATAGTAACCAATACTAGCGTTGTCATTTCTCTGGAGGCCACATTCCTAAATTCAAGAATTGGCCTCGACTGCCGCCGATCTCTTAACGAGATGGCTGAGCAATTTGATATACACCTCATATGGGTGCCTGGGCATAATGATATCCCGGGGAACTGCAAATCCGATAAACTTGCTATGAAAGGGACGACATTACAAATTCTCGAATAATTTGCATATCTGGTGCGCCACCATCCACGTGCAAGCTTTGGCTTAGGCAAGAAGGAATCAGGCTCCAACGAAATATGGACAGAAATTGACGCCTGCAGCGTTGCTAGACATATCTGGCCAAGGTATGACCTGAGAAGGTCAAAATATCTCCTCGCACTAGAGAGGAAAAGATTGTCTACGTTAGTATCAGTTCTGATGGAAGAAGAGTATTGACTTCTGCAGAAGCTGCGGAGATGAGGAAGAAGTGGAGAACATTGAGACTGGACATACTGGGGTCGTCCATTTCTAGGCAGTCTAACAGATCTTTTCGATACCGATATTCGTACTATCGACAAATTTGTATATACAACAGGTTGGTTTCGATGAGGGGCATAATAGCACGTGGTAAGACTAGGGGTCTAAACTGGTCTATGTGAGCTGACATGAAAAAATCCGATTTCTTTCAATTTATTAGGAAAAAAATGTATGTCGTATTTTCCAGTTTTAGAAGAAGATAGTTAAAAAAGTATAACATACTTACTATCATCTTAAAGGAAACTTCCCAGAGAATGTTATCAAAAAAACGGGTCAAAAATATTCACTGGTATTGTTACCAAGCTTCCATTTTACCATTTTTTACACAAATTTCAAAAGTAAGCCACATTTTCTCCAATCGCTACGCTAAAATGTTAAAAGTTTTGGCATATTTATATGTGTGTTAAAGGTGTTGTAAGTTGAAGTGCAAAGGAAATCTGAAACCCGGCTTTTAGTATAGTAGATATAGGGGAAAATCCAAAACCCCATATTTGGGGATTTTCAAAATTGTTTTGGGAATTGTGTAATTGACTTTTGGAAATATACTGATTCGCGTATTACATTCAAGACCTACAAACTACGATATATTTCATTGCAATAAGTTAATTTTTAAAAAATTCATGTCGTTTCTACATTTCTTTCTACATTTGAAAAGTGTTTTTTTTTTCAACTTTTTCCTGACCCTGTCCTAGCATTTGCTTAATACCAGTGCAGAATATAAACCGATTTCTCTCACATCAACTTCCCAAAATGGACAACTAAAATTGCTATATGATGTAAAACATTTCGAACAAATGTTCCCACGTATGCAAGAAGAACTTAGTTTGGATATAGCTACCAGATACCTGCAGTGTCTATCAAGCCCAAATAACGGCAATATGGGAAGTCGCCAAGTGGCTGAGTCGCAACATAGTAACCAATACTGGCGTCGTCATTTACTCGGATAGCCAGGCTGGCACCAATTCTCTGGAGGCCACATCCCTAAATTCAAAAACAGGCCTCGACTGCCGCCAATCTCTAACGTGGGTTGCTATATATATTTCTGGCATATGCAACATTAAGTGTTGCCTGGCGCCATTTGATATTTCCTTTAGAAGGTTTGACATTTTTTAGCATAAACGTACTCAGAACGTTTTGACGTACGACCATCATTTGTGTTGTTTACAGTGACTTTAATCAATTTGGCAAATAAATGGAATTAACTTGTGAACATTTATCGTGGATTATCACAACAAGAGTGCATCGATGAACTTAAATCTTTGTATGGCGATGAAGCACCATCCTATAGCACTGTGAAAAACTGGTTTAATGAATTCAATCGTGGCCGACGCTCGCTCGAAGACGAAGGTCGTCCAAAAACGGCCGTTGTGCCAGAGAACATTGATGCCGTGCGTGAACTGATAATGGAAGATCGCCATGTGACATACCGTGAGATAAAGGCATCCTTGGGAATTGTTTTTTTCTTCAGCTCACATAGACCAGTTTAGGTCCCTAGTGGTACCACGGGCTAAAATGCCCTTCATCGAAACCAACCTGTTTGATATACAAATGTATTGATAGCACGCATATTGGTACTGGAAAGATCTGTTAGGCTGCCTAGAAAGGCCGACCCCAGTAGGTCCAGTCGTCGTTTACTCAGACCGGGACAGTCGCATAGCAAGTGCTCAATGCTCTCCACTTCTTCCTCATCTCCACAGCTTCTGCAGAAGTCATTGGAGTAAATACCCAATCTTCTGGAGTGTTTGCCGATCAGGCAGTGTCCCGTCAGAACTGATACTAACGTAGACAATCTTTTCCTTTCTAGTATGAGGAGATATTTTGACCTTCTCAGGTCATACCTTGGCCAGATTTGTCTAGCTACCCTACAGGTGCAGATTTGTGTCCGTCTTTCGTTGGACTGCCTGATTGCCTCTTGCCTAAGCCAAAGCTTGCACGTGGAGAATTTGTAAAGTCGTCCCTTTCCTAACAAGTTCTTCGGCTTTGCAGTTCCCCGGGATATCCCTATGCCCAGGCACCCATATGAGGTGTATGTTAAACTGCTCAGCCATCTCGTTAAAAGATCTGCGCAGAGTTCGGAAAAAAACACTAAGGAACGGTTCCTTAGTGTTCGGTACCGTTCTTTCGTCGCGAACGGAACAGTATCGCAACCCTTACAAGAGAACAGAAAACACTAAACATTTTTTAGTGATACTGTTCGCGAACGCTACCACTACGATAACGTACCGTTCTTAGAACACGAGGAACGGTACCACTACGATAACGTACGGTTCTTGGAACAGTCTTTTGAACGGAACACTAACAGTTCCACTACGTTTAGCGTTCCGTTCTTTTTTATATTCGACACCACAGGTCGCAAATATGAAGCAATCTTAATGAAAATTGGTACAGAGGCATTTCTTAACCCAAGGACGATCCCTACTTAAAATGGGGCATATCGGTCCATACTTTGATATAGCTCTCATACGAAAGTCCCTTTCGACAATCCATATTTACGCTCTAAAGAGCGCATTTTTTAACCGATCATGCTAAAATTTAAATGTATGTACTGTGTATTATATTCAATCATAGTGAAAATTAGGCATATCGGTCCATTTGATATAGATCCCATACAGAGTTCCCCTTCGATTAGACATGATTACGTTCTATACGGCAAATTTTCAGTTAATCTCTTTATTTTAATTTAAATTTTAAATTTATAAAAAATATTGCACATAGTCATCCCCAGTGAAAATTTGACAAATCGAAACATGTTTCGATGCTTTGTTTTATAAAAAAAAATAATTAAATATTTATATAACTAGAGAAAGTTTTGTTCGAATATATTTTAATGTAATTTTTGCTAGAATCTCAATCTCTTATGGCGATGAAGATCAACATTTCTGAACGGATGATCGAAATAAGTTGGAGTTCCCTAACAATAAACAGATTGAATGAAAGGGATATTCCTGTTTGTTTCAATTCATACAGCCATAAAAAATATTTTCAGAAACATAATTAGGGCATGGAAATTTGTAAAGCTGTTCTTCTTTTCCCGCACGTGTGCATTTTATAATGTCGGGGACAGTTTGTCAAAGCCAGGTAGGCTTTTGAATGGCATAATAATTGGTTTGAATTAAAAAAATGGTTTGAATGGGATAATAATTGTTTGTTTCAATCCAAAAATATTTCAAAATAATATTAACTAATTTGTTTATAGACAAATGTGTTATTTTATATGAGCATGCATCATACGTCATATTTTTGATTATGCATGTATCTGATAAAAATATATCTGATTTTCAACATATTTGTTTCCAACATTTCAAACAGACCCTAATTTAAGAAAATCCCTTTGATATTCGTCCAATATGCCTGAACACACACCACCTTACAATCTAGGATCGTAGAGTGTAATCTGGTCTTATGTTTAGTCTATTGTTTGACCTTCAAGTGATCACACAGTGAAAATGCCGCGTCCAAAAAATAATATTTGCATGATTTGTTAAACAAAAATGATACAAATGAAATAGTATGCAACAATGGAAATTGCAGTGGAAAAATTTTAAGCTCTCATACTGGAAATTTGGAAAGGCATATAAGAAGATTTCATCCAGAGTTATATTCAAATTATGTGGTGAAAAAATATTATAATAAAACTAAATCAAAACCTTTAACAACAAAAAATAGTTTCCAACGATTTAGCGTGGAAGTTAGCGCGGAACGACTGTTTTCGGCAATGAAATATATATTGTCCGACCAACGTAACAGAATGACAAGTTTTTACTTGGAACATATATTAATGGTGAAAGTCAATGGTATATTTAATTACGATGAATAATATATTTTTATCAACTATTTAATAAGGATTTAATTTTAATACGTACGTGAATATTTTTTGTTTTGTTTTCTTTGTATTCTGTTAAATTAGTTTGGTACTTTTTACACAATTCTTTTTTAAAAAGAATAAAAATATTTATCTATCTATATATATAAAAATGGAAAAATGTTTGTATGTATGTATGTGTTTTATAGACGCTTAAACCACTGGACCGATTTTAAAATTTTTTCTTTTGTTTGAAAGCTTTTTTGTCTGAGATGGTTTTGGAAAAAAAAATTTGCAAATAGTGGGCGGGGAAAATGTGGGCGTGGCAAATCGTTTGTTTGTCTGTCTGTTTGTGTGTTTGTTCCACTGCAGTTCTGCTGGCAGTCTACGTCAGTGGTCCAAAAATGGACGGGATCGGAAATATGGGGCAACGAAGTGGACCGGGTCCAGCTAGTTAAATATATTAAAAATATATTAAACGCTGTATTAATGACTTTGAAGTTAAAATAAATGAATTACTAAGCAAATAATAAATTTAAAAATGCGCTCTCTAGAGCGTAAATATGTCTTATCGAAAGGGACCTTCGTATGAGGGCTATATCAAAGTATGGACCGATATGCCCCATTTTAAATAGGGATCGTCCCTGGGTTAAGAAAAGCCTCTGTACCAATTTTCATTAAGATTGCTGCATATTTGCGACCTTTGGTGTCGAATATAAAAAAGAGCGGAGCGCTAAACGTAGTGATACTGTTAGTGCTCCGTTCAAAAGAACAGTATCACTACGACGTAGTGATACTGTTCTATGAACCGTACCTTATCGTAGGGTACCGTTCCTCGTGTTTTAAGAACGGTACGTTATCGTAGTGGTAGCGTTCGCGAACAGTAACGCTAAAAAAATTAATAGCGTTTGTGTTCTCTGAAGGAACAGTTCCTATAAGGTACTGTTTTTTCTGAACACTGGATCTGCGGCAGTCGAGTGCTATTTGAGAATTTAGGGATGTGGCCTCCAGTGAATTGATGGCAGCCTGGCTGTCCGAGTATATGACAACGCCAGTGTTGGTTACTATGTTGCGACTCAGCCACTTGGCGACTTCCCATATTACCATTATTTCGGCTTGATAGATACTGCAGGTATCTGGTAGTCTGTAAGCTATATCCAAATTAAGTTCTTCACAGTGTACACCGAAGCCAACCTTTTTATCAAGCTTCGAACCATCCGTATAGAAGTGGAGATGGTTTCTATTTCCGGGTATTCTGCCATCCCATTCATCCCTGGCTGGTATCATTGTGATGTAGTTCCTCTCAAAGGTGCGTACCGTTGATATATAGTCCACTCGGTCGGTTACCATAGAACTACACTTTGATATCCACATGTGACCATTGTTCTTGTACCTCCACATTGATAGGCAGTTTAATCTTAGTGCCGCTTTGGTTGCAACTTCTCTCGCCACAACATTAATCGGCAGTATATGGAGAAGGGCTTGTAGAGACTCAGTCGCTATAGTCCTTAACGCTCCGCTTATGCACAGGCAGGCAGTTCTCTGAACCCTTCATAGCAGGTTTGTGATGTTTAGTTTGTCAGTTGCCGTCCACCATACCACAATGCCGTATATTAGTATTGGACGAACCACTGCTATATATATCCAATGGACAATTTTAAGAGAGAGGTCCCACCGCGACCCTACAGCCTTCCTGCAGGAATATAGGGCGATGTTGGCTTTTTTCACGTTCCAATACGTTTAGTCTGAATGACAGTTTCCTATCCAAAATTATTCCTAACAATTTTGCACTTTCAGAAAGACTAGATCTGTTCCATTTATCCGAGGAGGAGGGTCCACATGAGGGGCATTATTCATCCTAGTAAAGAGAACCAATTCTGTCTTGTTTGGGTTAACACCCAAACCGCTGCTTCTGGCCCATCTAGCCAACTTGTTCAGAGCCACCTGTAGAATATCTCGGAGGATGTTTTCGAATTTGCCTCTCACTGCGATTGCCAGGTCGTCCACATATGCCACGACCTTGCAGCCACAACGATCTAGATCTAGCAGGATTTCATTCACCGCTAGGTTCCAAATTAGTGGAGACAGTACTCCTCCTTGTGGGGTCGCTCCGTTTACAAACCTTGTTAGAGTTGTGGACCCAAGACAGGCTGTTATGCGTCTTCTGTTGAGTAGTCTTTGAATTAGTCTAATCAAGCTAGAGTTCACCTTTAGATGTGACAATGCCGCGATTACCGCATCTGGGTGTATTTTGTTAAAAGCCCCTTGTATGTCAAGAAACGCCACCGTGGTGAATTCTTTGAAATGTAGGGACGATTCGATAGTGCTCACAAGTTCGTGCAGGGCTGATTCTGTAGACTTTCCCTTACTGTAAGCATGTTGGTTCCCCGACAGGAGTTTTATATCCAGCTTCTGCCTAATGAAATAATCTAAAAGACTTTCCAGACGTTTCAATAGGAAAGAGGATAGACTAATTGGTCTGAAGTCTTTTGGCCTTGTGTGCGATATCTTCCCCGCTTTGGGTATGAATACCACTTTGGTATCCCTCCATCGATTCGGGATGTATGAAAGCCTAATACAGCCTACATAAATTTTCTGCAGCCAGGGGATAATGTACTTTAACATTTTCTGCATTTCTGCTGGAGTGATGCCGTCTGGTCCAGGTAACTTGAAGGGCTCAAAGCTGTTTATAGCCCAGCTTTTCTAGATCTCTCAGTCAACAAGCTAGCGACGCTCGCAGTCCACTCGCACTCTTGTTGGTCCTGTTGATCCTCGGGCTCTGTTGATGAGTTCCCCGGGAAATGTGTGTCGAGCAGTACACTAAGCGATTGCTCGCTGTTTTTTGTCCAGTTGTTCGCTTCATCCTGCAAATACCCCACTGTACAAGGAGAAGTGGATAGTACCTTCCTCAGCCTTGCGGCGTCGAAAACCTTTACCACTTCGCCACAGAATGAATACCAAGAGCGTCGTTGCGCCTTCCTAAGCTCCTTCTTATAGATCTTGAGTTGTCCTTTATATGCATCCCAATCATTAAAGGCTCCAGTAGATTTCGCCTTGTTGAATAGCTTGTTGCAGGTCTTTTTCCTTGCCGTTAGCTCAGAAGTCCACCATTGAGGTTTAGTTTTACCCTTGTAGTTTGTTTTCGGACAGGCTTCTTCAAGGGAACTATTGAATGATGTGGTGATATGCTAGTGTTGAAACTCGCGCTTTTTTGGCGAGTTTGAACTCTATATAATGGTGATCTTGACCCTGGTGGTGCGGTGAGGAGAAAGCGTTATGTCCGACCGTCAAAACGGTAGCACAATGAGCAACGGATAGTGCCCAGTGTTTTGACGAATTTGGAGGCTGTTGAGGTTTCGGCTCTTACCGAAGAACAAAAAGAGTCACTTACCTGGGCTAAGGGCGTCATATATGCTTCTAAAACGAATTAGTCGGCTGAAAGAGCCACAACTTCAGCTGTGTTAACGGCGAATAAAGTCAAAAGAATCAGATCACCTGATGAACCCCTGCCTTCAAAAAGGCCAGACGCCCTAATGTCACCATCAACGGGACACTCGTTAATGGCGTTAATAAATCAAATCGGACAGAAGATGCTAAAAATTGATCGATATTGCCCATTTTCAATCCTAAGTTACCTGCAGCTATAAGAAGTATCTGTACCAAATTTCAGTCATGGAGCTCAATTATTGTAGTACTAAAAGTAGGTACGAGTGTAATTCATGTGGAGGTTTACTGATTGTGAAAAATTTAATTTGTAACAAAAGGAGGACAAATCCAGGCGGGAGGACACTGTTTAAAAAGGAGGACGTATGGTAACCCTGCTTACAGGTGGCTCTGTGAAAAATGGTTAGATGTGCCAGAATGATGAATAATATCCACATGTGGACACGCCTCCTCCCTTCTCCATATACTGCCGATTAATATTGTGGCGAGAGAAGTTGCAACAATATCGGCACTAAGATTTAACTGCCTGTCAATGTGGAGGTACAAGAACTACGGTCACATGAGGATTTCGAAGTCACAGATAAATGGGTTGACAGAATCCCAGGTAATAAACACCATCACCACTTCTATACGGATGGTTCAAAGCTTGGTGGAAAGGTTGGCTTCGGTGTACACTTTGAAGAACTTTGTTTAGATATAACTCACAAACTACCAGATACCTGCAGTGTCTATCAAGCTGAAATAACGGCAATATGGGAAGTCGCCAAGAGGCTGAGTCGCAACATAGTAACCAATACTAGCGTTGTCATTTCTCTGGAGGCCACATTCCTAAATTCAAGAATTGGCCTCGACTGCCGCCGATCTCTTAACGAGATGGCTGAGCAATTTGATATACACCTCATATGGGTGCCTGGGCATAATGATATCCCGGGGAAATGCAAATCCGATAAACTTGCTATGAAAGGGACGACATTACAAATTCTCGAATAATTTGCATATCTGGTGCGCCACCATCCACGTGCAAGCTTTGGCTTAGGCAAGAAGGAATCAGGCTCCAACGAAAATGGACAGAAATTGACGGCTGCAGCGTTGCTAGACATATCTGGCCAAGGTATGACCTGAGAAGGTCAAAATATCTCCTCGCACTAGAGAGGAAAAGATTGTCTACGTTAGTATCAGTTCTGATGGAAGAAGAGTATTGACTTCTGCAGAAGCTGCGGAGATGAGGAAGAAGTGGAGAACATTGAGACTGGACATACTGGGGTCGTCCATTTCTAGGCAGTCTAACAGATCTTTTCGATACCGATATTCGTACTATCGACAAATTTGTATATACAACAGGTTGGTTTCGATGAGGGGCATAATAGCACGTGGTAAGACTAGGGGTCTAAACTTATCTATGTGAGCTGACATGAAAAAATCTGATTTCTTTCAATTTATTAGGAAAAAAATGTATGTCGTATTTTCCAGTTTTAGAAGAAGATAGTTAAAAAAGTATAACATACTTACTATCATCTTAAAGGAAACTTCCCAGATAATGTTATCAAAAAAACGGGTCAAAAATATTCACTGGTATTGTTACCAAGCTTCCATTTTACCATTTTTTACACAAATTTCAAAAGTAAGCCACATTTTCTCCAATCGCTACCCTAAAATGTTAAAAGTTTTGGCATATTTATATGTGTGTTAAAGGTGTTGTAAGTTGAAGTGCAAAGGAAATCTGAAACCCGGCTTTTAGTATAGTAGATATAGGGGAAAATCCAAAACCCCATATTTGGGGATTTTCAAAATTGTTTTGGGAATTGTGTAATTGACTTTTGGAAATATAATGATTCGCGTATTACATTCAAGACCTACAAACTACGATATATTTCATTGCAATAAGTTAATTTTTAAAAAATTCATGTCGTTTCTACATTTCTTTCTACATTTGAAAAGTGTTTTTTTTCAACTTTTTCCTGACCCTGTCCTAGCATTTGCTTAATACCAGTGCAGAATATAAACCGATTTCTCTCACATCAACTTCCCAAAATGGACAACTAAAATTGCTATATGATGTAAAACATTTCGAACAAATGTTCCCACGTATGCAAGAAGAACTTAGTTTGGATATAGCTACCAGATACCTGCAGTGTCTATCAAGCCCAAATAACGGCAATATGGGAAGTCGCCAAGTGGCTGAGTCGCAACATAGTAACCAATACTGGCGTCGTCATTTACTCGGATAGCCAGGCTGCCACCAATTCTCTGGAGGCCACATCCCTAAATTCAAAAACAGGCCTCGACTGCCGCCAATCTCTAACGTGGGTTGCTATATATATTTCTGGCATATGCAACATTAAGTGTTGCCTGGCGCCATTTGATATTTCCTTTAGAAGGTTTGACATTTTTTAGCATAAACGTACTCAGAACGTTTTGACGTACGACCATCATTTGTGTTGTTTACAGTGACTTTAATCAATTTGGCAAATAAATGGAATTAACTTGTGAACATTTATCGTGGATTATCACAACAAGAGTGCATCGATGAACTTAAATCTTTGTATGGCGATGAAGCACCATCCTATAGCACTGTGAAAAACTGGTTTAATGAATTCAATCGTGGCCGACGCTCGCTCGAAGACGAAGGTCGTCCAAAAACGGCCGTTGTGCCAGAGAACATTGATGCCGTGCGTGAACTGATAATGGAAGATCGCCATGTGACATACCGTGAGATAAAGGCATCCTTGGGAATTTTTTTTTTCTTCAGCTCACATAGACCAGTTTAGGTCCCTAGTGGTACCACGGGCTAAAATGCCCTTCATCGAAACCAACCTGTTTGATATACAAATGTATTTATAGCACGCATATTGGTACTGGAAAGATCTGTTAGGCTGCCTAGAAAGGCCGACCCCAGTAGGTCCAGTCGTCGTTTACTCAGACCGGGACAGTCGCATAGCAAGTGCTCAATGCTCTCCACTTCTTCCTCATCTCCACAGCTTCTGCAGAAGTCATTGGAGTAAATACCCAATCTTCTGGAGTGTTTGCCGATCAGGCAGTGTCCCGTCAGAACTGATACTAACGTAGACAATCTTTTCCTTTCTAGTATGAGGAGATATTTTGACCTTCTCAGGTCATACCTTGGCCAGATTTGTCTAGCTACCCTACAGGTGCAGATTCGTGTCCGTCTTTCGTTGGACTGCCTGATTGCCTCTTGCCTAAGCCAAAGCTTGCACGTGGAGAATTTGTAAAGTCGTCCCTTTCCTAACAAGTTCTTCGGCTTTGCAGTTCCCCGGGATATCCCTATGCCCAGGCACCCATATGAGGTGTATGTTAAACTGCTCAGCCATCTCGTTAAGAGATCTGCGCAGAGTTCGGAAAAAAACACTAAGGAACGGTTCCTTAGTGTTCGGTACCGTTCTTTCGTCGCGAACGGAACAGTATCGCAACCCTTACAAGAGAACAGAAAACACTAAACATTTTTTAGTGATACTGTTCGCGAACGCTACCACTACGATAACGTACCGTTCTTAGAACACGAGGAACGGTACCACTACGATAACGTACGGTTCTTGGAACAGTCTTTTGAACGGAACACTAACAGTTCCACTACGTTTAGCGTTCCGTTCTTTTTTATATTCGACACCACAGGTCGCAAATATGAAGCAATCTTAATGAAAATTGGTACAGAGGCATTTCTTAACCCAAGGACGATCCCTACTTAAAATGGGGCATATCGGTCCATACTTTGATATAGCTCTCATACGAAAGTCCCTTTCGACAATCCATATTTACGCTCTAAAGAGCGCATTTTTTAACCGATCATGCTAAAATTTAAATGTATGTACTGTGTATTATATTCAATCATAGTGAAAATTAGGCATATCGGTCCATTTGATATAGATCCCATACAGAGTTCCCCTTCGATTAGACATGATTACGTTCTATACGGCAAATTTTCAGTTAATCTCTTTATTTTAATTTAAATTTTAAATTTATAAAAAATATTGCACATAGTCATCCCCAGTGAAAATTTGACAAATCGAAACATGTTTCGATGCTTTGTTTTATAAAAAAAAATAATGAAATATTTATATAACTAGAGAAAGTTTTGTTCGAATATATTTTAATGTAATTTTTGCTAGAATCTCAATCTCTTATGGCGATGAAGATCAACATTTCTGAACGGATGATCGAAATAAGTTGGAGTTCCCTAACAATAAACAGATTGAATGAAAGGGATATTCCTGTTTGTTTCAATTCATACAGCCATAAAAAATATTTTCAGAAACATAATTAGGGCATGGAAATTTGTAAAGCTGTTCTTCTTTTCCCGCACGTGTGCATTTTATAATGTCGGGGACAGTTTGTCAAAGCCCGGTAGGCTTTTGAATGGCATAATAATTGGTTTGAATTAAAAAAATGGTTTGAATGGGATAATAATTGTTTGTTTCAATCCAAAAATATTTCAAAATAATATTAACTAATTTGTTTATAGACAAATGTGTTATTTTATATGAGCATGCATCATACTTCATATTTTTGATTATGCATGTATCTGATTTTTAACATATTTGTTTCCAACATTTCAAACAGACCCTAATTTAAGAAAATCCCTTTGATATTCGTCCAATATGCCTGAACACACACCACCTTACAATCTAGGATCGTAGAGTGTAATCTGGTCTTATGTTTAGTCTATTGTTTGACCTTCAAGTGATCACACAGTGAAAATGCCGCGTCCAAAAAATAATATTTGCATGATTTGTTAAACAAAAATGATACAAATGAAATAGTATGCAACAATGGAAATTGCAGTGGAAAAATTTTAAGCTCTCATACTGGAAATTTGGAAAGGCATATAAGAAGATTTCATCCAGAGTTATATTCAAATTATGTGGTGAAAAAAATTATAATAAAACTAAATCAAAACCTTTAACAACAAAAAATAGTTTCCAACGATTTAGCGTGGAAGTTAGCGCGGAACGACTGTTTTCGGCAATGAAATATATATTGTCCGACCAACGTAACAGAATGACAAGTTTTTACTTGGAACATATATTGATGGTGAAAGTCAATGGTATATTTAATTACGATGAATAATATATTTTTATCAACTATTTAATAAGGATTTAATTTTAATACGTACGTGAATATTTTTTGTTTTGTTTTCTTTGTATTCTGTTAAATTAGTTTGGTACTTTTTACACAATTCTTTTTTAAAAAGAATAAAAATATTTATCTATCTATATATATAAAAATGGAAAAATGTTTGTATGTATGTATGTGTTTTATAGACGCTTAAACCACTGGACCGATTTTAAATTTTTTTCTTTTGTTTGAAAGCTTTTTTGTCTGAGATGGTTTTGGAAAAAAAAATTTGCAAATAGTGGGCGGGGAAAATGTGGGCGTGGCAAATCGTTTGTTTGTCTGTCTGTTTGTGTGTTTGTTCCACTGCAGTTCTGCTGGCAGTCTACGTCAGTGGTCCAAAAATGGACGGGATCGGAAATATGGGGCAACGAAGTGGACCGGGTCCAGCTAGTTAAATATATTAAAAATATATTAAACGCTGTATTAATGACTTTGAAGTTAAAATAAATGAATTACTAAGCAAATAATAAATTTAAAAATGCGCTCTCTAGAGCGTAAATATGTCTTATCGAAAGGGACCTTCGTATGAGGGCTATATCAAAGTATGGACCGATATGCCCCATTTTAAATAGGGATCGTCCCTGGGTTAAGAAAAGCCTCTGTACCAATTTTCATTAAGATTGCTGCATATTTGCGACCTTTGGTGTCGAATATAAAAAAGAACGGAGCGCTAAACGTAGTGATACTGTTAGTGCTCCGTTCAAAAGAACAGTATCACTACGACGTAGTGATACTGTTCTATGAACCGTACCTTATCGTAGGGTACCGTTCCTCGTGTTTTAAGAACGGTACGTTGTCGTAGTGGTAGCGTTCGCGAACAGTAACGCTAAAAAAATTAATAGCGTTTGTGTTCTCTGAAGGAACCGTTCCTATAAGGTACTGTTTTTTCTGAACACTGGATCTGCGGCAGTCGAGGGCTATTTGAGAATTTAGGGATGTGGCCTCCAGTGAATTGATGGCAGCCTGGCTGTCCGAGTATATGACAACGCCAGTGTTGGTTACTATGTTGCGACTCAGCCACTTGGCGACTTCCCATATTACCATTATTTCGGCTTGATAGATACTGCAGGTATCTGGTAGTCTGTAAGCTATATCCAAATTAAGTTCTTCACAGTGTACACCGAAGCCAACCTTTTTATCAAGCTTCGAACCATCCGTATAGAAGTGGAGATGGTTTCTATTTCCGGGTATTCTGCCATCCCATTCATCCCTGGCTGGTATCATTGTGATGTAGTTCCTCTCAAAGGTGCGTACCGTTGATATATAGTCCACTCGGTCGGTTACCATAGAACTACACTTTTATATCCACATGTGACCATTGTTCTTGTACCTCCACATTGATAGGCAGTTTAATCTTAGTGCCGCTTTGGTTGCAACTTCTCTCGCCACAACATTAATCGGCAGTATATGGAGAAGGGCTTGTAGAGACTCAGTCGCTATAGTCCTTAACGCTCCGCTTATGCACAGGCAGGCAGTTCTCTGAACCCTTCATAGCAGGTTTGTGATGTTTAGTTTGTCAGTTGCCGTCCACCATACCACAATGCCGTATATTAGTATTGGACGAACCACTGCTATATATATCCAATGGACAATTTTAAGAGAGAGGTCCCACCGCGACCCTACAGCCTTCCTGCAGGAATATAGGGCGATGTTGGCTTTTTTCACGTTCCAATACGTTTAGTCTGAATGACAGTTTCCTATCCAAAATTATTCCTAACAATTTTGCACTTTCAGAAAGACTAGATCTGTTCCATTTATCCGAGGAGGAGGGTCCACATGAGGGGCATTATTCATCCTAGTAAAGAGAACCAATTCTGTCTTGTTTGGGTTAACACCCAAACCGCTGCTTCTGGCCCATCTAGCCAACTTGTTCAGAGCCACCTGTAGAATATCTCGGAGGATGTTTTCGAATTTGCCTCTCACTGCGATTGCCAGGTCGTCCACATATGCCACGACCTTGCAGCCACAACGATCTAGATCTAGCAGGATTTCATTCACCGCTAGGTTCCAAATTAGTGGAGACAGTACTCCTCCTTGTGGGGTCGCTCCGTTTACAAACCTTGTTAGAGTTGTGGACCCAAGACATGCTGTTATGCGTCTTCTGTTGAGTAGTCTTTGAATTAGTCTAATCAAGCTAGAGTTCACCTTTAGATGTGACAATGCCGCGATTACCGCATCTGGGTGTATTTTGTTAAAAGCCCCTTGTATGTCAAGAAACGCCACCGTGGTGAATTCTTTGAAATGTAGGGACGATTCGATAGTGCTCACAAGTTCGTGCAGGGCTGATTCTGTAGACTTTCCCTTAATGTAAGCATGTTGGTTCCCCGACAGGAGTTTTATATCCAGCTTCTGCCTAATGAAATAATCTAAAAGACTTTCCAGACGTTTCAATAGGAAAGAGGATAGACTAATTGGTCTGAAGTCTTTTGGCCTTGTGTGCGATATCTTCCCCGCTTTGGGTATGAATACCACTTTGGTATCCCTCCATCGATTCGGGATGTATGAAAGCCTAATACAGCCTACATAAATTTTCTGCAGCCAGGGGATAATGTACTTTAACATTTTCTGCATTTCTGCTGGAGTGATGCCGTCTGGTCCAGGTAACTTGAAGGGCTCAAAGCTGTTTATAGCCCAGCTTTTTCTAGATCTCTCAGTCAACAAGCTAGCGACGCTCGCAGTCCACTCGCACTCTTGTTGGTCCTGTTGATCCTCGGGCTCTGTTGATGAGTTCCCCGGGAAATGTGTGTCGAGCAGTACACTAAGCGATTGCTCGCTGTTTTTTGTCCAGTTGTTCGCTTCATCCTGCAAATACCCCACTGTACAAGGAGAAGTGGATAGTACCTTCCTCAGCCTTGCGGCGTCGAAAACCTTTACCACTTCGCCACAGAATGAATACCAAGAGCGTCTTTGCGCCTTCCTAAGCTCCTTCTTATAGATCTTGAGTTGTCCTTTATATGCATCCCAATCATTAAAGGCTCCAGTAGATTTCGCCTTGTTGAATAGCTTGTTGCAGGTCTTTTTCCTTGCCGTTAGCTCAGAAGTCCACCATTGAGGTTTAGTTTTACCCTTGTAGTTTGTTTTCGGACAGGCTTCTTCAAGGGAACTATTGAATGATGTGGTGATATGCTAGTGTTGAAACTCGCGCTTTTTTGGCGAGTTTGAACTCTATATAATGGTGATCTTGACCCTGGTGGTGCGGTGAGGAGAAAACGTTATGTCCGACCGTCAAAACGGTAGCACAATGAGCAACGGATAGTGCCCAGTGTTTTGACGAATTTGGAGGCTGTTGAGGTTTCGGCTCTTACCGAAAAACAAAAAGAGTCACTTACCTGGGCTAAGGGCGTCATATATGCTTCTAAAACGAATTAGTCGGCTGAAAGAGCCACAACTTCAGCTGTGTTAACGGCGAATAAAGTCAAAAGAATCAGATCACCTGATGAACCCCTGCCTTCAAAAAGGCCAGACGCCCTAATGTCACCATCAACGGGACACTCGTTAATGGCGTTAATAAATCAAATCGGACAGAAGATGCTAAAAATTGATCGATATTGCCCATTTTCAATCCTAAGTTACCTGCAGCTATAAGAAGTATCTGTACCAAATTTCAGTCATGGAGCTCAATTATTGTAGTACTAAAAGTAGGTACGAGTGTAATTCATGTGGAGGTTTACTGATTGTGAAAAATTTAATTTGTAACAAAAGGAGGACAAATCCAGGCGGGAGGACACTGTTTAAAAAGGAGGACATAAGGAGGACGTATGGTAACCCTGCTTACAGGTGGCTCTGTGAAAAATGGTTAGATGTGCCAGAATGATGAATAATATCCACATGTGGACACGCCTCCTCCCTTCTCCATATACTGCCGATTAATATTGTGGCGAGAGAAGTTGCAACAATATCGGCACTAAGATTTAACTGCCTGTCAATGTGGAGGTACAAGAACTACGGTCACATGAGGATTTCGAAGTCACAGATAAATGGGTTGACAGAATCCCAGGTAATAAACACCATCACCACTTCTATACGGATGGTTCAAAGCTTGGTGGAAAGGTTGGCTTCGGTGTACACTTTGAAGAACTTTGTTTGGATATAACTCACAAACTACCAGATACCTGCAGTGTCTATCAAGCTGAAATAACGGCAATATGGGAAGTCGCCAAGAGGCTGAGTCGCAACATAGTAACCAATACTAGCGTTGTCATTTCTCTGGAGGCCACATTCCTAAATTCAAGAATTGGCCTCGACTGCCGCCGATCTCTTAACGAGATGGCTGAGCAATTTGATATACACCTCATATGGGTGCCTGGGCATAATGATATCCCGGGGAACTGCAAATCCGATAAACTTGCTATGAAAGGGACGACATTACAAATTCTCGAATAATTTGCATATCTGGTGCGCCACCATCCACGTGCAAGCTTTGGCTTAGGCAAGAAGGAATCAGGCTCCAACGAAATATGGACAGAAATTGACGCCTGCAGCGTTGCTAGACATATCTGGCCAAGGTATGACCTGAGAAGGTCAAAATATCTCCTCGCACTAGAGAGGAAAAGATTGTCTACGTTAGTATCAGTTCTGATGGAAGAAGAGTATTGACTTCTGCAGAAGCTGCGGAGATGAGGAAGAAGTGGAGAACATTGAGACTGGACATACTGGGGTCGTCCATTTCTAGGCAGTCTAACAGATCTTTTCGATACCGATATTCGTACTATCGACAAATTTGTATATACAACAGGTTGGTTTCGATGAGGGGCATAATAACACGTGGTAAGACTAGGGGTCTAAACTGGTCTATGTGAGCTGACATGAAAAAATCTGATTTCTTTCAATTTATTAGGAAAAAAATGTATGTCGTATTTTCCAGTTTTAGAAGAAGATAGTTAAAAAAGTATAACATACTTACTATCATCTTAAAGGAAACTTCCCAGAGAATGTTATCAAAAAACGGGTCAAAAATATTCACTGGTATTGTTACCAAGCTTCCATTTTACCATTTTTTACACAAATTTCAAAAGTAAGCCACATTTTCTCCAATCGCTACGCTAAAATGTTAAAAGTTTTGGCATATTTATATGTGTGTTAAAGGTGTTGTAAGTTGAAGTGCAAAGGAAATCTGAAACCCGGCTTTTAGTATAGTAGATATAGGGGAAAATCCAAAACCCCATATTTGGGGATTTTCAAAATTGTTTTGGGAATTGTGTAATTGACTTTTGGAAATATAATGATTCGCGTATTACATTCAAGACCTACAAACTACGATATATTTCATTGCAATAAGTTAATTTTTAAAAAATTCATGTCGTTTCTACATTTCTTTCTACATTTGAAAAGTGTTTTTTTTTCAACTTTTTCCCGACCCTGTCCTAGCATTTGCTTAATACCAGTGCAGAATATAAACCGATTTCTCTCACATCAACTTCCCAAAATGGACAACTAAAATTGCTATATGATGTAAAACATTTCGAACAAATGTTCCCACGTATGCAAGAAGAACTTAGTTTGGATATAGCTACCAGATACCTGCAGTGTCTATCAAGCCCAAATAACGGCAATATGGGAAGTCGCCAAGTGGCTGAGTCGCAACATAGTAACCAATACTGGCGTCGTCATTTACTCGGATAGCCAGGCTGCCACCAATTCTCTGGAGGCCACATCCCTAAATTCAAAAACAGGCCTCGACTGCCGCCAATCTCTAACGTGGGTTGCTATATATATTTCTGGCATATGCAACATTAAGTGTTGCCTGGCGCCATTTGATATTTCCTTTAGAAGGTTTGACATTTTTTAGCATAAACGTACTCAGAACGTTTTGACGTACGACCATCATTTGTGTTGTTTACAGTGACTTTAATCAATTTGGCAAATAAATGGAATTAACTTGTGAACATTTATCGTGGATTATCACAACAAGAGTGCATCGATGAACTTAAATCTTTGTATGGCGATGAAGCACCATCCTATAGCACTGTGAAAACTGGTTTAATGAATTCAATCGTGGCCGACGCTCGCTCGAAGACGAAGGTCGTCCAAAAACGGCCGTTGTGCCAGAGAACATTGATGCCGTGCGTGAACTGATAATGGAAGATCGCCATGTGACATACCGTGAGATAAAGGCATCCTTGGGAATTTTTTTTTTCTTCAGCTCACATAGACCAGTTTAGGTCCCTAGTGGTACCACGGGCTAAAATGCCCTTCATCGAAACCAACCTGTTTGATATACAAATGTATTGATAGCACGCATATTGGTACTGGAAAGATCTGTTAGGCTGCCTAGAAAGGCCGACCCCAGTAGGTCCAGTCGTCGTTTACTCAGACCGGGACAGTCGCATAGCAAGTGCTCAATGCTCTCCACTTCTTCCTCATCTCCACAGCTTCTGCAGAAGTCATTGGAGTAAATACCCAATCTTCTGGAGTGTTTGCCGATCAGGCAGTGTCCCGTCAGAACTGATACTAACGTAGACAATCTTTTCCTTTCTAGTATGAGGAGATATTTTGACCTTCTCAGGTCATACCTTGGCCAGATTTGTCTAGCTACCCTACAGGTGCAGATTTGTGTCCGTCTTTCGTTGGACTGCCTGATTGCCTCTTGCCTAAGCCAAAGCTTGCACGTGGAGAATTTGTAAAGTCGTCCCTTTCCTAACAAGTTCTTCAGCTTTGCAGTTCCCCGGGATATCCCTATGCCCAGGCACCCATATGAGGTGTATGTTAAACTGCTCAGCCATCTCGTTAAGAGATCTGCGCAGAGTTCGGAAAAAAACACTAAGGAACGGTTCCTTAGTGTTCGGTACCGTTCTTTCGTCGCGAACGGAACAGTATTGCAACCCTTACAAGAGAACAGAAAACACTAAACATTTTTTAGTGATACTGTTCGCGAACGCTACCACTACGATAACGTACCGTTCTTAGAACACGAGGAACGGTAACACTACGATAACGTACGGTTCTTGGAACAGTCTTTTGAACGGAACACTAACAGTTCCACTACGTTTAGCGTAGTGGAACACAGGTCGCAAATATGAAGCAATCTTAATGAAAATTGGTACAGAGGCATTTCTTAACCCAAGGACGATCCCTACTTAAAATGGGGCATATCGGTCCATACTTTGATATAGCTCTCATACGAAAGTCCCTTTCGACAATCCATATTTACGCTCTACAGAGCGCATTTTTTAACCGATCATGCTAAAATTTAAATGTATGTACTGTGTATTATATTCAATCATAGTGAAAATTAGGCATATCGGTCCATTTGATATAGATCCCATACAGAGTTCCCCTTCGATTAGACATGATTACGTTCTATACGGCAAATTTTCAGTTAATCTCTTTATTTTAATTTAAATTTTAAATTTATAAAAAATATTGCACATAGTCATCCCCAGTGAAAATTTGACAAATCGAAACATGTTTCGATGCTTTGCTTTATAAAAAAAAATAATTAAATATTTATATAACTAGAGAAAGTTTTGTTCGAATATATTTTAATGTAATTTTTGCTAGAATCTCAATCTCTTATGGCGATGAAGATCAACATTTCTGAACGGATGATCGAAATAAGTTGGAGTTCCCTAACAATAAACAGATTGAATGAAAGGGATATTCCTGTTTGTTTCAATTCATACAGCCATAAAAAATATTTTCAGAAACATAATTAGGGCATGGAAATTTGTAAAGCTGTTCTTCGTTTCCCGCACGTGTGCATTTTATAATGTCGGGGACAGTTTGTCAAAGCCAGGTAGGCTTTTGAATGGCATAATAATTGGTTTGAATTAAAAAAATGGTTTGAATGGGATAATAATTGTTTGTTTCAATCCAAAAATATTTCAAAATAATATTAAGTAATTTGTTTATAGACAAATGTGTTATTTTATATGAGCATGCATCATACGTCATATTTTTGATTATGCATGTATCTGATAAAAATATATCTGATTTTCAACATATTTGTTTCCAACATTTCAAACAGACCCTAATTTAAGAAAATCCCTTTGATATTCGTCCAATATGCCTGAACACACACCACCTTACAATCTAGGATCGTAGAGTGTAATCTGGTCTTATGTTTAGTCTATTGTTTGACCTTCAAGTGATCACACAGTGAAAATGCCGCGTCCAAAAAATAATATTTGCATGATTTGTTAAACAAAAATGATACAAATGAAATAGTATGCAACAATGGAAATTGCAGTGGAAAAATTTTAAGCTCTCATACTGGAAATTTGGAAAGGCATATAAGAAGATTTCATCCAGAGTTATATTCAAATTATGTGGTGAAAAAAAATTATAATAAAACTAAATCAAAACCTTTAACAACAAAAAATAGTTTCCAACGATTTAGCGTGGAAGTTAGCGCGGAACGACTGTTTTCGGCAATGAAATATATATTGTCCGACCAACGTAACAGAATGACAAGTTTTTACTTGGAACATATATTGATGGTGAAAGTCAATGGTATATTTAATTACGATGAATAATATATTTTTATCAACTATTTAATAAGGATTTAATTTTAATACGTACGTGAATATTTTTTGTTTTGTTTTCTTTGTATTCTGTTAAATTAGTTTGGTACTTTTTACACAATTCTTTTTTAAAAAGAATAAAAATATTTATCTATCTATATATATAAAAATGGAAAAATGTTTGTATGTATGTATGTGTTTTATAGACGCTTAAACCACTGGACCGATTTTAAAATTTTTTCTTTTGTTTGAAAGCTTTTTTGTCTGAGATGGTTTTGGAAAAAAAAATTTGCAAATAGTGGGCGGGGAAAATGTGGGCGTGGCAAATCGTTTGTTTGTCTGTCTGTTTGTGTGTTTGTTCCACTGCAGTTCTGCTGGCAGTCTACGTCAGTGGTCCAAAAATGGACGGGATCGGAAATATGGGGCAACGAAGTGGACCGGGTGCAGCTAGTTAAATATATTAAAAATATATTAAACGCTGTATTAATGACTTTGAAGTTAAAATAAATGAATTACTAAGCAAATAATAAATTTAAAAATGCGCTCTCTAGGTACCACGGGCTAAAATGCCCTTCATCGAAACCAACCTGTTTGATATACAAATGTATTGATAGCACGCATATTGGTACTGGAAAGATCTGTTAGGCTGCCTAGAAAGGCCGACCCCAGTAGGTCCAGTCGTCGTTTACTCAGACCGGGACAGTCGCATAGCAAGTGCTCAATGCTCTCCACTTCTTCCTCATCTCCACAGCTTCTGCAGAAGTCATTGGAGTAAATACCCAATCTTCTGGAGTGTTTGCCGATCAGGCAGTGTCCCGTCAGAACTGATACTAACGTAGACAATCTTTTCCTTTCTAGTATGAGGAGATATTTTGACCTTCTCAGGTCATACCTTGGCCAGATTTGTCTAGCTACCCTACAGGTGCAGATTTGTGTCCGTCTTTCGTTGGACTGCCTGATTGCCTCTTGCCTAAGCCAAAGCTTGCACGTGGAGAATTTGTAAAGTCGTCCCTTTCCTAACAAGTTCTTCAGCTTTGCAGTTCCCCGGGATATCCCTATGCCCAGGCACCCATATGAGGTGTATGTTAAACTGCTCAGCCATCTCGTTAAGAGATCTGCGCAGAGTTCGGAAAAAAACACTAAGGAACGGTTCCTTAGTGTTCGGTACCGTTCTTTCGTCGCGAACGGAACAGTATTGCAACCCTTACAAGAGAACAGAAAACACTAAACATTTTTTAGTGATACTGTTCGCGAACGCTACCACTACGATAACGTACCGTTCTTAGAACACGAGGAACGGTAACACTACGATAACGTACGGTTCTTGGAACAGTCTTTTGAACGGAACACTAACAGTTCCACTACGTTTAGCGTAGTGGAACACAGGTCGCAAATATGAAGCAATCTTAATGAAAATTGGTACAGAGGCATTTCTTAACCCAAGGACGATCCCTACTTAAAATGGGGCATATCGGTCCATACTTTGATATAGCTCTCATACGAAAGTCCCTTTCGACAATCCATATTTACGCTCTAAAGAGCGCATTTTTTAACCGATCATGCTAAAATTTAAATGTATGTACTGTGTATTATATTCAATCATAGTGAAAATTAGGCATATCGGTCCATTTGATATAGATCCCATACAGAGTTCCCCTTCGATTAGACATGATTACGTTCTATACGGCAAATTTTCAGTTAATCTCTTTATTTTAATTTAAATTTTAAATTTATAAAAAATATTGCACATAGTCATCCCCAGTGAAAATTTGACAAATCGAAACATGTTTCGATGCTTTGCTTTATAAAAAAAAATAATTAAATATTTATATAACTAGAGAAAGTTTTGTTCGAATATATTTTAATGTAATTTTTGCTAGAATCTCAATCTCTTATGGCGATGAAGATCAACATTTCTGAACGGATGATCGAAATAAGTTGGAGTTCCCTAACAATAAACAGATTGAATGAAAGGGATATTCCTGTTCGTTTCAATTCATACAGCCATAAAAAATATTTTCAGAAACATAATTAGGGCATGGAAATTTGTAAAGCTGTTCTTCGTTTCCCGCACGTGTGCATTTTATAATGTCGGGGACAGTTTGTCAAAGCCAGGTAGGCTTTTGAATGGCATAATAATTGGTTTGAATTAAAAAAATGGTTTGAATGGGATAATAATTGTTTGTTTCAATCCAAAAATATTTCAAAATAATATTAAGTAATTTGTTTATAGACAAATGTGTTATTTTATATGAGCATGCATCATACGTCATATTTTTGATTATGCATGTATCTGATAAAAATATATCTGATTTTCAACATATTTGTTTCCAACATTTCAAACAGACCCTAATTTAAGAAAATCCCTTTGATATTCGTCCAATATGCCTGAACACACACCACCTTACAATCTAGGATCGTAGAGTGTAATCTGGTCTTATGTTTAGTCTATTGTTTGACCTTCAAGTGATCACACAGTGAAAATGCCGCGTCCAAAAAATAATATTTGCATGATTTGTTAAACAAAAATGATACAAATGAAATAGTATGCAACAATGGAAATTGCAGTGGAAAAATTTTAAGCTCTCATACTGGAAATTTGGAAAGGCATATAAGAAGATTTCATCCAGAGTTATATTCAAATTATGTGGTGAAAAAAAATTATAATAAAACTAAATCAAAACCTTTAACAACAAAAAATAGTTTCCAACGATTTAGCGTGGAAGTTAGCGCGGAACGACTGTTTTCGGCAATGAAATATATATTGTCCGACCAACGTAACAGAATGACAAGTTTTTACTTGGAACATATATTGATGGTGAAAGTCAATGGTATATTTAATTACGATGAATAATATATTTTTATCAACTATTTAATAAGGATTTAATTTTAATACGTACGTGAATATTTTTTGTTTTGTTTTCTTTGTATTCTGTTAAATTAGTTTGGTACTTTTTACACAATTCTTTTTTAAAAAGAATAAAAATATTTATCTATCTATATATATAAAAATGGAAAAATGTTTGTATGTATGTATGTGTTTTATAGACGCTTAAACCACTGGACCGATTTTAAAATTTTTTCTTTTGTTTGAAAGCTTTTTTGTCTGAGATGGTTTTGGAAAAAAAAATTTGCAAATAGTGGGCGGGGAAAATGTGGGCGTGGCAAATCGTTTGTTTGTCTGTCTGTTTGTGTGTTTGTTCCACTGCAGTTCTGCTGGCAGTCTACGTCAGTGGTCCAAAAATGGACGGGATCGGAAATATGGGGCAACGAAGTGGACCGGGTGCAGCTAGTTAAATATATTAAAAATATATTAAACGCTGTATTAATGACTTTGAAGTTAAAATAAATGAATTACTAAGCAAATAATAAATTTAAAAATGCGCTCTCTAGAGCGTAAATATGTCTTATCGAAAGGGACCTTCGTATGAGGGCTATATCAAAGTATGGACCGATGTGCCCCATTTTAAATAGGGATCGTCCCTGGGTTAAGAAAAGCCTCTGTACCAATTTTCATTAAGATTGCTGCATATTTGCGACCTTTGGTGTCGAATATAAAAAAGAACGGAGCGCTAAACGTAGTGATACTGTTAGTGCTCCGTTCAAAAGAACAGTATCACTACGACGTAGTGATACTGTTCTATGAACCGTACCTTATCGTAGGGTACCGTTCCTCGTCTTTTAAGAACGGTACGTTATCGTAGTGGTAGCGTTCGCGAACAGTAACGCTAAAAAAATTAATAGCGTTTGTGTTCTCTGAAGGAACCGTTCCTATAAGGTACTGTTTTTTCTGAACACTGGATCTGCGGCAGTCGAGGGCTATTTGAGAATTTAGGGATGTGGCCTCCAGTGAATTGATGGCAGCCTGGCTGTCCGAGTATATGACAACGCCAGTGTTGGTTACTATGTTGCGACTCAGCCACTTGGCGACTTCCCATATTACCATTATTTCGGCTTGATAGATACTGCAGGTATCTGGTAGTCTGTAAGCTATATCCAAATTAAGTTCTTCACAGTGTACACCGAAGCCAACCTTTTTATCAAGCTTCGAACCATCCGTATAGAAGTGGAGATGGTTTCTATTTCCGGGTATTCTGCCATCCCATTCATCCCTGGCTGGTATCATTGTGATGTAGTTCCTCTCAAAGGTGCGTACCGTTGATATATAGTCCACTCGGTCGGTTACCATAGAACTACACTTTGATATCCACATGTGACCATTGTTCTTGTACCTCCACATTGATAGGCAGTTTAATCTTAGTGCCGCTTTGGTTGCAACTTCTCTCGCCACAACATTAATCGGCAGTATATGGAGAAGGGCTTGTAGAGACTCAGTCGCTATAGTCCTTAACGCTCCGCTTATGCACAGGCAGGCAGTTCTCTGAACCCTTCATAGCAGGTTTGTGATGTTTAGTTTGTCAGTTGCCGTCCACCATACCACAATGCCGTATATTAGTATTGGACGAACCACTGCTATATATATCCAATGGACAATTTTAAGAGAGAGGTCCCACCGCGACCCTACAGCCTTCCTGCAGGAATATAGGGCGATGTTGGCTTTTTTCACGTTCCAATACGTTTAGTCTGAATGACAGTTTCCTATCCAAAATTATTCCTAACAATTTTGCACTTTCAGAAAGACTAGATCTGTTCCATTTATCCGAGGAGGAGGGTCCACATGAGGGGCATTATTCATCCTAGTAAAGAGAACCAATTCTGTCTTGTTTGGGTTAACACCCAAACCGCTGCTTCTGGCCCATCTAGCCAACTTGTTCAGAGCCACCTGTAGAATATCTCGGAGGATGTTTTCGAATTTGCCTCTCACTGCGATTGCCAGGTCGTCCACATATGCCACGACCTTGCAGCCACAACGATCTAGATCTAGCAGGATTTCATTCACCGCTAGGTTCCAAATTAGTGGAGACAGTACTCCTCCTTGTGGGGTCGCTCCGTTTACAAACCTTGTTAGAGTTGTGGACCCAAGACATGCTGTTATGCGTCTTCTGTTGAGTAGTCTTTGAATTAGTCTAATCAAGCTAGAGTTCACCTTTAGATGTGACAATGCCGCGATTACCGCATCTGGGTGTATTTTGTTAAAAGCCCCTTGTATGTCAAGAAACGCCACCGTGGTGAATTCTTTGAAATGTAGGGACGATTCGATAGTGCTCACAAGTTCGTGCAGGGCTGATTCTGTAGACTTTCCCTTACTGTAAGCATGTTGGTTCCCCGACAGGAGTTTTATATCCAGCTTCTGCCTAATGAAATAATCTAAAAGACTTTCCAGACGTTTCAATAGGAAAGAGGATAGACTAATTGGTCTGAAGTCTTTTGGCCTTGTGTGCGATATCTTCCCCGCTTTGGGTATGAATACCACTTTGGTATCCCTCCATCGATTCGGGATGTATGAAAGCCTAATACAGCCTACATAAATTTTCTGCAGCCAGGGGATAATGTACTTTAACATTTTCTGCATTTCTGCTGGAGTGATGCCGTCTGGTCCAGGTAACTTGAAGGGCTCAAAGCTGTTTATAGCCCAGCTTTTTCTAGATCTCTCAGTCAACAAGCTAGCGACGCTCGCAGTCCACTCGCACTCTTGTTGGTCCTGTTGATCCTCGGGCTCTGTTGATGAGTTCCCCGGGAAATGTGTGTCGAGCAGTACACTAAGCGATTGCTCGCTGTTTTTTGTCCAGTTGTTCGCTTCATCCTGCAAATACCCCACTGTACAAGGAGAAGTGGATAGTACCTTCCTCAGCCTTGCGGCGTCGAAAACCTTTACCACTTCGCCACAGAATGAATACCAAGAGCGTCGTTGCGCCTTCCTAAGCTCCTTCTTATAGATCTTGAGTTGTCCTTTATATGCATCCCAATCATTAAAGGCTCCAGTAGATTTCGCCTTGTTGAATAGCTTGTTGCAGGTCTTTTTCCTTGCCGTTAGCTCAGAAGTCCACCATTGAGGTTTAGTTTTACCCTTGTAGTTTGTTTTCGGACAGGCTTCGTCAAGGGAACTATTGAATGATGTGGTGATATGCTAGTGTTCAAACTCGCTCTTTTTTGGCGAGTTTGAACTCTATATAATGGTGATCTGAGAATGAGTGGTCGTCCAGTACAACCCAATAATTTTGTCTGACACCCGGTCAGTAGCAAACGTTACGTCTAGTACTTCTTGTCTGTCTTTAATTGTAAAGGTCGGTTTATTGCCAATGTTACAAATAGTTAGGGCATTTCTTCCACCAGCATACATTCGATATTGCATGAACACCTGGCCGTAAAAAGGTTTGTTCTCCTTGGATCCCGCACAATTTACAAACGCTCAAAAAAAGGCTCGTGCCGATTGGTGCAAAGAAATTTTGAATAAATACGATCGCGGTGCTTCAACAGACGTTTATAAGATCGTGGATCTATGCGTCTGTGCCCGAAACAAAACAGCAATCGACCGTGTGGGTCTTCGAAGACGAGCCAAATCCAACGAAAGTTGTTCGTGGAAGATGCACTTCGAAGCAAATGGTCGCCTGTTTCTTCGGCAAAACTAGTCATGTGGCGAATGTTCCGCTTGAGCAACGTAGGACGGTCAATTCTGAGTGGTACACCACAATTTGTTTGCATGAAGTCTTCGGAGAAATTCGAAAAAACGAACAAGAGAAGACGAATCATTGTCCACTATGCCAATGCGAGCTCTCACACATCGGCTTAAACCAGAACCTTTTTGACCGGCCAAAACATCGAATTGATGGGTCATACGCCGTACAGCCCTGACTTGGCACCCAATGCTTCCTTTTTATTCCCGCACATCAAGAAAAAAATGCGTGGTCAACGATTTTCGTCGCCAGAAGATGCTATTGAAGCGTTCAAAATCAATGTTTTGGAGGTGTCTCAATCGGAGTGGAAAAAGTGCCTCGGCAATTGGTTTGAGCGCATGCAAAAGTGTATAAATCATGCTGAAGAATACTTTTAAAAACAATAAAACCATTTTTGATGATAAATATTCGCATTTTCATTATTAGGCCATTGGGTGCCTGGGCATAGGGATACTCCGGGGAACTGCAAAGCCGATAAACTTGCTATGAAAGGGACGACATTACAAATTCTCGAATATTTTGCATATATTGGTGCGCCAGTATCCACGTGCAAGCTTTGGCTTAGGCAAGAAGCAATCAGGCTCCAACGAAAGGTGGACAGAAATTGGCACCTGCAGGGTTGCTAGACAAATCTGACCAAGGTATGTCCTGAGAAGGTCAAAATATCTCCTCGCACTAGAGAGGAAAAGATTATCTACGTTAGTATCGGTTCTGACGGGAGAAGTTTGGGTATTGACATCCAATGACTTCTGCAGAAGCTGCGGAGATGAGGAAGAAATGGAGAGCATTGTACACTTGCTTTGCGACTGTCCCGCTTTGAGTAAGTAAACGACGACTGGACATACTGGGGTCGGCCTTTCTAGGCAGTCTAAGAGCTCATTTCGGTACCGATTTTCGTACTACCGATAAATTTTTATATCCAACAGGTTGATTTCGATGAGGGGCATAATAGCCCGTGGTAACACTAGGGGCCTAAACTGGTCTATGTGAGCTAACAAGAAAAAATCAGATTCCTTTAAATTTTTTTGGGGAAAAAAATATACTAAGAGCCTGGCTCAAAATTCCTTTTGCTGTTTATCGTATAACTTGTTACTACATATCAAAATGGTAAAGGTTTTTCCTAGCTTTGCGATTTTCGAAAATGTGCACAAGTTTTGAAATTTTCGTAAAAAATGGTGTAATTTGGAGGAGCGTGGCAACACTATTAATAACAATTTTTGACTCGATCTTTTCTCGAAAATATTCTCCAGGAAGTGTCCTTTTCTTTTTATAAATTCCTCTGTATCTCAAAAATACTACATATACCATTTCGCAATAAAATACAAAAAGTGCCATTATTTTGAAAATAATAATTGATATGGCCATAACTTTTGTATAAGTGGGCACATTTGACCGACATTTTGTACATTATATCGTCGGCTCAATGCTATTTTGTTCCATATGCCATTTTATATGATCGGAGAAAAACGCAATTTATTGTTTGAGTAAAAACTGGACTGGAGAGTTACACACTTTTTATTTCATAGGGTTCCCAACAGTGTTTGTATGACTCTCATGCATTTCTATGCCAATATATTCAAAAATAAGCAAGTTATAACAATTTTTGTACTTGGCATTTTGTTCCATATCCACTTTTTTTTAAATATTTTTTCGTATTTGTATTACATGGACCACAAAGAGTGTCGGTATGGAAGGACAGTAATTTACATATTGTGATCGAAAGAACGTAAAATACTGAGTCAAAAGCGATAGAAAAATGGAGACATAGAACAAAACCATAAAAATTATTTCCCGTTATTCAGGGTTAAATAAATTTACCCTACCAATATCTCGAAAACTAGACGAGATGTGAAAAAAATTATTGCAGATTCTGAAAGAGCATGCTTGAAACCCATATTATCAACTCCTAACTCAAAAAACACAAAAATGGCGTATGGACCAAAATAGCATTTAGCCGACGATATAGCAAATTGTATTGTCAATCCCACAATTCCCAAAATAATTTTTAAAATCCCCAAAAATGGGGTTTTTTGGATTATCCCCTATACCTACTATACAAAAACCAGGGTTTCAGATTCCCTTTGCAGTTCAACTTGAAACACCTTACCACATATAAATATGTGAAAAGTTTTAACATTTTAGCTTTGCGATTGGAGAAAATGTGACTTACTTTTGAAATTTGTGTAAAAAATTTTGTAAATTGGAGAAGCTTGGTAATAATATTGGTCAAAATATTTTATGCTATTGGGTATATCGAACCAAATTTTTTGTCATCATATAGGACATTTTATTGCCAACCCAGGCGTGTTCAAATGGATAAAATCGGTGCATATTCTGCTTGATATTTACAAAATACTAGCACAGGGTCGGGGAAAAATTAAAATTGCAATCATCAAATGCAGATATCTCGGTAACTATACAAGATAAATGTTAGGTGCAAAAGGCCTTCTGTAGTAATTTTTGTGTAAATTGTATTAATCGGATAAAAAAGACAAAATTGCACGCGCTTTAACATTTTGTGCACCCGAGGTGGCCAACTTTGACCAAACTCAAAACTTAACTTCTCTAATACCACTTCTACAAACGTGCCAGGCTTGGTCGCAATCGGTTGGCTGGCTAAGAAGTTAATGCGGTATCCTGTTCTTCAGAAATACTCCATGCCCACTTCAGGGATTCTCTCTGCTTGTTGGCCAGAGATGCAGGATCGGCTTTCTCAAGTGTCTCAAGGATCATGAGAGCTACCCGCCATAGGAAACCGAAGTGCCAGGTAATGATGCCGCCTCAGAAGAGGTCTTTGGATCACTTGGGCTGTTTGCAACCCAAGTTTTAGATTGTCGTGTGTTTGTCGTAGTCATCGTATTTGTTGTAGTTGTATCGGTATAAACTCGTGTATTCGTAGTCGTATCGGTTGGTTGTTGTAGTGTGTACGTTTTTGCTTAGCATAGCCCCCGGTGCTAAGGCAACGGACTGGATGGCACAACACCTATTACTTGCTGAGGCGCCCAGTTCTCAGCAAGGCTCCGTATTTGTATTTGAACTTGAATTATTATCTCAGCAATTGTTATACATACTTTGATATGTAATTTATGTACTTAAGATTCAACGAAATATTGCTAAATGAGTACATACACACATAAACACAAAATAAAATAAGAGACAAAAAAAATAATAAAATGTGTTATATTGCGACCTAAGTGTGTAAAGGCGCTAAGTCCAATATTTAAAATTTTACAGGAGAGGCAAAATACTTACTGTATATGAATGTTTTTATAAAGGGATTATGGCTTTAACGATTCAGCCTTTAAAGATGACAAAGTATGATTTTTTGTCTTTTTGTTTTCAAATCGATGTATACCGAACTTATCTACCTTCCGCTTCAAAAATACGTTTAGGAAAAAGTGGACATAGCGTCTTTTCACTCTTAGGTCGCGATATGTTTCTGTTCTATACTTAAAATACAGTAAATATACAGATATTATATATTTATGGGTTAGGCCAATATTCACTTCAGTTGTAAGCTACTTACCAACAACTACCAAATGAAGAAATATTGATGTGGGAGGATGTGTGGAAATTTGACACTCGTATATACCGGCATCCCTCAGTTGTACGAATTTTATTTGCAATGTCCAGTCCTGCTGATGTGAGATATATATGCAATTAGCGCAGCTATTTTTCAAATGTAGCATGATTTATTTATCTACACGCTGCAAAAACTTAATTTCTGTAGTATATAATCCCAAACATGCTTGAAACATACATATGTTTAGATTGAACTCCATATATTTAATTTTTAACACACACAAATATTAAATGTTTGGGAGGATGTTGATCTAAACAAAACTATATTTACATTCCAATATTTCTTAGTTGGAACTAATATTACCGAAAAAATAATGAATTTATATATATGTATTTTGAAAATATGAGCGTTCGGAAAAAGACATTAAGGTACAGTACGTTAGCGTTCTGTACTGTACTTCATGGCGAACAGTACGCAAACACATTCCATACAAGAAGTACAGAATACACTAAAGACATTTTTAGTGGTTGTGTATGTGTACGCAAACAGAATACCGTAAATCAAGATTATGATTCGAACGCAAACGCTACCTCGTAGTGGTTGTGGTTTTTTTATGTGAACGCAAACAGAATACACACGCAATACAGAATACACGAAGCAGCAATTCTTCGGCCAGGGGCTGCCTCCTCAGTACTACGTGTTGTTCGTCCATTTTTTCGCCTTGGGAGAGGCACATCCCGGAGTGTCTGCTCCGAATTCTTCTGGTCCGTGCCGGGACCGAACAAAATCCCGGACCACTACAATATTTCTGCTCCGTCTGCGGGAACCTTATACGTGGCAACTCAACATCAGTAAGGTGTACCCGATGTATGGAGTGGTTGCATCTCAGGGGTTGCTCTGGCCTTAGGAAAGCCGGGGAGTATCGTCGCATAGGGAGCTATGTTGGAGCCTGCTGTGCCTCCATACCTCTCAGTGTGCCTCAAGAATCGCAGTCGTCGTCCCCGTCGTCTACGTCATCGGCACCTTCGGTTTATGGGACACCGCCGCAATCTCCCCTACAGCAACATGCACAGCAATCAACACCACAACTAACACCACACATTGCTGTACCAACGTTCTGCACAGTGAATGAGGACGCCCCCACACGGATTATGGGTCATTTCATTGGGATCAGACAACCTCCCCATAATCCTCTCCATAGACAGACCAGCCGATTTTATTCTCTCTGAACGCCGTACTTTCCTGAATCAAAGGAAAGCGGACTGGCAGAATAATACGACTACTGCTTTACACGCCATATCCACGCATGTGAGCCGCGGTCTTAACCAGAACAAGCCCGGTGACAGGACCGTCCTCGTGGCGCTAGACCTATCGAGGACCTTCGATACCGTCAGCCACGCCACGCTTTTTGAGGACATAGCCAACACGTCCCTCCCGAATAGTTTGAAACGTTGTACCGTCAATTACATGTGTGGACGCCAGTCGTATGTGGAATTCAGAAACAAGAATTCCAAACCCCGTAGAGTGAAACAGGGAGTTCCCCAAGGTGTGGTGATATCTCCGGCACTGTTTAACCTCTACCTTTCTTCAATTCCACCCCCACCTGACGGCGTTGAAATCGTATCATATGCTGTTGACTGTACGATTCTGGCGTCGGGCCCTTTAATCGATGACATATGTGGAAGGCTGAATATCTACCTGGCTGAGATTGCCAATTTCTTCGCTGCGAGGAACCTAAAAATATACGCCATCAAATCATCGGCCACACTGTTTACTGCATGGACAGCGCAAGTGAAGGAGCACGTCAATGAGCAAGACCTGAGAACTGCGACAGGGTGCCTCCTCATGTCTTCTGTCGACCACTTACATGAAGAGACAAAGATCATAACCGTGCGACAACGAAGCAGTATTTGCTTGGTTACTACCGTCCCAGCCATCCTAATCACCATCTAGTGGATAGGCGCCCTCAGCCCAGGCAGATCAGGAAAGACCTTCATGATCTAGAGCGCGAGGTCCAACGCTGCAAGACAGAACCTCTAGATCAAAGAGCTTACAAGGCAGGTCTGGCTGACATACACCCTGACGCAGTCGCTGCAGCCGTGAATAATTACAGAGTCAATGTCGTACTAGAAGACCACCCTCCATCAGTGGCCTCAGAGGAAGAGGAATTACCACGACAGACAAGAGTACTTTTGGCCCAATTAAGATCTGGCTGGTGTAGCAGTCGTCCGCCGTCGTCCCTAGTAAAAATGGGGAATATCGGTCCATGTTTTGATATAGCCCCCATATAAAAGTCCCCATCGATTTCACTTCTTAACGCTCTGGAGAACAGATTTCACAATTGATCTGGCTGAAATTTAAGAATTTACACTACATATTGAAGCTAATCGTCCCTAGTAAAAATGGGGAACATCGGTCCATGTTTTGATATAGCTCCCATATAACTTTCACTTCTTGACGCTCTGGAGTACACATTTTTCAATTTATCTGGCTGAAAATTAAGAATTGACACTTTATATTGGACTATGTTTTGGTATAGCCCCCCCAAGTCACTTCTTGCCCCCATATAAAGGTCCGCACTAATGTCACTTCGAATATAAACATTAACTGTATTTAAACGGCAAAAATTAATTCGGATTGATTCCATTATACCCTCGGTTAAACAACCATCGGCATCATCCTCGTCAAGAGTATTATCGGGGCATTCTTCTTCCAGCGAAATATGTAAGTCTGTGTTTAAATCGTTCACTGTTTTAAGCATATTAGAACCATTATCCGTAGTAATTGTATAAATTTGTTTAATATCAATTGCGTATTCTTTCAGTACTTCTATGATAACTGTTTTAAAATATTCAGCACTATGATTTGATTTAAGTTATTTTACAGCTAGGGTTTTAATTACTATGCACCCATTTTTAATGTACTGCACATTTATGCCCAGTACACTCAAATCATGTCTAGTTGCAGCATCAATTTCTAAAGACAATAATTTTCCTTTTAAATCGTTAATAATTTCCGTTTTCAATTTTTGAGTAAAGGCAATTATTCTTTCTTTTACATTATGTTCATTAACATATATGTCCAATGCATCAAATACTGGTTGCACTAGTATTTTAAATGCACGATCTTCAACCATATGCAGTGGGCGACCATTTTTGGTAAAAAGTTCAACAATGGATAACTCAATGTTTGTTCGATTCAAATCGTTTGAAACAATTTTTGCTTTCAACCGGTTTGATTTATTTTGTTTTGAATTTTTTTCTCCCCATAATTTGAATATAACTCGGGATGAACTTGTCTTAAATGTCTTGCCAGATTTCCTGTATGTGGGTTTAAAATTTTCCAATTGCAACCTCCATTGTTGCACACTATTTCATTGGCACCATTTTTGTCTAACAAATCATGTAAAATATTATTTTTTGGTCGCGGCATTTTAGGTGCGTGTCAAATTGATTGAAAGTAGTGATGTCAAAGGGTAATTTAATAATAATATATGAAGCTGTCTCGTATAAAATATAAAGTGAAAGATGGATAATCTCTGTCGAAAATGTAAACTAATGAAGCAAATTGTTAACATTAAAAAACATTGACATACTCCGGTGAAAAAATTAGAAATTTGGAGAAGAATTACAAAGTATATCATAAATGTTTGAGTTTGTTTCCCACAAAACGAAGATTATTGTATTCTATTCTTTCATATTTATGAAAAAATCCTAATATAAGATCTGATATGGATCGACAAATCGATTTGGTCCCATAAATACGGAATTAGTCAAACTGATTTCTCAATTTAAAAAAAAACTCTCCCGTACTCGGGCTTATCGGCTGAACGTTTTGTGTTTTTCACTCGGCCTTTGAAACAACAACAATTCACACAGAAATATCCGAAACAAAATGATGTGTCTAAACGCAGAGGCAAATTTAAAAGAGAATAAGCGGATAAGCTGCTGAAAAAAATATACTAGTGTAAATCTGGACTATACTAAACGAAGTGTATTCTGTGTGCATTCGCTTGAAAGAAAACCACCACCATTATTTGCCAGCCAATGAATAAAAAGATATGTAGAGGCTATGTCAAACCGTTATTTCTACGAATTGTTGCAGGTTAAATAGAGTAAATGTCGAAGTATTAAATTTCTTACTTCGAATTCATAAATTTCAGCCAGATCAATTGAGAAATCTGTTCTCCAGAGCGTTAAGAAGAGAAATCGGTGGGGACTTTTATATGGGGGCTACATCAAAACATGGACCGATGTTCCCCATTTTTACTAGGGACGATTAGATTCAATATATAGTGTACATTCTTAAATTTCAGCCAGATCAATTGAGGAATCTGTTCTCCAGAGCGTTAAGAAGTGAAATCGGTTGGGACTTTTTATATGGGGGCTATATTAATACATGGACCGATGTGCCCCATTTTCAATAGGGGCCTTCCCTAGTCTAATATATGATTCTGTACCAATTTTCATAAAGATCGCTTCATATTTGCGACCTGTTGTGTGCCGTATAAAAAGAACAGAACGCTAAACGTAGTGTATTCTCTTTGCGTTCTCATAAAAAAACCACAACCACTACGAGGTAGCGTTTGCGTTCGAAGAACCGTACGTTATCATAGTGTTTGCGATCGTCATCTCAAAATCTTAATGTACGGTATTCTGTTTGCGTACACATACACAATCACTAAAAAAAGAAATAGCGTTTGCGTTCTATGAACGAACCGTACGTATAGTGTACTTGTTTTTTTCGAACACTGTAAAATGTTCGACATCTCGACACCTCATATCGACACCTTTAATTTAAAGGCAAGCGGAATATAACTTGCACTCCTTTTGTTTGGACGTGTTTTCGGAGGCTCCGGATATTTTCCTTAATTTGGCATTCCAATCCACCTTGGGGAGGTTCGCAATCTTTGATTCAACCATCCTCCTCCATTGCTGTGCGTGTGTTCTTGTGTTTTTTATTTGCCAGGTCGTTAATTGGCTAATCTTCCCTTACAGTTTTCTTTTGATTTCTGAAGTAATTTGTTAAATTACTTCGAAAAACACTCAATCGCGGAAAAAAAAGAACGGAGTGTTAAATGTGAGGAATAAAAAAGTAAACTATTGAAAGACATCAGCTGATCTACTCTTGCAAAATACCGGCACGCAGTTGTAATAACTCGTAAAGTACATACAGTGTTGCATTTGAATATTAGTTGCGAAATACATAACTGCGTATTGTAACTGACACTATGTTTACACCGAATCGAAATATCCGTTACATTTGAAATGAATAACTTTACACCAAATCGTCCAAGAACGAATCCTTTATTAGATTGTGTAACAAAGACATCTAAAACAAGTAAGAAAGTTTCAGTCGGGTAAACCGACTAAGGTATACCCTCACTTTGTGAGTAATGTAATATTGAATATTATACAAATTATTCTGTCAATTTTTGTGGGAGGTGCCAGAAGGGGTTTAAGAAATACACCTATATTTCGCTGAACAGTAGATACTTTAAATACATTGCACTGTGCCGAATTGTAACCGTTTATATGGACTGGTATATTAACGTTGAGATATTAAATTGTGGTATAATTTGGCCATTTTGTGGGAGAGGTACCAAAAAGGGGCGTGACAATAACGCCCATTTATCAATGGAATGTAGGCACTATAAAAACATTACGCTGTACAAAATTTCAAGTATTTTTATACACTGGTATTAATGTTTAAGCTGTTAACTTTTGGTGCAAAATGGTGCATTTGTGTGGGTGGTACCAAAAGGGGGCGCGGCAATAACGCCCATTTTTCACTGGACTGTAGGCACTATAAAAGCATTACACTGTACAAAATTTCAAGTATTTCTAAACACTGGTATTAATGTTATAAGCTTTTAACTTTTAGTGCAAAATGGTGTATTTGTGTGGGAGGTACCAAAAGGGGCGTGGCAATTTCGCCCCTTTTCCTCGAGTTGATAGCGACTAACAAACTAATACTATGTGTGGAATTTCAGAAGATTCGAATACGTATAATAGCAGTTATTAAAGAATCAATATTTCACAACATTTTAACCCTTTGTGGGGGAGGTACCAGAAGGAGTGGACCAATATGACTCATCTTCGAACTTAGCTGGAGATAGAAAAAAATATTACCACATACCAAATTTGAAGTCAATCGGTTACTCCTTTCGAGAGTTATCGTGCGCACCAGCCAGCAGACACACAGACAGACAGACGGACGGACATTGCTCATTCGACTTAAAATGACCCAAAACAGATTTCCGCCGAACATACTTGGGGTCTTAGGTCCCTCCTTCGATGTGTTACACTTATTTCCGTAGCAAATGATATATACCCTCGTCACACTAAAGTGAGGGTATAATTAATATTAATGACTCACCTAACCAAAAATTAATAACAATAATAAATAATAGTGTTCTAGTAGTTAAACTACATTTTATACGATTATTATTTATTAATAGATTCTTCAACAAACATGTATAATTCATTATAATGTAATTCAAAATAAGTACATATGTTTACTATAATCTATATTTGGCGTAACATTGAACGTTGTTTGCCAGAATGGCATAATAAAATAGTTATTAATTAAATTCATTTAAAATCAATTTTCTGTATTTTAAACAGCTTTCTAGATAATTGTATAAAGGTAACATATTTGTTCCATTCAACAAGGCAATCACATCATCATAATCAAGGGTAGGTTTGCCAAAACAACGGAATCTAGTGTTTTTGTATATAGGAAAAACTTCTATAAAGTGGAAGGTGTTCTCAGATTGGTCCAAATTACAGATAGTACAAAAACCAAGGGTGTTATTTTTAAAGGCTCTCGCGTTGATGTTAAGTAATCCGCCTCTGGCCCTAATAATAATGCTTGTAGCACGAGTTGACCAACCAGGAACGTAGTATAGGCTAGACATATCATAGTATAGGCTAGACAAGTCGTGAAACTGCGAACTTCTGGCTTTTTCAATGGCGTCATTGCGTTCCTTTTCACAAATTAAGCTCAATATTTGTTTGCTATATGAACATAGAGGCCGATAAAAATTTACAGGAGAGTATTGTAAGTCTTGGCACGTATTTAACCATTCCTCAGCCCAAAATATTTTCTTCTCTATAATTTCGGTAGCCAAAACCCTGAGCAGTCTACTTGTTGGAAGTTGAAGAACTTTGTTGATATATGCAAAATGTAGCTTTAACGTTGATGTATATAGAGAATCCATACCAGTCTCGAGATTAAGCAAATAGTTTGGCGTGTTAGTTGGAAGATGTAACATTTTTTTGATGAAAAACCTAAACAGCTTTTCAACCTCATCGTATTTTTTGAAACCCCATACCTGGGCGGCGTAAAACATGATTGAAGTAGAAGCAGCATTGAATATTTTTAATTATTTGTCATGGATAATGAGGGATTATTAATGTATTTGCTTCAGGTGGAAGAAATGGCCAGCTTAGACGAAGCCAGTTTGTAATTTAAGTGATCCTTAAATGATAAGTTGTTTGCAAAATACGCCAAGATATTTATAATTGTTAACAACCTTTATATTATCGCCACCATAATTCCATCTCAAATTGGATGATATTCGAGCTCCAGTTCGAAATATTAGTACCTTCGATTTATCCAGATTGACTTTCAAACTCCAGGTTAAACAATATTGGTATAAAGCATTTATCATTTCTTGCAGTCCTGATATTGAATCCGATAAAATTACGATGTCATCTGCATATAGTAGAATTTTTACACATACACCAGCAACTTCTACACCACCTGGTAGTATATCAGCAATGTCGTTTATATACAATGAAAATAGAATAGGGCTCAAAATACAACCTTGTTTGACACCCAACTCCACAGAAAAAGATTCTGACATTCTAGACCCATCCCATATTGAGCTATTAGTGTTGATATATGAGTTTTGTATGATACGTATTATCTTCGACGATAGGCCCATACAGGAAAGTTTGTAAAAGAGGCAATTTCTTGGGATCATATCGAAGGCAGACGAAAAATCGACAAAGAAAGCATACGTTTTTTTTACCTTTTAGCTTGTTTAAGTGTATAATATTAACAAGGTTAAAAATATTATCAGCAGTCGAGTAATGCTTCCTAAAACCAGCTTGGTACTCATTTAAAATTTGTTTATCTTCAATCCACTCATTCATGCGGTTCAGTATGACTGTGTTAAATATTTTCCCCAATGCATCCATTAGAGACAAGCCACGATAGTTTGTTGGACAGTTCGGGTCACCTTTCTTAAAAAGGGGAATGATAACGAAATTACGAAAGCTTGTGGGAATTTCTTCTCTCAAAAATATTTTATTCAGAACAGAGTATTGCGATTCTAAAACCATGTGGAGCATATTTGTAAAATTCGTAGCAAATTCCATCTTGTCCTGGAGCTTTATCATGTTTCAAACCTCTCAAAACGCTGGCTAGTTCACATAATTCGATTGGAGAATCCAGAATTTCATCACTGAAAAGGGGCATACACCAAGATAGCATTTGACTGTTGTGAGATCGCTGCAGCAACGAACTGAAATGTAGGAGAAAGTCATCGGCGGTTAAGTCACCCATAACAGCGTTTGGTTTTACACTTAATGACTTGGATATACACCACCATTCTTTGCTGTCCTTAATCCAGTTGAGCCTATCCAGGGTTTTATTATAAAAATTAAGTTTTTTGCTATTACAAAGCTGTGTGTATTTGCTTTATTGACCGTGTTATGACAATTTTTCTGTAAGCGAAGCCATTTCATCATACATTTACGGGCTCGAGCACATTGCCAGTCGAACCATTCGTGTTTTGGTTCAAAAAATGCTTTATTTGATTTAATAGCCGCAGCTTGCGATATTATGTTTGTGATTCTCCTGACCAATTCATCCACCGGATCATCCACGCCAAAGACATTACTAGCAATAAGATCAGAAAGTCTGTTTGTATAAGTTTTCAAGTGTATCTTGTTCCAGCGTAGTTTTTGCAGACCAACCTTTTCAGAGTTAATAGCACTATTATGCGAATATTTAAGCAGTAGACACAAGGGCATGTGGTCAGAGTATGGTTTTGTCGAGATTTTAAAGTTAGCTAAGTATTGTAGAAAGCTGTAAGAACAGATGACATAGTCGATGATTGAACTTGCCATTACACCACAGAAAGAGTATTCACCGCTCGTATCATTTCCAAAACATCCATTTAATACAATCCCACCAAATTCTTCGATTAGTTCAATTAACATTTTACCTTGGGAATTTATTTTCGTATCTTTGGACAGCCTGTTTTCATTTAGATTGGGAATGATTTGATTCAATCCAATTCTCGCATTGAAATCACCCAAGAAGCAAAAATTCGTGGGACTGAGGTCACGCAGGAAACCATAAAATATTTCATACTCAGCATTCCAATTTGTACAATTTAGGTAAACCGGTATTAAATGAAACGTCGTATTGTGTAGAGTAATTGCTAACAACGTACGGTTAGAAATTGTTGAAAAACGAAGTTTATAAATTCGTTGAAGTTCCCTTTGAACCCATACAAGCAGCCACCACTTGCACGGCCAGCCTTATGCTTTTTCTGAGCTGCTTCCCAATGAAGGCAGTAGTTTTTAAAATGTGACAAAAACTTATGTTGATTTTCAGACATAACATGCGTTTCGTAGAGGAAGAACATATCGAATTTATTAAGAAAAGTTACAAAGTTACCATAATTAAGAGAGTTCGCCAAGTTAGCTACATTATATGACAGTAGATTTATTGTATTCAATTGCTATTGAGGAGCGCTAGCAGTTAAGGCATTGAATTTATTGGGTTTCGGCTTTGAAATGACAATAGCTACATAATTGCATTCAGTTAGAAGTTTTGTAAGATATTCCACATCACTTTCCGAGACTGCAACAAATTTACCTTCTGCCCAGGTAAACCGTTTATTGTTAATAAAAATGCAGAACTCACCGAGCCTTACCTTAGGACGCACACCTAGCAGGTTATACCTAGCATTTTGCTGTATAATCTCTTTTAAAGTAGAATGATTCGCCTTTCAAGGACTTCTTAGCTTGGATTATATTTTGGACTTGTATAGCGGATTCTAATGAAAAAAGAACAAAGCTACAAATTTTCCTGGCCGATATCACCGCAACGTCCACCTTAAGCAACCGCTTGCAAATATCTAAAAACTCGGCTTTGGAAGCGCTGACATCCACATTTTTTAGTCCTTCGACAATGATGTTAGCCGATCTGGTTCTACGAAAACATTGACATACTCCGGTGAAAAAATTAGAAATTTGGAGAAGAATTACAAAGTATATCATTAATGTTTGAGTTTGTTTCCCACAAAACGAAGATTATTGTATTCTATTCTTTCATATTTATGAAAAAATCCTAATATAAGATCTGATATGGATCGACAAATCGATTTGGTCCCATAAATACGGAATTAGTCAAACTGATTTCTCAATTTAAAAAAAACTCTCCCGTACTCGGGCTTATCGGCTGAACGTTTTGTGTTTTTCACTCGGCCTTTGAAACAACAACAATTCACACAGAAATATCCGAAACAAAATGATGTGTCTAAACGCAGAGGCAAATTTAAAAGAGAATAAGCGGATAAGCTGCTGAAGAAAATATACTAGTGTAAATCTGGACTATACTAAACGAAGTGTATTCTGTGTGCATTCGCTTGAAAGAAAACCACCACCATTATTTGCCAGCCAATGAATAAAAAGATATGTAGAGGCTATGTCAAACCGTTATTTCTACGAATTGTTGCAGGTTAAATAGAGTAAATGTCGAAGTATTAAATTTCTTACTTCGAATTCATAAATTTCAGCCAGATCAATTGAGAAATCTGTTCTCCAGAGCGTTAAGAAGAGAAATCGGTGGGGACTTTTATATGGGGGCTACATCAAAACATGGACCGATGTTCCCCATTTTTACTAGGGACGATTAGATTCAATATATAGTGTACATTCTTAAATTTCAGCCAGATCAATTGAGGAATCTGTTCTCCAGAGCGTTAAGAAGTGAAATTGGTTGGGACTTTTTATATGGGGGCTATATTAATACATGGACCGATGTGCCCCATTTTCAATAGGGGCCTTCCCTAGTCTAATATATGATTCTGTACCAATTTTCATAAAGATCGCTTCATATTTGCGACCTGTTGTGTGCCGTATAAAAAGAACAGAACGCTAAACGTAGTGTATTCTCTTTGCGTTCTCATAAAAAAACCACAACCACTACGAGGTAGCGTTTGCGTTCGAAGAACCGTACGTTATCATAGTGTTTGCGATCGTCATCTCAAAATCTTAATGTACGGTATTCTGTTTGCGTACACATACACAATCACTAAAAAAAGAAATAGCGTTTGCGTTCTATGAACGAACCGTACGTATAGTGTACTTGTTTTTTTCGAACACTGTAAAATGTTCGACATCTCGACACCTCATATCGACACCTTTAATTTAAAGGCAAGCGGAATATAACTTGCACTCCTTTTGTTTGGACGTGTTTTCGGAGGCTCCGGATATTTTCCTTAATTTGGCATTCCAATCCACCTTGGGGATGTTCGCAATCTTTGATTCAACCATCCTCCTCCATTGCTGTGCGTGTGTTCTTGTGTTTTTTATTTGCCAGGTCGTTAATTGGCTAATCTTCCCTTACAGTTTTCTTTTGATTTCTGAAGTAATTTGTTAAATTACTTCGAAAAACACTCAATCGCGGAAAAAAAAGAACGGAGTGTTAATTGTGAGGAATAAAAAAGTAAACTATTGAAAGACATCAGCTGATCTACTCTTGCAAAATACCGGCACGCAGTTGTAATAACTCGTAAAGTACATACTAGGGATCTATAGTTGAGACAAAAAGTCGATTTTTCGACTTTCATGATTTAGTGAAAAGTCGATTTTTCGACTTTTCAATTATTTGGATAATCGACTTTTTGGAAAATCGATTTTTTTCGGTTTTGTCTTAAATCGATTTTTGTCTCCTTTTTGTTTCTTTTCCATTACGCAGATTCCAAGCAACTAAAACTAAATATTCACGATTGCCTGATCGGACAACGTTATCAACCCTGTTAAAGTGCTGCAAATGTACGAAGAATGATAGATTGTTAGGCAAAGGTGAATTGACAGTTCAGACGATTGCAAGAAAACTATACAATTTCATATATTTACAATATATTTTGTAAATATTTATATGCAGGATAATACAAATATTTTATAGACAGTGTTACCAATAAAATGCTTTTCTGACAATTGCGCCGTTGTCCCATGCATAAACTTCGCACATCTAACAATCTGCAAATTATCTCACAATGACTTGTTCTGCTAACGCTGCAAGACCAAAATTGTATGTTCACACCTTTGTACGTTCACAGGGTCGCATTTCTCCACCATTTTTCTGGCAATATTTTCCGATCAGACAACTTAAATATTTATTTATACTCGGCAATTTTTTCCAAGCGAGTGTCAAAGTTTGTCGGAGAGAGCTCTTCCCGACTCTTTCCTAAAAAGCGTTTGAACTGGTTGGAGAAGTTCAAAGCCGCCGTCTGTTTAAGTAAGGGCAAACTCGACAAAAGTCGAAATGGTAATCGATTTCGGTTGATATTTCGCCGTCGGATAAAAATCGAAAAAAGTCGAAATGATAAATCGATTTTTCAACTTTTTGCTTGGTGAAAATCGATTTCGACGTTTCGACTTTTTCCAATCAAAAGTCGATTAATCGATTAGTCGAAACTCGATTTATAGATCCCTAGTACATACAGTGTTGCATTTGAATATTAGTTGCGAAATACATAACTGCGTATTGTAACTGACACTATGTTTACACCGAATCGAAATATCCGTTACATTTGAAATGAATAACTTTACACCAAATCGTCCAAGAACGAATCCTTTATTAGATTGTGTAACAAAGACATCTAAAACAAGTAAGAAAGTTTCAGTCGGGTAAACCGACTAAGGTATACCCTCACTTTGTGAGTAATGTAATATTGAATATTATACAAATTATTCTGTCAATTTTTGTGGGAGGTGCCAGAAGGGGTTTAAGAAATACACCTATATTTCGCTGAACAGTAGATACTTTAAATACATTGCACTGTGCCGAATTGTAACCGTTTATATGGACTGGTATATTAACGTTGAGATATTAAATTGTGGTATAATTTGGCCATTTTGTGGGAGAGGTACCAAAAAGGGGCGTGACAATAACGCCCATTTATCAATGGAATGTAGGCACTATAAAAACATTACGCTGTACAAAATTTCAAGTATTTTTATACACTGGTATTAATGTTTAAGCTGTTAACTTTTGGTGCAAAATGGTGCATTTGTGTGGGTGGTACCAAAAGGGGCGCGGCAATAACGCCCATTTTTCACTGGACTGTAGGCACTATAAAAGCATTACACTGTACAAAATTTCAAGTATTTCTAAACACTGGTATTAATGTTATAAGCTTTTAACTTTTAGTGCAAAATGGTGTATTTGTGTGGGAGGTACCAAAAGGGGCGTGGCAATTTCGCCCCTTTTCCTCGAGTTGATAGCGACTAACAAACTAATACTATGTGTGGAATTTCAGAAGATTCGAATACGTATAATAGCAGTTATTAAAGAATCAATATTTCACAACATTTTAACCCTTTGTGGGGGAGGTACCAGAAGGAGTGGACCAATATGACTCATCTTCGAACTTAGCTGGAGATAGAAAAAAATATTACCACATACCAAATTTGAAGTCAATCGGTTACTCCTTTCGAGAGTTATCGTGCGCACCAGCCAGCAGACACACAGACAGACAGACGGACGGACATTGCTCATTCGACTTAAAATGACCCAAAACAGATTTCCGCCGAACATACTTGGGGTCTTAGGTCCCTCCTTCGATGTGTTACACTTATTTCCGTAGCAAATGATATATACCCTCGTCACACTAAAGTGAGGGTATAATTAATATTAATGACTCACCTAACCAAAAATTAATAACAATAATAAATAATAGTGTTCTAGTAGTTAAACTACATTTTATACGATTATTATTTATTAATAGATTCTTCAACAAACATGTATAATTCATTATAATGTAATTCAAAATAAGTACATATGTTTACTATAATCTATATTTGGCGTAACATTGAACGTTGTTTGCCAGAATGGCATAATAAAATAGTTATTAATTAAATTCATTTAAAATCAATTTTCTGTATTTTAAACAGCTTTCTAGATAATTGTATAAAGGTAACATATTTGTTCCATTCAACAAGGCAATCACATCATCATAATCAAGGGTAGGTTTGCCAAAACAACGGAATCTAGTGTTTTTGTATATAGGAAAAACTTCTATAAAGTGGAAGGTGTTCTCAGATTGGTCCAAATTACAGATAGTACAAAAACCAAGGGTGTTATTTTTAAAGGCTCTCGCGTTGATGTTAAGTAATCCGCCTCTGGCCCTAATAATAATGCTTGTAGCACGAGTTGACCAACCAGGAACGTAGTATAGGCTAGACATATCATAGTTGAGCTGTGAATATAAGTCGTGAAACTGCGAACTTCTGGCTTTTTCAATGGCGTCATTGCGTTCCTTTTCACAAATTAAGCTCAATATTTGTTTGCTATATGAACATAGAGGCCGATAAAAATTTACAGGAGAGTATTGTAAGTCTTGGCACGTATTTAACCATTCCTCAGCCCAAAATATTTTCTTCTCTATAATTTCGGTAGCCAAAACCCTGGGCAGTCTACTTGTTGGAAGTTGAAGAACTTTGTTGATATATGCAAAATGTAGATTTAACGTTGATGTATATAGAGAATCCATACCAGTCTCGAGATTAAGCAAATAGTTTGGCGTGTTAGTTGGAAGATGTAACATTTTTTTGATGAAAAACCTAAACAGCTTTTCAACCTCATCGTATTTTTTGAAACCCCATACCTGGGCGGCGTAAAACATGATTGAAGTAGAAGCAGCATTGAATATTTTTAATTATTTGTCATGGATAATGAGGGATTATTAATGTATTTGCTTCAGGTGGAAGAAATGGCCAGCTTAGACGAAGCCAGTTTGTAATATAAGTGATCCTTAAATGATAAGTTGTTTGCAAAATACGACAAGATATTTATAATTGTTAACAACCTTTATATTATCGCCACCATAATTCCATCTCAAATTGGATGATATTCGAGCTCCAGTTCGAAATATTAGTACCTTCGATTTATCCAGATTGACTTTCAAACTCCAGGTTAAACAATATTGGTATAAAGCATTTATCATTTCTTGCAGTCCTGATGTTGAATCCGATAAAATTACGATGTCATCTGCATATAGTAGAATTTTTACACATACACCAGCAACTTCTACACCACCTGGTAGTATATCAGCAATGTCGTTTATATCCAATGAAAATAGAATAGGGCTCAAAATACAACCTTGTTTGACACCCAACTCCACAGAAAAAGATTCTGACATTCTAGACCCATCCCATATTGAGCTATTAGTGTTGATATATGAGTTTTGTATGATACGTATTATCTTCGACGATAGGCCCATACAGGAAAGTTTGTAAAAGAGGCAATTTCTTGGGATCATATCGAAGGCAGACGAAAAATCGACAAAGAAAGCATACGTTTTTTTACCTTTTAGCTTGTTTAAGTGTATAATATTAACAAGGTTAAAAATATTATCAGCAGTCGAGTAATGCTTCCTAAAACCAGCTTGGTACTCATTTAAAATTTGTTTATCTTCAATCCACTCATTCATGCGGTTCAGTATGACTGTGTTAAATATTTTCCCCAATGCATCCATTAGAGACAAGCCACGATAGTTTGTTGGACAGTTTGGGTCACCTTTCTTAAAAAGGGGAATGATAACGGAATTACGAAAGCTTGTGGGAATTTCTTCTCTCAAAAATATTTTATTCAGAACAGAGTATTGCGATTCTAAAACCATGTGGAGCATATTTGTAAAATTCGTTGCAAATTCCATCTTGTCCTGGAGCTTTATCATGTTTCAAACCTCTCAAAACGCTGGCTAGTTCACATAATTCGATTGGAGAATCCAGAATTTCATCACTGAAAAGGGGCATACACCAAGATAGCATTTGACTGTTGTGAGATCGCTGCAGCAACGAACTGAAATGTAGGAGAAAGTCATCGGCGGTTAAGTCACCCATAACAGCGTTTGGTTTTACACTTAATGACTTGGATATACACCACCATTCTTTGCTGTCCTTAATCCAGTTGAGCCTATCCAGGGTTTTATTATAAAAATCAAGTTTTTTGCTTTTACAAAGCTGTGTGTATTTAGCTCTAGCAGATATATAACGTGCTTTATTGACCGTGTTATGACAATTTTTCTGTAAGCGAAGCCATTTCATCATACATTTACGGGCTCGAGCACATTGCCAGTCGAACCATTCGTATTTTGGTTCAAAAAATGCTTTATTTGATTTAATAGCCGCAGCTTGCGATATTATGTTTGTGATTCTCCTGACCAATTCATCCACCGGATCATCCACGCCAAAGACATTACTAGCAATAAGATCAGAAAGTCTGTTTGTATAAGTTTTCAAGTGTATCTTGTTCCAGCGTAGTTTTTGCAGACCAACCTTTTCAGAGTTAATAGCACTATTATGCGAATATTTAAGCAGTAGACACAAGGGCATGTGGTCAGAGTATGGTTTTGTCGAGATTTTAAAGTTAGCTAAGTATTGTAGAAAGCTGTAAGAACAGATGACATAGTCGATGATTGAACTTGCCATTACACCACAGAAAGAGTATTCACCGCTCGTATCATTTCCAAAACATCCATTTAATACAATCCCACCAAATTCTTCGATTAGTTCAATTAACATTTTACCTTGGGAATTTATTTTCGTATCTTTGGACAGCCTGTTTTCATTTAGATTGGGAATGATTTGAGCTATATTCGCATCTATTTGTTGGTAATCTCCAATTCTCGCATTGAAATCACCCAAGAAGCAAAAATTCGTGGGACTGAGGTCACGCAGGAAACCATAAAATATTTCATACTCAGCATTCCAATTTGTACAATTTAGGTAAACCGGTATTAAATGAAACGTCGTATTGTGTAGAGTAATTGCTAACAACGTACGGTTAGAAATTGTTGAAAAACGAAGTTTGAACCCATACAAGCAGCCACCACTTGCACGGCCAGCCTTATGCTTTTTCTGAGCTGCTTCCCAATGAAGGCAGTAGTTTTTAAAATGTGACAAAAACTTATGTTGATTTTCAGACATAACATGCGTTTCGTAGAGGAAGAACATATCGAATTTATTAAGAAAAGTTACAAAGTTACCATAATTAAGAGAGTTCGCCAAGTTATCTACATTATATGACAGTAGATTTATTGTATTCAATTGCTATTGAGGAGCGCTAGCAGTTAAGGCATTGAATTTATTGGGTTTCGGCTTTGAAATGACAATAGCTACATAATTGCATTCAGTTAGAAGTTTTGTAAGATATTCCACATCACTTTCCGAGACTGCAACAAATTTACCTTCTGCCCAGGTAAACCGTTTATTGTTAATAAAAATGCAGAACTCACCGAGCCTTACCTTAGGACGCACACTCAATGTATTCAAGCTTCTGCTTAAGTTACGAAGGTTATACCTAGCATTTTGCTGTATAATCTCTTTTAAAGTAGAATGATTCGCCTTTCAAGGACTTCTTAGCTTGGATTATATTTTGGACTTGTAAAGCGGATTCTAATGAAAAAAGAACAAAGCTACCAATTTTCCTGGCCGATATCACCGCAACGTCCACCTTAAGCAACCGCTTGCAAATATCTAAAAACTCGGCTTTGGAAGCGCTGACATCCACATTTTTTAGTCCTTCGACAATGATGTTAGCCGATCTGGTTCTACGATCTACTTGTTCTAAGCGTGCCGACATTTTGGAAATTTCAACCTTAAGTTTAGCGTTTTCATCTTTCAGTTCTTTAATTTCAGATTTTATGGCATCTAGGTCAGATTTTCTGGTTACATCTTTCACTTTGTCATCAAGAAGAGAACATAGTTTGTCCCAAGAAAATACATCAGTAGCGTTTTGTTGTTGAACTGACATTTCGTGTGAGGGTTTTTTGGCGATGTTGTTAATCCCTGACTGATCGGGAGATATTAGGTGCTGGGATCTCTTATGCATTCGCACTTTTAGGATGAGCTCATTATATTATTATAAACAGCTGATTAACTATCCGCGGAGTTTGGCTCGGGTATGGTAGATGACAATACAACTTTTGTTTGATTGCACTTATTGAAAATGACAGAAATACCTCGTCTTTCTAGTAAACTCCAACAGCCACCAACACAGCACAATGCAGCATGCGTTCCGACGGTCAGTTTGTGTTATGTTTGTGTTACTTATTTCACAAAAAAAACACAGAAAAATATCGCAGCTATTGAAGACGGACTTGTTTATACTTTGCCAACAGGGTTGTCATCCATTTTATACGATAAAAACTTCTTATTAAAAACTGTTGCGAATTATAAGGGAGAAAAACAACGACAATTACTATTAAATCAAATTGGAATATACAGTAGTCAAATATTCTATGTGAATGAACCTAACACCACACAACTACAAAATCTTTAAAAATTCACTAAAATTAAAGAAGAGAAAGCAGATATAAGCCGCCTACACGAATCGAGGTCTGGTCTACCTAAAGCAGTCAACATCTGATGAACCATTACTAATAGAATTTCCTGATCAGCTGGATAAATTTTTTCGTGACACAAATTACTCAGATGTCAACAGCAATAACAAGTAACCAAAACTTCCTTAAATACGAAATAACTAAATTTTTCTTAATATAATTTATACGACTGTTGTCAATAATACTTTTAATTGAATAATATCCCACAATGTTTTCTAATATTTCGTACTCTTGGAAACTACTGCGTTGCGTCCTTGTTGCTATGTGATGTCAAGTTTTTCACGAATAGTTGTCATTTCAGAGACGGTAATTTTTATGTAATACGAGTGCTAACCTTATCCAGAAAACTGAGTTTAAGTCATACGTTTATGCCATTCGTGTTTCTGAAGCATGGTTCCACCACGATTTACCAGACAGCACCTACAGTATAAATGGATACTCAATATAACGATCTGATAGAATATCACATGGCGGCGGTGTAGCAATATATTTAAGAAACACACTGAGAGGTAAACTGATATCGAAATCCGAAATATGCGACAACATAGAATACATACTTCTCGAAAACTGCGGTAACCAAAATAAAGCAATGCTTGGGTGTATCTTGTACAGACCTGACTGTCGAATTGATATTGATCCGGTAATAACAAAACTCCAGGAAACCACTATATGCTATAATGACGTTATACTCGCAGGTGACTTTAACAGCAATCTTCTGAAAGAAACACATCATTCTTCCGCCATGGAATCCATTTATATGATACGAGTAAATACTCATACACCCACCCACTTTTCTTCAACAGAAAATACCCCAGCGGTAAAAATCAGGTCTTAGGCGGCAAGCTGTCAGGCCTGATTTAAGAGCCACGAGGCCTGGCCGCCGCATTCAATCTTTATTTCTTTTTTACATGGAGTGACATTGCGAGGCCAGGCCTTGCATCTCGAGGTAAAAATCATGCCTAACAAAGGATTGTCGAATGAAGGTCTGATATAGGACTTCGAAAGGAAGGTCTTAATAAGGGCTTCGAAATGAAGGTATGATTTAGAGCTTCGAAATGAAGGTTTGATCTAGGTCTGATGTACTGCTTCGAAGGAAAGTCCTACAGTAAATCAAAATACAGACCAAATAATGTATTTTAAATGAGTGTCACATTCAGCACTTCAAATGCATAATATAGGAGTTCGCAAAGATAATATAGAATAATTTTGATAAGAATCTATCTTAATCTATCAAAACCACAAAGCAACTGAACTCTACAAAACCTTTGCACCGACTAATTGTTTGTTAATTTTAATTGTCTTCACCTCATTTTTCAATTTGTGTAGCGGTATTTATTTTTTTTTGCATAAAACTGGTTTTGAACTCTCGCAGTAGCAACAAAGTTCATGCATGATAAACTTGAGGGAGGGAGAACGAATTCGTGTACACTCTGCCTTCCCTCTCCCGTCTTTTATCATGCATGATTATGTCCACACAAAATTTAAATGTTGTGTGCTAAACACCTTCGATATGATATATTTTTAGAAGGACAGAATCATGCCTGACAAAAGACGGGAGAAGGAAGGCAGAGTGTACATTTTTCTACATATGCAAAAACTTGAGAGAGAGGGAGAACGAAACGCATCAATATATGTACATATATCGGCGGTGGTTGTCAATAATTCAATTTGACTGCTGACCATGAGGGTGTCTCTTAAATACCAGTGAATGCGTCAGCGTATGTCAAAAAAACGCATGATGGATAATTTTTAACGCGCGCTGTACCGAAATACGCAGTAAACAAAAAACAGCTGATTTATCATCCCCATTTCAGAAAAATTTTGTTTTTCTACATTTGGAGTGGATATTCAGAGCAATATCGATATTATGGATGAATAATATGTTTTGAAAATATTCTGGACAAAGCACAAAGAAGAAGGAATAGAAATATATTCCAAAACCAGGAGGCATTCGAATTTTAAACATTTTCAGACAGCAATTCATTTTTCTTCGTCTTCTCAACTTTCTAACTAAGTTTTCATAAGGAAAGATTGTAGAAGCTGCACTGAAGCAATTTGATAGTTTGAATTCGAGTAGTATTATTGTGTATACACCCCAATGACACAACGTTTTTTAACTACAAAATTTCCATAGCATTGTAGTTATATGTTTTGATTTGTTTGTTATGCAAGATGCTGTTTTTCATTAGAGAAGAACGGAAACATTGCTAATATATCGTGAAGTATTTAAAGATGTTGGTATTGTCCACTGAAGTCAAATTATGTTTCTTAAACTCTTTATTGGTTGTGCAAAATGTAAAGACCTGTAATTCTCCTCCTGACTTTGTAAACGCCAACCAAATCTATCGAAGCTGTCGGCACTTGCCATGTAGGGACTAAATTGTGTTTTATATCACATGACAGTGTCTCTATTAAATCAAATTCTATCTTATAATCATGCTTCAAAGTAGAGAATTGTTTATTGGCCAGTTTCAATTGATATTTCCAAATGTCCTCGTTGAACATGGAATTTAAATGCAGCATCGTAAAGCTATGGAAATAAAAACTATTCGGAACAAGCTCGTGTCACATGCTTTGTAGGAAGAACAAACACCTGGACTAACTATTTTCTTAGATTAGATCCGACCATTAATACAAAAATTCTGGTACATATTTTAAAGTTTTGGAATTTACTTGGTGTTGACAACTTCAGAGAAATTGCTTGCAATGGCCCTTCTTCATTTTTACACATTTGTGGAGAGGCTCCTTTGTATTCCATAAGTGGGCAGTGTCCCAGCTATTTCAATCATTTCTTCGCCGTTAATCTGAAAATCACATTTTAATATAAATTATAATAGTAAAATATTAAATTCTTACCGGTTTGTATTTAGTATTTCCAGCAAATTCAACATTTAATATTTTTCTACTTCGTGCACTGTTCCAAAATAAAAAAAATGAAATGCTGCTTGTCATCTGTTTGTGTTTATATTTTCTTTTGTTATTGTTTTGTTTTCTTTCGTTGTATGTGTAAGCGCACTGTCAAATTTGGATTTTTTGAAATTATCCGGCGTATCCGTGTGCGTATTTCGGTAGCTGTAGTACATTTCCATACATTTGAAATCGAGTTTGACAGACGCAGGACGCATTCACCGGTATTTAGGAGATGCCCTGAAGAACGACTTTTCTCTGACATCTTTTAGAAGGCGTTAGACATGTTTGAAAAAAGACGGGAGCAGGAGGCACGGTTACTTTTCTAGAAGTGAGAGATTGCACATTTTTCAGGCCTTCATAAAGAAGGCATGCATGCCTTCCCATAGAAGGTATTGGAAGCCCTTCTATCAGGCCTGATGCCTAGAAGGCCTGGACCATTTTACCGCTGGGACACTCCTTGATTTATTTTTTGTTAACAACACGACATTATTATGTTGTCGTACAACTGGAATGTAGCACTGGAGGATCTTTATTTTAACTATCGTGATTATAAAAATATAAATGTCACCGATTTGGAAAACGATCTCGCAACATTGAATTGGGACCAGATTTTGTACTACCCGAATGTTAACGATAAGTTAAACATCCTGAGCCACAATGTAATTAACCTGAAAATTAACTTAGGAAATTCAAACTCATCAAATATTAACGTAGACGTCAATAAGTTGAACGAGAAGTTTGTAATGTTCCCGAAATCGACTTCGAGCCTGAAGAACACAGACAGCCTGTTTCTGTACCTTACAAATTTACTTTCGACAAACAGCTGATTTGGGTTTCACTAACTACCATCACAACGACAAGTCGAACGACAACGAACTCGTACGAAAACGTAATCATTTCAGTGTAAATTTTGGTTTCTCTATCTCTCTTTGTTGTCATCTGGGCGAACACAAATGTCAGATCGAGTCACGTTATTTTATTTGTCGACTGATAGGAACAATGACCAAAAAACTTTATAAAAAGCAAAAATGAGTAGATATTAATATAATTATGGAAAAAACTATTAAATATTAATACAATTGTATACATATTTAAGCATAAAGAAGTCTACATTGGCAGTTCGCTAAGATGGAAAAAAATCATCAGTGAACAATGAGAGAGACGTGAGAGAGAGAGAAACAAAGGAGAGTCTTGATTCAGATCAGCTGACACACCCAGGGTTGATTTTTTGTGTAAAGAGTACAGAGGTGTATTTGCTAAGGTCGACCATACGAAAATGTGTGCTTTTTTAAACCGGAAGTTGTGAAATTATTGATCTGGCAATTACATTATTTCCCAATTGGTAAATTGCTAACGTCATTGACGTAAGGCCAGGCGAACGAACCTTAGAGAAAACAAATTCCTGACGAAAGTGAGTGACTGGTTTTCGTTCGCAGAGACTTTCGTTAGAAATACAGAAACAGGCCGAGAAATTCATTCGAATTTCTGGTGATAGAAAATGAATTTAGTTTCCGCAACGTATCTCAGATTGAAGCATTCAACAGAGTTATGTCTATAAAATCAAACTCTGTAGGATACGACAACATTAATCCGAAGTTGCTAAAACTAATACTTTCTTACATAATGTACTACTTTACAGATATTTACAATACTGCAATACTTAGTATCACTCCCACAGGCATGGAAAATTGCCAAAGTTATACCCATACCAAAAACCAGTAACGAATTCAAATCAATTGCGATACTACCTTACACGCCCAAGGCCTTTGAAAGAATAATACATTCGCAAATACAAACATACATTTCGCAAAACAATTTACTATCCCCCAGGCAATCCGGATTTAGGCCAAAACACAGCTGTTTGACTGCGTTCACAGACGTAGTGCAAAGTATTCGGGCCAGTTTGGATGATAGTGAAATCGTCCTGCTAGTCATTCTGGACCATTCAAAAGCGTTTGACTCAATACGTCTTACTACGCTCTGCCGTAAACTTCATCAATTTCTCTAGCACAGCAGTGAAACTAATATATTCATACCTGTCACAGAGATACAATTAACAAAGGTTGTTGCTCATCGCTATTAACATTGAAAAATGGTGTTCCACAGGGATCAATTCTTGGGCCACTTTTGTACTCTCTGTACCGCACCAAGCAACATTTTCAAAAATACAAATGTATGCCGATGACGTCCAATTATACCTATGCACTGCAGTTATTGAAATAAATGAAGATCTGTCAAAAAAACAGTTGGGCGTCCAATAACGGTTTGCGTGTAAATTCCAATAAATCAAAAGTGATTTTAATTCGTAACCACAATGTGAACATACCAGATAATGTACATATCCGTCTCGGAGACATAAACATTGATATTGTATATAAAGCAAGAATCCTAGGAATTATCCTTAACAAGCAGTTAGATTGGTCAGATCATATAAATACTGTATGTGGCAAAATATACTCTATACTGAGAAACCTGTGGACCACGCATTCGTTTGCCCCACAGCACATTCGTCAGCTTTTAGCTAAAAGCTTCATTATCCCAACCTTGCTATATGGAGCTGAAGTGTTTTGTGGTTGTAATACCAAAGACTGGAGAAAACCACGTTCAACAACATTGCGCGGTATGTATATGGCCTAACACGTTTTGACCGGGTATCATTCTATGCAAATCAAATTCACAAATACCACTGGATGGATACTTAAAGTATAAGTCATTAATTTTTCTACATAAAGTGGTATATAACCGAAAACCTCAATACTTGTACGAACAAATAACGCTATCCAGATCGAACCGTGGAAACAACATTATTCAATTACTTCACTGTCGACAATCATCCGAACGACAATTCTACATACGAACCATCCGAATCTTGAACCAGCTCCCCAACGAAATTCAAATATGTAGCAACGCAGCAAAAGATACGGACGAAGAGTTCGATAACACCCTTGTCGGGGTGGATGTCAATCTGTCGATTACCAATGATGGTAAGAATTCTACAGATTAATCTCCACCACGCTAAAGCAGCTTCAGCGGCTCTAGTGCTGCGCCTGTTCACAGGTGCAGTAGACATCGTCCTGATCCAGGAGCCCTATGTAGTAGGAGGACGGGTGTGCGGTATCAAGATACCAAACATTAAACTGCTTGTGGCCAACTGTGAAGGCACTCCAAAAACCTGCATTTTGTTCAGAAAAGATCTAAGTATTTTTCTCCTGACTAATTTAAGTGGTAAAGAACAAACAGCTGCTAGTCTGGAGATCGGTAATCGCATATATTGGGTGGTCTCCAGTTAATTAACTTATGAAGCTGTAGTACCGACTGCTCTATTCAGGGAAGTAGTAGAAGAAGCAACGTCTGACGAGGTCGAGCTCATTTTTGGCGCAGACACGAACGCTCATCATGCTATCTGGGGTAGTACGGATATAAACAATAGGGGTGATTCGCTTCTTGACTTTATTCTAACTACCAACCTAACTATTTGTAACATTGGCAACAAACCGACCTTTACAATTACAGACAGACAAGAAGTACTAGACGTAACGTTTGCTACTGACCGGGTGTCAGACAAAATTATTGAGTGGAATGTACTGGACGACCACTCATTCTCAGATCACCATTATATAAACACGCTGAAAAAGCGCCTAAAGCTGCTGTCCACAGAAATGTGAGGAAGACAAGGCACCTCTATGGGAAGAATTTTAAAAAGGTCCTCAACTCTAAACCGAATGACAAAGCCGGTCTGGATAATCTGGTTGAGCATATCACACCATTCAATAGTTCCCTTGAAGAAGCCTGTCCAAAAACAAGGTACAAGGGTAAAACTAAACCTCAATGGTGGACTTCTGAGCTAACGGCAAGGAAAAAGACCTGCAACAAGCTATTCAACAAGGCGAAATCTACTGGAGCCTTTAATGATTGGGATGCATATAAAGGGCAAATCAAGATCTATAAGAAGGAGCTTAGGAAGGCGCAAAGACGCTCTTGGTATTCCTTCTGTGGCGAAGTGGAAAAGGTCTCTGACGCCGCAAGGCTGAGGAAGATACTATCCACTTCTCCTTGTACAGTGGGGTATTTGCAGGATGAGGCAAACAACTGGACAAAAAACAACGAGCAATCGCTAAGAGTACTGCTCGACACACTCATCAACAGAGCCCGAGGATCAACAGGACCAACAAGAGTGCGAGTGGACTGCGAGCGTCGCTAGCTTGTTGACTGAGAGATCTAGAATAAGCTGGGCTATAAACAGCTTTCAGCCCTTCAAGTCACCTGAACCAGACGACATCACTCCAGCAGAAATGCAGAAAATGTTAAAGTACTTTATCCCCTGGCTGCAGAAAATTTATGTAGGCTGCATTAGGCTTTCATACATCCCTAGATCTAGAACGTTGTGGCTGCAAGGTCGTGGCATATGCGGACGACCTGGCAATCGGAATAAGTGGCAAATTCGAAAACATTCTCCGAGATATTGAACAGGTGGCTCTGTCTAGACGGGCCAGAAGCAGCGGTTTGGGTGTTAACCCAAACAAGACAGAATCGGTTCTGTCTTCCATTTATCCTCCTCGGATAAATGGAACAGATCTAGTCTTTTTTGAAAGTGCAAAATTTTTAGGAACACATTTGGATAGGAAACTGTCGTCCAGAATAAACGTACTGGAACGTGTAAAGAAAGCCAACATCGCCCTATATTTTTAGAAGGACAGAATCATGCCTGACAAAAGACGGGAGAAGGAAGGCAGAGTGCACATTTTTCTACATATGCAAAAACTTGAGAGAGAGGGAGAACGAAACGCATCAATATATGTACATACATATATCGGCGGTGGTTGTCAATAATTCAATTTGACTGCTAACCATGAAGAACGACTTTTCTCTGACATCTTTTAGAAGGCGTTAGACATGTTTGAAAAAAGACGGGAGCAGGAGGCACGGTTACTTTTCTAGAAGTGAGAGATTGCACATTTTTCAGGCCTTCATAAAGAAGGCATGCATGCCTTCCCATAGAAGGTATTGGAAGCCCTTCTATCAGGCCTGATGCCTAGAAGGCCTGGACCATTTTACCGCTGGGACACTCCTTGATTTATTTTTTGTTAACAACACGACATTATTATGTTGTCGTACAACTGGAATGTAGCACTGGAGGATCTTTATTTTAACTATCGTGATTATAAAAATATAAATGTCACCGATTTGGAAAACGATCTCGCAACATTGAATTGGGACCAGATTTTGTACTACCCGAATGTTAACGATAAGTTAAACATCCTGAGCCACAATGTAATTAATCTGAAAATTAACTTAGGAAATTCAAACTCATCAAATATTAACGTAGACGTCAATAAGTTGAACGAGAAGTTTGTAATGTTCCCGAAATCGACTTCGAGCCTGAAGAACACAGACAGCCTGTTTCTGTACCTTACAAATTTACTTTCGACAAACAGCTGATTTGGGTTTCACTAACTACCATCACAACGACAACGAACTCGTACGAAAACGTAATCATTTCAGTGTAAATTTTGGTTTCTCTATCTCTCTTTGTTGTCATCTGGGCGAACACAAATGTCAGATCGAGTCACGTTATTTTATTTGTCGACTGATAGGAACAATGACCAAAAAACTTTATAAAAAGCAAAAATGAGTAGATATTAATATAATTATGGAAAAAACTATTAAATATTAATACAATTGTATACATATTTAAGCATAAAGAAGTCTACATTGGCAGTTCGCTAAGATGGAAAAAAATCATCAGTGAACAATGAGAGAGACGTGAGAGAGAGAGAAACAAAGGAGAGTCTTGATTCAGATCAGCTGACACACCCAGGGTTGACTTTTTGTGTAAAGAGTACAGAGGTGTATTTGCTAAGGTCGACCATACGAAAATGTGTGCTTTTTTAAACCGGAAGTTGTGAAATTATTGATCTGGCAATTACATTATTTCCCAATTGGTAAATTGCTAACGTCATTGACGTAAGGCCAGGCGAACGAACCTTAGAGAAAACAAATTCCTGACGAAAGTGAGTGACTGGTTTTCGTTCGCAGAGACTTTCGTTAGAAATACAGAAACAGGCCGAGAGATTCATTCGAATTTCTGGTGATAGAAAATGAATTTAGTTTCCGCAACGTATCTCAGATTGAAGCATTCAACAGAGTTATGTCTATAAAATCAAACGCTGTAGGATACGACAACATTAATCCGAAGTTGCTAAAACTAATACTTTCTTACATAATGTACTACTTTACAGATATTTACAATACTGCAATACTTAGTATCACTCCCACAGGCATGGAAAATTGCCAAAGTTATACCCATACCAAAAACCAGTAACGAATTCAAATCAATTGCGATACTACCTTACACGCCCAAGGCCTTTGAAAGAATAATACATTCGCAAATACAAACATACATTTCGCAAAACAATTTACTATCCCCCAGGCAATCCGGATTTAGGCCAAAACACAGCTGTTTGACTGCGTTCACAGACGTAGTGCAAAGTATTCGGGCCAGTTTGGATGATAGTGAAATCGTCCTGCTAGTCATTCTGGACCATTCAAAAGCGTTTGACTCAGTACGTCTTACTACGCTCTGCCGTAAACTTCATCAATTTCTCTAGCACAGCAGTGAAACTAATATATTCATACCTGTCACAGAGATACAATTAACAAAGGTTGTTGCTCATCGCTATTAACATTGAAAAATGGTGTTCCACAGGGATCAATTCTTGGGCCACTTTTGTACTCTCTGTACCGCACCAAGCAACATTTTCAAAAATACAAATGTATGCCGATGACGTCCAATTATACCTATGCACTGCAGTTATTGAAATAAATGAAGATCTGTCAAAAAAACAGTTGGGCGTCCAATAACGAATTGCGTGTAAATTCCAATAAATCAAAAGTGATTTTAATTCGTAACCACAATGTGAACATACCAGATAATATACATATCCGTCTCGGAGACATAAACATTGATATTGTATATAAAGCAAGAATCCTAGGAATTATCCTTAACAAGCAGTTAGATTGGTCAGATCATATAAATACTGTATGTGGCAAAATATACTCTATACTGAGAAACCTGTGGACCACGCATTCGTTTGCCCCACAGCACATTCGTCAGCTTTTAGCTAAAAGCTTCATTATCCCAACCTTGCTATATGGAGCTGAAGTGTTTTGTGGTTGTAATACCAAAGACTGGAGAAAACTAAACACCACGTTCAACAACATTGCGCGGTATGTATATGGCCTAACACGTTTTGACCGGGTATCATTCTACGCAAATCAAATTCACAAATACCACTGGATGGATACTTAAAGTATAAGTCATTAATTTTTCTACATAAAGTGGTATATAACCGAAAACCTCAATACTTGTACGAAAAAATAACGCTATCCAGATCGAACCGTGGAAACAACATTATTCAATTACTTCACTGTCGACAATCATCCGAACGACAATTCTACATACGAACCATCCGAATCTTGAACCAGCTCCCCAACGAAATTCAAATATGTAGCAACGCAGCAAAAGATACGGACGAAGAGTTCGATAACACCCTTGTCGGGGTGGATGTCAATCTGTCGATTACCAATGATGGTAAGAATTCTACAGATTAATCTCCACCACGCTAAAGCAGCTTCAGCGGCTCTAGTGCTGCGCCTGTTCACAGGTGCAGTAGACATCGTCCTGATCCAGGAGCCCTATGTAGTAGGAGGACGGGTGTGCGGTATCAAGATACCAAACATTAAACTGCTTGTGGCCAACTGTGAAGGCACTCCAAAAACCTGCATTTTGTTCAGAAAAGATCTAAGTATTTTTCTCCTGACTAATTTAAGTGGTAAAGACCAAACAGCTGCTAGTCTGGAGATCGGTAATCGCATATATTGGGTGGTCTCCAGTTAATTATTTTATGAAGCTGTAGTACCGACTGCTCTATTCAGGGAAGTAGTAGAAGAAGCAACGTCTGACGAGGTCGAGCTCATTTTTGGCGCAGACACGAACGCTCATCATGCTATCTGGGGTAGTACGGATATAAACAATAGGGGTGATTCGCTTCTTGACTTTATTCTAACTACCAACCTAACTATTTGTAACATTGGCAACAAACCGACCTTTACAATTACAGACAGACAAGAAGTACTAGACGTAACGTTTGCTACTGACCGGGTGTCAGACAAAATTATTGGGTGGAATGTACTGGAGGACCACTCATTCTCAGATCACCATTATATAAACACGCTGAAAAAGCGCCTAAAGCTGCTGTCCACAGAAATGTGAGGAAGACAAGGCACCTCTATGGGAAGAATTTTAAAAAGGTCCTCAACTCTAAACCGAATGACAAAGCCGGTCTGGATAATCTGGTTGAGCATATCACACCATTCAATAGTTCCCTTGAAGAAGCCTGTCCAAAAACAAGGTACAAGGGTAAAACTAAACCTCAATGGTGGACTTCTGAGCTAACGGCAAGGAAAAAGACCTGCAACAAGCTATTCAACAAGGCGAAATCTACTGGAGCCTTTAATGATTGGGATGCATATAAAGGGCAAATCAAGATCTATAAGAAGGAGCTTAGGAAGGCGCAAAGACGCTCTTGGTATTCCTTCTGTGGCGAAGTGGAAAAGGTCTCTGACGCCGCAAGGCTGAGGAAGATACTATCCACTTCTCCTTGTACAGTGGGGTATTTGCAGGATGAGGCAAACAACTGGACAAAAAACAACGAGCAATCGCTAAGAGTACTGCTCGACACACTCATCAACAGAGCCCGAGGATCAACAGGACCAACAAGAGTGCGAGTGGACTGCGAGCGTCGCTAGCTTGTTGACTGAGAGATCTAGAATAAGCTGGGCTATAAACAGCTTTGAGTCCTTCAAGTCACCTGAACCAGACGACATCACTCCAGCAGAAATGCAGAAAATGTTAAAGTACTTTATCCCCTGGCTGCAGAAAATTTATGTAGGCTGCATTAGGCTTTCATACATCCCTAGATCTAGAACGTTGTGGCTGCAAGGTTGTGGCATATGCGGACGACCTGGCAATCGGAATAAGTGGCAAATTCGAAAACATTCTCCGAGATATTGAACAGGTGGCTCTGTCTAGACGGGCCAGAAGCAGCGGTTTGGGTGTTAACCCAAACAAGACAGAATCGGTTCTGTCTTCCATTTATCCTCCTCGGATAAATGGAACAGATCTAGTCTTTTTTGAAAGTGCAAAATTTTTAGGAACACATTTGGATAGGAAACTGTCGTCCAGAATAAACGTACTGGAACGAGTAAAGAAAGCCAACATCGCCCTATATTCCTGCAGGAAGGCTGTAGGGTCGCGGTGGGGCCTCTCTCCTAAAATTGTCCATTGGATATATATAGCAGTGGTTCGTCCAATACAGTTATACGGCATTGTAGTATGGTGGACGGCAACTGACAAACTAACCATCACAAACCTGTTATCAAGGGTTCAGAGAACTGCCTGCCTGAGAATAAGCGGAGCGTTAAGGACTACAGCGACTGAGTCTCTACAAGCCCTTCTCCATATACTGCCGATTAATGTTGTGTCGAGAGAAGTTGCAACCAAAGCGGCACTAAGTAAACTGCCTATCAATGTGGAGGTACAAGAACTACGGTCACATGAGGATATCAAAGTGTAGTGCTATGGTAACCAAACGAGTGGACTATATATCAACGGTGCGCACCTTTGAGAGGAACTACATCACTATTATACCAGCCAGGGATGAATGGGATGGCAAAATACCCGCATGGTTCGAAGCTTGATGAAAAGGTTGGGTTCGGAGTACACTGTGAAGAACTTAATTTGGATATAGTTCACAGACTACCAGATACCTGCAGTGTCTATCAAGCCGAGATAATGGCAATATGGGAATTCGCCAAGTGGCTGAGTCGGAACATAGTAACCAACACTGGCGTTGTCATTTACTCGGACAGCCAGGCTGCCATCAATTCTCTGGAGGCCACATCCCTAAATTCACAAATAGCCCTCGACTGCCGAAGATCTCTTAACGAGATGGCTGAGCAGTTTAATATACACCTCATATGGGTGCATGGGCATAGGGATATCCCAGGTAACATCAAAGCCGATGAACTTGCTGGGAAAGGGACGACTTTATAAATTCTCGAAGAATTTGCATATATTGGTGCGCCACTATCCACGTGCAAGCTTTGGCTTAGGCAAGAGGCAATCCGACAGTCCAACGAAAGATGGACACAAATCGGCACCTGTAGGATAGCTAGACAAATCTGGCCAAGGTATGACCTGAGAAGGTCAAAATATCTCCTCGCACTAGAAAGGAAAAGATTGTCTACGTTAGTATCAGTTCTGACGGGACACTGCTTGATCGGCGAACACGCCAAAAGATTGGGTATTGACTCTAATGACTTCTGCAGAAGCTGTGGAGATGAGGAAGAAGTGGAGAGCATTGAGCACTTGCTATGCGACTGCCCCGCTCTGAGTAAACGACGACTGGACCTACTAGGGTCGGCCTTTCTAGGCAGCCTAACAAATATTTCCAGTACCAATATTCGTGCTTTTGATACTTTTATATATCAAACAGGTTGGTTCCGATGACGGACATTTTAGCCCGTGGTACCACTAGAGACCTAAACTGGTCTATGTGAGCTGAAGAAAAAACGGCTGCCACCCTAACCTAAAAACGCAGGAAAATTCAAGAGATGTATTTTTAAATACTATGTTTCAATGTGATGATTTTATAATTATATAATTTATATTATATAAATTCAATAATTAAACAAAGCTAACTCGAATTTTACACTTTATTTATAGTTGTTAAATATATACATTATTTTTTTATTATTTTCCTATATTTTCCTTTATTCTTCATTAATTTTGTAAACTCGCACACATTAATTTTTTAACACAATATTTTCCAACACTATCACTTATAAGATAAACATCTTGTTGTATTGGAAACACATGCACACCAAATAAATAAAAAAGGGCGTGACCCGCCCATATGAGCCATCTTTTGAAATTGATATATCTAGAACAATTTGTTAGAGAGGGTGCTGTAATTTTGTGTATATATATTTGGCGGCAGTCTACGTGACTGGTTTAAAAATGGACGGGTTCGAAAATCTGTAGCAGCGACAACATTATTTCCCACACATAAATGTAATGGTATGAAACTATATCGAGACCTTAATTGCTTTAAGTTGTCGATCCTTCAAGCAATTTATTGTTATAAAAGATTTAAATTACAAAGAAAAAATGTTAAATCTGTAAAACCTAACTTTCAATAGTTGAAAACTTAAAACAATTAAGGTATCAATATATTTGCATGCAAATAAATTTTCGTTTGGTAAGTAATAGTTCCAAATAAAAAATATTAGGATGGAAACATAGTTTTGTTTAGAACAACATCCTCCCAAACATATAATATGTGTGAGTGTATCAAATATTATATATTTGGAGTGTAACCTAAAAATATATACGAGGTGTGTTCAATAGAAAAGGTGAATTTTGAAATTTCTCGGGCTAGGTGTATTCGATTAGCTTTTTTTATACCCTACACCACACTGTGGTACAGGGTATTATAACTTTGTGCATTTGTTTGTAACACCCAAAAGGAGAAGAAATAGACCCATCGTTTATTATACCGATCGACTTAGAATCACTTTCTGAGTTGATTTAGCTATGTCCGTCTGTCCGTCTGTCTGTCTGTCCGTCTGTGAATGTATTCTTGTAATCAAAGTACAGGTCGCAATTATGGTCCGATCTCGACGAAACTTTACACATATCTTTTTTTTGGCCCAAGAACGATCCCTATTGAATTTGGTTAAAATCGGTTCAGATTTAGTTATAGCCCCATATATATGTTACCCCGATTTGACATATAAGCGCTGTAAAAACTTTATTTTATATCCGATCAGTATGAAATTCGGCAGAAGGAGGTTTCTTATTATATGGATGAACACTATTAAATTTGGAAGAAATCGGTTCAGATTTAGATATAGCCCCCATATATACGTTACCCTCGATTTTACATGTAAGCGCTGTAAAAATGTTATTTTATATCCGATCAGTGCGAAAGTCGGCAAAGAGCGGTTTCTTATTACATGAAGGAATACTGCCAAATTTGGAGAAACTCGGTTTAGATTTAGATATAACACCCATATATATGTTACCCCCGATTTGACCTGTAAGCGCTGTAAAAACTGTATTTTATATCCGATCAGTGCGAAATTCGGCAGAAAGAGGTTTCTTATTACATGAAGGAATACTGCCAAATTCGGAGAAAATCGGTTCAGATTTAGATATAGCTCCCATATATATGTTACCCCCGATTTGACATGTAAGCGCTGTAGAGACTGTATTTTATATCCGATCAGTACGAAATTCGACAGAAGGAGGTCTTTTTACATAAATAAGTATTCAGGGAAGATCGGTTCAGATTTATATTAAAGCTCCATATATATGTTCCTCCTGATTTGGTATCAAACTAAATTTTCCAGAAAGATGTTTCTCACTTTAGGAACTAATATTGCTTAATTTAGCGATTATTGTTTCAGAATTAGATAATATGTTTCTACCCATTTACCAATTATTTCAAATTATTATGGCAATGAACCTTATCGCATTGTTAGGGAGGTGTAGGGTATTATATAGTCGGCCCCGCCCGACTTTCTGCCTTTCCTTACTGGTTATTTTTATGTTGGTACAGTTGTCTCGAAGATATCAATCCTTAACCGCAAAAGAGACGTAAGCGCCAATTAAGAAAATTAAGAGGAGAAGATTTTTTTGCGATTATTTTTGCTTTAAATTCATATTTAATGCGTACATCTGTTCATATAACTTTTAAATTTAGTTTAACGTTTCCCTCCAAAAATTAAAATAAACCATGGTGGCCCTTACGTCTTTTTAGCGGTTAAGGCTCGATGTGTTCTTAGTTGAGTTAGTTTTTGTTGGGTTTGTTTTTGAGAGACATAACTGTTAGACATATTTTGCTTGTTCGGAAAAATATGGTTCAACGAATTTGCATCAAATTTTGTGTAAACAAATGAATTAAGTGCTCAAAAGCACTTGAAATGTTGAGAGTGACATATGGTGATTGAACTCTGAGTCAGAAAAGTGTTTATAAGTGGTTCAAGCTTTTCAAAGAAGGCAGAGAAAACGACGCTCGTCCTGGAAGATCCATCATATCAAAAACTGATGAAAATGTTGAGAAAGTGAAGAAGATTGTTATGGAGAATCATCGGTAATAATTTGGAATAATTGGTTTCGTTTCACTTAACAATGTACTTAGCTTAGCTCCTTATCAAGACTTAGACCAAGAAGGAGTTGAAGATGTTCGTAATAAACTAGATCTGAAACGATACCCTTAAAATGCACAGTATTCTTTCATAGTTCAAGAATCGAAAGGAATAAATCGATGGGACTATACTTAATCTAAATTCAACTTCAATGAAAACTTCAACTTCGATGAAAAAGTTAATTTCTGCCAAATTATATAAAGATCGGACATAAATTAACGCTATTACCGTTCTAATAGCGCATAAATTCTAAGTAGGCATGAAAATATATACGAGTATGCTATATCTAAATTTGAACTGAATAAGAAACCTCTTTCTGCCGAATTTCGTACTGATAGGATATAAAATACAGTTTCTACAGCGCTTACAGGAGTAGTGGTGAACTGTAGCCACAGAATAATTGATGACTGACACCTGTCAGACAGGTGTGAATTATTGGCATGTCAGATATTTAATAGCCCATTAGTGTTGACAGGGTTTACCATAATGGTGTGAGGTGTGAATAAATGGTATATCTGAGATTTTTATTGTCGTCAGGGGTGCATTGAGATCCCGCCCCCCATCCTAAGGGATCGCATATTTGTTGCCGTGTGTTTTGTGTATGTTGCTTCATTTGGGTATAGCTGGTGAAAATAGAATAATTTTGGAGACGAACGTAAACATTTTTTAATTTTGTTACATGACGCCCTTTTAATTTTATTATCGTTTCCATTTGAAGTCCGATCAAACGCGATGCATATTGTTGTTCGAGTTGTGGCAAGGGCTATATTTCGTCCACATGTCACTTTTGACTCCGAAGTCAAATTCAATAAGTGACCTCTGTCATCTCGTTTTCTACCCCCCTAAGTGGAGAATATTTTGAAACGCTAATAAAGGTCTTTAAAAATAATGAAAGTTTTGCTTTTGAAGTGCCCACTATTATTCATAAACACATAAAATTACGTAATACATGCAGATATCAAATTACACAATCTACTTTTGACGTCGTTTTCAGTCTCTCTCTCACACACATACATCGTTCCCAAAAATGCACATCCACTATCAGTTCGGTTTAGTAGGTTTAGGTTTAGGTTAGGGTGGCAGCCGTATTTTTTATACAAGCTCACATAGACCAGTTTAGGTCCCTAGTGTTACGGGCTGAAATGCCCCTCATCGAAACCAACCTGTTTGATATACAAATTTATCGATAGTACGAATATCGGTACTGGAAAGATCTGTTAGGCTGCCTAGAAAAGCCGATCCCAGTATGTCCAGTCGTCGTTTACTCAAAGCGGGGCAGTCGCATAGCAAGTGCTCAATGCTCTCCACTTCTTCCTCATCTCCACAGCTTCTGCAGAAGTCATTAGAGTCAATACCCAATCTTTTGGCGTGTTCGCCGATCAAGCAGTGTCCCGTCAGAACTGATACTAACGTAGACAATCTTTGCCTCTCTAGTGCAAGGAGATATTTTGATCTTCTCAGGTCATACCTTGGCCAGATTTGTCTAGCTACTCTGCAGGTGCCGATTTCTGTCCATCTTTCGTTGGACTGCCTGATTGCCTCTTGCCTAAGCCAAGGCTTGCACGTGGATAGTGGCGCACCAATATACGCAAATTCTTCGGGAATTTGTAATGTCGTCCCTAAATATATCGGTATTTACAAATAATTTTACCCGGGTGATGGGAGAAAAATAAAACACAAATAAGTTTAATAGGGTTTTTTAAATTAAAAGAAAACACGGGGGTAATATTACCTTCGGGTTCGTTTGTTTATTTTTTGGAGTTCAATCGTAAAACTAAAAAGAGAGGGGAGCGCCAACTTCGTTCCCGTCACAAATGTCAACTTATTCTACTTTCTTGAATTCTCGTCCCGGTGTCCAGCCTAGCTCCTGATTGCCTCTATGTTGCACTCCTGCAAGGGGGGCGGGATGTCTAGGTGGACACCCTGTTAGTTTCAAATTAAAAGAAAACACGGGGGTAATAGTACTTTCGGGTTCGTTTGTTTATTTTTTGGAGTTCAATCGTAAAACTAAAAAGAGAGGGGAGCGCCAACTTCGTTCCCGTCACAAACGTCAACTTATTCTACTTTCTTTTTTCTTTTCTTCGTATTTATAATTCACTTAACTTAAAACTAACAGGGTGTCCACCTAGACATCCCGCCCCCCTTGCAGGAGTGCAACATAGAGGCATGCAGGAGCTAGGCTGGACACCGGGACGAGAATTCAATCATACAATTCAAAATGACATGCACAAATTACAAAAATAACATTAATGTTGTCCGGCGTGGACGTGAATTACAATAGTGGCAGGGCCACTGCTAGAGGCGGAGTTCGCCACAGGTGCCGTGGGATTTCGGCCGCAGGAGCAATAGCGCTTAGGTTTGGAGTGGGCCTGATGTCCTCCAGACCTCTTGTTGCCTCATCGCTTGTTCTTGTTGTTTGGGGGGTTGTTGTGTTGCCTGTCTTGTTGTTGTGAGGAATTATCCGTTTGGGTCGGCTGGTGGAGTTCCTGGTGCTAGGGGGTGTACTTGTAGACGCACCGCTTCCTTCATCGTTGACATGGGGCTTTCCGTCAGTGCCACGAGAGAAGATGTGAAGCATGGTGTGGTGTTCCTCACAGCATTCAAAACATCTCTCTCGACTCCTGCACTCTTTCCGCACATGGGACTCCGCCAAGCAGTTGAAGCAGTAGCCATGCTTAAAAACTGCTTTTCTGCGCTGGGCGGGGCCCATTGCACGGAAACGGGGGCACTGACGAACAACGTGCGACAAACAAATTTTGCAGCGGACCTCGGGCGTCTTTTCCGCTGGCAACTCCACTGGCAGTTCCATCGAGCTTCACAACGGGTCTAGTAAGAACGCCACTAGCCGTTCGTACATCAACAACTCGTACTTTTTCACCGGGGCCTAAATAGACTTTATCAACCCTGCCTATTTTCCACTCATTGGGAGGCAAGCCATCTTTCCTGATAACGACCATGTCATTAACAGCAAAGTCTCTCTGAGGGTATTTCCACTTATTTCGCTTGTGAAGTTCGACCAAATACTCCTCTTTCCAACGTTTTGCGAAAGAGTGATGGAGAACTTTAAGCTTCTGCCATCTATTTACATAGCTTAACGACTCAATAGCCGTGTCGGGTTCCGGAGGGGAAAGCAGTGCAGAGCCTATTAAAAAGTGTCCAGGAGTCAATGGGGCCAGATCATTGGGATTTTCAGTCATCGGACTTAGGGGCCTAGAGTTTAGGCAAGCTTCGATTCTGGATAACATCGTAGAAAATTCTTCGAAAGTAAATCTCTGGGCGTGAGACACTTTCTTTAAGTGAGTTTTGAAACTCTTGACTCCTGCCTCCCAAAGCCCTCCCATATGGGGAGCTCCAGGCGGAATGAACTTCTATTCCAGCAATTGGAAGGCGTTAAGCGAAATAAGTTTTTGCTGTACGTTGCTTATAAATTGGGCTTGGTCTCTACCAAGAACATTGGATGCTCCAACGAAAGTAGTTCCATTATCGGAAAACATCTTTGCAGGGCAACCTCTTCGAGAGATAAATCTAGTGAATGCAGCAATAAAACCTTCAGTAGTCATATCATTAGTCGCTTCCAAATGAATTGCCTTAGTCGAAAAGCAGACAAATACGAGAACATAGCCCTTCGTAATTCGACAGCCTCTACCAATGTAGGACTTGATTTCATAGGGGCCTGAAAAATCGACTCCTGTGCATGTAAACGGGCGTGAAAGTGTAGTTCTTTCAGGTGGAAGTGCGGCCATAATTTGGTCCACATTTTTCTTCCGAAACAATACGCATGCACGGCAGTTATGGATAACGCTTTTTACAAGATACTTTAATTTAGGAACCCAAAATTCTAATCTCATCAATCTAAGCATTAACGAGTTCTCACCGTGTACCGAATACTTGTGAATATATTCCAAGTACAACTTGGTGAAACGACCATTATAGGGTAGAATTTTGGGGAATCTTTCATTGTAAGTGAGAGTGGGAGAACGCGCAAGTCGACCATTCATCCTCATAAATCCACTAGAATCTATGAATGGGTTAAAGTTTAATAAAGGGCTCTTTCGAGAAACTTGCGCACTGTTCTCCAACGCAGCATATTCAGAGAAGTGAATACGTTGACAAAGAATCACCAGACGACCTTTCACAAAGCTGATCTCACCTTGTTGCAGTTCAAGGGAAGAATACGTCTGTGTGGCCTTATGTTTCGGGTGTATATGATTATAAAATCGAAATACATAAGCTAATACTCTCATAGCTCTAGACAAATCAGAGAAACGGGCCAAGATATCTTCTGATACAGATATTTGGATCAAATTTACTCGAACTGGACGAGTTTCGAGGTTTGTCATAATTCTAAATGTTGATTTCGGCCACTCTGAACGAGGGCGACATAACCAAGCAGGACCTTTCCACCAAAGGTCATGTGATATAAGATCACGGGCTAGAATACCTCGAGAAGCTACATCGGCAGGGTTGTCATGCGATACAACATGGTGCCAATTTTCAGTACCAACTTTATTAGATATTTTCGAGACTCTATTAGCGACGAACGTAGGCCAGTGGCACGGGAATCAGTCCAATAGAATGTCTCAATTGTAGGGAGTCTCAATTCAATACGAAGAGTCTCAACCATTTCTGCCAATAGAGTTGCACCGCAAAGCACTAAACGGGGCAAGGATTCAACCTTGAGTGGCGCTACTTTAGTTCTCGCTGTGAGCAAGTTAGTGACATAGCATCACAAAGCATCACAAAAAGCATGAAGTTGTACTTCCTGCTTCGGGTTGTAGCCAACCCATCGGGGGATCACTATCCGTTCGATCTCACTATAATCATCCAAAAAGGCCAGCCATCTGCTCAATGTCATGGGTTTCAAACATTCGTCCCAATCCGTTTTGTCTTTCCAGATTTGTTGCATTATTATTTTAGCAACAATAATCTTCGGGGCCAACCAACCGGCTGGATCAAACAATTTTGCAATCTCTGACAAAACGGCGCGTTTGGTGACGGTTAATCGATTAGGGGCCGAAACAAGCTTGAAAAAGAAAGTATCTTTTCCAGCGTTCCAACGTAAACCCAGATTCTTCGCGGTACTGTCATCAGAGATGTTAAAAAACTCTCTGTCAAATAAGTATTCTGGGGGTAAATCTTGCAATAGGCATTGTCCATTAGACGTCCACTTGCGCAGATTAAACCCAGCGCAGCCTAAAACTTTAATAAGTTCATCACGGCCCGTTATTGCTTCTTCTTGGGTATGAGCACCGGCCAAGATATCATCGACATACATTTGTGATCTTATTATTTCAGCTGCTAGCGGATATTCAGACTCCACATCGTCAGCTAGTTTAAAAAGGGTCCGTATAGCTAAATAAGGGGCACAATTCACACCAAAGGTGACTGTACGCAGTTCGAAATCCTGGATTTCGTCATCAGGGGCTGTACGGAATACAATTCGCTGATATGAGGTCTGATCGGGATGGATTAGAATTTGCCGATACACTTTCTCAATGTCGGCACTATAGACAAATCTAAAAAGTCGCCAGCGTAATATTAGGACAATCAGATTTGCCTGTAAAACGGGCCCAGTATACAAAATATTATTAAGGCTTACGCCATTTGAAGTGGGACTGGAGGCATTAAACACCACAGGTAGTTTAGTTGTGTATTCTTGCAATACGCCATCATATTGCGTTTTAAGTTCGGGGTTTTTGAACAATCGAGACTCATTTCGTTTAAATTGCGAAACGGCTGCATTTCGGGACATCCCTAGCTTTAAATCTATGGGGTATTCACGCTTGAAAGGCAATTAAACAACATATCGATCGTCTTCATTTCGATAAGTAGAACGACGATACAAATCCTCACACAATTTATCTTCTTCCGACATAGTGTATACCCTTGGTACATCTTCAATTTCCCAGAACCGAGCAAGTTGATCATTCAACTCTATGTGGTTATAAAACGACACCACTGATTGTAGGGGCTTGGTTTCGGGGACCTTTCCAGTCACCGAGCAAGTTGATCATTCAACTCTATGTGGTTATAAAACGACACCACTGATTGTAGGGGCTTGGTTTCGGGGACCTTTCCAGTCACTATCCACCCAAAGACAGATCTTTGGGCAATCAGATCACCATTAGGGTGCTTATGGACTTCTGTATGCATTATGCGGGAAAATATGTCACCACCTAACAAAAGATCCATATGGGAACATTTCACATCGTTCATTGTAAGTTTTCGCAAAACGGCATCAACCAATCGGGACAATGAATAGGTGGGAAGGCGACCTGTCAATTTATCGACTACATATGCATCAGTAGTGAGCTCAAATGTCGGATCAATAGGAGAACTCAGCGATATTCTACAAATTCTGGTCGTATTGGCTGAAACAGCACCATTCAGACCTACAATATTTGCAGTAACGGTGGGGAATATCGGCAAAGAGAGCTTCCTTTGCAACTTTCTAGAAATAAAAGTAGCTTGAGACGCGGGATCTATTAAAGCCCTCGCTGCACATTTAACACCATGACTACCTACATCCACAATACTTGTTCCCAGAAGAACTGTGGAGAACTGATTACATTGCAACGCGGTTGCAAACGTCTGTAAAGATTGGGCAGCTGCTGATGTCGTCGGAACGTCCTCAGCATCTGATCGGGCTGGATTTCCTGTACCTTGGGAATATCCAGAACATGAGCTCGAATCTCGGACTACTTGTACCGATGATTCCTTCCTGTGAAGGTGGGAATGGTGCTTCTGCTTACAGAAGAAACAACTATTCGAGCTCTTGCAGTTGGAAAATGTGTGCGAAGAAGCCAAGCAATTGGTGCAACATTTGAGTCTCTTAATAGTTTCAATCCTATTACTCACTGACATTCGAAGGAAGTCTTCGCATAATCGTAGGGGATGTGAATCAGAACATAAGGGGCATTCCTGCTGTACAGGAGCGGAAGGAACTGTTGTTGCGAAACTTGTATACCGTTTACTGATGTTAGGTTTACTTTTGGGGCTAATACTTTTCTTGACTTGACCTGTACCAGATGAGGAGGAAGAATTATGGGGGCCTTTGATGTCAAAGACAGACTCAAGGGTCTGATACCTGGCGGTCAAGAACTTATCCAGTGTTTCCCATTTCGGCAAATTCGAACTAGACCCTTGGGATTGCTCCCAAAGTCCTAAGGTAAATTCTGGAAGACGGGTGGAACATATAAAGACAAATATAACGTCCCAATTCTTTGTATCTATACCCAATAGTGATAAATTAGTTATGCAGTCACTCATTTTACGCTGTAAATGTTTGATTGAGGGTCCAGATTCTTTACTTACGGGGGCAAGATTGAATAATATTTTAAGTTGGGCGTTTACGAGAACCCTCTTGTTCTCGTAACGATCGACTAAATTTTGCCAAGCCTGACTAAAACCCTCATTAGTTATAGGACAAGTCTTTATTATATCGCGGGCTTCACCTTCCGTCCTTTGCATCAGATAATACATTTTTTGGATATTGCTGATGTGTTCATTATCTTTATAAAGGGCAGAAAACATATCTCTGAACGTGGGCCAAGATTTATAATCACCAGAAAAATCTCAGTATAACAAGGTGGAAGGTGAATTGGGAGAGAGGAATTAATGGACTTCTTCTTTGCCAGAAGTTTTTCTATGAAGTCCTCAATAAACGATTGTCCTCGAACATATGTCTTATATACCGCGATATATTTTGACTTAACTTCTTTTATGTTATCTTTAGGGCCCACCGTATTACACAATTCCTCATAATTTCCAAGGAAAGCTTCCCATAAACGAGACATTTCTGGTTTATCTATATTGAGGCTGTGTATTGAGTGTTCTTCAGAACCTATAGAGGTTACGAAGAACTCCAAATCAGTCACGCGATCACCGCTTCTAATAAGATTGGTGAGATAACTCATATTTATTTAATAAATTGGGTTAAAAACAAGGAAATCGTCAAAAAATAAATATTTCTCAAAAATAGGGGTCTGAAATGACTAATTTCCTAATAAAGCTTTGATAAACGGGCTCACCTAATCAAATTTGACTGTTGGATTGTGTGACTCTAAGGCCAAGATAAATATTTATATATATTTTGACAAAAAATACACTACTTTTTGTCTAACCAACACCACTGTTCAACGCAAACTACGTATTACTATAATAAACAATGTGTAAGAGGATGTATTTATGTATAGGGCGAAACTACAAATTAGTTTCGAAACACTGTGAATATAACAATAAAAATTCACAAATTATTATTGCTTGTTACCACAATTTTTATTATTTTTAATTTTCAAAACAATTTTTGAAATAAAAGTGCATTCACTTTTTTTCACTTCGGGCCCACTGTGCGTTTTGATGAAAAAGAATAATGTACAAAATGTGGTTTGACCAAACTTGTATTGCAACCAATACAACACGCACACTCAAATCGACGTTCGAATAGTCTCTGTCGTGGAACGGGAGTGGGGGTAACAATCAAGCGGATGGTCGTTGGCTATCGTTAACCACAACTTCAACGATGACAACAACAGCAAATCAGACACTGCAGTGGTGGTTCTTTTTTGTTTATTAATTTCTTTTTGTTTTGAACTCTTAAGGTAAGTACACACGATTTGCAGATCGGACAACATTGCCAGAAAAATGGCGGAAAAATGCAACCCTGTGAATTTACAACCGTGTAAACATATAGTTTTTGTTTTGCAACGTTAGCAGAAAAGTCATTGCGAGATAATTTGCAGATTGTTATATGTGCGAAGTTTATGCATGTGACAACGGTGCCATTGCCAGAAAAACATTTTATTTGCAACACTGTCTATAACGTATTTTTATTAGCAATCCTGCATATAAATATTTACAAAATATATTGTAAACTAGCTGGACCCGGTCCACTTCGTTGCCCCAGATTTAGATTTCCGATCCCGTCCATTTTTGAAAACAAACGATTTGTCACTTTTGCAAAATTGCCGCCCACTTTTTGCAATTTTTTTTTTCCAAAACCATCTCAGACAAAATAGCTTTCAAACTAAAGAAAAAATTTTTAAATCGGTCCAGTGGTTTAAGCGTCTATAAAACACATACATACAAACATTTTTCCATTTTTATATATATAGATAGATATATGAAATTGTAATGTTTTCTTGCAATCGTCTGAACTGTCAATTCACATGTGCCTAACAATCTGTCATTGTCCGTATTTTTGCAGCACTTTAACAGGGTTGATAACGTTTGCCGATCTGGCAATCGTCTATACTCAGCTTTACACTTTGCTTTGTTTATTTATTTTTGACACTGCAAATCGAAACCTTACCTTAAGGTTGGTTTGTGGGGATATGTGGGTATTTAATGGCAATAATACTCGTATGTTCGGGGGCAACGCTGTCAATTTGATCGTCGGGATCTTCGGGTTCTAAAAAGAGAATCACCTCGGGTAAATTATTTAATTTTAAATTAATTAGGGCGGTATATCCGGATCGGAGGACCAATAAATATCTCGGTATTTACAAATAATTTTACCAGTGTGATGGGGGAGAAATAAAACACAAATAAGTTTTATAGGGTTTTTTAAATTAAAAGAAAACACGGGGGTAATAGTACCTTCGGGTTCGTTTGTTTATTTTTTGGAGTTCAATCGTAAAACTAAAAAGAGAGGGGAGCGCCAACTTCGTTCCCGTCACAAACGTCAACTTATTCTACTTTCTTTTTTCTTTTCTTCGTTATAAAACTTAGGGTTGTATTTATAATTCATTTAACTTAAAACTAACAGGGTGTCCCTTTCCTAGAAAGTTCATCGGCTTTGCAGTTCCCCGGGATATCCCTATGCCCAGGCACCCATATGAGGTGTATATTAAACTGCTCAGCCATCTCGTTTAGAGATCTGCGGCAGTCGAGGGCTGTTTGTGAATTTAGGGATGTTACCTCCAGAGAATTGATGGCAGCCTGGCTGTCCGAGTAAATTACAACGCCAGTGTTGGTTACTATGTTGCGACTCAGCCACTTGGCTACTTCCCATATTGCCATTATTTCGGCTTGATAGACACTGCAGGTAGTCTGTGAGCTATATCCAGACTAAGTTCTTCATAGTGTACTCCGAAGCCAACCTTTTCATCAAGCTTCGAACCATCCGTGTAAAAGTGGAGATGGTTTCTATTACCTGGTATTCTTCCAACCCATTCATCTCTGGCGGGAATCATAGTGATGTAATTTCTCTCGAAGGTGTACACAGTTGGTAAATAGTCCACTCGGTCGGTTACCATAGCACTACACTTTGATATCCTCATGTGACCATAGTTCTTGTACCTCCACATTGATAGGCAGTTTAATCTTATTGCCGCTTTGGTTGCAACTTCTCTCCCACAATATTAATCGGCAGTATATGGAGTAGGGCTTGTAGAGACTCGGTCGCTGTAGTCCTTAAGGCTCCGCTTATGCTCAGGCAGGCAGTTCTCTGAACCTTTGTAAGTAGGTTGGTAATGGTTAGTTTGTCAGTTGCCGTCCACCATACCACAATACCGTATAACAGTATTGGACGAACTACTGCTATATATATCCAGTGGACGATTTTAGGAGAGAGTCCCCACCGCGACCCTACAGCCTTTTTGCAGGAATATAAGGCGACGTTGGCCTTCCCTACACGTTCCAATACGTTAAGTATAAATAACATTTTCCTATCTAGAATTATTCCTAAAAATTTTGCACTTTCAGAAAAGACTAGATCTGTTCCATTTATCCGAGGTGGAGGGTCCACATGTGGGACATTATTCATCCTAGTAAAGAGAACCAATTCTGTCTTGTTGGGGTTAACGCCCAAACCGCTGCTTCTGGACCATCTAGCCAACTTGGACCATCTAGCCAGCTGCTTCTGGACCATCTAGCCAACTTGTTCAGAGCCACCTGTAGGATGTCTCTGAGGACGTTTACGAATCTGCGATTGCCACGTCGTCCGCATATGCCACGACCTTACAGCCACAACCTTCTAGATCTAGCAGGATTTCATTCACCGCTAGGTTCCAAATTAGTGGAGACAGTACTCCTCCTTGTGGGGTCCCTCTGTTTACAAACCTTGTTAGAGTTGTGGACCCAAGACATGCTGTTATGAGTCTTCTGTTGAGCAGACTTTGAATTAGTCTAATCAAACTAGAGTTAACTTTTAGATGTGACAGTGCCGCAATTACTGCATCTCAGTGAATGTTGTTAAAAGCCCCTTCTATGTCAAGAAATGCCACCATGGTGAATTCCTTGAAATGCAGGGACGATTCGATAGTGCTCACAAGTTCGTGCAGGGCTGATTCTGTACACTTCCCCTTATTGTAGGTTTAGGTTAGGGTGGCAGCCGTATTTTTTTACAAACTCACATAGACCAGTATAGGTCCCTAGTGTTACCACGGGCTGAAATGCCCCTCATCGAAACCGACCTGTTTGATATATAAATTTATCGATAGTACGAATATCAGTACTGGAAAGATCTGTTAGGCTGCCTAAAAAGGCCGACCACAGTATGTCCAGTCGTCGTTTACTCAAAGCGGGACAGTCGCAAAGCAAGTGCTCAATGCTCTCCACTTCTTCCTCATCCCCACAGCTTCGGCAGAAGTCATTGGAGTCAATACCCAATCTTTTGGCGTGTTCGCCGATCAAGCAGTGTCCCGTCAGAACCTGTACTAACGTAGACAATCGTTTCCTCTCTAGTGCGAGGAGATATTTTGACCTTCTCAGGTCATACCTTGGCCAGATTTGTCTAGCTACCCTGCAGGTGCCGATTTCTGTCCATCTTTCGTTGGACTGCCTGATTGCCTCTTGCCTATGCCAAAGCTTGCACGTGTATAGTGGCGCACCAATATATGCAAATTCTTCGAGAATTTGTAATATCGTCCCTTTCCTAGCAAGTTCATCGGCTTTGCAGTTCCCCGGGATATCCCTATGCCCAGGCACCCATATGAGGTGTATATTAAACTGCTCAGCCATCTCGTTAAGAGATCTGCGGCAGTCGGGGCTGTTTGTGAATTTAGGGATGTTGCCTCCAGAGAATTGATGGCAGCCTGGCTGTCCGAGTAAATGACAACGCCAGTGTTGGTTATTATGTTGCGACTCAGCCACTTGGCGACTTCCCATATTGCCATTATTTCGGCTTGATAGACACTGCAGGTATGTGGTAGTCTGTGAGCTATATCCAGACTAAGTTCTTCACAGTGTACTCCGAAGCCAACCTTTTCATCAAGCTTCGAACCATCCGTGTAAAAGTGGAGATGGTTTCTATTACCTGGTATTCTGCCGACCCATTCATCTCTGGCGGGAATCATAGTGCACTACACTTTGATATCCTCATGTGACCGTAGTTCTTGTACCTCCACATTGATAGGCAGTTTAATCTTATTGCCGCTTTGTACTCGCAGAGACTCGGTCGCTGTAGTCCTTAATAGACCTCGGATTATATGCAATTGCATATTTTTTTTGCGGATTGATAGACAAATTCTGATTGGAGCAAAATTCGTTTCAAAGAAAAAGGAATCGAAAAGCAGGTGCATATTTTTATTTTTTTTTGCATATTTGTGATATGCAAAAAATGCAAAAAATATGCAAACAAGTTTTTCGATATGAATCAAAAATGCGAAATTTTAGAAGGATATGTCAATACTATTTAAAAAATCATCCAAAAAAAGTACATAAATACGAGTATATGGAAAGCATGGTGTAATTCCAAAGGAAACCGACCCACTTTGAATATTTATGAATTTAGATTTGAATGAAATTTTGCTGGCGTATACTACAAGAAAATACGGAATTATGGCCAAATTCAAAGCAGTTTAGTTTTTTAGGTTGCCAAATTGGTCATCTAAACATTTTTTTTAAATTTTAGCTATTTTGAAGTCGATATAACTTTTTAACTGAATATCAGATTTGAAAGATACTATACAAAAATGCAGTAGTTAATAAAATATTGGACCTTTAATACTATTAGGGTCTGTAAATCAAGGAGGCGGCAATGTAATGGTCTGTGGATGATTTTCCGGTAACGTGGTTGGGCCCCTCTATGCAACAAACGGAATTATGTACAGGTTTATGTACTGCGAAATCTTGGAGAATGCCATGTTTTCCTTTGCTGAGTGGAATGTTGCTCTATTACGGCAATTTCAATACGACAATGATTGAGTTAGAAAGGAAGGAGTTAACATTATGGAGTGGCCAGCTCAACCGTAGACATGAATCCCATTGAAAATATCTGGGAAATTGTCAACAAAGAGATAAATCGAGAAAGCGTAACTGGAAATAAAAAAGTTAATTCAGGCTATTGCAGATGCTTGGAACTCCATAGATACAAAGATAACAACCAATCTTATTGATTCCATGCAAGAAGGGGCAACGCCGTCCTTGATAATAAATGTTTTTCCACAAAATCTTAGTAGAAATGCATAATCCAATCTGTTTTGTCGTGCGAATTTTCGACCTTTCTCTGCAATACATTTTTAATTTAAGCAGCCAAATTGCCAATTTTTTGGTAAATTGATCCAGATTTTTAGATAATAGGTACAATTTTTGGAATATATCATTGACAGTTTTCATACGTTGGCGATTGAACAGAACCCTGCAGCGAAGCGGACCAGTTCATAAGTAGTTCTACACTGGTCCATGAGAATTTATGAACTAGTTCTACATAATACCCTTTGCCCAGCAAGCAACTGTTTCTTTTTACATGGGCTTGTCCTAGGAAGAATAAATTGTCTCCAGCTGCATTCGTTTGGAACAGTTCTGATATAGTTCAGAATGGAATAGTGTAGAATTAATTCTAGGGAACTAGCTCTGATATAGTTCTTCAGGAATATATCTAAACTACTCCAGAACTGCTCCAATTGTTTATATCCGTACTACCCCAGATAGTAGTGTCTGCGCCAATAATCAGCTCGAGCTCGTCAGACGTTGCTTCTTCTACTACCTCCCTGAATAGAGATTGTCGGTATTGCAGCTTCATAAGGAAAGTAACTGGAGACCACCCAGTATATGCGATTACCAATCTCCAGACTAGCAGCTGTTTGGACTTTGCAACTTAAATTAGTCAGGAGAAAAATACTTAGATATTTTCTGGCCAAAATACAGGTTCTTGTAGTGCCAGATTGACATCCACCCCGACAAGGGTGTTATCGAACTCTTCGTCCGTATCATCGGGGAGCATGTCCTCGCCAGATGCGCCACAGAGTCCGGAGACTTCCCTCAGCCCCTCAGTATCTGAAGTAGTGTTTTCATCCTCAGAGAATGACGTTACAGATCTTCTGTTAGAGCCACCAGAAAGTATGGTCGTGTGGACCTCCGCACTTCCAGAAAGCCTTGTATCAACCACGGTCGACGACTCGACTTCCGCAGTGGGAGCTATATCCTGCTTGTATACCTTCAAGACTATAGTCTCGAAACCATATTGCAGCGATTGGGAGGTGGATTCAGCGTTAAGGATCAAATTGTCCTGTCGCTTTTTACCATCCGCCTCACCCACGTTGCTAATTCTCCAATTATGGGTCGGCAAACCAGGATTGGAATCTTTTGTTATCTCTAATGTGTCATCCGAGCTGGAGGGCTCTTCTGTAACCCAGGTGATGGCTCTAGGCTGACTAGGGATGTTGTTTTTTTCCACAACATCCAACTGGGCACCCGGTCACACCTCACCCGCTCGACTCAGAGCAGCATTATACAGATCTACTGATCTGGCATCACCGAAATATGAGAGCCTGATGCCATCCTGCATCTTTGCAGACTGGTGGTTTGCTCGGCATTTCTCTTCGGACATCGAGGTAATGAGCCAAAATGGCGGATTGCACATGGCTCCATTTGTCCTTGAGGATGGATCCATCCTCACTACTTCTGTCTATAACAGCCATCACTAGACTCTCCTTCGAAATTTTGTGCAGTGTAATAAAAACATTACACTGCACAAAATTTCAAGTATTCGTATGTACTGGTATTAATGGGTCGGACACGCGCTGCGAATACCTCATGCAGCGCGTGTCCCTATGTTCCTTATAGGAACGAAAATGGAATCTAAATATGGAATCTTTCTCAAGTGTCAGAGGTCAAAAATACGATCTTTCTCAAATTCTCAGAAAATGTTGCCTAGTATGTGGGAGTAATGACCCACACTATTAAAAAAATTAAATGAAAATTGGTGGCAGGTGTGATGTCAAAGTTCAAAAAATTTATTTTTTTCATCTGTAATGGTTGTTTGAAGTTAATTTTAATGCTACAAAGCATAAGAAATTGAAAATATCATTTCTTAAAGCTTTTTCCACGTACTTTACAAATTCCACATACTAGGAAATGATATTCCACATACTAGGGAACCATTTTCTGAGAATTTAAGAAAGATCTAGTTTTTGACCTGTGGCACTTGAGAAATAAATTTTACGTCATTCGGTCACACCTTTCCAGAATTATCGTAAGCACCATTCAGTCGAACAGACAGACGGACATTAATTAATTCATATTTTTTTAAACCATGGAGACCAATGCTGAAATTTGTAATTTTTTTTTGGGAAAATATTCGTAGCTTCGAAAAATATAACAAAAAAAAAAATTAAGAAAAAAATTCTTAGGGAGGATGTTAAAATCTTTCAAACGGTACTTGTATCATTCAAATCTGATATTCCGCTCAAAAGTTATGTCGACAGCTAAATTTGTAAAAAAAATTTTAGATAACCAACATTGGCCTCCTATCAATTCTAAACCACTATGAAATTGGTCAAACAGTAAAATGCTTTAAGTCCGCATTGTCTTTTAATATACGCGTGCAAAATTGCATCCAAATCTACATATGTAAATATTCAGGGGGTCGGTTTCATTTGGAATTACTTTTCATATATTTAGGCAATTTTTTGAATGATTTGATCACCCATTTTTCATTTTTGTGACACGATTTTTTAAATAGTATTGACATATCCTTCTGATATTTTGCATTTTTGATACATATATCGCCAAAAATTTCTGCATATTTTTGATATGCACTCAAATTATTTAAATTTGAGTGATGAAACGTCTAAATATAAATTTTGGTACAAATCGGATGAAAACTGAAAGATATGCAAACTTCCGAGGTCTAGTCCTTAAGGCTCCGCTTATGCTCAGGTAGGCTGTTCTCTGAACTTTTGTTAGTAGGTTGGTGACGGTTAGTTTTTCAGTTGCCGTCCACCAAACCACAATGCCGTATAACAGTATTGGACGAACTATTGCCATATATATCCAGTGGACGATTTTAGGAGAGAGGCCCCACCGCGACCTTACAGCCTATTTGCAGGAATATAAGGCGACGTTGGCCTTCCTTACACGTTCCAATACGTTAAGTCTAAATAACTGTTTTCTATCTAGAATTTTTCCTAAAAATTTTGCACTTTCAGAAAAGACTAGATCTGTTCCATTTATCCGAGGTGGAGAGTCAATATGTGGGACATTATTCATCTTAGTAAAGAGAACCTATTCTGTGTTGTTTGGGTTTACGCCCAAACCGCAGCTTCTGGCCCATCTAGACAATATGTTCAGAGCCACCTGTAGGATGTCTCTGAGGACGTTTACGAATTTGCCACGTCGTCCGCATATGCTACGAACTTGCAGCCACAACGTTCTAGATCTAGCAGGATTACATTCACCGGTAGGTTCCAAATTAGTTGAGACAGTACTCCTCCTTGTGGGGTCCCTCTGTTTACAAACCTTGTTAGAGTTGTGGACCCAAGACATGCTGCTATGCGTCTTCTGTTAAGCAGACTTTGAATTAGTCTAATCAAACTAGAGTTAACTTTTAGATGTGACAGTGCCGCAATTACAACATATTGCTGTTTTTTATGCATCTGGGATAGCCGTGCTCGCGAAGGTCAAGAAAGAAATGGCCAACAAGAAAACACATTACATTGGGTGAAAACAACATAAAATACACAACTCTCGTCCAAAAAGAAAACATTATTTTGCCACCATTGCATATTAAGATGGGGCTCTTTAAACATTTTGAAAGCCTTAAGGAAAGATGGCAATAGACTCTAATATTTAAAAAGTTTATTTATTTATTTTTATTATTTTATTTTCTTTTAAAAAAATCGAAGAAGGCGTTTTTGATGGGCCTAAAATAAGGAAACTGATGAAAGATGTAAATTTCGAATCATATTTGACGTCTTAAGCTTGTAGTTTCAAATTTCCTTGGATCCAATAAAAGCCCGCAATATGAAACAATGATTAATGATTTGTTAAAAAATGATGAAAAAATTGGTACGAAGTATATTTTTCTATATACACTAAAAAAAAGCGTACTGAAAATCAATGCATTTTTCGTAAAGTTTAAGATTTCGGCAATGATTTCGAGCCAAAGACAATCGCTATAAAAATAAGAAGGTTTTATAGTTAATTTAAAGACGTGAATAGTACTTGTTTTGAGGATGCATTTCATAGAATTAAGAATTTTGGGTAATAAAACTAATTATGTCTTAAAATAAGCACATTTTTGCGTAAATTTAAGTATGGCGCGTGCTTATTTTTAGTAAAATATCATATAATTTAAAACATTATCGTAATGAAATTTAAAATGTTTGTCCTTGATATAAGAATATACTGGTAATTACTTTAAGGCCTACATGAATTTAAATACAGTTTTTTTAAATATGTATGGAAAATTCGTTACATTATATTGATAATAATGTTACTCTTTTAAATGAATCATTTTCTTAGAAATCATTTAATATTCATCGAAAATTCAATAACACAACACTTTATCTTTCTAAATAAATATTTTATTTGTTATATTTTATATTGGAAAATACAAAAAAATATAATACATATTACGGATAACCTTGAACATTTTATAATTTAAAACAATATGTAATTGTATAAAGACAAATCGGCCAACACACTATGAAGTTTGACTTTTATTCGAATATTGTATTGTTATGTATCGATTCTATAGCGGGATTCGTTTCTCTATTTGTTGTCCATGAACAATTTTTATCGGAACCGACCTTAATGATTTTTAACCTAGAATTTGGCTGGAATTTAAATAGAAATTATATAAAACAAATATTATATTATTATATCATATAGTTTGTATGCTCACTCATTTCCTACAATTTGTAAATTTTTAATTCCCCACTGCATTTTTCATATATCCAAATAAAGTTCAATTGCGCGAACTAAAATAAAAATAATTTTAATAGAAATCAAACAGAATGATTTATATACGATAAAGTATTAAAATAAATTTTATCATATAACTGTCACAAAAGGTTGAAAAATAAGAGATATATTCAAATCTGTGGATTATACTTACTTACACTGAAATATTTAGTCACTCTTCTACGACACAAATTCTCATAATAGATCCATACAAAATTTGCTGTACTAAAAGTTAAAAAAAAAATAGTTATGTAAGATATTATTAATAATAGAAACTGATTGTTTTGAAAGTGGCGAAAGTGAAATTTTTCATATAAATTGAGTTATCAAAAATAATTTTCTCAAAAACATGACATTCTTAACCCTGGTGTTAGATTAGCAAATCTGTACGAATCCTAGATTAAGAGTCCATTTGGTCAACATTACATTTTTCATATAAAATGAACATGGAAGACAATAAATTATATTTATTTTTATTCAATACTTCGTGAAAAGAAAGCAGCTTAGTTACAATTATTTTTGAGCAAAAACGCTTATTATTTTGATTTTAGTAAAACAAAAATATCCCTTGGACCAAATTATAAGGCAATATTTATACATACATATATTACCGTTTATAAAGGAAACGGGAGTCGTTGCTGATCATTCGCAGTGAACGGACGTGTTTATCACATAGCGGATAGTTACCAGTACCTATTACGCAATAGCAAAAATCTGTACAAAGTCTGTAAGGTCTACATCGTAGTACCTATTACGGTCTACTACAGACAAAATAAAAATAAATTCTCTTGACGGGGATGCCTTCGTGTTCCGATGGAGCGCGGTTCCCCAATCGTCCGACTGTCCGTCCGTTGGTCTTGGCCAAAGCCGACCACACCAAAAATGGTGAAAATCTCCCCAAGTACTCACAACAGGTGGTGCGGTGAGGGGGAAACGTCATGTCCGACCGTCAAAACGGAAGCACAATGAGCATCGGGTAGCGCTCAGAGTTTTGACGAAGTTGGCGGCTGTTGAGGTTTCGGCTCTTAACGAAAAACAAAAAGAGTCACTTACCTGGGCTAAAGGCGTCATAGATGCTTCTAAGGCCAATGAGTCGGCTGAAAGAGCCACAAATTCAGCTGTGTTAACGGCTAATAAAGTAAAACGAATCAGATCACCTGATGAACCCCTGCCTTCGAAAAAGGCAAGAGGCCCTAATGTCACCATCAACAGGACACTCACCAAGCCCTTCAATGAAGTGGCGAAGGAGAGTCTAGTGATGGCTGTTATAGACAGAAGTAGTGAGGATGGATCCATCCTCAAGGACAAATGGAGTCATGTACAATCAGCCATTATGGCTCATTACCTCGATGTCCGTAGAGAAATGCCGGGCAAACCACCAATCTGCAACGATGCAGGATGGCATCAGGGGAGAGTAAAGCTCTTATATTTCGGTGATGCCAGATCAGTAGACCTGTATAAGGCTGCTCTGAGTCGAGCGGGGGAGGTGTGGCCGGGTGCCCAGTTGAATGTTGTAGAAAAAAACAACATCCCTAGTCACCCTAGAGCCATCACCTGGGTTACAGAAGAGCCCTCCAACCTGGCTGACATCTTAGAAATAATAAAAGATTCCAATCCTGGTCTGCCGGCCCATAATTGGAGAATCAGCAAGGTGGGTGAGGCGGATGGTAAAAAGCGGCAGGTCAATCTTATCCTAAACGCTGAATCCACCTCCCATATACAAAGTGCGAGTGCAACCCTACAATATGGCTTCGAGACTATAGTCTTGAAGATATACAAGCAGGATATAGCTCCCACTGCAGAAGGTGAGTCGTCCACCGTGGCACTTTCTGGAAGTGCGGAGGTACCCACGCCTATTATTTCTGGTGACTCCAACTCTAACAGAAGATCTGTAACGCCCTTCTCTGAGGACAAAATCTCTACTTCGGACACAGAGAGGCTGAGGGGAGTCTCCGGACTCTTTGACGCATCTGGCGGGGACATGCTTCTCGACGATACGGACGAAGAGTTCGATAACACCCTTGTCGGGGTGGATGTTAATCTGTCAATTACCAATGATGGTAAGAATTCTACAGATTAACCTCCATCACGCTAGACATCGTCCTGATACAGGAGCCCTACGTAGTGGGAGGAAGGGTGTGCGGTATTAGGACACCCAACTTTAAACTGCTTGTGGCCAACTGTGAAGGCACTCCAAGAACCTGCATTTTGGCCAGGAAAGATCTAAGTATCTTTCTCCTGACTAATTTAAGTGGTAAAGACCAAACAGCTGCTAGCCTGGAGATCGGTAATCGCATATATTGGGTGGTCTCCAGCTACTTGCCTTATGAATCTGTAGTACCGACTGCTCTATTCAGGGAAGTAGTAGAAGAAGCAACGTCTGACGAGCTCGAGCTGATTATTGGCGCAGACACGAACGCTCATCATACTATCTGGGTTAGTACGGATATAAACAATAGGGGTGATTCGCTTCTTGACTTTATTCTAACTACCAACCTTAGTATTTGTAACATAGGTAATAAACCGACCTTCACAACTAAAGACAGACAAGAAGTACTCGACGTAACGTTTGCTACTGACCGGCTGTCAGACAAAATTATTGGGTGGAATGTGCTGGACGACCACTCATTCTCAGATCACCATTATATTGAGTTCAAACTCGAGGAAAAAGCGCCTAAACCCGCCGTCCACAGAAATGTAAGGAAGACAAAGTGGCATCTGTATGAGAAGAATTTCAAGAAAGTCCTCAACTTTAAACTTCTGTACGAACCGAATGACAAAGCCGGTCTGGATAATCTTTTCGATCATATCACCATATCATTCAATAGATCCCTTGAAGAAGCCTGTCCAAAAACAAGGTACAAGGGTAAAACTAAACCCCAATGGTGGACTTCTGAGCTAACGGCTATGAAAAAGACCTGCAACAAGCTATTCAATAAGGCTAAATCTACAGGGGTCGCTAATGATTGGGATGCCTATAAAGAGCAACTCAAGATCTATAAGAAGGAGCTTAGAAAGGCGCAAAGGCGCTCTTGGTATACCTTCTGTGGTGAAGTGGAAAAGGTCTCCGACGCCGCTAGGCTGAGGAAGATATTATCTGCTTCACCCTGTACAGTGGGATATTTACAGGATGAGGCAAATAACTGGACCAAAAACAGCGAGCAGTCGCTCAATGTACTGCTCGACACACATTTCCCGGGGAACTCTGTAAAAGAACCCGAGGATCAGCAGGACCAACAAGAGTGCGAGTGGACTGCGAGCGTCGCTAGCTTCTTGACTGAGAGATCCAGAATAAGCTGGGCTATTAACAGCTTTGAGCCCTTCAAGTCACCTGGACCAGATGGCATCACTCCAGCAGAAATGCAGAAAATGTTAAAGCACATTATCCCCTTGCTGGAGAAAATTTATGTAGGCTGTATCAGGCTTTCATACGTCCCGAATCGATGGAGGGATACCAAAGTGGTATTCATACCTAAAGCGGGAAAGATATCACACACTAGACCAAAAGACTTCAGACCAATTAGCCTATCCTCCTTCCTATTGAAAGGTCTGGAAAGACTTTTAGATCATTTCATTAGGGAAAACCTGGATACAAAACTCCTGTCGGGGAACCAACATGCTTACAATAAGGGCAAGTCTACAGAATCAGCCCTGCACGAACTTGTGAGCACTATCGAATCGTCCCTGCATTTCAAGGAATTCACTATGGTGGCATTTCTTGACATAGAAGGGGCTTTTAACAACATTCGCTCAGATGCGGTAATTGCGGCACTCTCACATCTAAAAGTTAACACTAGTTTGATTAGACTAATTCAAAGTCTGCTCACCAGAAGACGCATAACAGCATGTCTAGGGTCCACAACTCTAACAAGGTATGTAAACAGAGGGACCCCGCAAGGAGGAGTATTGTGTCCACTAATTTGGAACCTAGCGGTGAATGAAATCCTGCTAGATCTAGAACGTTGTGGCTGCAAGGTCGTGGCATATGCCGACGACGTGGCAAATTCGTAAACGTCCTCAGAGACATCCTACAGGTGGCTCTGAACAAGTTGGCTAGATGGGCCAGAAGCAGCGGTTTGGGCGTTAACCCCAACAAGACAGAATTGGTTCTTTTTACTAGGATGAATAATGTCCCACGTGTGGACCCTCCACCTCGGATAAATGGAACAGATCTAGTCTTTTCTGAAAGTGCAAAATTTTTAGGAATTATTCTAGATAGGAAAATGTTATTTAGACTTAACGTATTGGAACGTGTAAGGAAGGCCAACGTCGCCTTATATTCCTGCAAAAAGGCTGTAAGGTCGCGGTGGGGACTCTCTCCTAAAATCGTCCACTGGATATATATAGCAGTAGTTCGTCCTATACTGCTATACGGCATTGTGGTATGGAGGACGGCAACTGACAAACTAACCATTACCAACCTACTAACAAAGGTTCAGAGAACTGCCTGCCTGAGCATAAGCGGAGCCTTAAGGACTACAGCGACCGAGTCTCTACAAGCCCTACTCCATATACTGCCGATTAATATTGTGGCGAGAGAAGTTGCAACCAAAGCGGCAATAAGATTAAACTGCCTATCAATGTGGAGGTACTAGAACTATGGTCACATGAGGATATCAAAGTGTAGTGCTATGGTAACCGACCGAGTGGACTATATACCAACTGTGTACACCTTCGAGAGATATTACATCACTATGATTCCCGCCAGAGATGAATGGGTCGGCAGAATACCAGGTAATAGAAACCATCTCCACTTTTACACGGATGATTCGAAGCTTGATGAAAAGGTTGGCTTCGAAGTACACTGTGAAGAACTTAGTCTGGATATAGCTCACAGACTACCAGATACCTGCAGTGTCTATCAAGCCGAAATAATGGCAATATGGGAAGTCGCCAAGTGGCTGAGTCGCAACATAGTAACCAACACTGGCGTTGTCATTTACTCGGACAGCCAGGCTGCCATCAATTCTCTGGAGGCAACATCCCTAAATTCACAAACAGCCCTCGACTGCCGCTGATCTCTTAACGAGATGGCTGAGCAGTTTAATATACACCTCATATGGGTGCCTGGGCATAGGGATATCCCGGGGAACTGCAAAGCCGATGAACTTGCTAGGAAAGGGACGACATTTAAAATTCTCGAAGAATTTGCATATATTGGTGCGCCACTATCCACGTGCAAGCTTTGGCTTAGGCAAGAGGCAATCAGGCAGTCCAACGAGAGATGGACAGAAATCGGCACCTGCAGGGTAGCTAGACAAATCTGGCCACGGTATGACCTGAGAAGGTCAAAATATCTCCTCGCACTAGAGAGGAAACGATTGTCTACGTTAGTACAGGTTCTGACGGGACACTGCTTGATCGGCGAACACGCCAAAAGATTGGGTATTGACTCCAATGACTTCTGCCGAAGCTGTGGAGATGAGGAAGAAGTGGAGAGCATTGAGCACTTGCTTTGCGACTGCCCCGCTTTGAGTAAACGACGACTGGACATACTGGGGTCGGCCTTTATAGGCAGCCTAACAGATCTTTCCAGTACTGATATTCGTACTATCGATAAATTTATATATCAAACAGGTTGGTTTCGATGAGGGGCTTTTCAGCCCGTGGTAACACGAGGGACCTAAACTGGTCTATGTGAGCTTGTAAAAAAAATACGGCTGCCACCCTAACCTAACCTAACCTAACCTAAGGAAACGATACAAAAATTGGACCAAGTGGGCCTAATCTAACAGCAGGTTTAATTATGAAGTAATTATGAACACGAAATCAAGAAAAAATTTAAACTAAAATTCAAAAAAGGAAAACATCTTTTTAAATAAATTATATTTGGAAAACTTTTTAACAATAACTTTGTTTGTGTGAAAACATGTATTTTATATGTGAACGTCAGTTCGCAAATATATTTGGTTCTAATGCCGTAATATATGCGTTCCAAATTAAATTTCTTGATTTTTCAAATAAAATATATTTGTTCAGAAATACATAATACTTACAAATATTGTTTCCAAATCTATTGTTTCCAAATCTCACTTATTTGTTGTAATTTATAAATGGCATTCAGCACTGCATTTTTCATATATCCATCACATTTACCTTCAAATATTGCGTGATCTAAAATTAAAATAATTACATTTTTTCTGAAAATAAATCAAATAAAATTATCTATAAATAAAAATTCAAATAAATTTTATCATATCACAATTGGAAAACGCTGAAAACTAAGAGAAATATTTCAGCCGTTCATATACGTTACGTTGAAATATTTTGTAAAATTTGCCACTCTTCTCACAAAAGAACCATTCTAAAATTGTTTTACTAAAAAATTAAAAAAAGATAGTTATATGTATGTATAACATATTATTAATAATAAATTTCTATATTGCCACAAATAATTCTACATTTCTGCATTATGCGCTTGTATTTTTAATAAATAAATACTTTCAATTAAAATGTGTTTTGTTAATTTTGTAATTGCCAATAAGATGTTTATTTCAGGATAATAACGTTATTTTTCACGTTCCTAAACAATTTCCCATTGTCTCTTTCAGTATTACAAAATCTATTACTCACATTTTTATCATTCATTTGGCACAAATCTCTTCACAGGACTTACAAACAATATCTCCTTCAAAAACGCATGTACATACATCGCCATAAATAACATACAGCAAAAATAACTATGACACACGCACTCCCTTATCACAGAGATCGATGGTGACGCCGACGGCATACCCACATGCATACACACGTGTACACGTCGGTTTCATTTGTTGTTGTTGCTATGCTTTAGCAAAAATAACTGTTAACAGCCCATATTAAAATTATTTTCGGTGCAATATGCACGTATGTATGCACGTCTACTTACACATTCACAGCAATCAAATTTTTTCACAATCCGCGTCCCGAAAACAGACAACCGTTTCCTTCCATCGCTTGTAAATAACTGACGATTTAAAAGAAAACGAACAACAGAACTGTTCTCTATTTTCTCTTCTAGCATTCCATAATTGATTCACACATTACCAAACAAAACTGATTCTCCGAGCGAGAGAGGGAGGGAGAGATTGTATAATTCTCTCGTATGTATTCTTAAAATTAATGACAATAGTCATAAAATTTATTACCAAGAAAGAAATATTACTTAAAATAATGCGGATTGTCACAAAAATTATGATTTTTTTCTTTCTTTTTTTCTTGCGTACATCTAAAGAAGCGCGTACACAAAACTAATGATTAGATAGTCATTAATTCAAATTAAAAAAACTTTGTATTAAGGAAAATTTCGTAAAAAACGTGGAAATTTTCATTATTTTAATGAAAATTTTCATTGAATTGATGCCGAGGTAGCATACTTAATATAAGAATGTGTCATCATTAGTTTTATTACTATTTTTTTTCAGTGTATATGTATATAACACATATATATGTATTCATGTAACTTATTTTCATGTAACTTACATGTTTTCCAACTGGTGTAAATATGTCCCTCAAAATTCATTTCTTGCATTCTCATTTAAACTTTTTAACCGAGAATCTTGGCGACGTAAGTGACGAACATGGCGAAAGGTTTCACCAAGAAATGAAGTCTATCGAGCGGCGTTACCAAGGGCACTGGGATGAAAGAATGATGGGAGATTTTATTTGATTCCTCATTAGAGAAACCGATTCCGACATCTACAAACGTCAACAAAGAACTCAAATGTACTTAATACAAATAAAAGTAACAAATGAAATCGCTATTTAAAAAGAAATTTAAAAAAAAGATTTTTTGAAATTCTCATACCTCTACCAAAAGGGCTATAATTTCTACATTTATTCGTAGATTTTTTTCAAATAGGCATAATTTTCTTAGCTAGGATGCAAACTTTTAAAAAATAAAATAAAATATTTTTTTCCGATTTTTTTTCTATTTTTTATACTTTTTTTCTTCCCAGGATTTTTTTTTAAAATTCTACTTTTTCCAGTTTCTTTAATGACTGTTACTAAACCACTGTTTCTAAGTGAAAGAGATATTTCCAACATTGGTAGCCCACATTAATAGCTTCAATTTAACGTATAAGTCGACCTTATCGGGCATATACTCCAAAAATTATACTGCAAATACTAAGGGTACTTTGACGATAAAAGAATTTTTAATAAAAATTTTTTTAAAAAAAAATTTATCCATAAAAAAATTTGTGGTTTTGATTTTATATAACAGTATGCCACAATCTATACAAAAAATAAGATTTAGTTGGGACACAAAAAAAAATTTTTTTGTTGCATAGTGATATTAAAGAAAAAATTTAAATCAAAATGAGCATTTTAAATAATTTGTCATTTGTAGCAGAATGGAAATATCTGAGTATAGAGGGGTCCTTACAGGATCTAACACACTTTTAATTTGTTATGAACAATAAAGAATTATGTAATTCCGAAATATTTTGTTTTCATATTTATTGGGCAGTTTTCTTAGTAAAAGAATTACATGGTTTTCCTTAAAGGAAAACGTTTTCACTTGGCTTATGTGTTTTATTTTTTTTTTGACGCTGCATTATACGTTCAGACACAATCCATCGAATGGTTCATACGCTTGAGCTCGATGACCTACAAGTACATTGTGTTTTGAGTAACAGAGCTGTAATAACATACATTTTCCCTCTTCTTTGTTTATGAATGGGATTGACGTGTTCTATTTATCCTTAAGATCATTGACTTGTCATATGAAATTTTTGTTTAACTTATTTCCTTTCTTGGTATAGTATCGTCGATCGCTATTTTATTTTCTAGTATTCGTTGAATTACTATTTTTCTTCTAGATGTGAGTAATTATATTGGAGTGTTGGATTTAGTGTGTCTTAAACCCCAGACGGATTAACATCCCATCTCAACCAACTAGATAATTTACTTCAAGCATATTCAATAATTAAAAAATAAAAGAAAAATGGCTGCCAACGCGTGTATGTTTTGCAACGAAGTTTTCAGTGCAATGAGGTTTTACGTGCAACATATGAAAAAGCATTGCCCAACGTACAATGTATTCATTCAAAATGCATACGCAATGAGATATCATCAAAAGCTTTGTAATAAAGCTCGTACAAGCTAAATTATTTACAATTAATTACCCACAACAACAACATCAGAATCAAAACTATTACCAGTACGCACAACATAATTAAATTATACAACAACAAAATACAAATGAAGTTCCAAATCGCCAACAACAGCAGATTGATTACCAGAATGCGCAACCTCAGCCAAATATTCAAAATTATGACACATATTACCATAATCAATCCCATCAAGCCGTTCTTCAACCCCATCTAGCCGTTCTGCAGCAACATGAACCCCAAACATGGACCGCCCTACAGAATACCCACCAAAGGCAAGATATGACAACTTGTAACACTAGTCATTTAGGACAAATTTATAATCTTTCGCTACATGAGAAACCAACATACTCCGGTCATTCTCTTGTCGATAAAAATGGAAAACCATGCGAATTTTGTGAAGACTGCAATTGACCTGTTCAAGTAAAGCATATTCATGAGCGTACACACGAGCATGAGACGGTAGTCAAGAGGAAACTTAGCGAGCATATCAACGTCATAAAAAGCTCATTCGCCAAACGTATTGCCATTTATGAATATGTTAATTCGAAAAATATTCTTCGTCCAGAAGATTTTTTATTGGAGGCGAAGCAGTCTTTAAGTAAACTGTTAACATTAAAATTGGTTAAACATAGGACACTCATATAAATTTAATGCTGCTTCAGGAAGATCAACATTTCCACTACATTTTAATAAAAGATATGACAAGGTATTAAAAGTAGTTATACCCTCACTTTAGTGTGACGAGGGTATATATCATTTGCTACGGAAAAAAGTGTAACACATCGAAGGAGTGATCTAAGACCCTAAGTATGTTCGGAGGAAATCCGTTTTGGGTCATTTTAAGTCGAATGAGCAATTTCCGTCCGTCTGTCTGTCTGTCTGTCTGTCTGTCTGCTGGCTGGTGCGCACGATAACTCACGAAAGGAGTAACCGATTGACTTCAAATTTGGTATGTGGAAATATTTTGATCTATCTCCGGATGAGTTCGAAGATGGGCCATATTGGTCTACTCCTTCTGGTACCTCCCACACAAAGGGTTAAAATTTAGTGAAATATTGATTCTTTAATAACTTCTATACTACTTATTCGAATCTTTTGAAATTCTGCACATAATATTAGTATATAAGTCGCTATTAACTCGAGAAAAATGGGTGAAGTTGGCATGCCCCTTTTGGTACCTCCCACACAAATGGACCATTTTGCATCAAAATTTAACTGCTTATAACTTTAATACAAGTGCATAAAAATGCTTGAAATTTTCTACAGTATAATGTTTTTGTAGCGCCTATAGTCCGGTAAAAAATGGGCATTATCGTACAGCCCCTTTTGGTACCTCCCACACAAATGGACCGTTTCGTACCAAAAGTAAACGGCTTGTAACTTAAATACCGTTGCATACAAATACTTGAAATTTTGTACAGTGTAATGCTGTTATAGTGCCTATAGTCCTGTAAAAAGTGGGCGTTATCACCCCGCCCCTTTTTGTACCTCCCACACAAAATGACCAAATCATACCAAAATTACATAGCTCGTAACTTTAATATAGCATGCACATAAACGCTTATAGTTCAGCACAATGCAATGTATTTAAGAATGTACTGTTTACCGAAAAATATGTGTATTTGGAAAACCCCTTCTGGTACCTCCCACACAAATTGACAGATTTATTGGTGTAATGTTATATATTACATTACTCACAAAGTGAGGGTATACCTTAGTCGGTTTACCCGACTGAAACTTTCTTACTTGTTTTATTAGTATATACATGAAAACTAATGTTTTTTCTTTCTTTTCAGACTTCTAAGAAGACAATTAACTAAAAATGCAAGTAATCTGTTTGTATGTAATGGGTGTATACAACATTTCACTTCTGCAAAAACATATTCGCAACACAAACGAGAATGTGGATGCATTGTGACTAATTTACCCAGTGAAGATAAGGCTTTTCTAAAATTCAAGAATTACGAGAGAAAGCTTCGAGGGGAAAACTCAGGTATTGATAAAACATATTCCATGTGCATTCAGTTACACAATAAAATGTAGTTTTAATAGTAGTCTAAATAAGTTTATTAAGTATACAGATTTATGGCTGCCAGCTTAGACGTGTTGGCAAACAATTTACCTAGAGAGGGTCTAAAAACAGTTCGGGAGCACTTTCCATTAGATTTCGAATTTAATCTTATGCAGAGGAAGGGAGTATTTCCATACGATTATATATCTTCATTTAATAAATTGTCTGAAAATAAACTACCTTCGTGACAAGACTTTTTTAACAACTTGACCAACACGAAATGTTCTAAAAGCGATTATAAACACGCTTAAGATGTTTGGTCAAATTTTGGTTGTCAAACTCTCAAAGATTATATGGAGTTATATCTAAAGACTGACGTACTACTATTAGCAGATATTTTTGAAAATTTTAGGAATTTATGCATTGAGGTTCATGAGCTAGACCCATATCAATATTATACAGCACCGTCTCTTTCATGGGACGCTATGTTCCTGTATACAAAGATTGAGGTGCACCTTCTGACGGATATAAATATGTGTAGTTTCTGTAAGAATGCAATAAGAGAAGGGATTGTTCCGTGTTCAAAAAGACACTCTATTGCAAATACTCCAGGAATGGCTAATTATGATCCAAACAAGCCTATTATAAATATTTATTATTTAGATGTTAACAACCTTTATGGGGAAGCAATGAGTCAATATCTCCCAGTTAAAAATTTTAAATGGGTTGAAGGCGATGAATTTAAAAAATTATGTAATTTAAAATTTACAGAAAGTGTACCTGACGATTCACAAATCGGTTACATTTTCAGTGTCGATTTGGAATACCAAGTTGAAAAACATGAGGAACATAATGATCTCCCCTTCTGTGCAGAAAATAAGAGGGTTGGGGGTTCAAAGTTCAATAAGTTAGTCACCGATTTCAGTGACAAAAAATCATATACAATTCATCATAGAACACTCAAACAATGTTTAGAAAATGGGTTGAAATTGAAAAAAGTAAACCGCATCCGTTCTTTTACGCAAGATAATTGGCTTAAAAAATATATAACGAAAAATAACGATCTTATAAAGCAAGCGAAAAATACGTTTGAAAAACATTTTTATAAACTTTTAAATAACGCTGTATATAGAAAAACCATGGAGAATGTTGATAAAAGAAGGGATATTCAAATTGTTAAACACTGAGATAGAACAAACTGTAACAAGTTAGGTGCAAAAGATTTATTATGTAAACCTAATTGTAATAGTTTAGCACACTTTTCTGAGAAAATGGTTGCTATAGAGCTGAATAGAGTCACCATTTTACGATAAACCATTATATTTAGGGTTTTGTATTTTAGAGCTATCTAAGTGGGTGATGTATGATTTCTTTTATGATTTTCTTAAGCAGAGATTTGGTGATAGTTTTTGTCTGAATTATATGGATACTGACTCATTCATATTAACATTTTATGGAGTAAATTTATTCAAAGACATATCCACAGAAGATTTAAAGATGCGTTTTGATACATCCGATTTCCAGCCGGACAATCAAGATGGTATACCTCTTGTAATAAAAAATCTCCTAATGAAATTCCCGATTTTTAACTTATAATTTGTAACTAATTAAGAAATATTATGTTTATGATTTTGTAAATAAATAATAAAAAAGACTCAGATTTCCAATGTAAATAATATGTTTTTTTATTTTTAACAGTGGGTTGTTGGTAAGTAATATATGTACATTTCATTTACATTTAAAATTTTTTCTCTAACAATGCCAGTCAACGGATTGTTTCCACTAAGCGATCGTGAATAATTAGACAGTATGCTGATGTATTTTGATGTGCTTGTCTCAAACTGTATCTTCAAATCAATCGGGCCACTCTTAACAGCTTCATTCTGTTTGCTAACATCGATTACAGCAACTGGGTTTTCCTTGAAATTTCCAAAGAAGAGCAATGGTTGAGGGATAAATATCTGAATTCATGTGTACTTTTATATTACTCAAATCACAGTGTACAAGTTTATTTTCTTTCTCGAAAACTACAACGACATATCGTAGCCTCTCGCGGTTGGTTCCACCAGCAAATGTGGGATTAAAATAACAGTCCCAGCAACGGAAAGCTATTGGTAGCGATTTCCCATCCTTGATAATCTTCAAAAAGTATATAGTCGGCCAAATGAATATGATGAACTTTCCATACAATATTTGCAATTGTTAAACGAATATCTTCCTTTGAGTTAGTCGAATAGCATGCGTTGCTATCACTGGCGCTACGCAAAAGTATTAGATCATGTTTACTATTACATAGTACTTTGTTAAAGTCCTCAGCAAAGCCAAGAAGACGGTTTACAGGTATGCAGAAATTGAAAGAAGTTCTCGATAAATCTCCATCTGTATTCCAGCCGGCATTACACATCAAATACTTTCAGATTCATTTAGAGAAATGTAATTTTTAATTAATGTCATTCAATTCATAACGAATTTCGTCAAACATGTATCCCACACAATTATTTTTCAGTCGGACACGTGAAGTTTTTTCCTCACTTCCGGTTTTCACATGACCCTCAATGTACAAGTAGCTCTCAGACGGTAGAATATACAGATCTTGGCTTTGAATACTTATTCGTATCTCGTCATTGTTTTTATATGAATGTATGGGACATAGCTGTGGTTGTCCTTCTTCACAATTGCTTCGTCTGACAAAGGTTTTTCGGTAATATTTAGGATACTAGACATGTTGCTTAATTTTCAGTTTAAGTAGTTTTAAAATTTTTTTATTTTCTTTTGCTAGGGACGGTCTTGTTGGTTTGACAGGTTGCAGAGGAATGTTTACAACATTCTGTTTATATTAATATTTATTATAAATTATCATATTTATCTCGGTCTAAGGTGAATTCTAAGGGTGATTTCTTTATCACGTAAGTTAATTAAACGTCCTTCTTGATCCAAAATTCGTACATCAAGGCAACTGATTACACTATGCAACAAAAAAAATTTTTTTTTTGTGTCCTAGACCTAAAAAATATTTTTTTGTATAGATTGTGGCATACTGTTATATAAAATCAAAACCAACAATTTTTTTGTGGATTTTTTTAAAAATTGTTTATTAAATATGCTATTATCGTCGAAGGTACCCTTAGTATTTGCACAATAATTTTTGGAGTATATGCCCGATCAGGTCGACTTATAAGTTAAATTGAAGCTATTAATGTGGGCTACCAAAGTTGGAAATTTCTCTTTCACTTAGAAACAGTGGTTTAGTAACAGTAATTAAACAAACTGGAAAAAGTAGATTTAAAACCAGTAAGGAAAGGCTAAAGTCGGGCGGTGCCGACTATATAATACCCTACACCACCCTCGTAATATTGAATAACTCTGATAAATAAATTTTTGTAATTCATGTATAAATTGTTTACATAAATTTACTTTTGGGACATTTTATACTTAAATAATACCCTGTACCACAGTGTGGTGTAGGGTATAAAAACGATTGAATCTAAAGAGCCAAATCGGATGAAACATATATATGGGAGCTATAGCTAAATCTTTACCGATTTTCTTCAAATTGGGCAATGTTGGTTCTTGAATGAAGAAACTCTACCATTCTAAATTTTAAAACGATTGGATGTAAAATACAGCTTTTATAGGACTAAAGGGCCAAATCGGACGAAACATATATATGGGAGCTATAGCTAAATCTTAACCGATTTTCTTCAAATTCGGTAGTGTTGGTTCATGGATCAAGAAACTCTACCATTCTAAATTTCAAAAGGATTGGATGTAAAATACAGCTTCTACAGGACTAAATAGCAAAATCGGATGAAACATATATATGGGAGCTATAGCTAAATCTTAACCGATTTTCTTCAAATTCGGTAGTGTTGGTTCATGGATCAAGAAACTTTACCATTCTAAATTTCAAAACGATTGGATGTAAAATACAGCTTCTACAGGACTAAAAAATCGGACGAAACATATATATGGGAGATATAGCTAAATCTTAACCGATTTTCTTCAAATTCAGCAATGTTGGTTCATGGATCAAGAAACTCTACCATTCTAAATTTCAAAACGATCGGATGTAAAATACAGCTTCTATAGGACTAAAGGGCCAAATCGGGCGAAACATATATATGGGAGCTATAGCTAAATCTTAACCGATTTTCTTCAAATTCTTCAATGTTGGTTCATGGATCAAGAAACTCTACCATTCTAAATTTCAAAACGATCGGATGTAAAATACAGCTTCTATAGGACTAAAGGGCCAAATCGGACGAAACATATATATGGGAGCTATAGCTAAATCTTAACCGATTTTCTTCAAATTCGGCAATGATGGTTCATGGATCAATAAACTCTACCATTCTATATTTCAAAACGATCGGATGTAAAATACAGCTTCTATAGGACTAAAGGACCAAATCGGACGAAAGATATATATGGGAGCTATATCTAAATCTGAACCGATTTTCTTCAAATTCGCCAATGTTGGTTCATGGATCAAGAAACTCTACCATTCTAAATGATCGGATGTAAAATACAGCTTCTATAGGACTAAAAGGCCAAATTGGACGAAACATATATATGGGAGCTATAGCTAAATCTTATCCGATTTTCTTCAAATTCGGCAATGTTGGTTCATGGATCAAGAAACTCTACCATTCTAAATTTCAAAACGATCGGATGTAAAATACAGCTTCTATAGGACTAAAGGGCCAAATCGGACGAAAGATATATATGGGAGCTATATCTAAATCTGAACCGATTTCAACCAAATTCAATAGCGATCTTAACAGCCGCGAAATACTCTAAACTGCAAAATTGCAGAACGATCGGAGTGAAATTGCGACCTGTAGTCGACGAACAACTTTACATGGACAGACGGACGCACGGACAGACAGACATCGTTAAATCGACTCATCTAGTGATTCTGAGTCGATCGGTATACTTTAAGGTGGGTCTATCTGTGTTATTTTCAGGTGTTACAAACATCTGCCGTGAAACAAACTTATAATACCCTGTACCACAGTGTGGTGTAGGGTATAAAAAAAAACAAAAATCCTGGGTCGAAAAAAACATAAAAAATAGAAATAAAATATTTTATTTTATTTTTTAAAAGTTTGCATCCTAGCGAAGAAAATAATGCCTATTTGAAAAGATCTACGAATAAATGTAGAAATTTTAGCCCTTTTGGTAGAGGTAAGAGAATTTCAAAAAATCTTTTTTTTTAGTTTCAGCTTAAATAGCGATTTTATTTAGGGCCTGTTTCTGTAACTATTTTTCGTTCGTCTACAGCGAACGATCAAAAATCACTCAATTATTCCGAGAAATCTATAAATCACAGAAGTTTATAATTCGTTGTGTCTGTAGAAAATCATGTAAAAAGCTTGTTCCTAAAATATTTCTAACCTGCGTTTTATATAACTCAAGTAATAGCTGAGAGAAATTTGATCGTTCGCCGTTGACGAACGAAAATAAGTTACAGAAACAGGCCCTTATATTATGTACATTTGAGTTTATTTACATGTACAAGTTTCATTAGAAGTAATTGTGAGTTCTTTATTGACGTTTGTAGATTTCGAAATCGGTTTCTCTAATGAGGAACCAAATATAATCTCCCATCATTCTTTCATCCCAGTGCCCTTGGTAACACCGCTCGATGGACTTCATTTCTTGGTGAAACCTTTCGCCATGTTCGTCGCCAAGATTCTCGGGGAAAAGTTTAAATGAAAATGCAAGAAATGGATTTTTAGGGACATATTTACCCCTGTTGGAATACATAAAACGAAAAATAAGTTAGAAGAATACATACATATGTGTTATATACATAAATATAGAAAAATGTATTTCTTACCATTTTTTTCATAATTTTTCAACAAATCATTAATCATTGTTTCATATTGCGGGCTTTTTTTGGATCCAAAGAAATTTGAAACCACAAGCTTAAACGATCTCCATGCTGCAATTTCATCTGACGTCAAATATGATTCGAAATTTACATCTTTCATCAGTTTCCTTATTTTAGGCCCATCAAAAACGCTTTCTTCGATTTTTTGAAAAGAAAGACTTTTAAATAAACTTTTTAATTATGAGAGTGAATTGCCATCTTTCCTTAAGGCTTTTACAAAATTTTTAAAGAGCCCCAGCTTAATATGCAGTTGTGGCAAAATATCGGCTATCCCAGAGGCATAACATACCAACTACTTTTAAATCGCAACAAACTTTCTTTACTGCTGTCAACAAGTAACCGCCATTCCTTTGAATTGTATGTTTGATTAAGTTCCTCGAACAAACCGGGAATGTCCTTGCAAAAGCATCTGTTATCCACAGTTGTATAAAATTGTTTTAAAGGTATATCACGGGCTCTATAACATGATATGTTAACATCTGGGGCCAAAATATTGTAGTAGTAGTTCTGCCTTATCTTTGGTCAGTTCCAAATCTCTCACTAGGTCAATGAGTTGAAACTGTGTTAAAAGCTATGACTTCTGACTCAAACTTGAATCGCTCAGAGTTGAGTACTCAGTTGAACTTGATGATGTTTCCTTTATTAGGCTGTTAGCTATACTTGGACACTTCCTACTCCAATCTATTAACTTAGACATAAATAGCAGTCCGTATCGTTAATGAATGGTTGTCTCCAAATCATTGGCATTCCAAATTGCACGTGAAGTCTAAAATTAAAACGTTTTATTCCACAAAACATTGTAATACATTAATTTTAAAGTACTTACCGCATTCTTCCAGCCAGCCATTGCTGGCAGAGAATATAGAAAAACTCATTGATTCGGCGATCTTTAAAGCCTTTTCCTTAATGGCATTACCGTCTATTGCTACGTTTTTGCTATTTGACAATTTTATCCACATGACTAATCTTCGTTCTAAATCCGGAAATTCGCCTTTCTTAAATTTTTTACATTTTCCATGTCCTTCAAAAGCAGCTTCTACTATGGAATCACTGTGTTTTAATATTCGCGATATTGTAGATCGCGGAACGTCAAAAGTTTTCTGAAGTTCTGCTTGGGATTTTCCCTTTTGAAATTCATTAACAATTTTCAATTTGTCGCTAACATTCAGGATTTTAATTTTTCGCTTAGACATGCTGACTTCTGCGACGATGTACTTTGCCACACTGCCAAATGAGTTCTAAAAAAGTACAAAAAACATAAAAAATCTTCTCTGCTGCAACTGCGCTTTTTCGTCTAACGGAACTTTTTGAGATTTGAGAAAATCTAAAAACCTATGTTAATCCCGCTTATATAGGTAAGACTGGAAAAAAATCCCACTTATAGAGGAAAACTCTGAGAAAACATGTCCCACTTAAGGAGGTTTAATTTCTCACTTAAAGAGGTATTTTGTTTGAAGTGTACAAGGGACCAACAAAATATTCTCACATAAAGAGGATTCCCACTTAAGCAGATCCCGCTTATCCAGGTTCGACTGTATATATAAATTAACTGAGAGACCTAGAAATCTAATTTATTTACCTGTAAACGTCAGATAACACTATGCATCAAAGTTTTTGTCCAAGGGATGTGGATAACAGTTTCTGGTGCAATTAGGTGTCACAAACACGAAAAAAATATTTAAAAAAATTTTTATGGTAAATCTTTTTTAATTCCACCTTTCATGGAAAGTACATTCAGTATTTGGACCATAAAAAAAGTTATGAACCATTTTGTAAATGTTAGGGAAATTAAAAAAAAAAAACTTGTTTCATATTTTATCGTTTTTAAATGATGTTTTTCCTTATATTGAATTCGCCATATGTGAGAGAGACATATAAGAGACATTGCACTTGCATTTTATTGATGTCAGACATTATAAAATTATAGAGGACGAGGTTTTAAGGCCGTTCGCAACCCTCCATAAAACATGATGTGAGAGCTATATTGGATGAGATCCGCTCAGATAGAGGGTCATTCAACAATTTTTGTGGTTTTTTATTTATGAGGTTTCCATTCAGTTACGCCTTTTAGGGGCTTTACATCCCAGTCGTATACAGGTAGCAAATTATATGTACATTTTAGAGGTGTATTCATGCGCGATAATCTCCCAAGAAAACCACGCACAATAGAGTCTGTTGTTATTCTTGACTCATATAAGGGGAGAGGCACTCATTGGGTAGCATACTAAAAAATTAAACAGCAAAATGAGTATTTCAACAGTTTTAGAAATCATCAACCGCCTTTGGAATTAATAAACTATTTGGGGGCGAACATAAGTTACAACTATTTATTTATTTATGTCTAAGATTCTTATTACACTTTAAATAACTAAATACATAAATAAGAAAACACAATTGATATGGTTTAGATCAGTTTATTTTTTATAAGCTTATTTTTAGAATATAATTTATAATTTTTAATGTCTTGTTTAATAATATTTTCCATTCTTTTACCAAACTCGAAGAATAGTCGAGTTAAGTCAATTTCAACATCTCTCTAGGTTTTACTCGTATTGGCACAAGGGGGTATATAAAAATTATAGTAGAAGAGTGCAATTTGTTTTTGAAGTATATTATTGCAGCACACAAATGTCGTGAGAAATATTTCGATACGAGTTATGGAACGCCATATTTCAGCATCTATTTTGATTTTGTTTTGCTACAGTACAAGATAACTCCTGCCACATTTTTGCTTGAATTTAAAATAATTTGATTCTTTTAGAGGGTCATTTTCACTTGAATATAATCCTTAAAGAGCATGATATGTAGCCAGATATCGCGAGTAAGTCCAATGACGTTTTTAGATTTATTTTGAAACCATATCATAGGTTCAAATCTCCACGTTGTCGAAAATCCGCATTTTACTTTTAAATTTAAATTAATAAAATATTCAAATTCGAACACGAATACGATGATTTTTAAATTTGTTCTTCTCTTGTATTGAGTACTCCATTCCCCTAAAAATGTGGCTTACTTCTAATGAATCTAAGAATCTGCTATATAAATCGATGAATATTTGAATCACATTTAAGTTTAATACGAGTACGAATACTCCAATTAAAATGATGTCCTTTAAAAGATCTGAGATAACCCTACTTGATTTTCAATATTGTCATGGCAATGATAACGTTATATACATGAAAGAGATGGCATATATGAGCGGCTCCTCTGTTGCGTCGAATTACTTTGTTTTCAAACCATCGTTTGACATCCGAGAACTAAGCAGAGAGGGACGGAGAAAAAATTACTTTTGTAAACAATATGTAAATGGATTAGAATGGTCGATGGGTTCAATGCAGTATGGGAGATATTCTATCACCACTAAATAATTTTAAGTAAGTTTTTGTTGTTGGGCAGACAAAAAAAAGATTTCTTAACAAAATGTGTAAAAACCACTGTTATTAATTTAGAGAACAAAATTAAACTAAAAAATTTAAAAAAATATTTTATATATTGTCCTATTCGCTCAAATACTAAATTTAAGTGTGCACTAAATAATTTATTTAAGCTATTTGTATTTATGGAGAAAAATTATTATCAAATTCATTCTTGATCATGATATTAATATTTCGTTTAATTTCAATAAAATATTTAGGATTTGTTTAATTTATAGAATGAAACATAAAATATATCTTTAGATAACATTTGTCTTAATTCTAATGAAATATATAATCGTTAACACCACATACCTCAAAACTTATTTCTGGAAGGATACGATGTAATACTGCTGAATTCAGAGCAACATTATTGGTGATCATTCATTTTAATAATGAACAATTCTTCGACCATCGCAAATGTTCAGAAAGTGGTGTATCGGTATATTCCCACGCCCATATTTCCACTCCAATGAATTAATAACATGCCATTATTTTATTAAGATAACTAACCAAAACCTACCCCCACCCAAATAAAATAATATAAAATATTTTTTTTTTGTTTATTTCATTACATACTAATTTATTTATTTATAAAATGGTGCAAAAAATATATCTGTAGGTAACATTTGTCTTAATTCTAATTTAGAAAGTTCCGATCCTTCGCGTAATTGTGATTTAACCGCAGCAAATACTCCATCACCCAATCGTTTCGTAGGTTAGGTTAGGCTAGGTTGAAGAGAGGAGACGTTTAAACGTCTCATGTCCATGGATATACACTTAAGCCAGTGGTTCGTTGCTGCTCAGTCGTAGTGAACGGAGGTTCTCCTTCGCCCTTCAATGAAGTGGCGAAGGAGAGTCTAGTCCTTCAATGAAGTGGCGAAGGAGAGTCTAGAAGTAGTGAGAATGGATCCATCCTCAAGGACAAATGGAGCCATGTGCAATCAGCCATTATGGCTCATTACCTCGATGTCCGTAGAGAAATGCCGGGCAAACCAGCAATCTGCAGCGATGCAGGATGGCATCAGGGGAGAGTAAAGCTCTTATATTTCGGTGATGCCAGATCAGTAGACCTGTATAAGGCTGCTCTGAGTCGAACGGGTGAGGTGTGGCCGGGTGCCCAGTTGCATGTTGTCGAAAAAACAACATCCCTAGTAACCCTAGAGTCATCACCTGGGTTACAGAAGAGCCCTCCAACCCGGCTGACATATTAGAAATAATAAAAGATTCCAATCCTGGTCTGCCCGCCCATAATTGGAGAATCAGCAAGTTGGGTGAGGCGGATGGTAAAAAGCGGCAGGTCAATTTGATCCTTAACGCTGAATCCACCTCCCATATACAACATGCAAGTGCAACCCTACAATATGGCTTCGAGACTATAGTCTTGAAGGTATACAAGCATGATAGAAAGCCCATTATTTCTGGTGACTCCGACTCTAAAAGAAGATCTGTAACGTCCTTCTCCGAGGACGAAAGCCCTACTTCTGACACAGAGGGGCTGAGGGGATTCTTCGGACTCTTTGCCGCATTTGGCGGGGACTCACTTCTCGATGATACGGACGAAGAGTTCGATAACACCCTTATCGGGGTGGATGATAATCTGTCAATAATTACAGGAGCCCTACGCAGTTTGAGGAAGGGTGTGCGGTATCAGGACACCCAACTTTAAACTGCTTGTGGCCAACTGTGAAGGCACTCCATGAACCTGCATTTAGGCCAGGAAAGATCTAAGTATCTTTCTCCTGGCTAATTTAAGTGGTAAAGACCAAACATCTGCTAGTCTGGAGATCGGTAATCGCATATATTGGGTAGTCTCCAGTTACTTGCCTTATGAAGCTGTAGTATCGACTGCTCTATTCAGGGAAGTAGTAGAAGAAGCAACGTCGGACTAGGTCGAGCTGATTATTGGCGCAGACACGAACGCTCATCATACTATCTGCGGTAGTACGGAAATAAACAATAGGAGTTAATCGCTTCTTGACTTTATTCTAACTACCAACCTAAGTATTTGTAACATAGGTAATAATCCGACCTTTACAATTAAAGACAGACGTAACGTTTGCTACTGACCGGCTGTCAGACAAAATTATTGGGTGGAATGTACTGGACGACTACTCATTCTCAGATCACCATTATATTGAGTTCAAACTCGCTGAAAAAGCGCCTGAACCTGCCGTCCACAGAAATGTGAGAAAGACAAAGTGGCACCTGTATGAGAAGAATTTCAAAAAAGTCCTCAACTCCAAACTTCTGTACGAACCGAAAGACAAAGTCGGTCTGGATAATCTGGTGGAGCATATTAACACATCATTCAGTAGTTCCCTCGAAGAAGCCTGTCCAAAAAAAAGGTACAAGGGTAAAACTAAGCCCCAATGGTGGACTTCTGAGCTAACGGCTATGAAAAAGACCTGCAACAAGCTATTCAACAAGGCTAAATCTACTGGGGTCGCTAATGTTTGGGATGCCTATAAAGAGCAACTCAAGATCTATAAGAAGGAGCTTAGAAAGGCGCAAAGACTCTTGGTATACCTTCTGTGGCGAAGTGGAAAAGGTCTCCGACGCCGCAAGGCTGAAGAAAATACTATCAGCTTCACCCTGTACAGTGGGTTACTTGCAGGATGACGCAAATAATTGGACCAAAAACAGCGAGCAGTCGCTCAATGTATTGCTCGACACACATTTCCCGGGGAACTCTCTAACAGAGGATCAGGAGGACCAACAAGAGTGCGAGTGGACTGCGAGCTTCGCTTGCTTGTTGACTGAGAGATCCAGAATAAGCTGGGCTATTAATAACTTTGAGCCCTTCAAGTCACCTGGACCAGACGGCATCACTCCAGCAGAAATGCAGAAAATGTTGAAGTACATTATCCCCTAGCTGGAGAAACTTTATGTAGGTTGGCTTTCATACATCCCGAATCGATGGAGGGATACCAAAGTTGTATTCATACCTAAAGCGGGGAAGATATCACACACTAGGCCAAAAGGCTTCAGCCCAATTAGCCTATCCTCCTTCCTATTGAAAGGTCTGGAAAGACTTTTAGATTATTTCATTAGGGAAAACCTGGATACAAAACTCCTGTCGGTGAACTAACATGCTTACAATAAGGGGAAGTCTACAGAATCAGCCCTGCACGAACTTGTGATCACTATCGAATCGTCCCTACATTTCCAGGAATTCGCCATGGTGGCATTTCTTGACATAGTAGGGGCTTTTAACAACATTCACTCAGATGCAGTAATTGCGGCACTGTCACATCTAAAAGTTAACTCTAGTTTGATTAGACTAATTCAAAGTCTGCTCAACTGAAGACGCATAACAGCATGTCTTGGCCCCACAACTCTAACAAGGTTTGTAAATAGTGGGACCCAAAAGGAGGAGTACTGTCTCCACTAATTTGGAACCTAGCGGTGAATGAAATCCTGCTCGATCTAGAACGTTGTGGCTGCAAGGTCGTGGAATACGCGGACGACGTGGCAATCGCAGTGAGTGGCAAATTCGAAAACGTCCTCCGAGACATTCTACAGGTAGCTCTGAACAAATTGGCTAGATGGGCCAGAAGCAGCGGTTTGCCCGTACACCCAAACAAGACAGACTTGGTTCTCTTTACTTGGACGAATAAAGTCCCAAATGTGGACCCTCCACCACGGATAAATGGAACAGATCTAGTCTTTTCTGAAAGTGCAACATTTTTAGGAATAATTCAAGATAGAAAACTGTTATTTAGACTTAACGTATTGGAACGTGTAAGGAAGGCCAACGTCGCCTTATATTCCTGCAAAAAGGCTGTAGGGTCGCGGTGAGGCCTCTCTCCTAAAATCGTCCACTGGATATATATAGCAGTAGTTCGTCCTATACTGCTATACGGCATTGTGGTATGGCGGACGGCAACTGACAAACTAACATCACCAACCTACGAACAAAGGTTCAGAGAACAGCCTGCCTGAGCATAAGCGGAGCCTTAAGGGCTACAGCGACCGAGTCTCTACAAGCCCTACTCCATATACTGCCGATTAATATTGTGGCGAGGGAAGTTGCAACCAAAGCGGCAATAAGATTAAACTGCCTATCAATGTGGAGGTACAAAAACTACGGTCACATGATGATATCAAGGTGTAGTGCTATGGTAACCGACCGAGTGGACTATATACCAACTGTGTACACCTTCGAGAGAAATTACATCACTATGATTCCCGCCAGAGATGAATGGGTTGGAAGAATACCAGGTAATAGAAACCATCTCCACTTTTACACTGATGGTTCGAAGCTTGATGAAAAGGTTGGCTTCGGAGTACACTGTGCAGAGCTTAGTTTGGATATAGCCCACAGACTACCAGATACCTGCAGTGTCTATCAAGCCGAAATAATGGCGTTGTCATTTACTCGGACAGCCGGCGTTGTCATTTACTCGGACAGCCAGGCTGTCATTAATTCTCTGGAGGCAACATCCCTAAATTCACAAACAGCCCTCGACTGCCGCAGATCTCTTAACGAGATGGCTAAGCAGTTTAATATACACCACATATGGGTGCCTGGGCATAGGAATATCCCGGGGAACTTCAAAGCCGATGAACTTGCTAGGGAAGGGACGAAATTACAAATTCTCGAAGAATTTGCATATATTGGCGCGCCACTATCCACGTGCAAGCTTTGGGTTAGGCAAGCAGGCTTGCCAGTTTTTTTAGTGCCGAATCCCCAAATTTTTATTTTGTATCCCCTAAGTCCCCAAAAAAAGATTTCTCATCCCCAAAAAAATCCCCAGAAAATATTTTAACTTATGTGAATGATGTATTTTACAATTCAATGGACTTCGTTCTAAAATTAATTTTGTTTGTACAAAATGTACGTTGTCAAATTATCAAATATATCTGATTCAAAATCTTCCATCTCATCTACATCATCTATTTTTTTTGTACACGTTTTTGGTATTAAAAGTTTGATCATTTCTGCCAATGGACTAAATAATTGATAAAGTACATCGAAGAGTTAATACCAGCGATTCCACTTCTTTAAAATCGAGTTGGACCAGCAGTATCCTGTTACTAGTAAACTTTACTCCAAAATTAGCTTAAATTGTTCGCAATGTCGTCTGGGAAGCATTTTATAAACCGCATTTGGCTTCAATTGATTTATAAATATCTATAGAAATACGTATTGGCAATTACTACAGGTTGTCTATTTAAGTCGTACTCTAATACACTGCGAGTCATGCTTCTTTTTGTAGGAACTTTTGACATAATTTTTACGGACGCATTTTCTAAAATAATATAGATTTAACAGAAAATACAAATTTTAACATAAATAAAGACATGTAATTATAAAAATTGCAATCCCCGCCAAATCCCCGGATCCCCAAACCAAAAAATATATCCCCATTCGCGAAGAAAAATCCCCAAATTGGGAATAAATCCCCTAAACTGGCAGCGCTGTAGGCAAGAGGCAATCAGGCAGTCCAACGAAAAAAGGACGGAAATCGGCACCTGCAGGGTAGCTAGACAAATCTGGCCAAGGTATGACCTGAGAAGATCAAAATATCTCCTCGCACTAGAGAGGCAAAGATTGTCTACGTTAGTATCAGTTCTGACGGGACACTGCTTGATCGGCAAACACGCCAAAAGATTGGGTATTGACTCTAATGACTTTTTGCAGAAGCTGTGGAGATGAGGAAGCTTTGAGCACTTGCTATGCGACTGCCCTGCTCTGAGTAAACGACGACTCGACATACTGGGGTCGGCCTTTCTAGGCAGCCTAACAGATCTTTCCAGTACCGATATTCGTACTATCAATAAATTTGTATATCAAACAGGTTGGTTTCGATGAGGGGCATTTCAGCCCGTGGTAACACTAGGGACCTAAACTGGTCTATGTGAGCTTGTATAAAAAAAATACGGCTGCCACCCTAACCTAATCCTAAGCCAGTGGTTCGGCCTGTTGTTCGCTCCTTATTTATGATCTTTTTATACCCCACGAGTTACAGAAAATCGGTACTAGACACGAATTTTCTCAGTATCTTCCAGTCAAATTCTCTGAGATGAGTCAAGTCTGGTAATATGTCGGACCCGAAATGTTGGGATCGTGCATGTGTGAAAGCCGGGCAGTGACACAGAAAATGTTCCATCGTTTCGATGTTTTCCCTGCATGCCCTGCATTCGTCGTTTCCTGCTAGTCCTATGCGATGACGATGTGCTTGTAAGCTTGAGTGTCCCGTTAGAACACTCATCATCTTACTAATATTGATCTTGTTTAGTTTCAGAAGACTTCTTGTTTTCTTTTCATTTGGGTCACCCCACAGTATCTTTGCAGTTGCTCCTACTGTTGCGCTATTCCACACAGTTTTGTGAGCCATCACTGCCCAGTTCTTCAAATCATTTTTCGTGGCTTCGAAAGGTTTCCAATTTTCCACGTTTATTACTCGAAGTTCTCTGCCCTTTGAAGCCAAACTGTTTGCCCGTTCATTTCCAATCACTCCGTTGTGTCCTGGTACCCAGCAAATACGCAATTGGCTGAGTAATCATTTATCGTTCTTTTAAAGTCCAACACAGTTCTGGATTTGACCCTTTCCGATGTTATTGCTTTAATCGCCATTTGGCTATCTGTGAAGATGTTGGCATATTTAGGCTTTATCGTGTTACTGAGCCAGTTCACACACTCCGTGATTGCTCGAACTTCTGCTTGAAATACCGTGTTATGGTCAGGGAGGCGGAAGTGAAGTTCGAGTTCTGGCTCATCAATAAAAAGTCCCAGATCCGTCCTTCCTCCTCGCTTGGACCCATCCGTGTAGCAGCTGGTTCCCACTGGCACATGGGCCAAAGTTCCATTTTCCCAGGAGCGTCTGTCTGGCACAAACGTATCACAGGTAACTGTAAGCCGCACTACAGGAATGCGGTCGGAGATTTCTGGCGTTTGAATGTGACCAACTAGATATTCTAAAATCTTCTGATGGTACGACTTGTGGTCTCGATTTATCCATTCACCCATCACTTGTAGACGTCTTGCTGTGAGGGCTGCCTCATACTTTATACGGATGTCTATTGGTTGGATGTGCAATAAAGTCTCCAACGCTTTTGTTGGTGCAGTTCTAAATGCCCCGCTTATGCCTAGACAGCACATACGTTGAATTTTTTGCAAAGGTATTACGTTGCACTTCTTGTCCATTGATGTCCACCACACTACAGAGGCGTAGGTGATTATTGGATCACGCTCATGTAAAGCCAGTGAGTCATATTTGGACGTAGTCCCCATTTTAAACCTATAGCTCTTCTGCACAACGACCAACATCTGTGTGCCTTTGTAACTCTTTCATCAAGATGATCTTTCCAGTACAGTTTCTGATCCAAGATTACTCCCAAGTATTTTACCTTTTTAGTTATAGCAATTGTCTTATTCAGGAATCGAGGCGGGGTAAAACGTGGGATCTTCGTTTTCCTTGTAAATAGACATATTTCTGTTTTGTCTGGGTTAACATTTAATCCCCTTGGTTGTGCCCAGTTATATGCTATGTTAAGTGCCTCTTCAGCTCTTCTGCATAATAGATTTGGATGAAAGCCCCTTAGAAGTATTACAACGTCGTCTGCATAACAGACTGGTTTAAGTCCTTCATTGGTGAGGGCTTTTAGGAGACTGTGTATCGTCGTAACCCATAGAAGAGGCGATAAAGTGCCCCCCTGAGGTATACCACGATTTACCTTGTATCTAATTTTTACGTCATATGACCCACAAATAATCCACCTATTCCTTAGCATATTGTTGATCCAGTTTTTCAGCGCCCGGTCAACCTGAAACTCGTCTAAGGACTGGATAAGTGTATCGGTCTGTACATTGTTAAATGCGCCCTCAATGTCTATGCAAACAGCAAGTGTATACATTTCTTTACTGAAGGACTCTTCTACACTTTTTTTAAAAATTCCAGCTTTCATGGAAAGTACATTCAGTATTTGGACAATAATTTTTCAAGTATATGCCTGATGGAGCCGTGTTATGCCTCAAATTAAAGGGAATTGTGAGGGCTACATATGCAAATATCGCTTTCGCGTAGAATCTTTGGTTTAGTAACAGTCGTCAAAAATATGAGAAAAAAAATGATTTTTTTTTAAAACACTTTTCCTGGTACCGAAAAAACTATAAAAAATAGAAAAAAAATCGAAAAAATTATTTTATCACATTTTTAAAAAGCCAGCATGCTAACGATGAAACCACTGTCTATTTAAAAATGTATCTATGGATAGGTGTAAAAGTTATGAGCCATTTTGTAAATGAAATTCAAAAAAATCTTGTTTCATATTTTTCGTTTTTAAATGATGTTTTTGCTTATATTGAATTCGCCATATGTGAGAGAGACACATAAGATACATTGCACTTGCATTTTATTTTATGAGGATTGATGTCAGACATTATAAAATTATAGAGAGGACGAGGTTTTATGGCCGTTCGTAGCCCTCCATAAAACACGATACGCAATGTGAGAGCTATATTGGATGAGATCCGCTCAGATAGAGTGTCATTCAACAATATTTGTGGTTTTTTATTTACTCGGCAGTCTTGAAAATATTGGGTGTTTACTTTCGAAGCAAACTATATGTCAGCTACAGGTACTGCAACTTATGAACCTTAAACTCGGAATTTATGAATGAAATTTCTTATTAATAAATTAGTATAATTCAGCGCCTTAAAGAGATAAGTCGACTTTCTGAAAAATATTACAAAGTTATATTTCGAAGTATGAGTAAAAGGCAAAGAACTTTTCAATGTGTAAATGATCCCAACAATTTCTGCTACATCTGCGGAATATATGTAATTAAAAAAATCGACGTGCGTTTAGTACAATAATAGAAGAAATATATGTGTAATATTTTGGTCTACGAGTAAAAAATATGAACGAACCGTGGACACCTAGTATTTTGTGTAATTCGTGCCATGTAAATCTTACTCGATGGACTAGTGGAAGAATGGGGTAAGTACTTTAAAATTAATGTATTACAATGTTTTGTGGAATAAAACGTTTTAATTTTAGACTTCACGTGCAATTTGGAATGCCAATGATTTGGAGACACCCATTCATTCACGATACGGACTGCTATTTTTGTCTATGTTAATAGATTGGAGTAGGAAGTGTCCAAGTATAGCTAACAGCCTAATAACGGAAACATCATCAAGTTCAACTGAGTACCCAACACTGAGCGATTCAAGTTTGAATCAGAAGTCATTGCTTTTACCTCAGTTGCAACTCATTGATCTATTGAGAGATTTGGAACTGACCAAAGATAAGCCAGAACTACTTGCATCTGGGATGAAACAGTACAATATTTTGGCCTCAGATGTTAATATATCATATAATAGAGTCCGTGATATACCTTACAAACAATTTTATACAACTGTGGATAACAGATGCTTTTGCAAGGACATTCCCGGATTGTTCGAGGAACTTAATCAAACATACAATTCAAAGGAATGGCGGTTACTTGTTGACAGCAGTAAAGAAAGTTTGAAAGCAGTACTTTTAAACAACGGAAATCAGAAACCGTCGATTCCCATTGCTCATGCTGTCAACACTAAGGAATCATACGAAACAATGGCTATATTGATAAAATATGAACATGAATGGAAAATTTGTTGCGATTTAAAAGTAGTTGGTATGTTATTATGCCTCTGGAATAGCCGATATTTTGCCACCACTGCATATTAAGCTGGGGCTCTTTAAACATTTTGTAAAAGCCTTAAGGAAAGATGGCAATTTCGAATCATATTTGACGTCGGATGATATTGTAGCATGGAGGTCGTTTAAACTTGTAGTTCCTAATTTCCTTTTCCAATAAAATCCCGCAGTATGAAACAATGATTAATTATTTGTTAAAAAATTATGAAAAAATTGGTGAGAAATATATTTTTTTTTATTTACATATGTATTTAACACATATGTTTGTATTCTTCCAACTTATTTTTCGCTTTATGTATTCCAACAGATGTAAATATGTCCCTCAAAATTAATTTCTTGCATTCTCATTTAAACTTTTTCCCCGAGAATCTTGGCGACGTAAGTGACGAACATGGCGAAAAGTTTCACCAAGAATTGAAGTCCATCGAACGTCGTTACCAAGGTCACTGGGATGAAAGAATGATGCGAGATTATATTTGGTTCCTCATTAGAGAAACCGATTCCGAAATCTACAAACGTCAACAAAGAAATCACAATTACTTCTAATGAAACTTGTTCATGTAAATAAACTCAAATATACATAATATAAAGAAAAGTAATAAATAAAATCGCTATTTAAACAGAAATTAAAAAAAAAAGATTTTTTGAAATTCTCTTACCTCTACCAAAAGGGCTATTATTTCTACATTTATCTATAGATTTTTTCAAATAGGCATTATTTTCTTCGCTAGGACCTTTAAAAATAAAATATGTTTTTTCGTTTTTAGTTCTATTTTTTGTTTTTTTTTTTTTTTGAAAAATCTACTTTTTCCAATTTGTTTAATGACTGTCACTAAACACCAGTTAAATTGAAGCCACAATAATAGCTTCAATTTAACGTATAAGTCGACCAGATCGGGCATATACACCAAAAATTATAGTGCAAATACTAAGGGTACCTTCGACGATAACAGCATTTTTAATAAAATATTTGTTAAAAAAAATTTATCCATAAAAAAATAATATTTAGGTCTAGGACACAAAAAAAAAATTTTTGTTGTATAGTGTTATTGGTCTAATCACGCTTATGTAAAGCCAGTGAGTCATATTTGGACGTAGTCCCCATTTTAAACCTATAGCTCTTCTGCACAACGATCAACATCTGTGGCCCTTTGTAAATCTTTCTTCAAGATGATCTTTCCAGTTCAGTTTCTGATCCAAGATTACTCCCAAGTATTTTACCTTTTTAGTTATAGCAATCGTCTTATTCAGGAATCGAGGCCGGGTAAAACGTGGGATCTTCGCTTTCCTTGTAAATAGCAGTGTTCAGAAAAAACAGTACGTTATAGGAACGGTTCCTTCAGAGAACCCTAACGTTATTTATTTTTTTAGTGTTACTGTTCGCGAACGGTACCACTATGATAACGTACCGTTCTTAGAACACGACGAACGGTACACTACGATAACGTACGGTTCATAGAACAGTATCACTACGTCGTAGTGCGTTAGCGTTCCGTTCTTTTGTATATTCGACACCACAGGTCGCAAATATGAAGCAATCTTAATGAAAATTGGTACAGAGTTATATCATTAACCCAGGGACGATCCCTATTTAAAATGGCGCATATCGGTCCATTCTTTGATATAGCCCTCATGCGAAGGTCCCTTTCGATAAGACATATTTACGCACTAGAGAGCGCATTTTTTAACCGACCAAGCTGAAATTTAAATATTTGTACCGTGTATTACATTCAATCGTGCCTAGTGAAAGTTAGGCATATCGGTCCATAATTTAATATAGCCCCCATACGAAGGTGCCTTTCGATAAGACATATTCACGCTCTAGAGAGCGCATTTTTTAACCGATCATGCTGAAATTTATATATTTTTACTTTGTATTGCATTGTGATCACGCTTGAATGTAATAGAAAGTACAAATATTTAAATTTCAGCATGATCGGTTAAAAAATGCGCTCTCTAGAGCGTTTGTGTTTTTGTATTTTATCGAAAGGGACCTTCGTATGTTTAGTGTATTCTGTTCTCGTGTAAGGGTTGCGATACTGTTCCGTTCGCGACGAAGGAACGGTACAGAACGCTAAGGAACCGTTCCTTAGTGTTTTTTTTCCGAACTTTGGTAAATAGACATATTTCTGTTTTGTCTTGGTTAACATTTAATCCCCTTGGTTGTGCCCAGTTATATGCTATGTTAAGTGCCTCTTCAGCTCTTAGATTTGGATGAAAGCCCCTTAGAAGTATTAAAACGTCATCTGCATAACAGACTGGTTTAAGTCCTTCATTGGTGAGGGCTTTTAGGAGACTGTGTATCGTCGTAACGCATAGAAGAGGCGATAAAATACCCCCCTACATAATATTAAATTGTCAAAATTCAGTCTAATCGGTTGGTACTAGTGACTTCTAATGCATCAAAAAGTTGAATCTAATCTACACTGCACCTTGTTGACGTGACTGCATTGGCTTTCATGACGTAAAGAAATAAATAATATATGAGCAAGACTATTTTCAAACGTAAGAAATTAATATGTATGAGATATGTTTAAGCCAAACAAATTTATTAATGTCTTTCAAGAATGTGAGATTCGCCAACAAATTTAATTTTAAGATCACTTTGAGGAACCCTAAAAACCATTTGAGAGTACCAATTAATACATATCTATATCCGAAACATTTCCTTCGTCATAAAAAAACTCAAAAGCTGTACGTTTGTGATAGATTTTTGTGTTGACGATTTCGAAAATGTATTTATTTGTACCCCCATTTTGACGATTTTCGGTCAAATTCGTCTGGCAACACTGGACACTCGTGTGGTGGCCGGAATGGAAAATAAAACTGCACAAAAGCAACTATATAGCATACAAAGATCTGCATGCATCGGGGTGACAGGAGCAATGCGTACTTGCCTTGCCGAAGCCTTAACACAAAACTTGTGACAGACTGTAAGGAAGAACTATCTAAGCTAGGTCGTGTATCAAAAGTAGTTCTTACCTGGATCCTAGTACATAGGAGAGTTGAGGGGAATGAAAAGGCAGACGAACTAGCTAGATCAGGATCCTCTTCTAACAACCACTAGATGCCTTCAGTCACAACGCCTCTGGGTGTCGTTAAAAATGATACCTTCAATTACTACTTTAACATAATAATTAACATAAATGTATATATGAAAGATGAAGCGATTGGTAAACGATATAAAATTTTAAGAACTTAGAAAACGCCGCAGGAGTTTTTTTTGAATGGTTTAGGTTAGGGTGGCTGACAGCTTTGCCAACCACAATATCAGTAGGCAGTATACGAGTATGTAGTAGGACTTGCTTTGGTTTGTCTGGTTGTACTCGATTCTTTACTAAAATGCCGTCGATTACAGCTTTTAATCAAATTTTATTAAACAATATGGAAAAAGATATTTCCTACACTTTATTTTTGTAACCATCCATCACCACATGAATCTAAAGGGATATTGAACCTAATGATCGTCAATATATGATGAATGCCACTTTTTCGATGGCCCCAAGCAGATGTCCAATGCGTACAAGACGAAAGACTATTGGTAGTTCTCCAAACATTTCGTTTTGTTTTTATTACCCAGATCTAAAGAATAATTATCCGCTTAAGCTTATATTTCGTTGCTGACATAATCAATAACTAGAAAAGCAATTTATAAATTATACAAGCAAAGAAAAAAACGTTTGGGCGTCGTTTACCGCAAACAGTTTTCTTTGACTCAAACGCTCTACTTTTCCCGTAATGGTTGAAATATTTGCGGTGAATGCAAAAGTTTATCGTAAACGTAGTTTCTCTTGCTGTAAATAAACATTTTTTCATTCCAAAATTTTCGTAATTTACTTTTATGGTAAATGAAAAACATTTACGAACCATATAGTAATTAAACATGATTTAATATATATTTCAGAGAGTTGAGAGAACGAAGAGCTAAACTTGTCATTTTGTGAGAGTGCGGTTTTATAACTTTTTTATTATTTATATGACGGAATAATATGTGCAGATGTATGTGTACAGAACTCAAAAGATGCAGATGTGTGGGTATACAAACACAAAAAGCGACGTTGCAACGTTTCTGCAAAAAGATGGAGATGTGTGTGTACAAAACACAAAATGAAACGTTGCAACGTTACATACATGTTTGTCCGCGTTGCTTTATTAACAGACGGTGGTGGAAATGTATTTATCTGCATCCCTCCCTCCGCACTGTTATACAATTTAATAACACTTGCAATCGTACTCAGCAAGCGTATGCTGGTGGGCCTTTAGTTTTGTACTGCCGCTTCTGGTGTTCGGTATTTGTGCGCGTGTGTAGCAAAATTAAAAATCATTTTATCAGTGAACTAAAAATTATTTCATTCAAAGAATTAATTAAACCAAAGAATCTATATTATCGGAGGTGCGATATCTCGCAAATATACTGCAACTCCAATTTAATTTTATAGGTAAATGGTAAATGAAGTGAAGACATGTCGGAAAATAACCAGATAGTTAATAGCAAAAAAAAAATAAATCGAGCACTGCATAAAAATATTGAATATTTTGTGAAAAGCCGGAAAAACAAAAACAGTAGATTTTAACAGAAACTGATACTGATATTGGTTTTATTAACGACTAACTGGTGAATAAGCCAATTAAAATCATTAACAATCAATCATCACACGTTTAGGTACTGACGCTGCTCATGGCAATTGTGCAATAAATTTATTCAGGCATAACACAACTGGATACTTCAGGAAACCGCTGATATTTTCAACACCAAACAGTTAAACTTTGTTTTTTAATGACACTATGCCACACGATTTTCCACCCGAAGTTTTTCATGTTATTTTCTAATGTTGTTTACTATTCTATTCATGGACGTGGAAACTTTTGAATTGTCAGCATTTGGGTCAGAATATTGACCTATAAAATTCCCTTTTTACTAAAAAGTTTGATATATGGTAAGATAACATCTCGCTTTGATCCATACAGTGGACTAATACATTTTTAATATATTCAAACATACATGCTTTCTTATTTACAGTTTGTCTACAACTCAATTAGAAGATATCAGCCAAATAATAGCAGAGGTGCTTGTCGGTGAGCTCCCGGGTACATTTTCTAAAAATTGTGACATTTTTAATTATAAACATAATTTTATAAAACATATTAAATCACTAATTATTATTCTTTTGCGACAATCGTTTTCTCATTAATTGTTAAACTGACATTGATTGCGACAAACGCAATGACCGTTTGCAAAAAACGTTTTACAGGGTTTGGGATAAACAAGCATTGCTTGTGACAAACACAATAACCGTTTGCACCAAACGTTTCACAGGTTTTGTAATAAATATTAATCATTTACGATAAGTACACTAACCGTTTGCTAAAAACGTTTCTTTGGGTTTTGGGATAAACATAAATCGTTTGCGACATACATACACAACAAACGAAATTCGTTTGTCTAATTTCTCATTTGGAACTAACGAATTTTTCTTTGCGTTTAGCTTGAAAATAAAAGCACTTTGCAAAAACGTTAGCTTTGATTTGGCGTCAAATACAATAAAACCGAAAAATAAGTCTATATAATTGTTAATAAGTAAATTTTCTTTAGCTAAAGTATGAAATATTAAAATATTAATGTCTTATTGTCTTTGGCGCCAAATCGATGTAATTTTCTTTAAAAACGGGCAATAGTGTTTTTCCGATACCTTGTTAGAACTAGACTACCGTTTTAAAAGAAAACATCGATTTAGGGCGAGGTCGTGCTGTATGAAGTACGTGCTAAGTGAGGTCTACATGTATTTAGTTTTCAATAATGAAGTAGTATGGACTGGCCTGTAAAAAAATAAAACAATTGATGCAATGATTGTCCATATGTTTCATTTTCAAAAAATGTTATCAAACAATATGGAAGAAGATATTTCCTACACTTTATTGTTGTAACCATCCATCACCAAATGAATCTAAAGGAATATTGATGCTAATGATCGTCAATATATGATGGATGCGACTTTTTCGATGGCCCCAAGCAGGTGTCAAATGCGTACACACCAAATTTCAAGACGAAAGACGATTGGTAGCTCTCCAAATATTTCGTTTTGTTTTTATTACCCAGATCTAAAGAAATAACGATCCTCGTAAGCTTATCTTTCTTTGCTGACATAATCAATAACTTGTAAAGCAATTTATAAATTATAGCTTGCAAATAAAAGCACTTTGCAAAAACGTTAGCTTTGATTTAGCGTCAAATACAATAAAACCGAAAAATAAGTGAATTTTGTACTAAAATTTAAAATAATATAATTGTTAATAAGTTAATTTTTTTAGCTAAAGTATGAAATATTAAAATATTAATGTCTTATTGTCATTGGCGCCAAATCAATGTAATTATACCCTACACCACACTGTGGTAAAGGGTATTATAAGTTTGTTTCACGGCAGATGTTTGTAACACCTGAAAATAACACAGCTAGACCCACCTTAAAGTATACCGATCGACTCAGAATCACTAGCTGAGTCGATTTCCGTCCGTCCGTCCGTCTGTCCATGTAAAGTTGTTCGTCGACTACAGGTCGCAATTTCACTCCGATCGTTCTGAAATTTTGCAGTTTAGAGTATTTCGCAGCTGTTAAGATCGCTATTGAATTTGGTTGAAATCGGTTCAGATTTAGATATAGCTCCCATATATATCTTTCGTCCGATTTGGCCCTTTAGTCCTATAGAAGCTGAATTTTACATCCAATCGTTTTGAAATTTAGAATGGAAGAGTTTCTTGATCCATGAACCAACATTGCCGAATTTGAAGCAAATCGGTTAAGATTTACCTATAGCTCACATATATATGTTTCGTCCGATTTGGCCCTTTAGTCCTATAGAAGCTGTATTTTACATCCAATCATTTTGAAATTTAGAATGGTAGAGTTTCTTGATCCATGAACCAACATTGCTGAATTTGAAGAAAATCGGTTAAGATTTATCTATAGCTCCCATATATATGTTTCGTCCGATTTTGCTCTTTGGTCCTGTAGATGCTGTTTTTTACATCCAATCATTTTGAAATTAAGAATGGTAGAGTTTCTTGATCCATGAACCAACACTACCGAATTTAAAGAAAATCGGTTAAGATTTAGCTATAGCTCCCATATATATGTTTCGTCCGATTTGGCCCTTTAGTCCTATGAAAGCTGTATTTTACATCCAATCGTTTTGAAATTTAGAATGGTAGAGTTTCTTGATCCATGAACCAACATTGCCGAATTTGAAGAAAATCGGTTAAGATTTAGCTATAGCTCCCATATATATGTTTCGTCCGATTTGGCTCTTTAGATCCAATCGTTTTTATACCCTACACCACACTGTGGTACAGGGTATTATTTAAGTATAAAATGTCCCAAAAGTAAATTTATGTAAACAATTTATACATGAATTACAAAATTTATAATCAGAGTTATTCAATATTACGAGAGTGGTGTAGGGTATTATATAGTCGGCCCCGTCCGATTTTGCTCTTTAGTCCTGTAGATGCTGTTTTTTACATCCAATCATTTTGAAATTAAGAATGGTAGAGTTTCTTGATCCATGAACCAACACTACCGAATTTAAAGAAAATCGGTTAAGATTTAGCTATAGCTCCCATATATATGTTTCGTCCGATTTGGCCCTTTAGTCCTATAAAAGCTGTATTTTACATCCAATCGTTTTGAAATTTAGAATGGTAGAGTTTCTTGATCCATGAACCAACATTGCCGAATTTGAAGAAAATTGGTTAAGATTTAGCTATAGCTCCCATATATATGTTTTGTCCCATTTTGCTCTTTAGTTTGAAGAACCTGTATTTTACATCCAATCATTTTGAAATTTAGAATGGTAGAGTTTCATGATCCATGAACCAACCCTACCGAATTTGAAGAAAATCGGTCAAGATTTAGCTATAGCTCCCATATATATGTTTCGTCCGATTTGGCCCTTTAGTTCTATAGAAGCTGTATTTTACATCCAATCATTTTGAAATTTAGAATGGTAGAGTTTCTTGATCCATGAACCAACATTGCCGAATTTGAAGAAAATCGGTTAAGATTTAGCTATAGCTCCCATATATATGTTTCGTCCGATTTGGCTCTTTAGATCCAATCGTTTTTATACCCTACACCACACTGTGGTACAGGGTATTATTTAAGTACAAAATGTCCCAAAAGTAAATTTATGTAAACAATTTATACATGAATTACAAAATTTATATATCAGAGTTATTTAATATTGCGAGAGTGGTGGAGGGTATTATATAGTCGGCCCCGCCCGACTTTAGCCTTTCCTTACTGGTTTTCTTTTTTTTGTTTGTGTTTCGCCGATACCTTGTTAGAACTAGACTTTTACCGTTTTAAACGAAAACATATCGTTTTAGAGCGAGGTCGTGCTGTATGAAGTACGTGTTAAGTGAGGTCTATCTGTATTTAGTTTTCAATAATGAAGTGGTATGGGCTGACCTGTAAAATAAATAAAACATGTGGTGCAATGATTGTCCATTTGTTTCGTTTTTTATTATTATGACCCTCCGAAATGTATAATGGCTGTCAAATGACCAAATTAAAATGAATAGCGTATTTATAAATACATTTGTATATATATTTGTGATTTGATAAGAGCAATTAGTTACCTCGGAATGCTTCAAATGGTTCGCGCTGAACCTCTCATCGCTACTATATGTAGTTAAACCAACCGTCAGCAAATGATAGTCTTTCTTTCTTATCCAGGAAACCTGTGAAATGTAGAATGTTGTGTATAAGTAAAAGGTTATGAATTAAACAGAATTTAGTCAAAGGCAATAAGAAAACCGAAATAATAGCTGAATTCTTTTCGTCCCGTATATACGTTTACCCACACAAAATAAACTGGAATATATTTAAACAATCTTTTTATCCCCGGTAATGAAAACCGGGATTCAAGACAGCCCAATATCATGGAACTGAAATAAACAACGTTTTACAGCGCCTTCTATAACATATCCCATCAAAAAATATGGAAGTGCTTCTTAAGGAATGACTTCTTAAGTACTTTCAAAGAAGAAGTTAGTGCATTTTTTTCACTCCCAAATAATTAATTTTGCAAAAGTTGTAATTTACAACTTGTAAATATATGTATAAATTATGAAAAAAATGAAATATTAAAAATAGTGCACATCATGTAAAGTACAGACCTGTTCTAACAAAAATAAATTTTAAAATTAACTAGTGTAGCATTTCCAAACCTTGCAACACAGTGTTTTAATGTCGACAATTTGGAATTATTATATCGTGTGAAATATGTTTTAACGCACATATCGATACCTCCATTCTAAACTATGCTAAGTGCATAAAGGTAGTTTTTCAGGAGAGGCGATCAAAGTTTGATGATTTTTTTAAATTTGTGTGGAATTCCTTTATAATGCAAATTGAATGACCTGTACTGTTTTGTGAATAACTTTTGATTGGGTTGACGGATAAACACCAAATCAATCTCCCTGAAACTATTCTAAGTCGACTTAGCGTGTCGACAATATCCTCCTCTTCAATTTTTGTGAACAAAAATTCAACATGGCCCGATAACGATCGCCATTGACTGTAACGGCCACTCCTTGCTCATTTTCGAAGAAAAATTGCCCAATTATGCCTCTGGACCAAAATCCGCACCAAACAGTGACTCGTTTTGGGTGTATCGGCTTTTCAATGTATGCGTGCTGGTTTTCTGTGCCCCAAATGCGACAATTTTGCTTGTTTACATACCCGTCAAGATCAAAATGAGCTTCATCTGAAAAGATTTTTTTTGGCAAAATCGGCATCTTCTGTAAGTCGATCGCTCCCAGCGTTGTTCAAGCGTATACACAACCATATTCGTTCAGCGGAAGGATAAAACTAATTATCTGTCAAATCAGACATGAGCTAAATAAGCACTAGTTGAAAAAAAACGTTAAATTGCGGACCCTTTATAAATAAAAACCAGTAAAGAAAGGCTAAAGTCGGGCGGGGCCGACTATATAATACCCTACACCACTCTCGTAATATTGAATAACTTTGATATATAAATTTTGTAATTCATGTATAAATTGTTTACATAAATTTACTTTTGGGACATTTTATACTTAAATAATACCCTGTACCACAGTGTGGTGTAGGGTATAAAAACGATTGGATCTAAAGAGCCAAATCGGACGAAACATATATATGGGAGCTATATCTAAATCTTAACCGATTTTCTTCAAATTCGGCAATGTTGGTTCATGGATCAAGAAACTCTACCATTCTAAATTTCAAAATGATTGGATGTAAAATACAGCTTCTATAGAACTAAAGGGCCAAATCGGACGAAACATATATATGGGAGCTATAGCTAAATCTTAGCCGATTTTCTTCAAATTCGGTAGTGTTGGTTCATGGATCAAGAAACTCTACCATTCTAAATTTCAGAATGATTGGATGTAAAATACAGCTTCTTCAAACTAAAGAGCAAAATCGGACAAAACATATATATGGGAGCTATAGCTAAATCTTAACCGATTTTCTTCAAATTCGGCAATGTTGGTTCATGGGTCAAGAAACTCAAACCATTCTAAATTTCAAAACGATTGGATGTAAAATACAGCTTTTATAGGACTAAAGGGCCAAATCGGACGAAACATATATATGGGAGCTATAGCTAAATTTTAACCGATTTTCTTCAAATTCGGTAGTGTTGGTTCATGGATCAAGAAACTCTACCATTCTAAATTTCAAAATGATTGGATGTAAAAAACAGCTTCTACAGGACTAAAGAGCAAAATCGGACGAAACATATATATAGGAGCTATAGATAAATCTTAACCGATTTTCTTCAAATTCAGCAATGTTGGTTCATGGATCAAGAAACTCTACCATTCAAAACGATTTGATGTAAAATACAGCTTCTATAGGACTAAAGGGCCAAATCGGACGAAACATATATATGGGAGCTATAGCTAAATCTTAACCGATGTTCTTCAAATTCGGCAATGTTGGTGCATGGATCAAGAAACTCTTCCATTCTAAAATTCAAAACGATTGGATGTAAAATACAGCTTCTATAGGACTAAAGGGCCAAATCGGACGAAAGATATATATGGGAGCTATATCTAAATCTGAACCGATTTCAACCAAATTCAATAGCGGTCTTAACAGCTGCGAAGTACTCTAAACTGCAAAATTTCAGAACGATCGGAGTGAAATTGCGACCTGTAGTCGACGAACAACTTTACATGTACAGACGGACGGACGGGCATGCTTAAATCGACTCAGCTAGTGATTCTGAGTCGATCGGTATACTTTAGGGTGGGTCTAGCTGTGTTATTTTCAGTTGTTACAAACATCTGCCGTGAAACAAACTTACGAGGGCGGTTCGGAAAGTTCTTAGCCTATCAATGAAAGAGAATAGTTAGTTTTTCAGAAATATTTTTATTTTTCAATATAATCTCCTGAAACTTCAATACACTTAGTCCAATGCTTATCTAGCAATTCTATCCCTTGATTAAAATAGTTTTCCTCAAGGTCTTCAAAATAGTGGTTTACAACTGTAATTGCATCTTCATTTGAGGTAAAACGCTTGCCAGCAAGGATTTTTTTTAGATTTGGGAACAGGTAAAAGTCGCTGGGAGCTAAATCAGGAGAATAAGGTGCGTGGTCAAGCAACTCGTACTTTAATTCGTTGATTTTAGCCATCGTTAAAACACTCTTGTGCGCTGGTGCGTTGTCTTGATGAAAAATCCATTGTTTGGATTGTTCTTTTGCCTCTATAGTGGTGGATCCATGTATCATCAACAGTTATGAAACGACGCTTAAAATCCATTTTATTTCGCTTAAAACGATCCAAACAAGCTTGAGAAATGTTCATTCTTATGCGTTTTTGGTCGACTGTTAACAAGTGCGGCACCCATCGTGCAGAAAGCTTTTTCATCTGTAGTTTTTCATGCAAAATTAAATGGACTCGATCATTTGAGATGCCCATGATATTAGCTATTTCACGCACTTTTATTCGTCGATCATTTAATACCATATCATGCACTTTGGCTACAATTTCTGTTGTTGTTGCTGTTTTTGGACGTCCACTACGTGGTTCATCTTTAATGCTTGTACGACCACGTTTAAATTCAGCAACCCAATTTTTTACTGTTGCATATGAAGGAGCACTTTCACCTAACACATTCACCATATCATTATGAATTCCTTGTCCCGATAAACCATTTTTATGTAAATATTTAATGACACCACGCAATTCTAATTTTTCCATTGTAAAAAAATCGCGGATGCGTCTTTTGTGAACACCTGTTTCTATATGAAGGAGTTGCCAGATCGAAACAAAATTTAACGTGTATATACCGCGCTTTTTGTGCTAGGCCAAGAAGTTTCCGAACCGCCCTCGTATAATATCCTGTACCACAGTGTGGTGTAGGGTATAAACAGTTAGGAACAGGGCTGACTTTATAATACCTACACCTCCTTATCAATGCGAAAAGAGACATTGCGACAATAGTTTGGAATAATTGGATTCGTTTTAGTTAAGAAAGTACTCAGCTCCTTCAAGTCTCATCAAGGATTATTCCAAGGAGGACTTTAAGATGTTGTTTATAATAAACTAGATCTGAAACGATAACCTTAAAATGCGCAGTAAATTTCAAGAAACGGAAGGAACAAATAGATGGGGCTATACTCAAACTAAACTGATTTTCATAAATTTATTTCAAAACCCCATTTCTGCCAAACTATACAAAGATTGGACGTAACATACAGTTTCAATAGCGCTTAAATGCTAAATAGTCAGGAACATATATATTGGTATATATATATAGCTAAATCTGAACTGATTTCCCCCAATATAAGCTGTATTCGCACCCAAATTGTGTAACTTCTTTCTGCCAAATTTTGTAATGATCGGAAGTAAAGTACAACATTGATACCTAATCGGGAGATAAAGTCTTTATTCATGTAGTAAGAAACCTCTTTCTGACGAATTTCGTACTGATCGGATATAAAATAGAGTTTCTACAGTGCTTACATGTCAAATCGGCAGTAGCATATAAATGGGGGCTATACTAAAATCTGAACCGATTTCCCCCCAAATTTGGCATTGTTCATTCATGTAATAAGAAACCTCTTTCAGCCGAATATCGTACGGATCTGAATCTGAACCGATTTTCCCCAAATTTGGCAGTATTCATTCGTGTAATAAGAAACTTCTTTCTGCCGATTTTCGTACTGATCGGATAAAAGATACATTTTCTATAGTGCCTACGTGTCAAATCGCTTACATGCTATGTCGACTTTGCATGCTTTTCGGGGATTGCATTTTTAATTTCTAAATATTCCACATTATATTCAGTCAAAATTTGATGTTTATACGTCAACCCAAATCAAAAGTTATTCACAAAACAGTACAGATCATTCAAATTCCATCATAAAGGAATGCCACACAAAATGTCATGGAAATATATATAACCATATACGGACACTACTACCTGATAAAAGACCAAAAAAATAAGACCCGTGTCTCTCAGTTTTGCCCAAAGCCATGCACTTTTTATGGCCCCCCAAGATTTGGGGCCTCGGTGTCATTTTTGCAAAAAAATGTGATCATTTTCTCTGGCTCATATATTGCATGCATACCGTTCGGAATTTTGATTTACTCTCTGAGGCTAAGTTGTAGCTCTTGTCATAAAGAACAAAAATTGTGAACATATAAAATCAAAAAGGTAAAAAATCGATTTTTTACTTTTTTTTCGCACTGTTCAGGTCCATAAAATAAAAATGTATTTAATTTCTTTTTTCTTTACTTCAACATTAAGATTCTATGTAATCTATTACAAAAATAATAAAAAAAAATATTCGTATTATTTTTATAATCTTCAAATACTTCATTAACATCATACAGGGTTATCTTATGACTCCACCAACACGATCACGCGATCACTTTTCAATTTTCGGGAAATTGTTCACTTTTGCGGTGTTAAGAATCATTTCAAGAGGTTCATATGTTCTAGAAAGTTGTTTATTGTGATCTTAGGTACATTTTTGTAGTTGATTGTTTCCTTGAGTTTTTAACGGTTTGCTACCTATAGACCTAAACAGGGGTTAAAAGGTAAAAAATCTAATTTTTTACTGTTCACAATTTTTGTTCTTTATGACAAGAGCTACACTACAGAGAGTTAATCAAAATTCCAAACGGTTTGCAAGATATGAGCCTGAGAAAATGATCATTTTTTTTGCAAAAATTACAACGAGACCCCAAATCTTTGGGGGCCCATAAAAAAGTGCATGATTTTGGGCTAAACTGGGAGACACGGGTCTTTTTATTTGGTCTTTTATCACGGAGTAGTGTCCGTATTTTATAATTTTTGTAATAGATAGCATTGTATCTCAATGTTGAAGTAAATAAAAAACAAAGGAAATTAAAAAATTTTCGGGAAATTTTTCACTTTTGCGGCTACCTTAACGGTGTTAAGAATGATTCCTAGGAAGTTCATATGTTCTAGTTTATTGAGTTCTTAAGTACATTTTTGTAGTTGATTTTTTCCTTGAATTTTGAACGGGTTGCTACCTACGAACCTGAACGGGGGACAAATTTGTTAAAAAATATTCGAATTTTTTAAAGTTTTTTTTTGCGAATTTGACCTTGATGATTAAGTTTTTTTGATTTTATATGTTCACGATTTTTGTTCTTTATGACAAGAGCTACAACTTTGTTCAAAGAGTAAATTCCGAAGGGTTTCCAAGATATGGGCCTGAGAAAATGATCACATTTTTGCAAAAATGACACCGTGGCCCCAAATATTTGGGGGCCCAACAAAAATTTCATGACTTTGGACCAAACTGGGAGACACTGTTCTTTTTTGGTCTTTTATCACGTAGTGGTATTCGTATATGGTTATATTTTATCGTGTTGCACTGTGTAATTGATCAAACTTTGATCGCCTCTTCTTAAAAACTACCTTTTTGCACTTAGCATAGTTTAGAATGGAGGTATCGATATATATGGGGGCTACATCTAAATCTGAACTGATTTTCTCCAAATTTGGCAGTGTTCATACATGTAAGAAAGAACCTCTTTCAACCGAATTTCGTTCTGATCGGTTATAAAATACCGTTTTTACAGCGCTTACATCTCAACTCGGGGGTAACATATATATGGGGCCTATATTTAAATCTGAACCGATTTTCCCCAAATTTGGCAGTGTTCATTCATGTAATAAGAAAAATAAAAGCAAGATATGTGCAAAATATCATTGGGATCGGAATAAATACACAGACGGACATAGCTAAATCAACTCAGGAAGTGATTCTAAGTCGATCGGTGTTACAAACAAATGTACAAAGTTATAATTCCCTGTACATTGTGTGGTCTAGGGTATAAAAATAAACAAAAAAAACGAAAAAATTCGACACAAATAAAACAGGAAACTTGCAAAGTGTTAATAGTGTATATATAAAAACAACAACAAAAATTTGCGTTCGATTGCTGCCGCAAAAAATTAAAAAATGAGTTATGGCAAATATACAAAACGAACATACAACATATCGACACCTTCATTCTAAACTGTGCTAAGTGCAAAAAGGATTCGATGCTGATCAGTCGTAGTGAACGGACGTGTTTAGCACAGAGCGGATAGTAAAAATCTATTAAGCAGTACCTATTACGCAATCGCAAAAAAAAAATCTGTACAAAGTCTGGAAGGCCTACATCGTAGTACCTATTACGGGCTAATAAACACAAAAAAATTAATAAATTCGTTGATGCCGCAGGATGGAATCAGGGGAGAGTAAAGCTCTTATATTTCGGTGATGCCAGATCAGTAGACCTGTATAAGGCTGCTCTGGGTCGAGCGGGTGAGGTGTGGCCGGGTGCCCAGTTGGATGTTATCGAAAATAACAACATCCCTAGTCACCCTAGAGCCATCACCTGGGTTACAGAAGAGCCCTCCAACCCAGGTGACATATTAGAAATAATAAAAGATTCCAATCCTGGTCTGTCCGCCCATAATTGGAGAATCAGCAAGGTGGGTGAGGCGGATGGAAAAAAGCGGCAGGTCAATTTGATCCTTAACGCTGAATCCACCTCCCATATACAACGTGCAAGTGCAACCCTATAATATGGATTCGAGACTATAGTCTTGAAGGTATAGAAGCAGGACATAGCTCCCACTGCGGAAGGTGAGTCGTCCACTGTGGTTGATACACGGCTTTCTGGAAGTGCGGAGGTACCCAAGCCCATTATTTCTGGTGACTCCAACTCTAACAGAAGATCTGTAAGATCCTTCTCTGAGGACGAAAGCTCTTCTTCTGACACAGAGGAGCTGAGGGGAGTCTCCGGACTCTTTGATGCATCTGGCGGGGACACGCTTCTCGAAGATACGGACGAAGAGTTCGATAACACCCTTGTCGGGGTGGATGTTAAGAGTTCTACAGATTAATCTCCATCACGCTAAAGCAACCTCAGCGGCTCTATTACTGCGCCTGTCCACAGGTGCAGTAGACATCGTCCTGATAAAGGAGCCCAACGCAGTGGGAGGAAGGGTGTGCGGTATCAGGACACCCAACTTTAAACTGCTTGTGGCCAACTGTGAAGACACTCCAAGAACCTGCATTTTGGCAAGGAAAGATCTAAATATCATTCTCCTGGCTAATTTAAGTGGTAAAGACCAAACACCTGCTAGCCTAGATATCGGTAATCGCATATATTGGGTGGTCTTCAGTTACTTGCCTTATGTACCGAATGCTCTATTCAGGGAAGTAGTAGAAGAAGCAACGTCTGACGAGGCCGAGCTGATTATTGGCGCAGACACGAACGCTCATCATATCTGGGGTAGTACGGATATAAACAATAGGGGTGATTCGCTTTAATCTAACTACCAACCTAAGTATTTGTAACATAGGTAATAAACCGACCTTTACAATTAAAGACAGACAAGAAGTACTAGACGTAACTTTTGCTACTGACCGGGTGTCAGACAAAATTATTTGGTGGAATGTGCTGGACGACCACTCATTCTCAGATCACAATTATATTGAGTTCAAACTCGCTGAATCTGGATAATCTGGTCGAGCATATCACCACATCATTCAATACAAGGGTAAACCTAACCCCAATGGTGGACTTCTGAGCTAACGGCTATGAAAAAGACCTGCAACAAGCTATTCAACAAGGCTAAATCTACTGGGGTCGCTAATGTTTGGGATGCGTATAAAGAACTTCTTTCTTTCTGGAATAGGTCTCCGACGCCGCAAGGCTGAAGAAAATACTATCAGCTTCACCCTGTACAGTGGGTTACTTGCAGGATGAGGCAAATAATTGGACCAAAAACAGCGAGCAGTCGCTCAATGTACTGCTCGACACACATTTCCCGGTGAACTCTCTTACAGAACCAAAGGATAAGCAGGACCAACAAGAGTGCGAGTGGACTGCGAGCGTCGCTAGCTTGTTGAAAGGAAAGACTTTTAGATTATTTCATTAGGGAAAACCTGGATACAAAACTACTGTCGGTGAACCAACGTGCTTACAATAATGGGAAGTCTACAGAATCAGCCCTGCACGAACTTGTGGGCACTATCGAATCGTCCCTGCATTTCAAGGAATTCACCATGGTGGCATTTCTTGACATAGAAGGGGCTTTTAACAAAATTCACTCAGATGCAGTAATTGTGGCACTGTCACATCTAAAAGTTAACTCTAGTTTGATTAGACTAATTCAAAGTCTGCTCAACAGAAGACGCATACCAGCATGTCTTGGGTCCACAACTCTAACAAGGTTTGTAAACAGAGGGACCCCACAAGGAGGAGTACTGTCTCCACTAATTTGGAACCTAGCGGGTGAATGAAGTCGTGCTAGATCTAGAACTTTGTGGCTGCAAGGTCGTGGCATATGCGGACGACGTATGCAGTGAGTGGAAAATTCGAAAACGTCCTCCGAGACATTCTACAGGTGGCTCTGAACAAATTGGCTAGATGGGCCAGAAGCAGGAGTTTGGGCGTAAACCCAAACAAGACAGAATTGGTTTTCTTTACTAGGATGAATAAAGTCCCACATGTGGACCCTCCACCTCGGATAAATGGAACTGATCTAGTCTTTTCTGAAAGTGCATTTTTAGGAATAATTCTAGAAAGAAAACTGTTATTTAGACTTAACGTATTGGAACGTGTAAGGAAGGCCAACGTCTCCTTATATTCCTGCAAAAAGGCTGTAGAGTCGCGGTGGGGCGTCTCCTAAAATCGTCCACTGGATATATATTGCAGTAGTTCGTCTTATACTGTTATACGGCATTGTGTTATGGTGGACGACAACTGATAAACTAACTATCACCAACCTACTAACAAAGGTTCAGAGAACAGCCTGCCTGAGCATAAGCGGAGTCGCTACAGCGACCGAGTCTCTACAAGCCCTACTTCCGAGAGAAGTTGCAACCAAAGCGGCAATAAGATTAATCTGCCTGTCAATATGGAGGTACAAAAACTACGGCCACATGAGGATATCAAAGTGTTGTGCTATGGTAACCGACCGAGTGGACTATATACCAACTGTGTACATCTTCGAGAGAAATTACATCACTATTATTCCCGCCAAAGATGAATGGGTTGGCAGATTAACACGTAATATAAACCATCTCCACTTTTACACGGATGGTTCGAAGCTTGATGAAAAGGTTGGCTTCGGAGTACACTGTGAAGAGCTTAGTTTGGATATAGGTCACAGACTTCCAGATACCTGCAGTGTCTATGGGAAGTAGCCAAGTAGCTGAGTCGCAACATAGTAACCACCACTGGCGTTGTCAATTACTCGGATAGCCAGACTGCCATCAATTCTCTAGAGGCAACATCCCTTAATTCACAAACAGCCTTCGACTTTCGCAGATCACTTAACGAGATGGCTGAGCAGATCTCCTATCGTGATGAAGAAGTGAAGAGCATTGAGCACTTGCTATGGGAATGTCCCGCTTTGGGTAAACGACTGGACATATTTGGGACGGCCTTTTTATTTTTAAAAAAATTTTAGCGAGAGTGCTGTAATTTTGTGCAGATGTATTTGATGTCAGTCTACGTAATTGGTCCAAAAATGGGCGGTTTCGGTAAAACGGCTTTGGCACTAGCCATATGAGCCAAGATTTGAAATGGAGATATCTTGAACAATTTGTTAGCGAGAGTGCTGTAATTTTGTGTATATGGATTTTGTTGCAGTCCACTTGATTAGTAAAAAATGGACGGAATCTGGGGCAACGAAGTGGACTGGGTCCAGCCAGACACGACCTTCTGTTCTTGACATATGGTACTGATGCAACCGTTTCCGAGGAAAATATTCAATTTAGGGTTTTCAAAAATACAAACTAGAACTTGCTCAAATCAAGGATTGAGGATACAAACTGCAATTTAGTGTACGGGTTTGAAGATAATAATCAGCTGAATTTCTTGTACTCCCACACTTCCTCCATTGTGTGTTTTCCACTAAGGAATAAACATATACGGAATAAGCAAGCTCCCTGGTTTAGCCATATACAAAATCTACTAATCGGAAAAATGAATCTAGTATACGAGTATAAAAGATGGTAACGATTTCGTACTGAAAAACTTCACATACAACATAAAATCGCAAGGAATATTGCGACATTTGAAATAAACAAAGCAAAAGAAACCCGAAATATTGGAATTGGAAAAAGAAAACACCCGGTACACATAGATGATCTAGACTTCAATGGACTAAATGAGCGATTCGTAAAATCCACATATGAATATGAAAAAAAACTATAGAAAACTGTTCAACTACCGAGGTGTAGACGAGTCTGAGGTTTACAAAAGCTTTGTTGCAATTAATTCTAAAGCTGTTGGACTTGAAAATTAAATCATACATTTTTAAATACTATTCTGCCAACATTTTTTCCATTTTTTACGTATCTCATTAGTAACATTCAAAATCCATATAACCTGCAGCGTGGAAACAGGCCAAATTTATTGAAGTACCAAAAGCTCATAATGAATTACTACCGATTGTTATATTACGATTTCTATCTAAGTAGCCATTTCTATCTTGTGCTGAAGGAAACATGGTGTCATTTTTAGTTTTACTAGATCATAGCAAAGCTTTTGGTACGGTCGATCATGAAAATTGAAACTCAAAAAACTATTCCATTTCTCGGACACATCATGTAAGCTTATCTCTACGTACTAAGCAGATCGAAGACAAAATGTACAGTATCCGCGGGAGTTCCCCAAGGATCCATTCTTGGACCTCTTCTGTTTTCATCATACATCGACGATCTTTCCCTTTCAAATGTATGCTGACGATGTCCAATTATTAAAAAGCGCTAAAATACCAGATATGCAATCCTGAATCTCTGACATAAATCGTGCCCTAAACCTTCTCTTCTCATGGGAAAAATCGAATAGGTTATGCTTAAATCCATTAAAACCAAGTCCATAATAATTTAATCGTTAGAAAAAATGGTTGTTGTTTCAACAGTCTTCGTCTGCTGAAAAAGGGAAAACAGACCTCGCCTGTTATGTTAGCAATCTAGCATGGTTGCTATTTTAGTACAAAAATTTCCTGCTATTTTAGCAAATTAAAACAGTCGTTTTAGCAAACAAGTTTGCAATTATTTAACAAAAAATACTGCTGGAAAAAGAAACTATATTTGTCATTTTAGCATACGTCTTTTTCTGCTATTTTTCCTAATAAAATCGGTTGTTCCAGAGAAATGATTGATTTTAATATCTATTTTTAATTCTTGTAAAACTAATAAACATTTTAGGTTTTCCTGTAATTTTCGAAGAGTATATCAATCAACCAATCAGGATTCCAACCTGGAGTTAATCACCACACGGGGCAAAATCGCCTTTTTTGATATGTTTGAATCGAAAAAAAATATATTTGGAACACAAATTGTTAAATATTATTTATTTCGTAGCAAATAAATTTTATTTGAAAATCAATAAAATATATTTGGAACGCATATATTAATATATTACAACAAATTATATTTGCAAATTAAATTTCTCAAATAAAATATGTGTTTAAATATAAATAACTTTATTATTTAGTAATTTTTCCAAATATATTTTATTTAAAAAGATTTTCAAAACTTTTGCTGACTTTTTCGAATTTCAGTTTTAATTTTTTCTTGGTTTCGAATTGCACCTCCCAGTTATTATACCATATGCTGCATTAACATATGTTTTAAATCAATCATTTCAAATTTCTGAGTTAGTATTCCAAGTCGCATTACTTGTCAATCCTCCAATTAATTTATTATGATCCAAGATTGTACGATTTCAATTATTGTTATTTATAATTTTTAAGAACATTACAATTTTTTAAAAAAAAATATCTTTGAATTTTGAAAATTTAACACAATTAACGCATTTTCTGAATTTTTAAGTGCAAATAAATATTTGTTTCGGAAATAACAGTCCCAAAAAACATATTGGAATGTAAACAAAGATTCCTTTAGAATAACGTTTTCCCAAATATATACTGTTTGTGTGTACCCAATATTATATGTTTAGAGTGTACCCTAAACATATATATGTTTCAAGCCGAATATGTTTGGGACAATATACTACAGAATCGATTTTTTTCAGCGTGCATGTATTTCTTAGTATTCAGCCGAATTGTAAAATGAAAAATAAAAGAAATATCGTAAATCGCATGACCCGTAATTGCAATTGTACACTCGTCGTGCACACTTTGAATGTTGTCCAATTGGATTCACTCCATAGACACGGCAATTGTAGATTTTCCTATTCTTTGCGAGGAGTTTTCTTCGGAAATGTCAAATATGTGTTCGAGATCTTAAAATCAAGTTGAAAAATAAACAAATTTGTAAAATTAAATAGCGTAAAGATGTTTTACAAACAATACTTACTATCTTCATTTTGCCGAATGGTAAATATATATAAAAAAACATAAATCGTACTACCTTTGCTTATATTTGATGTCCTCCAGAACCGTATAACGATCAGTGACATCAACGCGCACTCTTCAATGTTGGTCAATTGGGTTCATTCACCCCATACTAATTGTACAAGTAAAGAGTCACACCATTAACCATTAAAAGCATCTTGTCGATTATGAAAGTCTACGTATTCGAACCATCCATCATGGGTTACATCGCAATTAGACTAAAATATCCGAGTTATTTGGAGGCAAAAAGTTGAGCCGCGATACTGGTATTAGTGACCATCGTTGAAGTATATGGTTGTATCCGCAAAAGCAATGTTGCACTAAAAGCAACCAATTTCACTGTGCTAGTCCAAAAATGTAACAGAAAGGAGACTCTATGGATATACTTATTTCGACATTGCTGAATCCAGTGGAACTAGCCATTTTTCTAGGGTAGCTGCTGTTTTCGCGATATTCGACCACATAGTTTGCAAGGAAATCAGATAGGTAAGTTATCTCGGAGGTGATTTTGAAGTGGAAGACCTTTACACTCTTCAGTCCACAGAACAGAATATTTTGTTTTAATTTTATTAAAATATTAAAAATTAGAGACAAAAAACCTAAAATCATAGTTATATAGAGCAATTTAAAATCGCTCTATATTACTACGTCAAATCTATATCGATTTGTTTTTACTTCTCTTTATTCATTCGTTCTGTAAATTTTTGACATATTTGTTTTTTGTTCACTTCTTATTAACAGCAAACATTTTGAACAAACTGGAAATTTCTCATCAGTGTATTTGCTAAAGGAAAACTGCAAACTTTTTGCTGTTACAGCTGAAAACATTTTGCTGAAAATTAAGAGCAAACCTTTTTTTTCTGGTTTTCTCACTCTTGAGCTGAATATAAAAGAGTTCATTCTAAGTGAAGAAAGGTATTTTGAATAGTCAAGTGAAAAAGAAATCAAACACCAACCAAAGCATGACGCGTTTAGTTGGTGGTTAGTCAACTCTTGGGATGCGGTAGCGTTGTTTTTGGAATGTGGTCCACTTGTCATTACTTCTACTTATACGAAAGTTATTCCAAATTTGCATATAGGAATTACTTTAAAGTGATTACTTTTACTTTCAAGTCAGTCGCCTGCCATCGTAGCTTTTTTCCCTCGACCATTCAAAGTTGTTTTTGTTGTTGATAAATGCTTTGTTTATACGAACAACAGCTTTCATTCTATTCCAATGTTTTAGTGGTAGATATGTAGTTCCTGCAGTTCGTGAGACTGGTACTAAACTGGTGATTTTACCGATTCCATATAACCAGTACCTATCCCTTAACTATAGAAAATACCGGTGATTTTAACATGTCGGAAGGGGTAAATTTACCCATCACCGGTTTATTCGCCCGTTGTGTAGGATGGATGCTAAATAAATTACTACAACCGTGAGCCTATTCCTTTTACTTATACAGTACCAATAATTATAAATAAAATGAATGAAATATAAAATAACTTTAAAGTATTGGAATTAATTTTTATCAATAAAAAAAAATATACAAATATAAAATGTATTAACATTATTATTTCGACCCTTTGGCTTTACAAATCGTTTTTGAAGATAAAAGTTTATCTCTGTTTGTTACATTTTAAGCACATTTCATTATTTTGAGAGAAAGCACCAAATTTTTTATCTACAAAAATAACGGGATGCTGCATGTGCATATTGCGTTTGCTAATAGCCATGGCTACGCAAACAACATCCACACAGCATAGTGCTATGGCAATATGAAAAAATGAACTGTCCCCACAATGCATCAGTAGGGGACAGAAAAGTGTGAATTGACCACATCATAGAGAACTATGAATCGGTAAAATAAACAGAACATAATGTGAGACACAATAGAACAGGGTGAATTGGCACTTTGGGCTGTTCAAAGATCAACTCCATTCTCTGTTAGAATGCTATTAGGCAAGACCTATCTTATCCGAATACTTCTTTATGTGAAGGCTGTGAAGTATTTTTTATCTGTGAATCAAGTGACTTTGCAAAATTAAAGTTATTTAATAAAAAACGCCGAGATCGAATTTCCGATTTTTATACCAAATTTTCAATATCACATTCGCGAACCTTCTTAAAGCGAATGAGACATTATACAACTCTATAAAATAATATATACTAGAGAAACAAAATATTTGTCTGACCGTCTACAATTCGCACGTTCAAACAGAGGAAGTATGCTCATTCAGCCAAGAATAAACTGTCTGTGATAAACAATTTGTATTATTATTTTCATTATTTTAATTTCGTTTTTTATTATTGCAATGCAATGTCATATATCTTTATAAAGGGTTTTCAACAAGAGATGTCATTTTGGTATTCAAAGAAAAATTAAATTTTTTGAGATAAATGATCGGATGTTTATTTCATAATAAAGAGGAAGGTATGCCGTTAATAATGAAAAAGAACATCAGCCAAATGGCCACCACGACAACGCTTACAGGACCATATCCTTTTCATGAAATTTTCCATAACCAAATCGCAAAGTGGCTGCCCTATGTCCTCTATAGCCTCACGAATTCTATCTTTGAAGTCTTGAATCGACGCTGGGCTATTGGCGTAGACCTTATCTTTCACGTGGCCCCAAAGGAAGAAGTCGCAAGGTGTTAAATCACAAGATCTCGGTGACCAATTGTGATCACCTCTTCGAGAGATAACACGGTCCGGAAACTTTTCCCGTAACAGAGCAATGGTTTCGTTGCTAGTGTGGCACGTAGCGCCGTCTTGTTGAAAGTAAACGTTGTCCAGATCAATACCATCCAACTCCGATCATAAAAATTATTAATCATCCAGGGCTGCGGAGTCGAGCCAAAACTACTCGACTCCGACTCCCGGAGTCAGTTTTAAAAATGACTCGACTCCGGCAGTTAAATAACATAAATTTCAGAAATTATATTTCTACTAAGACGTGAATTCATTTTATTGATAATAAGATATATCTTTAGTAAAAAAACACATAACTGTAGGTACTAAATGCCAGCAATTACATAAATATTTTATTATTTATTTATCGACGCTTGACTTGCAACTAATATGACAATTCTTTCAAAATCGAATCATGATAACATTTTTAACAATCACTGTTTTAATACCCGTACACCGCAATTTTTGGAAATTATGTTCGCTTCTGGCATCCAGTCATTAGTTATTATACTCTACACCACACTATGGCACAGGGGGTTATAACTTTGTTTTATGGCAGATTTGTAAAAAATACTACAGACCGACCTTAAAATATACTGTTCGACTCAGAATCACTAGCAGTCTGTCTGTCCATCTAAAATTCAAAATTTCACTTCGATCCTGAAATTTGGCAATAAGAACTCTTTCAGGAGAAGGAAACCTACTGCAATTGGTCAAAATCGGATCAGATCGATATTGCCCCCAGATAAAAATGTTTCTTTGGATATGGCCTTGTAGCGCCATGGGAGCTGTATTCCATATTAAATCATTTTGAAATTTATTGGGGTAGAGTTTATTCATGCTAGAACGCATATTGTGGAATTTGAACATATTCAGTTTAGATTTAGTTTTATAATTATTATTTCCTATATCTTTTTCTGCTCTAACAAGGTGGTTTACGATATCATATAGTTGGCTTCGCCAGTCATTGGCCTTTCCTTACTGGTTGTTTACTCGCTTAGGAATAGCGTATATGTAGTCTTTGCAAAATTTTTATTTTGTTAGCAGCATATTCATCTTGCTAAATTGACCACATATATAAACAGAACTTTCATAAAACTGTCATTACAAAAAAGTCGATAATTTGGTTGACTTATAGATATTTTGGACATATTTGATTAAAGCTTCAATTGTTTTATCCTTCTTTTGAACCAGAATTGTTTTCCTATAAATTGTTGAGTGCAAAAATTCTATCGCATAAAGGGCACATTTTGCACAATCCATCTCGGAGTCGGAGTCGACCATAATTTTTCGACTCCAACTCCGGGCAAATTCCCCCGACTCCGACGCCCTGTAATCATCTCTCGATAGCGCAATCCATTCACCGTAACTGTTGATCCGACCTCATTTTCGAAAAAGTAAGGTCCAATGACCCCGCCGGATCATAAACCGTACCAAACAGTCACACGTTGAGGATGGAGAGGCTTCTCAACAATAACTCTTGGGTTTTCCGAGCGCCAGATGCGACAATTTAGCTTGTTGACGTAGCCACCGAGGTGGAAATGGGCCTCATCAGTCAAGATGATTTTTCGATGATTTTCGAATAATATTTTTTTAATGCGTTGTTGAATCGTGTATCGTTCCATTTTTAGTAATGGCGTAGTTTCTACTTGTCAAATGTCAAAAAATAAAAACTTAAAAAGTGACAGGTACCCAAATACCGGGTGATTCAAAATAACACCTCTTGCTGGTAAACCCGATGAGTTTTTCTATCGAAGTGGTGGACATAAAAGGAAATTTAAATTGATTAAAAATAGAGTTTTTTCTTTCTTTCAACTAGCGTATACGAATTTTAATTTGTGTGTTTTTTGACATGTATATGAAAAAGTGCAAGAAAAACACGCAAAATACACGATCCCTAAATTAAATTTTTCATGAATTGGAATTCACATTTTCCGTTTGGTGAATGAAATGGTATCTCTTATTATATAAAATTTCTTTGTGTGTAACTGCTTTTATAGTGTTGTGTTAGATGAGACGAGGCTAAACAGTTTTTACAAATTCTGTTCTTAGCCACAAAGTTTAAGCGTTGTTGGGCTGTCATTTTGCGGAAATCTGATATCAAATATATTAAAATGGGGTCCCAGCTTTTGGTGTCGAAATCAAGAGTTTTAAGCCTACAGAGGCATTCATTTAATGTGGATTGGATTTTTTTCACTACTTTCCATATTTGCACCTGGGTTGTAGAATATGATTTTCAATTGGTTGTCCAGAACCCGCTTATTCTCATAGCGTGCTTTAAAGGCATTCCACGCAAGATCAAAATTTTTGTCGCACAATGTATATCTTTTCACTATAGCCCCAGCCATTTTCAACCTCGCGGTGTAATATGCATTAAAATTGATTTTCGCGTTTTCACGCGGTGAAATATGCATTAAAATTGATTTTCGCGTTTTCACGAAAATCTCTGGAATTCAAGGACGATGGCGACAACATTAAGGCTTCGTAGGTGGTCTGCAATTTCAGCCACCACTTCTCTAGATCTACCAATTTCACCTCCAAAACTGTATTTGTGCAGAACATGATCAAATGATCGCAATCAAACAGAAATTGATCATGTTCTTTTGAGATCAGTAAAGAGGCATTGGAAGATTTGTCACCTGTGAGCGATTTTCTTCATATGGAAGTTTTTTCATCCGCGGTGCTTGATTCGCTGGTTAATGCCCTGGAATAATTTAAGCTCATTGCGAAATTGTAATACAATTTATTGTATTGGGGAGTTGCTGAATGTATTTATGTTTAATTTTCACGTGGATAATGATTTGTGCGTAAGAGCTGTGCAAAATGCAATCAAACAGAAATTGATCATGTTCTTTTGAGATCAGTAAAGGGGCATTGGAAGATTTGTCACCTGTGAGCGATTTTCTTCATATGGAAGTTTTTTCATCCGCGGTGCTTGATTCGCTGGTTAATGCCCTGGAATAATTTAAGCTCATTGCGAAATTGTAATACAATTTATTGTATTGGGGAGTTGCTGAATGTATTTATGTTTAATTTTCACGTGGATAATGATTTGTGCGTAAGAGCTGTGCAAAATGCAGATAACTTTTAATGTAAATTGGAATTTTATGCAATGCTGCAAAAATATCCGATAAATTTCAATTTTATTTTAAGGTCTTTGGTGGAAGGTTTTCTATACGGCAATTCGTCAAAGTCCTTCTAGAAGGCCTGCTAATAGAAGCGAGAGCGTAAGGCCTTATTCTCCAAGCTCACCCTGTATTAATTTTAAATTAGTATAGAATGCAGCAAGTATGCCTTGTTCCTCCCTAAGAAGGCCTTGCGTACGCCTTCCTTTTCCCGCTGGGTTCATACTAGGTGTTTACGCTGGCGGGGGCGTAGGGGAGCAAAAGACGAGTTTTTGTTTACGCCGCGAGTGCAAATAAAAAAGAGTAGGGAGAAATAGAATAAATATAACACGATTAGTTTCCATATATTAATAGGCAAGGTGCCTGAGGTTTATTGTTGTTTTTGCTGCTATGTTTGTGGTAACGAAGATTTGCCCTTAATATATTTGTACAGCAAGATGTACTTATTCGAGCGACGGTCCAAGATGGAGAGAGGTGGCGGAGCAAGTGTCAAGAACAAGAAAAGGAATCGTTACTCGTTGAAATCTGCAAAGCTAATACTACAAGGATGTACTAATGAGGAGTAGGCAGATTTTAACGAGTATGTATGCCCGATAAATTGGCCAATATATACACCGAAAGAAATCAATGGCATAAACGAAATTCAAAGGAAAATTCTAACTTAAACATTCCGGCCACCTTGCAACATCAAGGAAATGTTGCAAATAAGTATAATTAATTCATTTTTCTTTCCCTGAAACGGAGCCATTAGAGACTCCGTTCGAGAGCCACAATAACTCCCACAAAAGGACAGGACCATTAGGTCCTGTGACGGGTCATTAGGGACCACGAATGAGGGCCACAAGGACTCCCACAAGAGGACAGGACCATTAAGGAGCCTGTGACGGACTCATTAGAGACCACTAGTGAGGGCCATAAGGGACTCACACAAAGGACAGGACCATTAAGGAGCCTGTGACGGATCATTACAGACCACGAATGAGGGCCACAAGGACTCCCACAAAAGGACAGGACCGTTAAGGAGGAGTTCAAATAAGTGAGGTAAGATTTAGATTAAAAAAACGAAACGATCTGAATTTCAAAGAGGTGCGAAGAAAACTACGAACGAAGGGCAAGTAATTCAAGATATATTGGCTTTTGATGAAAATGCACGAACATGTTAGGTAGGAAGAGGCCCAGTAATTACCCAACCAAATACAGTATTTTGAGACGATCCTGACGAATTTCTAAGAAAACCTTCTAGAAGAATTTTAGGATATATGTCAGCTCCTATCAAAATATCTACTGGGCGGGAATCAAACAAATTGGAATCAGCCAAACGAATATTGGGTAATTGAGCTTTGGATCCGAAGTGACCGTAAATGAAGGTAGGTTTCCCGAAATGGAAGGAAGGACTATGGCGTTTGTCTTCAAAACAATTTTGGAAACAACGCAAGAGCTTATATTCAATTGACAACTTTTTCCAGAAGTGGCCGAAATAGCACCGTTTATTCTAGAAATGTTATTAGCGATTGTACGATTTGACGGAAGCTTCAACCGATTTTGAAGACTGTCCGATATAAATAGCCCTCTGGGCCAAGCTGGGTCAATCAACGCCCTAGCAGAATACGAAACACCGTGATGAACGATATTCACCATGGATGTTCCCAATATATTTATTTTTTATTTTTATTATTAGTCTATAGAATTATAATCCTTACAGACTATTTACAATAAATACACTATTCTATTTAAATCCATTTTAGCTTAAAAATATTTTATGATGATTTCATTAAGGAGTTTATACCTATATACCTACCTACCTACCTACTCTCACACAGTTCTACTAAGTGGTAGTATTTGTTGAACGTAACACACAGGCGACGATAGGAATCATTATTAGCATAATTTGTTCTGAAGTAGTTAAGGTGTAGCAGTTCAAAGTTTCTAGTTGGTCTAGGTGGAACATTCAATATGACAGGTTTATTCTGCGCGACATGAAAAGCTAGACGAGCAGTACATCAAGCCGATGTGGATGGTGCAGGATTATCTAGTAGAAGGGTTCTGGTAGGACTGTGCATAGGAGCGGACGAAACATTCGTATTTTCTGTGCTCGCCACTCGAGCCGAATTACTCGGTGTGGGCTCGCGATACAACAAAGTATGATGATTTGGTTGGCATCTCAAACAACGACGTTTGCTACTACAAATTTTTACTTCGTGGCCTTGACGCAGGCAATTTACACATAAACGTAGTCGTTTGACTGTGGCGAATCGACCCGAAGGCGTCGAACTTAAAAACGTGGGCACGAGTAAATATTATGATTTTGATCTGGGAAAAGAATACAACCAGATGTAGAAGAACGACAAGATCCCGAACAGCGTTGCCGTTTTGGTCATTTCCGACCAAATTTGGTCGGATAGATTTTAAATATTTATATTTGGTCGGATGGTCGGACCAATTCCATTTTGGTCGGTTTTATTGTAGAATATTTTATTTGTATTGTAACACAGAATAATTTGAAGTTTAATGTCAAAGTAAATTACTGAAAGTTAAACCCATTCACCGTTTGGAATACTCTCAAATGTCGATTGTGAATCCCAAATTTTTGTTGATCGCTGGAAGCAGTATCGATTGAAATTATAGACGAATGTATTGTAATAAAACTTAGTTTGAAAATATTTATTTCAGGTTCGACAAATTTTGTTTATAGTTGTCTAAAATATCGGCCCTGGGAAAGAATTGTTGCTTTCATTCCTGAGCTGTATTCCGAGATCGGATTTAAACCGAAATTTTGGTTGATAAATCTCACCAAAAGTGCGGAATCTTATTTATTTGCCGTAAGCGTATAGTAAATATTAGATTAATAAGGAACCAAAGCAATTGACAAGTGTTGACGTGTAAGTATCGCCCATCCGAAGTCGGGAATATGTTCGTATTTTACTTTTGTCAATATTAGTGGAATACAACAGAGCAATGTTCTTGGGTTTATGTTGTCAAAATAATGTTGCGTAAGCACAATTGAAATTTATTTGTTATAAATTGACTGAACATTTAAATACAGAAATTGTTTCCTATTTATAAATTGATTTTTTGGGACGAAAAAGACTATGTTGAAGCTTGGGGATTGATAATTGGCGAAGATAATTAGGCTTAAAATACAAAAAATATCGAAAAACGACGATTTTATTGAATGAGTATATATTAGGGTGATGATTTTTTGATTTTTTTCTCAAAAATGATTTCCTGCTGCACGAAGGAATGAACTTTTCCCTATTAGTGACAAAAATAACGTTTATTCCATTTAAATATTGAAAAAGTCACGCACAAAAATTTAATTTTTTTCTTATTTTTAAATCATATAAATCCAAAACGGAAAAAAGTGTCAAGTCTTATGACTTTTATGAAAAGTCACATAACCTATGAACAAAATGAGACATTGATCATAGAAATCGTTGAACATCTTTCGTTTTTATTTACAATTAAGTGAAGGTATCTCATTTTGAATCGAATGTATCTCTTTGGAAAACACGTTGCCGAATTTTTTATGATTCTCATTTTTTCTGATTTTTTTACAGAAACCACATTTTTTTTATCGAATCATCTTATATGTAAGATTTTATCTAATCTTAAATAAAAACTCATCTAAATATGATACAGGGAAACGAGGTTGTATAAAAGTCATCACCCTAGTATATCTATATATATAAAAGAGAGTGTCTGTTTGTGGGTTTGTTTGTATGTTTGTATGTTTGTTCCGTATAGACGTCTAAACGGCTAGACCGATCATCTTGAAATTTTCACAGAATGTACATGTGAAGGGGGTGCTGAAAATAGGGTACTTGAATTTTCGATATATCAAGTGGGCGTGGACCCGCCCATAGGGGTCCAATTTTGATATTAAGAAAATTTTTTAGCTAGAGTGCTGAAATTTTTTGTGTATGCATTTAGTGGCAGATAATGTGAATTTTCCAAAAATGGGCGGAGTCGGACCAATGGGCGTGGCCCCGCCCATATAAGCCAAATTTTGAAATTCAAATATTTTCTACAATTTATTAGAGAGAGTTCTGTATTTGAGTGTATATGTATCTGGTGACAGTCTACGTGATTGGCCCAAAAATTGGCGGGATCGGCCCAATGGGCGTGGCCCCGCCCACATAGACCAAATTTTGAAATTTCGATATCTTGCACAATTTATTATCAAGAGTGCTGCAGTTTTGTTTATATGTATCTGGTGACAGTCTCCGTGATTGGTCCAAAAATGGGCGGGATCGGCTCAATGGGCGTGGCCCCGCCCACATAGACCAAATTTTTAAATTGAGATATCTTGCACAATTTGCCAGCGAGAGTGCTGCAATGTTGTGTATATGTATCTGGTAGCAGTCCACGTGATTTTTCTAAAAATGGGCGGGATCGGACCAATGGGCCTGGCACCGCCCATATAAGCCAAATTTTAAAAATGTGATATCTTGCACAATTTTATACCGAGAGACCTGGAATTTTGTGTATATGTATATGGTGGCAGTCTGCGTGATTGGTCTAAAAATGGGCGGGATCGGCTCAATGGGCGTGGCCCAGCCCACATAGACCAAATTTTGAAATTTCGATATCTTGCACAATTTGCTAGCGAGAGTGCTGCAATGTTGTGTATATGTATCTGGTAGCAGTCCACGTGATTTTTCCAAAAATGGGCGGGAGCGGACCAATGCGCGTGGCCCCGCCCACATAAGCCAAATTTTGAAATTGATATATCTTGCACAATATGTTAGCGAGAGTGCTGGAATTTTGTGTATATGTATATGGTGGCAGTCTGCGTGATTGGTCAGAAAATGGGCGGGATCGGACCAGTGGGCGTGGCCCCGCTCTTATAAGCCAAATTTCGAAATTGATATATCTTGCACAATTTTTTATCTAGAGTGCTGTAATGTTGTACATATGTATCTGGTGACAGTCCACGTGATTGGTCCAAAAATTCGCGGGATCTGACCAATGGGCGTGCCACTGCCCATATAAGCCAAATTTTGAAATTGAATTATCTTGCTCATTTTGTTAGCGAGAGTGTTGAAATTTTGCGTATATGTATCTGGTAGCAGTCTACGTGATTGGCTTACAAATGGGCGGAATAGGACCAGTGGGCGTGGCACAGCCCATATTTTGATATATCTTGCAAGTATTATATAGGAAATACATGAACATTAATGCTCGGTAAGCGATAATTACAGCTGCTCACTCCAATACAATCGCAATATGATAATGTGATGCATGACCAATGAAACAAGAATTTGGAAATTTTATAAGTATACATTTCTATTTTCTGGACTTTCCACTGAATTCGGTATTTTTTCATTCAGTGAATTTATCACTAATACCAGTAAAGAAAGGCAGAAAGTCGGGCGGGGCCGATTAGGGTCATTGCGATAATAATTTGGAATAATTGGTAAATGTGGTGTGTGTATGTATATCTTATTTTGAACCGATAATCGCTAAATTAAGCAATATTCGTTCCTAAATTGAGAAACATTTTTCTGGAGAACTTTGTAATGATCGGAAGTAAAGTACAACTTCTATAGCGCTTTGTAACCAAATCTGGAGGAACATATATATGGAGGTTATATATAAATCTGAATCGATTTTCCTTGAATACTCATTCATGTAAAATAGAAACCTGTTTCTGTCGAATTTCGTACTGATCGGATATAAAACACAGTATCTACAGCGCTTACATGTCAAATTGGGGGTAACATATATATGGGGGCTATATCTAAATCTGAACCGATTTTCTCCGAATTTTGCGGTATTCCTTCACGTAATAAGAAATCTCTTTCTGCCGAATTTCTTACTGATCGGATATAAAATACAGTTTCTACAGCTCTTGAATTTCAAATCGGGGGTAACATATATATGGGGCCTATATCTAAATCTGAACCGATTTTCTCCGAATTTTGCAGTATTCCTTCATGTAATAACAAACCTCTTTCTGCCGAATTTCGTACTGATCGGATATAAAATACAGTTTCTACAGCGCTAATTTTGACATGGGCAGCGAAGCGCACCGGGCTCAGCTAGTATATGTATATAACACTGAATGCGATCCATGTCGTTGGGTATATACGTTTCAGATGGGCCACATTTTACTTGTTCGATTATAACTAGCATATTTTTATGTTAATTAACTTTTCCAAACATTCCAAGATACATAAAAATCTTAAAATGTCACCAAACTTTACAAGATACCATCTACTTTAATTTTATAAATTTGGTCGGCTACAACGGATTTTGGTCGGTTTTAGAGAAAATGTTGGTCGGAAAAAATTTTTCGCAGTGGCAGCACTGGATATGACCAAACAACGAGTGAAGGGAGTAGCAAGAGGAGAGGTGCTCTATCGAATTTGTTGTTGTTACACTAAATAGACTCGCATGTAGCCAGCCGAAGGCAATGCAGTTGAAAACCAAAACAAACAATCAAATGTATAAACGAGTGACACTGAGCACTAGATAGGGTCATAAAAAAAAGTTGCGTTTGTCACCCCCTAGATTTGAAGAGTATTCAAAGACATATTTTTAATTTTTTTTGGTGCACCCTACATACCGCGCTTTTAGTTTTCTTTATCCTGTTTTGCTATTTGAAGTCCGATCGTAACGGGATGCATATCGTTGTTCACGCTTTGGGAAGGGCTATATTTCGCCCACTGGTCATTTTTGACTCCGGGGTCAAATTCGATAACACTAGCCAACAGTCGTTTTGTTATTTGGTTCTAGCATAGTTTTTCTCATTGATTTTGACCTACTGAACACGAAAATGAGTTTTAAAAATTTTTCTGTCGATTGGTTTTCGAGATACAAATTTTTGAACTTTTTTTTTTAAATTTTTGGAGGTACACTTACAATTTTGAGCATATCTTTCGTTTTCTTTGACGTATTTGATCCTACTACTACTCAAATTAAAGCAAATTGCCGTCTACAACTCATTCTCAGAAAATTTTCAAATCGGGTGAGTAGTTTTGATGTTGGCGGCTTAAAAAGGTTAAAAAACTGCGTTTTTTTAGTAAAAATGTGGCAGAAAAATTCATATAAAAATTCATATAAAATATAAAACGCGATGCTAACAGCGATTTTGGTTTTTTTACGTATAGCTGGCATTTTTCCAAAGAAAATAAGCACTTACTTAACAAAATCTGACAACAAATGGCGGACTTATAATTTTTTTGGTATAAGACCGAAATTCCGCTATTTCACGATATTTTGATTTCCATTATTTGCACAGCTAACCTACTAGGAGGGATCGAAAAAGCAAGTTTTTTATAATCCTTTTGGAATAGAACGGAACAGTTGCACCTATACATAAGTTACTTCTGTTCAAAATCTCACCACCCTGGGTTAATGTCTTCTGTTCTGGCAATTTTTTTTTTGGAAATTTTTTTCAAATGTCACAGCACTTTGCAGTTTTGATAAAATTTTTAAATTAATATTAATAACACAAATATTTCATAATTGTAAAAAACCTATTTACAATACCGTAGGGACGTTTCGTCGAAAATGGTATAATGAAAATGCAGAACATAGAAACACAGGTGCATTTTACGATACGAATTTTGGCAAACCCACTTTACATGTACAAAATTGTTTGGAAAAAACGTTTTCGTTATAATTTTTATGATTCTCAGAATTAAAAAAATAAGTAATACACAAATAGTTATTTAATTTTTATGATTGTGGTTGCAGAGTAATATACGCTTCTTAATGTGCGTGGACGCTCTTCGTGTTCCTTTATGACTGCTACTCCGTTCACAGTCAATTAAAGGGAAAAAAGGGAATTACACTATTTTATTGATGTGTGTTTTCCCGATGGCTACCTGTATCGGATTTTTTTACAGAAATTCCCCCCACATTTGTGAGTGGTCATTATTTGGAAACTTTTCCACAATTTGAAACGCACACTTGCTGAATCAGGTATATAGCCACCCTTAAAAGATGCGCACATTCATAAGTACCTGTCAGTAAAATATTGTAACATACTTACAGCCGTATTCATAAAAACTTAAAACAGCTTTACAAACCTTTGTTCAGCAAAATTTGTTAAAACTGTATTCATAAACGATTATTAGCCTAAAACACCTTTTGTAAACCATTGTTAAATGCGTGGATTTTAATATAGGTTCGACCCTACTTTAAGCGTTTGTTAAAGTGACATTTGCTTTTTTCTCGTGTACATTCGCAAAACATTTTTATGGAATTTTATAATTAAATGAGAAAAAATATTATAAGACTGTTTTTGAACATATTTTCTAGAAATGGTTTAGGTTAAAATAAGAAAAAAAGAATAAAATACGTAACTGTGCCTTCTAGAACGTGTTTATGTCAAAACGGAATGTACCATTAAATGGGAGGTATATCAAAACGTGGACCGATTTGTAGATTTTTTCCAGGAAGAGTTAAAGGCATTGTGCAACATAAGCTGCTCCTTATCCCAAAAATTTCGTAAGGATTGGTTCCTTTTTTCGAGCAGTACTTTGATTGTCACAGACGGACGGACATGGCTAAATCGACTCGGGGCATGATTCTGCGTCCATCGGTATATTAAATGCCTTTTTTTCTTCTTTTTCACCATATTGTAAATCGGTATAATAAATGAATTTTCACATTCTTTTTTCCTATATTGTTTCATAAAAGACCATAAACTTATATTGTTGCAAAACCACAACACATGAAATGCAAATTGTGCAAAATTCACTAGTGATATGTAAACGATCAACATGTGTTAAATATTATTCGTTATTCGAATGCCTTTTTGTATGTAATAAAAAAATTATCTGAATTCGTCATTTATTTGATCTTTAGTTGTTGTGTTTTTATTTATTGGACAAGTGAGCATACATTTTTGTTAATTAATACAGTCGTTTTTAAAATAAACAATAAAATAAATTATATATTCGACTACTCTTACAATTGATAATCCTATTAATGCATCATTAAGAGAGAAAATGGTGTGTGAAAAAGATGGTGTTGCCAGCATTACATTGACGAAGTCATTAAAATGTTTGTTAGTTAAAATGCTGTTTATGAATACGATTTTTTAATAATCGTTTATTATGCCAAAAGTGTTTGTTAACTAAAGTGCACTTTAAATCATAATTAGGATTTTTTTATGAATACGGCTGTTAGTATTTATAGGTGTTCATTTATCGTTTTTTGTCATTCAACAAGTGTCTACGAACGCGAGTAGTACGAGTAAAAAGTGAAACAAATTGAATTTAAGTGCATATAATACCTACCCAACAAGTAAGACAATGAGTAAAAGCCTACGTGTGTTCGAGTGTTTGAACAATCCAGACAATTTCTGCAATGTTTGTGGCGAGTTTATAAAGAATAATCACGCACACACGTTTACTCCAGCAGTGCAATTGCACTATTTGAATTATTTTGGTATTTCACCAAATATCACAGAACCATGGACACCTAAGTCGCTATGTGATCTTTGCTATATAATCCTAACCAACTGGGCAGCTGGCGGAAGGTAAGAATTTTTATTTAAACACATTAAATAAATATAGTAATTTATTTTAATTTTAGGCGCCATATGAAATTCGATACACCAATGATGTGGAAAAAGCCGCTATGCCATTCCACAGACTGTTATTTTTGCCTCACCACAAACAGTGGGGTAGGGAGATTTTTAAAATGGAACTACGCTCAAGTGGGATCATTTGCACTTCCAGTACCACATTCGAATGATGTACCATATCCAGTGTGCCCTGGTGCATCTCTTCAAAAAGCAGAATCGTCAGATCAAGAGTCCGAGTCAAGTGCAAGCGAATTTGGGGCGTGCAGAAAGCGAAAATTACTGTCACAGGCCGAACTAAACGATTGGGTGCGCGATTTTGGTCTCACTAAGGAGAAATCCGTCTCGGATGGTACAGTGTGGATTTGCGGATTCAGAAGTGAAAGTAACAGCGTACAGGAAGCGTCACCAGCAGTATGCAAAATTTTATACAAAGAAAGACGAAATATGTTTTTGCAGCGACATTTCCGGCTTGTTCCAAGAGCTTCACCAAATTCACAACCCCAATGAATGGAGGTTGTTTATTGACAGCAACAAAGAGAGCTTGAAGGCAGTTCTCTTACATAATGGGAATGAAAAGCCATCTCTTCCTATTGCTCATGCGGTTCATTCAAAGGAGAACTATGAAACTATGAACATTTTGCTGAAATGCATAGAGTATAGCAAATATAATTGGAAAATATGCGCCGACCTCAAAGTTGTGGCCATTCTGTGTGGACTCCAAGGAGGCTATACGCGACATTGCTGTTTTCTGTGCCTTTGGAATAGCCGCGCTGATGATCAGCATTATATTCAAAAAAAATGGCCGGAACGAACGAAACCTGTAGTTGGAGAAGCGAATGTTCAGCGCAAACCACTAATAGAGAACCGTGAAAATATAATACTTCCGCCGCTGCACATAAAATTGGGTTTGATAAAAAATTTTGCCAAAAAATTGGACAAAGAAGGTGAAGCTTTTTTACGGTCAATTTTCCCTTACCTTTCGCTGGCAAAAATTAAAGAAGGAGTCTTCGCAGGACCCGAGATAAAAAAAATGTTGAAAGATGAAACATTCCCGAAGCTGTTATCACCCATCGAAGCCGCAGCATGGAATTCCTTCAGGCTTGTTGTGGAAAACTTTTTAGGAAACAACAAAAGCGATAATTATAAGGACATAGTTGAGGATCTGGTAAAGAACTATGAAGCAATGGGTAGGTTTTTTTTGAAACAAATCTTAATTTAAATAGCGTTTTAATTCTCGTTTTTTTTTTCATTTTTGGGTAGGAGTGCACATGTCACTTAAAATACACTTTCTGCATTCTCATTTGGATTTTTTCTCTGAGAATTTAGAAGACGTGAGCGACGAACACGGCGAGCGCTTTCATCAGGAATTGAAGGCTATGAACGACGCTATCAGGGCATCTATGACACGGCTATGATGGGTGACTACATTTGGACCCTAATACGTGAGACCAATTGCAGCGAATACAAAAAACAAAGAAGAAGTCAGCTGTTTTTCCACATGGCATAAAATGTACAGTTATATCTTTGTTTCTACTCATTTTTTTGGGCGTTGATTTGGTTAATTTCGTTAGTTTAGCTAACCTGGCACATCCATTTCTAATTGTGCCATACATTGAGTATGTAGTACTCTAAATAAATTAAAAAATAATATACTAAGACTAATTTGTTTATTTTAAATTAAGTTCAAATGTATTTATTCGTTTGCGTTGGGTAGGTAAGCTGTGCAAATAATGAAAATCAAAATATCGTGAAATAGCGGAATTTCGGTCTTTTACCAAAAAAATTATAAGTCCGCCATTTGTTGTCAGATTTTGTTAAGTAAGTGCTTATTTTCTTTGGAAAAATGCCAGCTATACGTAAAAAACCAAAATCGCTGTTAGCATCGCGTTTTATATTTTATATGAATTTTTGTAGACGGCTCAATTTGCTTTAATTTGAGTAGTAGTAGGATCAAATACGTCAAAGAAGACGAAAGATATGCTCAAAATTGTAAGTGTACCTCCAAAAATTTAAAAAAAAAAGTTCAAAAATTTGTATCTCGAAAACCAATCGACAGAAAAAAAAACTCATTTTCGTGTTTAGTAGGTCAAAATCAATGAGAAAAAGTATGCTAGAAACAAATAACAGAGAAAATTTTGTTATTTGTGACCTAGTGTTACTATTGTGGCGAGAGAAGTTGCAACCAAAGCGGCAATAAGATTAAACTGCCTATCAATGTGGAGGTACAAGAACTACGGTCACATTAGGATATCAAAGTGTAGCGCTATGATAACCGACCGAGTGGATATATACCAACTGTGTACACCTTCGAGAGAAATTACATCACTATGATTCACGCCAGAGATGAATGGGTTGGAAGAATACCAGGTAATAGAAACCATCTCCACTTTTACACGGATGGTTCGAAGCTTGATGAAAATGTTGGCTTTGGAGTACACTGTGCAGAGCTTAGTTTGGATATAGCTCACAGACTAGCAGATACCTGCAGTGTCTATCAAGCCGAAATAATGGCAATATGGGAAGTAGCCAAGTGGCTGAGTCGCAACATAGTAACCAACACTGGCGTTGTCATTTACTCGTTCAGCCAGGCCGCCAGGCTCAGCAGGGAGAGCCTGAAGAGATAACCTCAAAAACGGCCTTGCTAAATCGGTGGAGTAGGCTGAGGATAGTTTAACAAGAGGTTTGTCGGATGTGGAAGTCAGATTATCTAAAGGATTTACACAAGCGTAATAAGTGGAAACAACCTTGCGAAAATATCCAGATTAATGACCTGGTATTCCTTCATGTAGATACTGGACTATCAAGTGATTGGAGGATTGGTCGCGTTACCAATGTTTATACTGGTACCGATGGTAACGTTAGGGTGGTCGATTTACGAACACAGGCGGGACCGATTACTCGCCATGTGCATAAACATGTCTTACTACCTCGATCCGCTTAAAATTTCTCTATCTCTGTCCCAGCCAGCATTTCGAAACCTCACGCAATAAAACTAACTCTTTCTGTTTGTGCTACAACCTTTTTTGTTTCTCCCTAGACATGGCGTACTTTCAAGGTCACTACCAAGATGATTTCCGCCTTTTCATTTGCGACACTCGACACTACTTCCGGTTCTGCAGAAGATTCCTGGTGATGCACCCCGCGGAGCGCATGCGATTCGTTCATCAGCACAAGATGTGCGAAAACTGCCTTGTGATGTCGCACCAGCTAACCGACTGTCGCAGCGGAGCATGCCGGGCATGTTGGCTTGGCTCCAGATGACAGCCCTGGTGTTTATACATCGCCCCAACGTTGATCAGGAAAAAAGCATAGTGCGAGTATTGTTGGACCCAAGCGCCCCGGAGAGCTATTTCCTCCCCTTTAACTAATTTTTCCCGTACCGGAGGACCAAGGACTACAAGAAACCGGTCAATTTTCAGCTCACGGATCGCCACAATCAAGTGCGAACACTCACCATAATGTTGCGCCCAAAATTATGCTCCTGCTCCATTTACACTGCACCGGTATGGGGTGCCAGCACCGGTCTGGGAGGTATTCGGAAGGGAAGATGTCGCTGACTGTTCGTTCTATCTCCCAGCGGCGTGTTCGATTGTGTTGGGGAACGATGTGACCAAATATGTTTACCTCAGCATCCCGGAGGTGGGAAAGGGGTTGCCGTTTATCCAAAATACAGTTTTTGGAATACCCTTTTTTGGAAAAATCGAAGTTGACCCAACCGGGACTGACTAGTTAGCACACCAGATCTCACGGCCTCATGGACTCAACCACCATCATAACCTTTGCCTCAGATGGGCATGAACATGTTCCTTAATTTTTTTTGTTTGAATTAAAACGCTAATATCTCGAAGAAATTATCTCATTTAATTTTTTTATGTATCGCATATATGCAGTATAATATAATTCTATCTTTACGAATGTTATTACTCTTAAGTGTTTAGTATTTTGAATTTCCCAGTTTGGGCAAGGGGGCTGTATGTTCACGCGCGCAGGGTTTACGCCCAGTGTTGCCAGACGAATTTCACTAAAAATCCTCAAAATGGGGAAACAAAAATCGTCAAATCGTCCAAATTAAATTTCAAAATCGTCAATACCAAAATCTAAAAGTTGTATACCGCTTTTGATTTTTTGCATATAAGGGGCATGTTTCAGTGATAGATATGTATGTATTGTATGTTCCAAATTCGTCGAAAACATATTTTTGTAATTTTTTTATTTTCATTAAAATGTCCTTTCAAATTTTGATAACTTAATACCTCTGCACCAGCAATGATTTTATAGAGTAAACGTCTGCATGAATGCAAAAAAAGCCACCCATGAGACGCTCACTAAAAATAACGACACATATTCATTCAATTCTCTTGCAATGAGAAGCGATGAGTGAGTGCAAAAGAGACTTGAATTGCTTAGAGTGTGAAATCATCGACCTCGTTCAACTTGTAGCATTCACACAAACCACGATTCGCACTCGTTACAACTCGGTATTCATTGAATATGCTATCTTCGGTATGAATGAGACAAGTGCGTGTGCGAAGTTGTGCAGAGTTTGATTTCATTCGTTATATACACTGAGTGTTTAGGGCGCAGTCGAATTATACAATATTATTCGAGTTAATCAGAGAAATGTTATGAAGAAAAAACATTATTTTTACTTTTTCAAACGTTTTTATTATTTCTTTGCAATAAAAACAAAAAAGAATATAACATAAAACAAAACCAAATAAATATTCAATTCATAAATAAGTTAAATAAATATTTAAAAAACGAAAGAAAAATAGTTTAAATATTAGTTCATATTTGAATGTGAAAACATTATCTTTCCTACCGAAACTGGGTTGGAACCAATAAGGCAACGTTTTTCAGAAAGAAGGTGTCTTGCACTTGAAAATATTCTTTCGGATGAGGCGCTACTTGAAGGAGTTGCCAATATTTTACAGCTTAACTTATAAAGTAGCGGATATTTTAATTTATTGAATTCCCACTAGTGTTGTAAAATATGGCTATTTTTGACTACTCGGTATTACTCGATACTTTTTAATTGAGTACTCGATACTTTCAGTAGTTTCAGTGTAATTAAGGTTCAACATATTTAAATCATACTTATTTGAAAAAAACATGAAGATATGTATTTATTACAGTTATAAATTACTGTTGTGCCTTGAATACATTAATTTTTAATAAAATAAAAGTAATTGAAATAAAATTAAAAAAAAAAACAATTTAAAAATTCATCGTGCAATTGGTAGTTTTAAATATTTATACTTTGTGCATTTGTTTGTAACACCTAAAAGGAGAAGAGATAGACCCATTGTTTATTATACCGATCGACTCAGAATCACTTTCTGAGTCGATTTAGCCATGTCCGTCTGTCCATGTATTCTTGTAATCAAAGTGCAGGTCGTATTTATGGTCCGATTGTGATGAAATTTAGCATAGTGCTCTTTTTTGGCCCAAGGACGATCCCTATTGAAATTGGTTAAAATCGGTTCAGATTTAGATATAGCCCCCATATATATGTTTCACCCGATTTGACATGAAAGCCCTACAGCGCTGTATTTTAAATCAGATCAGTACGAAATTTGGCAGAGAGAGTTCTCTTATTACATGAATAAACACTGCTAAATTCGGGGAAAATCGGTTAAGATTTAGATATAGTCCCCATATATATGTTTTACCCGATTTGACATGAAAGCGCTGTAGAAACCGTATTTTACATCCGACCTGTACGAAATTCGGCAGAGAAAGTTCTCTTATTACATGTATGATCACTGCCAAATTCGCGGAAAATCGGCTCAGATTTAAACATAGTCCCAATATATATGTTACACCCGATTTGACATGTAAGCACTGTAGAAACCGTGTTTTATATCCGATAGTACGAAAATCGGCAGAGAGAGTTTGCTTATTACATGTATGAACACTGCCAAATTCTTACCGCAATGCCAATTTTCGCATTGGTAGGTAGGTGTAGGGTATTATATAGTCGGCCCCGCCCGACTTTCTGCCTTTCCTTACTGGTTTTTTTTATAAAAATAGTGTTAATATACCGACACATTTATCTTATATAAATACATAATTTATTATTATGTATTATAGATGTATTTTATAAATTTTTCAACAGTTATATCAAATGTATTTGATTTTTTATAATTACACTGTGCTCGAAATAGACACTTTGAAAATTGAACAGAAAGTAGATTTGATTGAAATTTTTCAGTGGTAAGGGGGTGAGAAGCGGGTACGACTGTTTAGAGAAAAATAATTCTCCAAGGGTACTCTATTTTTCATTCTTTGGACTGAAGCGTGTATTACGAAGTCTTTAAATTCAAAATCATCACCAGGTTAGCTAACCTCTCTGATTTCCTAGCAAACGCTGTGGTCGAATATCGTGAAAACAAGAGATAACATAGAAAAACGGTTAATACCACCGGAGAGACACTATGGAGCGACCCTATAGTCTCTCCATTGGGTCTACTGTCTGTTACATTTTTGGACTAGCACAGTGTTATTATAACAAAAATACTTGAACATGGCTTTTTATTCACTGTAAACGATGCAAAAAATGTTTCAACATTTGTGTAATTTTTAGTATGTTTCCTATTACTTACTAGCTTCTCTGCAATAGTTCGCTAGGAACAGATGTTGCTACTACTGGAAGATACTTCGTTGAGATTGAAGATAGTCCAGGATAAATTGACTCATGTTTTTCGCACCAACCTAAGGGACAAGCCTTTCTTTCTAAAACTCTTACATGTCCAAAATGTATAATCTCAATAATACATGTTGATGTTCTTGTTGTTGACACTGAACTTTGGTCGAATTCTCTCAAACAGAATATTACCCTCCGATATATTTTGTGGCGATCCTAGATAAGTTGGAATAGCCATTACATAATTATATTCCACATTGTAGAAGCACTTATTTAAATTCCTTTATTAAACTAAAACCGCATCGTACGAGTGCCAATACGTACAAGCCGAAATTATTGAGTAGGTACTTTTTTGTAATGAGTACCCGAAGAAACAGTCGGTATCGAGTACTCAGTACTCAAATACTCGATACTTTCCCAACACTAATTCCCACCACTGAAGAACATCAAAATTGTTGTGCATAATTTCATTCACATTTTCGTACAACATCAATTCGTTTTGTACTCTGTCAGTGGAATTTGATCAATTCAAAGGCTGGAGAAACCCTGAAAAAAGAAGCTCCTTTTCATTTGTTAAGGATTCTGACTGGGAACTTCCATTTTGATTAGAGTTGGATTCACCTATAAAACATTCCATCATGTTTTTACAGTGCTCCTTTATATCGGCTTTTTCAACATTAGTAAACTGCGAAAGTTTGTTAGTTGGTGGAAACAAGAACAGTGCAACTTTGTGAAAAATGCTTATGTTATTCATGACCACATCGTTTAACAACATCCCAAGGCTTTGTTTCAAAGCTCTTATGCACTCTAAATCGTCATTGTTTATTTCGCATATTCGTTTTAAATAGTAAATATGAACTATTGTCAAATGTATAGTTGGATATCTCTCTGCTTCAAGTTCTTTCGACGTTGCTTCGAAGTGTTTTAAAAGTTTTATAGTCGCGGACATAATGTTTAGGTTTATGCCACTAATTCTATACAGTTGCTGCTTTTCCTGCAAGATATTGCCAACATCAATCCAGTTGTTTTGTATAGATTGTAACAAATAATACATAGTATTCTATCTAGTTGGAGAACAACTTTTAAGTGTTGTTGTTAATTGTGCATTGGCGCCGGATTTTTTAAAATACTTCACAAGCTTTGTGCACTTTACGCATAACTCTTTAATTTCAACGTTTTCATTAATGGATTTCTCGACTATGTTGTGCAATAAATGATTAATGCAAAATATATGGTCATTTGTTCTAAATGCAGCTTTCATATTGGAACCTCTGTCTGTAACGACTATTGCCCTATCAAGACTACAGATGAACTCACTTAAGGTCGCGGTCACTTTACGAAGAATCCTTTCGTCTATGTTAAATTTGAAAAAAGGATTTTGTTTAAAAGCAATACTATTTATGAGGAGTACGTGAATACCTACTGTTGCAAGGCTCCATATCCATTGATTTAAAAGCAAGCAATTTAGTGCTTATTTTTCCATTTTTGATGAAATGGATAGTTAAGGATAAGTACGACATTTTAAGATAACTGTCAGTCCACAGATCCGAAGTAAGACCATACCCACTGGCACTGAGTTCTTCAAGTTCAGATTTAACGGAGTCGTAAGTGGTCTTGTACACTTTGTCGATATTCCTAGATATAGTTGTGGGGTGTGGTAGAAGTTTATATACATCCACATTTGGTCCGTACTTAGCTCCAAGCGATAAGATCAGTTCTGTAAATTTTTTTAAACCATCGTCTTCAATCATCTTATAAGATCGACAATTTTTTATCATCCACTCAGTAGTTGTACGAACCAAAGAAAATAGATTTATAAAGAAGTTCCGTCCCGTAGCGAATATTCTATCAGTGACGAACGAATAAAAATTTGATTTCGGCGAGTGATTTTTTTTAACATTTTAAAACCGATTTTCGAGATTTTTTTGTAATTATCATATTTAGAAAATTAATATCGTTCGTTAAGTACCAACAAAGTTCAAAAAAAGACTCCAGAAAACTATTTTTTTCGCGTTTCAAAATCATTCCTATTCGTTCGTAACTCACGACGGAACATCTTTATAAATCTACTTTCTTTGGTACGAACTACTTCTTTCTTCGTGTCGTCGTCAACTTCTACCTTGGGTATATTTTCTAAAGTGTCCTTTAAATTATTGAAGCACTTATGCTTCACAAGATTAGAAGTGCTGTTAACATATTTGTAAACATTACTACAGGTTTTGCATGCCACAACGTTTTCTATACAACTTCCGCCTTTATCAACTTTTCCAAAAATATCCCAAACCTTGCTTTTTCCACTTTGCAGTATTATTTGATATTATCCTTTTATAATCTTTTCTTTAATTTCTGATGTTTTATAAGCTTCAAATGGCGACGAAGGTTCTGACAACACTGATTCATCTGATGTACCCTACATTGTATTATTTTTAATTAGGCACTAATCCATAAAATTTTACAAAAATAAATCTTACCTCCATACTGAAAAAAATGTATTAGATAACACTAGGTCACAAATAACAAAATTTTCTCTGTTATTTGTTTCTAGCATACTTTTTCTCATTGATTTTGACCTACTAAACACGAAAATGAGTTTTAAAAATTTTTCTGTCGATTGGTTTTCGAGATACAAATTTTTGAACTTTTTTTTTAAATTTTTGGAGGTATACTTACAATTTTGAGCATATCTTTCGTCTTCTTTGACGTATTTGATCCTACTACTACTCAAATTAAAGCAAATTGAGCCGTCTACAACTCATTCTCAGAAAATTTTCAAATCGGGTGAGTAGTTTTGATGTTGGCGGCTTAAAAAGGTTAAAAAACTGCGTTTTTTTTAGTAAAAATGTGGCAGAAAAATTCATATAAAAATTCATATAAAATATAAAACGCGATGCTAACAGCGATTTTGGTTTTTTTACGTATAGCTGGCATTTTTCCAAAGAAAATAAGCACTTACTTAACAAAATCTGACAACAAATGGCGGACTTATAATTTTTTTGGTAAAAGACTGAAATTCCGCTATTTCACGATATTTTGATTTTCATTATTTGCACAGCTTACCTACCCAACGCAAACGAATAAATACATTTGAACTTAATTTAAAATAAACAAATTAGTCTTAGTATATTATTTTTTAATTTATTTAGAGCACTACATACTCAATGTATGGCACAATTAGAAATGGATGTGCCAGGTTAGCTAAACTAACGAAATTAACCAAATCAACGCCCAAAAAAATGAGTACAAACAAAGATATAACTGTAAATTTTATGCCATGTGGAAAAACAGCTGACTTCTTCTTTGTTTTTTGTATTCGCTGCAATTGGTCTCACGTATTAGGGTCCAAATGTAGTCCCCCTTAATGGCCGTGTCATAGATGCCCTGATAGCGTCGTTCCATAGCCTTCAATTCCTGATGAAAGCGCTGGCCGTGTTCGTCGCTGACGTCTCCTAAATTCTCAGGGAAAAAATCCAAATGAGAATGCAGAAAGTGTATTTTAAGTGACATGTGCACTCCTACCCAAAAATGAAAAAAACCGAGAATTAAAACGCTATTTAAATTAACATTTGTTTCAAAAAAAACCTACCCATTGCTTCATAGATCTTTACCAGATCCTCAACTATGTCCTTATAATTATCGCTTTTGTTGTTTCCTAAAAAGTTTTCCACAACAAGCCTGAAGGAATTCCATGCTGCGGCTTCGATGGGTGATAACAGCTTCGGGAATGTTTCATCTTTCAACATTTTTTTTATCTCGGGTCCTGCGAAGACTCCTTCTTAAATTTTTGCCAGCGAAAGGTAAGGGAAAATTGACCGTAAATAGGCAAAAGCTTCACCTTCTTTGTCCAATTTTTTGGCAAAATTTTTTATAAAACCCAATTTTATGTGCAGCGGCGGAAGTATTATATTTTCACGGTTCTCTATTAGTGGTTTGCGCTGAACATTCGCTTCTCCAACTACAGGTTTCGTTCGTTCCGGTCATTTTTTTTGAATATAATGCTGATCATCAGCGCGGCTATTCCAAAGGCACAGAAAACAGCAATGTCGCGTATAGCCTCCTTGGAGTCCACACAGAATGGCCACAACTTTGAGGTCGGCGCATATTTTCCAATTATATTTGCTATACTCTATGCATTTCAGCAAAATGTTCATAGTTTCATAGTTCTCCTTTGAATGAACCGCATGAGCAATAGGAAGAGATGGCTTTTCATTCCCATTATGTAAGAGAACTGCCTTCAAGCTCTCTTTGTTGCTGTCAATAAACAACCTCCATTCATTGGGGTTGTGAATTTGGTGAAGCTCTTGGAACAAGCCGGAAATGTCGCTGCAAAAACATATTTCGTCTTTCTTTGTATAAAATTTTGCATACTGCTGGTGACGCTTCCTGTACGCTGTTACTTTCACTTCTGAATCCGCAAATCCACACTGTACCATCCGAGACGCAAAAAGTTCGGATTTCTCCTTAGTGAGACCAAAATCGCGCACCCAATCGTTTAGTTCGGCCTGTGACAGTAATTTTCGCTTTCTGCACGCCCCAAATTCGCTTGCACTTGACTCGGACTCTTGATCTGACGATTCTGCTTTTTGAAGAGATGCACCAGGGCACACTGGATATGGTACATCATTCGAATGTGGTACTGGAAGTGCAAACGATCCCACTTGAGCGTAGTTCCATTTTAAAAATCTCCCTACCCCACTGTTTGTGGTGAGGCAAAAATAACAGTCTGTGGAATGGCATAGCGGCTTTTTCCACATCATTGGTGTATCGAATTTCATATATAGCGCCTAAAATTAAAATAAATTACTATATTTGCTTTGCTTAATGTGTTTAAATAAAAATTCTTACCTTCCGCCAGCTGCCCAGTTGGTTAGGATTATATAGCAAAGATCACATAGCGACTTAGGTGTCCATGGTTCTGTGATATTTGGTGAAATACCAAAATAATTCAAATAGTGCAATTGCACTGCTGGAGTAAACGTGTGTGCGTGATTATTCTTTATAAACTCGCCACAAACATTGCAGAAATTGTCTGGATTGTTCAAACACTCGAACACACGTAGTCTTTTACTCATTGTCTTACTTGTTGGGTAGGTATTATATGCACTTAAATTCAATTTGTTTCACTTTTTACTCGTACTACTCGCGTTCGTAGACACTTGTTGAATGACAAAAAACGATAAAAGAACACCTATAAATACTAAGTATGTTACAATATTTTACTGCAGGTACTTATGAATGGGCGCATCTTTTAAGGGTGGCTATATACCTGATTCAACAAGTGTGCGTTTCAAATTGTGGAAAAGTTTCCAAATAATGACCACTCACAAATGTGGGGGGAATTTCTGTAAAAAAATCCGATACAGGTAGCCATCGGGAAAACACACATCAATAAAAAAGTGTAATTCCCTTTTTTCCCTTTAATTGACTGTGAACGGAGTGGCAGTCATAAAGGAACACGAAGAGCGTCCACGCACATTCAGAAGCGTATATTACTCTGTAACCACAATCATAAAAATTAAATAACTATTTGTGTATTACTTATTTTTTTTTTATTCTGAGAATCATAAAAATTACGTAAACGTTTTTTCCAAACAATTTTGTACATGTAAAGTGGGTTTGCCAAAATTCGTATCGTAAAATGCACCTGTGTTTCTATGTTCTGCATTTTCATTATACCATTTTCGACGAAACGTCCCTACGGTATTGTAAATAGGTTTTTTACAATTATGAAATATTTGTGTTATTAATATTAATTTAAAAATTTTATCAAAACTGCAAAGTGCTGTGACATTTGAAAAAAATTTCAAAAAAACAAAATTGCTGATTTCACTAAATTTTTGAAATTTCACGTCCCTTGCCAGAACAGAAGACATTAACCCAGGGTGGTGAAATTTTGAACAGAAGTAACTTATGTATAGGAGCAACTGTTCCGTTCTATTCCAAAAGGATTATAAAAAACTTGATTTTTCGATCCCTCCTAGTAGGTTAGCTGTGCAAATAATGAAAATCAAAATATCGTGAAATAGCGGAATTTCGGTCTTATACCAAAAAATTATAAGTCCGCCATTTGTTGTCAGATTTTGTTAAGTAAGTGCTTATTTTCTTTGGAAAAATGCCAGTTATACGTAAAAAATCCAAAATCGCTGTTAGCATCGCGTTTTATATTTTATATGAATTTTTATATGAATTTTTCTGCCACATTTTTACTAAAAAAACGCAGTTTTTTAACGTTTTTAAGCCGCCAACAGCAAAACTACTCACCCGATTTGAAAATTTTCTGAGAATGAGTTGTAGACGGCTCAATTTGCTTTAATTTGAGTAGTAGTAGGATCAAATACGTCAAAGAAGACGTCAAAGATATGCTCAAAATTGTAAGTGTACCTCCAAAAATTTAAAAAAAAAAGTTCAAAAATTTGTATCTCGAAAACCAATCGACAGAAAAATTCTTAAAACTCATTTTCGTGTTCAGTAGGTCAAAATCAATGAGAAAAACTATGCTAGAACCAAATAACAAAACGACTGTTGGCTAGTGTAATGAATCGACCGACAGAATCCGTACGAACAACAATTAGTACTGAATACACCGATGCTGGAATGAATAGAGTCAATGCACAATCACCCATTGCTCTTGTAGTTTTGTCCCTCTGTTATTGAATGTTGTGAGTTCGAGTTTGATCGTTTTATGGGACGAATGAATACAATCTTCGCTAAAACAAAGCACAACGAAGTACAACACAACTTCAGTGGCTGCATTCATTCATATTCAGTCAGTAGGCTTTTTGCACAATGAGTAACAAGAAACATTCATGAATGCGCATGTGTATTCATTGTACGAACGAATTCATGCAGATGTTTATTATAGAGGCCTTATACAAATCAATTTCACAGGATTGAAAATTGGCCATATTAGTCCATATTTCGATATACACTTCATATGTAAATGATCCCAATCTATTTAATATCTTTACGTCATAGAAGCCACAAACTTCAGCCGATTACGACGAAATTTTAAAATCAGCGTAGACCCATATTTATGTTGATTGATGTAGTCCCATACAAAGATTGCACTAGATTAGACTGCTTGGCGTATGAGAAACCAAAATACCAATCGATTGAGCTACAATTCGTTATAATGTACTTTAATTTACCCAGAACCACTTCAAGGTTCGAAGTCAAGGGTCCAAGAAAAGACAAATTCCTACCAATTGGGCGTAAAAATGATAAACCATTCGTTGGAATACTGACATAGGTCCAAGTTTTGATATACCCCTTAATTTATTTAAAAATGGTCACTGAAATTTATTCTACCGAGTTTTTAACAAATTTCTAGATATTTTCTATTATGTCATTAAATGTTATCGAATCTACCACAAATTTTATATTTTTCAATGATCATCCAACATTTGAGAAGTTTTCCAAAGCAAAGCAATTCCAACACGATTGTCAGATCGGTCAACGTTATCAACCCTATTAAAGTGCTGCAAATGACGATTGTTAGGCAAAGGTGAATTGTCAGTTCAGACGATAAAATGTTTCTCTAACAATGGCGCCATTGTCACATGCATAAACTTCGCAAATCTGACAATCAAAAGTGTCTGCAAATTATCTTGCAATGGCAACGTTGTAAGTTTACACGATTGCCAGATGTCTACCAATATTATTGATTTACAATGATTTTTCTGACAACGTTGCAAGACAAAAATTTTGTGTACACACGGTTGTAAGTTCACAGGGTTGCACTTTTCCGCCGATTTCCTGACAATATTGTTAGATTTGACAATCGACACATTTTTAATTTTAAATATATCCCGAAGAAATTATAAAAATTTTTAATATAAGAAAAATGCTAACATTTATAATTTTAAAAAGATAATGGGAGTATAAATTAAATCCCGACTTCTAAAAAAGTCCTTAATAAAGGGTCCGCCAAATAACTTTTTTTTTTTGAAAATGCTATAAAAAAAACTACTGAATATTTTCTCAAATTTCTTTTTTTATTTGAAAGTAAAATCCTTCCGGTTAATAATGGAAAATAATTTCACTCAAATGGTTGCCTCGGCTTGCCATGCAGTATCCTACACGATCGGTCCAATTTTTAAGCACAATATCGATTGTGTGCAGCTGTATTTCACCAATGGCTTCACGAATATTGTCCTTTAAAGCGTCAATTGTCTCTGGCTTGTCGGTATAACATTTATCTTTGAGGGCACCCCACAAATAATAGTCCAACGTGTCAAATCGCAGCTCCGAGGTGGCCAAACGACATCAGCTCTGCGGCTGATAATGCGATCTTCAAAAACAGGGCGCAAAACATCGAGTGTAGCTTCGGCTGTGTGGCACGTAGCGCCGTCCTGTTGAAACCAAATGTTGCCAATATCCTCCTCTTAAATTTTTGTGAACAAAAATTCGTTCAACATGGCCCGATAACGACCGCCATTGACTGTAACGGCCACTCCTTGCTCATTTTCGAAGAAAAATGGCCCAATTATGCCTCTTGACCAAAATCCGCACCAAACAGTGACTCGTTTTGGGTGTATCGGCTTTTCAATGTATGCGTGCGGGTCTTCTGTGCCCCAAATGCGACAATTTTCTTTTTACATACCCGCCAAGATCAAAATGAGCTTCACCTGAAAAGATGATTTTTTTTGGCAAAATCGGCATCATCTTCTTCGCCATATTCACGAAATAAGCACTAGTTGAAAAAAACGTTAGATGGCGGACCCTTTATAAGCAATATTTGTTAGATTTTCCCTACATTTTCCATATCACTAAAAATCGTCATTTCTGGGCAAAAATCTCCAAATCGTCATGTCCTATTTTTTGGTTCTAAAAATCGTCAAAATGACGATAAATTTCTGGCAACACTGTTTACGCCATACGCTGGCGTAAATCAAAAAATCCCATCCCTGCCTGCGTGGACCGATCGTCCCAAACATGCCAACCCTGTCCACTGTCTGTCAGTCGCTTTTCGCCCTTTGCTTCCTTCTTGGCTCCGAATGTCATTGTGCTTTGATTTTCATTTCGCCTAACATTCATTCGTTTCCATCAATCATAAGAGCAATAGCCATACCGACAGACAGCTGAAAGAAAGCCGAAAAAGAAATTGAATTTGTGCAAATACCTTAAGTTTAAAGAAAAAAGAGACAAGTGAAAATTTAGTATCAAATACAACGAATAAAAAAACACGTATGAAACTAAAGAGTGTGGCGTTTTTCTTTTGTCCTTGACCCCGGAAAAAACGAAATAGTCATCATTGACACATAACTGTGTCTCTGCTGGGCGAGAACCGTGGTTGTGACTTTTTTCCTCTGCTTCCGATCGGCTGCTTAGCACGCCAACCCCACAAAACCTGTGTGTATTTTGTGTGCCTTTTTTTGTGTGTCTCAGCGAAACAAAAACCACAACAACAACTGTGTGTTCCGTGCCAGTGTGAAAGGGTGCATTTCTTGTGTCTCAGGGAGACGCAACGGCAGCAGCAAGTATCTGGTACTTGTGTGCAGTGTTCAGAAAAAAACAGTACGTTATAGGAACGGTTCCTTCAGAGAACACTAACGTTATTTATTTTTTTAGTGTTACTGTTCGCGAACGGTACCACTATGATAACGTACCGTTCTTAGAACACGACGAACGGTACACTACGAGAACGTACGGTTCATAGAACAGTATCACAACGTCGCACAGTGTCACGAGCGTGGCCAAAAATGGTAAGAGCTGATGTTGGAATTGTTGATTTTTTTTTACACAATTTTATGAAAAACACAACAAATAAAAAAAGTGTAAAATATTGAGCAGTTTTTGAGTTATTTTGGCTCAAAGTTATGGTTTGTTTGCAAAATGATAATTGTTAAGAAACACAATGAAATTTCGTATCCAGTAACAAGAGGTTAAATTCAATTTTTTTGTTAACGGTTGGTACAAAATGCCATTGAAATGCAAGTGTGATACATATTGCTACAATTGCAACACTGTTATAGTTTACAAATATTGATCATATGTGATGTACCGTTAGAAAGAAGACAGGTCTGGTGTGAAGTCAGGTTTTGACAATATACACAAACTTGCGTAGACAATTAAAAAAAAGCATCAAAACACATCTCTCAAATTTTTTGAAATTTTTTAGCTATAAGTATGTATTTTAGCATATATAAGTCTCAGCTGCACAGCTCTGCACAAATTTTATTGGTGAATCTTTTTATCCCCTCACCTTAGAGAGGAGGGTATGTATCATTTGCTACGAGTCAAAAGTGTAACACATCGAAGGAGTGACCTAAGACCCTAAGTATGTTCGGCGGATATACGTTTTGGGTCATTTTATGTCATTTGAGCAATGTCCGTCCGTCCGTCCATCCGTCCGTCAGTGTGTCTGTTTGTCTGTCTGTCTGGTGCTCACGATAACTCTTGAAAGGAGTAACCGATTGACTTCAAATTTGGTGTGCGGTAATATTTTTCTCTTTATCCGGTTAAGTTCGAAGTTGGGCCATATTGGTCCACTCCTTCTAGTTCCTCCCCCACAAAGGGTTAACTTTAAGTAAAATATTGATTCTTTAATAACTTCTATACTACTTACTCGAATCTTCTGAAATTTCACACATAGTATTAGTTTGCTAGTCGCTAACACGCCAAGAAAAATGGGAGAAGTGGCCACTCTCGTTTTGGTACCTCCCACACAAATGGACCATTTTAGACCAAAAGTTAACAGCATAGTGAGTAGTATACTCGTATTTGTTCGTACTTACGAGTATATCTGTATTTATTACATATTATCTCAAATAAATAAAAAGTTCATTTCGCAATGTGTTAAAATGTATTATGATTTGCTGTAAATATATTATGGAAAACTAAATCGTTTTTTGAACATTATGTCCAAAATGCATATGTGATAAAAATCCAAAAAATAAACGAAAATTAAAAACAAATCAAAATTTAAAATGAAGGTGAACTTAAAAATTTTAGCCTTTTTTCTTTACAAACGATTCGTTCTGTAGCCAAATCGGACTAAACATATATATGGGAGCTTTATCTAGATCTGACCCGATTTTCTTGAAATTCGGCAATACTGGTCTATGGGTCAAGAACCTCTTCCATGCTAAATTTCAAAACAATTGGATGTAAAGTACAGCTTCTATAGGGCTAAAGAGACAAATCGGACATAAAAATATATGGGGGCTATATCTGTCCTTTAGTCAATTTTTCCAAAACTTCGTTTTTATTCTTTTCGACCGAAAAAAACGACTTATGCTAAATTTCATTCACCTGCAACGGCTCCTTCTATTTTTGGCCACCTCTTATATGAAATCACGACACTGTGCGTCGTAGTGATACTGTTCTTTTGAACAGAACACTAACAGTATCACTACGTTTAGCGTTCCGTTCTTTTTTATATTCGACACCACAGGTCGCAAATATGAAGCAATCTTAATGAAAATTGGTACAGAGTTATTTCTTAACCCAGGGACGATCCCTATTTAAAATGGCGCATATCGGTCCATTCTTTGATATAGCCCCTATACAAGGTCCCTTTCGATAAGACATATTTACGCACTAGAGAGCGCATTTTTTAACCGACCAAGCTGATATTTAAATATTTGTACCGTGTATTACATTCAATCGTGCCTAGTGAAAGTTAGGCATATCGGTCCATATTTTAATATAGTCCCCATACGAAGGTCCCTTGCGATAAGATATTTTCACGCTCTAGTGAGCGCATTTTTTATCCGATCATGCTGTATATTTATATATTTTTACTTTGTATTGCATTGTGATCACGCTTGAATGGAATAGAAAGTACAAATATTTAAATTTCAGAATGATCGGTTAAAAAATGCGCTCTCTAGAGCGTAAATATGTCTTATCGAAAGGGACCCTCGTATGGGGGCTATATCTAAGTATGTACCGATGTGCCCCATTTTCACTAGACATGATTAAATGCAATAGGAAGCACACATCGTCGGCTTAATGCTATTTTGTTCCATACGCCATTTTGTATGAACGGAGAAAAACGCAATTTACTGTTTGAGTAAAAACGGGACTGTAGAGTTACACACTTTTTATTTCATAGGGTTCCCAACAGTGTTTGTATGATTCTCATGCATTTCTATGCCATTACATCCAAAAATAAGCAAGTTATAACAATTTTTGTACTTGGCATTTTGGTCCATATCCACTTTTATTTTACTATTTTTTCGTATTTGTATTACATGGACCACAAAAAGGGTCGGTATGGATGGACACTAATTTACATATTGTGATCGAAAGAACGTAAAATACTGAGTGAAAAATATAAGGCGATAAAATTGAGACACATAACAAAAATATCGAAATTATTTTCCGTTATTCAGAGTAAAACAAATTTACCCTACCAATATCTCGAAAACTAGGCGAGATAGGAAAAAAATGATTGTAGATTCTGAAAGAGCATGCTTGGAACCCATATTATCAACTCATAACTCAAAAAACACAAAAATGCCGTATGGACCAAAATAGCATTAAGCCGACGACAATTTAAATTTTGGCATGATCGGATAAAAAAATTCGTCATCTATAACGTAAATATGTCTTGTCGAAAGGGAGCTTTGTATTGGGGCTGTATCAAAAAATGGACCTATATGCATCAGTTTCACTAGTCATGATTGAATGCAATGGAAGGAACATATATTCAAATTTTGGCATGATCGGCTAAAAAATTCGCTCTCTAGTGCGTAAATATGTCTTATCGAAAGGGACCTTCGAATGGGGGCTATATCAAAGAATGGACCGATATGCCCCATTTTAAATAGGGATCGTCCCTGGGTTAAGAAATAACTCTGTACCAATTTTCATTAAGATTGCTTCATATTTGCGACCTGTGGTGTCGAATATAAAAAAGAACGGAACGCTAAACGTAGTGATACTGTTAGTGTTCTGTTCAAAAGAACAGTATCACTACAGTATCACTACGACGTAGTGATACTGTTTTATGAACCGTACGTTATCGTAGTGTAACGTTCGTCGTGTTCTAAGAACGGTACGTTATCGTAGTGGTACCGTTCGCGAACAGTAACATTAAAAAAATGTTTATTGTATTCTGTTCTCGTGTAAGGGTTGCTATACTGTTCCGTTCGCGACGAAGGAACGGTACAGAACGCTAAGGAACCGTTCCTTGATGTTTTTTTCCGAACTCTGCTTGTGTGAGCCATCAACGGCAGCCAAGCCGGGGAATTCAACGCCGCGGCAGCAGCGATACGTGACGTCACTTGAGTTGCCAGCCTGAGTGCGTGAGAGGCCAGTGGTAAGATTCCGGGTAAATTAGTGGTGCCAGAGGTTAGAGCGTGGCCCTAACACCCATTTTCGGGGATTTTCAAAATTATTTTGAGAATTGAGGGATTGACTTCTAAAATATAATGATTCAACATTAGATTTGTGATATCAAGACCTACAAACTACCAAATATTTGATTGAAATATGTATTTTTTACATTTTATATCGTTTTAACATTTCTGTCTGCATTTGAAAAGAGATTTTTTCACTTGTTTCCTGACCCTGTCCTAGCATTTGCTAAATATCAGAGCAGAATATAAACCGATTTTTCACATCAAATTGGCAACAAAAATTTCTATATAATGTATCTAATTTCGGTCAAATGTCGACACTTATACCAAAATGATGGCCATGTCAATTTATAATTTTAAAATATACGCAATTTTTTGTATTTTATTGCGAAAAGGTATACTCGTATGTAGTATTTTGGAGATTCGGAGGAATTTATAAAAAGAAAGTATAATATATTTATATTCATCTTAAAGGACACTTCCTGGTGAATTTGAAAAAAATTTATTTTATTTCCTACGAATCGGTATATAGCCCAATTTGATTTTTTTTATATTCCATAAAATCTTTAAAATTTAAATGATCTCAATTTTTTTTTTTTGTAATGTGTACGTCTTGACGCAAGAAATAGTTGCTAATTCTAAAATTATTATATTAGTAAACATAAATCCCACAATACCGAAAATAAATTCAAAAATCCCCAAAAAATTTAATTTTTGGGCTTGGAAGATGCTGCAGTCGTAATGCAAGCGAAGTGAGACCTCCAAATCAAGCTCACGACAGTAAATGCCACATCCAGTACCATCCTTCATTTTGGAACCATCTGTAAAGGCATTAATATCAAGAACCTTAACATTGCCTTTCTGTCAGTCTGTCAAAGAAGGAATTCTCACGCGTACCCCTTCGTCAAATAGGTCATGGTTGATTATATAATCTGTTCCAGATCCCATTATTGATAGATCTTCTATACGAGTATGTCTCGTATTGGTACCTAGCAGAAGACTCATCTGGGCTAGCCGGGTCAGTGTAAGTTCCGCAGACTCTTTTATATATAAATCGATAGGTTGAATTCCCATAATAATCTCAAGTGATCTTGTAGCGGTAGATGTCATGTCAAAACCCGGTAGATGTTCCTGTCAGATAACGTAAGGCTACTTTAGCTGTAACATGTGTATCATATTTTGTAATGGTCCACCAAGTATGACAACCATATGTCAGAACAGGCCTTACCACAGCTGAGTTCAGCCAATGAATAAGCTTCGATTTCAAGCCCCATCTAGGGCCCATCAATTTCTGACATGAATAAAGGGCCCCGATACGTGTCTCCTTATTTTTGATACGTGTCTCCTTATTTTCTATCCAGTTCAACTTACGATCCAAAATTACACCCAGGAATTTTGCAGAGTTGGACAGTTTTATAGTAGTAGCGCTGGTAGACCAAAGAGCGTTAATTTAATACCCCTAGTTAACAGTACCAGTTTCGATTTACAATTACATCCTCTGTACCTGCATCCTCCAGAGCGGTCTGAGTGGGTGACTGGAGGACATTATTAAAAGCGCCTTCTATATCAAGTGACGCTGCAAGAGTATATTCCTTAAAGTCCAAGGCCCTTTCAATATGATTGGCAACATAATGTAGAGCAGAGTCTACCGATCTACCTTATAGGTATTTCCAGCACCGGTCTAGCGAAAGCGCTGCTGAGACCCACACTAATTCTGAAGCCGTTTTGTTCCAATCTGACCAAGGACCCACACTAATTCTGAAGCCGTTTTGTTCCAATCTGACCAAGGTCTCAAGGTTAATTAGAGTAGAATAGGCCCGAGATGAAAACTCTTACCTTTGGTTGCTTGGGGATTTCTTCCTCTGGTATGGCCTTTAGCTTAGAACCTTCCCATAACTTCAGGCCTGCCAAACAACCTTGTAGCCAGGACAAATTCTCTTCAGACTTACAAGAAAGAATCTTGAAACCAATCTTGGTCTGACGCCTATTTCAGCGCAGGGGATACCGACAACTAAATTATTAACACCGCTACCCATCTTATGTACAGATTTCGCTGTGGCTAGAATAGTACAATATGATGAGTTATAAAAGTCAGTGCCATCTACCTATAGTAGCACAGGCTTTTCCCAAACTGCGTCTCTCATCTTCCGTCACATCCTTAGCCGGTTTTTGGCTTAGCTTTTCCCGGGCTTCCTTCACCTTCAGGAAAAAGAAAGAATCCGTAGAAAAGGATCTGTCTTTCATCGCCTTAAGCAGGGAACTATTTTCACTAGGTATCCCTGTGACTGGACTCATCACAGTAGGCCTTGTGGCTTCATACTCCGCAATAATTCTTTTGGCAGCAGCAAGTCTCACAGCCTCTGCCGACAGATTTTCCTTTTTACCAGCCTTCGTACATTGGTCTTGGCGTTCTTTATTGAGGCCCTGGATGAAGTTGAACATGTTGACTCCAAGTCCGAGTCTACTTGCTTAACTGAGATCTCCTTATTACAATAATCACTCATGGTTATCTGAATAACGAAGATAAACAAGGTTATTATAGGTATAAGTAATAGGTATAAATATTATTGTTTTATAGGTATAACTATTAAAACAGAAATTATGGAAAAATTTGTAGTCAATCGTCATTCCCCTGTCAAAAAAATGACAGGGGAATGACGATTAACAAGTGATCTATAAAGGGCGACCATCAGGATCCTCGATCTTATGACATATTTGGATAGAACACCTCAAAATAAGAAGAAAAATTGACGGGAAATTTATAAATTACTTGCTTAGTTTTCGAGTTATCGGACGATACAATTTGAAAAAATAGGAAAAAAAGAATTTTTCAATCAAAAATTTTTTTTGTGAACAATATTTTTTATGGTTACCATTGTTACAGTAATATAAAAAACAGAAAAATCTATCAAATTTTTCGATAACTACATTAGTTATCGAAATTGAAAAACATTTTTTTTACTTATTGTTATTTTGAATTCATTTGAATGAAAAAAGCCAAAAAGTCTTGTAACGGTATTCGATAACTGTCGAGTTATCGAAAGTTATGTCCAAAGACGGCTTCGACAGTTATGTCCAAAGACGGCTACGCGGACGAAAGTAATGCTGCGTGGGCAGCCTTCGCAGTCGTTAAAGATTTTCTCCTCTGGGGTGTGTCCAAAGACTGCTACTCGGTGTCATAGCTTGGAATCGAAGTTATCGATTACGGAGTTTCGATAAAAGTTATCGAAATTTTTCTGATCCATTTTTGGATAATGATAACAGTTATCGAAAAATGTAACCCAACTTTTTGGTTTTTTCCATTGAAATGAATTCAAAATAATAACAAAAAAGATTGTTTCAATTATGATAACTAAGGTAGTTATTTTTTTGGCGATTTTTCAAATGTTTCAAATGTGCGATAACTCGATAACTAAGCAAGTTATCGATAAATTGCCCGTTAATTTTTCTTCTTATTTTGAGGTGTTCTATCCATAATAAATAAGATCAAGGGTCTTAGGATATAATACTACTCCGTCATTACCCTGGAGGATATATTTTAAAAATTTCGCATAACTCGGTTTAAAAGTAAACAATTGATGTGTACCTTCGATAATAGTGTTGCTATTATTAAATGGATTAAATCTACCTATCTGAAATACTGAATTCATAATATCTGGCAACTTTGGTCGTAATCAGACGTGTCTTGTCAACCGCTCGCGCTATTTTATTTTAATTTAATAATTTTTTAAGTTTACCGTGTGTTTACTATTACTAAACCGTGTATATTAAATAGTGTGAATTTCCTTGTCCCATTGAATAGTCGAGTTTTTCCAAAAACAGTGTGGTTTACTGTGTTATTTCGCTTGGTAAGATTCTGTTCAATTTGTTAGTCAATCAGTTGTGTTGTGTTGCTTTGCTGTGTTGTGGTAAATTTTTATCCTACTTTGTTTTGGTTAGTTCCTTCTTTTATTTATATTTTACTACCTCAGAATTTTATAGCATACTTTTAGGCTTTTCCCTATTTTTGAATTTTCGTTTTTATAATGGAGCGTTTACACGATAAGTGTTCCGTTACGGATTATAACGAACGTTTTGTATCGTGTTGGTTATGTGACGGTAGTATTCATTTAGAATGTGCTGGGCTCAATGGTAGGCATTATTATAATATTTAAGATCCTTCTAGTGGACTTCGCTGGCCATGTTTCAACTGTAGGAAAATTGATGTGGACTTTTATAAATTATATAAAGAATTTAAGAAAACTTTCTTAGATATTAATAGAGATTTGTCGTTAGTTGTCTCGAGATTTAAAAATATTGAATCAATGTTTGATAATTTTAAATGGCCCGAAAATCTAATGGATTCCCCCTCATCTAAAAGAAAGAAGCCTTCATCCCTCTCAATTCCGAATTTCACAAATACGAATCCTTCTACTCCTCGTGATTTATTAGTTTCATTTTTATCACCAGTTTCTCTCAACCATAGTACAGTCCATCTTAATACTTTAATTCCCGAAATGAACAATAATAATAATGACAATAATAATAATGATAATAACGTTAATAATAACAATAATAACAACAATAATAATAACAATAATAATAAAAATAATAATACCGTTAACGATGCAAACGTTGAAGTTGCTGTTTTTCCTACGGGTCTTGTTGAACCCATCTCTGTTACCTCCGGGCGATCAATCCCACTTGTCCAATCTTCGCCATCTTTCTCCCAATCTGCTGCGGATGTCCATCCTACTAATCGCGATTTAGTTGTTGTTCCCCCTCGCAAAACTATCTTTATATCTAGACTTGCACCGGACACTAGTGAAGATAATCTTAGTGCCTATATCATGTCTAGATGTAGTGAATTTAATGATAGAAATTGTAAATTGTCTAAATATAATCCATCCCAACCGAGAGATATTGCCTCGTTTAAGATCCTTGTCCCTCAGAAACTATTTTCCACCTTAGTTGATGAATCGTTTTGGCCCCCTGGTTTACTTGTGAAAGAATTTGCTCCAAGAGAACAAGACGGAATTATAATGTTGATATTCGTCGTTTAACTGGCAATCATCCTACGCCAAAAAACTAATTAATTCAATCCTCTATCAGAATGTCCGAGGCTTAAACACGAAACTTAGAAATGTATTTATTGATAGTTTCTCTTCCAATTTTGATATTCTTGTTTTCACCGAAACATTTGTGATGATTACCAAATGTGTGTGTCAAATTGGCTCTACTATTTTGTTTATAATCTGTTCATATATTCCTCCTTATTCTGATGTTGATCTCTTTATAAGACATGCTAAGTATGTAAAAATAGTGAACAGTATGACTAGCTTCAACGATATTATGCTTGGTGACTTTAATCTGCCTAAAGTCTCCTGGTCACGTTGTCAAGATAGTGGGATCCTCTTTCCTTCCGATGTAGGTTTTTTTGATATATTATCGGACATCGCACTTACACAAATTTCGGATATTAATAACGACTTTGGTAGGAGGTTACACCTTGTTTTTTGCAACTCTTCCGACATTACCGTATATAGATCACTCCCCTTTGTCTTGCCTGAAGATATTCATCATCCTACAGTTTCTCTATCTATTGATCTAAGCTCTTATTGCTCACAGAATCATTCTAGTTCCAATAAATACGTGTCATTTAACTATAGACTAGCTAATATCAACGGATTAAAAACTGCTTATCACAAGTGTCATGGCCATCATTTAGTATTGATTTACTTACTGGTGTATCTTACTTTTACTCTGTCTTGCACAACTATTTCTATTCTTTTATTCCAACCTTTATGAAAAGTATGTCTCGCTCTGGACCGGCGTAGTTTACTAAAGAGTTGAGATACCTTATAAATTTTCGAAATAAAATGCATAAAAATTCTAACTTAGTGGCTCGTCGGTTGATTACATAAAATACTCCGTAGCAAAATCTAGATTTAATAACATGAACTATATTTGTTATAACAATTACCTAAATAAAATGAGATGTAAACTGAAATCAAATCCAGACGATTTCTATAAAATTCGTTAACAGTAAAAGAAAAACTGATGGATTTCCAAGCACTATGAAATATGGTGACTTGGAATCATCCGTAGACTCAGGAATTGAGCACCTTTTCGCGAATAAAATCTCCTCATTTAATCTTTTTTCAGAAATAGCATTATTTTATAATGAAGTTCTAGAAGGTCTACTATCTCTGCCTTTAAACTATTCTCCAGGTCCGGATAGAGTCCCGAATTTCATATTACGCGAATGTGCCTATGAGTTATACATACCCCTCTTTAATATATCTCTATCTTCTGGTATATTCCCTCCCGTATGGAAAGAAAGTTTTAATATTCCTTTGTAAAAAAAATTCTCTAGATTTAATATCGAAAATTACAGAGGTATTGCAAAACTTAGTGCTATACCCAAACTTTTTGAGAAATTAATCACTGATAGACTCTATCATTCACTGAGCAATATCTTATCGGACGTTCAATATGGTTTAAAAGGTCCACAGTTACCAATCTAATGGAATTCGTTTCGCACATATTTTCTTCATTCTCACATAAAAAACAGACTGATGTTATTTATACTGACTTCAGCAAGGCTTTTGACACCGTAAATCATGATCTCTTATTGTGTAAGCTTAAATTAATTGGTTTTCCTCATGGCTTAATCCGTTGGATATCTTCGTATTTAAAAGGTAGGACTCAGAGATTATTTTTTAAAGGTATTCTGTCTCGTATCATTTATGTAACTTTCCTGTTATTCCTATAAATATGTCAAAAATTGTAACATTTTAGCTTTGCGATTGGAGAAAATTTGACTTACGTTTGAAATTTGTGTTAAAAATGGTGTAAATTGGAGAAGCTTGGTAACAATACCAGTGAATATTTTTGTCCCTTTCTTTATTTGAGAACATTCTCTGGAAAGTTTCCTTTAGGATGATAGTAAATAAGTTATACTTTTTTAACCTAACTTTTTCTAAAGCTCGAATATACGACATATACTTTTTTCCTAATGGAAACCAATTTTTTTCCGTCATATGGGAAATTTTATTGCCAATCCAGATGTGTTTAAGTGAATAAAATGAATAAAAATGTGTTTAATGTTCACCCGAGATGGCCAAAGTTAAGTCCCTGCAGCTCCGCTCCTGTATACCACAGGGGCGGATACTTAACTTCTCTAATACCTCTTCTACAAACAAGCCAAGTTTGGTCGCAATCGGTTGTCTGGTAAAGAAACGGCAGAATTATTTTCCCTTTTTTTGAAATTCATCCCACAGTGCAGCTGTTATGGCTGATTTCGACATTACCGGATAATTTTGTTTCATTGAAAATTTATTTTTCAGTAAATATTTATTTAATTAAATTCGTTCTGTCGTTGTGTTTTGAAAGCTCTCAGTCGAGGGTATAAAAGCGATGCGCGCAGCGAGAATTGTTGATTCTTGTTCAACAAGTTGGTTTGAGTGGTTCGTAGGCGATAGACAGCGGAGCATAATAGATACGTGGTTGCTGTTCGCGACCGTCGCACTGTGGTTCAGAAATGAATTTAACTGGCCAAAAGTCATCGCTGTTTACTAAAATTGTATAGCCATTCAATAGCAAAAACATTGAGACTAGGGTAACCAAAAAATTAGATCAAATATTTATTATTTATTATTGTGTAATTTTGAAAAAACGTATTTTTTGTATATTTTGGTAGAAGGAAATTGTCATTTCTCGCAAACTATTATCGATAGAGGGTTAATTTTTTTTGTTACGTAGGTAGGATAGTACTCTTTGAGAAATTGCCAAAAGTATTACTGTACTGTTTACACGTGGTTTGTTATAACATATTTCCACAGGAACTATATTTTTGTCAACTCGAAATTTTAGTGGAATGAAACTTTTTAGCATCATCAGATTTTTTATATACTTTTATACCTGCACCGACCAGCCTTTAGAACACTTTTTTTAATTTTAATGAAATTACTCGGGAACAAATTTATTGTTCTTTTTATTTTACCTCTTCATAAGACCATGTTGTAGGTACACCAAGCCAAGTTGTGTGTGTTTTATGACATATTTACCATATCTATGACATCTTAACCTTTTTTTTAGTTTTTTGGGTCGTTTTATATTTTACCTATGTTTATCCTACTTATGAACAGAGAATGACACTATACATGTAAGTAAAGGATAAAATCCAGTGGTATTCGAATACAAACTCAGTTGCACAATTATATCCAAGCGGAAACAATCAAATATTAGAATTTTAAAAAAATTGAGAATTTCAGCTATAAAGAATTATCCGAAGAGTATTTTATAAACAAAGCAAGTAAGAAAGTTTCAGTCGGGTAAACCGACTAAGGTATACCCTCACTTTGTGAGTAATGTAATATTGAATATTACACAAATTATTCTGTCAATTTAGGTGGAAAATGGTGCATTTGTGTGGGAGGTACCAAACGGGGCGCGGCAATAACGCCCATTTTTCACTGGACTGTAGGCTCTATAAAAGCATTACGCTGTACAAAATTTCAAGTATTTTTATAAACTGGTATTAATGTTATAAGCTTTTAACTTTTAGTGCAAAATGGTGCATTTGTGTGGAGGTACCAAAAAGGGCGTGGCAATTTCGCCCATTTTCCTCGAGTTGATAGCGACTAACAAAGTAATACTATGTGTGGAATTTCAGAAGATTCGAATACGTATAACAGCAGTTATTAAAAAATCAATATTTCACAACATTTTAAGGGGAGGTACCAGAATGAATGGACCAATATCATACCATCTTCGAACTTAGCCGGAGATAGAAAAAATATTACCACATACGAAATTTGAAGTCAATCGGTTACTCCTTTCGAGAGTTATCGTGCGCTCCAGCCAGCAGACAGACGGACGGACATTGCTCATTCGACTTAAAATGACCCAAAAAGGATTTCCGCCGAACATACTTGGGGTCTTAGGTCACTCCTTCGATGTGTTACACTTTTTTCCGTAGCAAATGATATATACCCTCGTCACACTAAAGTGAGGGTATAAAGAAGGAAGATGTTTTAAGTTACGTTCAAAGCAAAGTAAATTGCGATCACAAAAACAACGCACAAAAGGCGAAATTGTTGAAAAAGTTTTAAACGCTGGTCCTCTGGGAACAAAACGGATTTTTAAGAGTATTCCAACTCCAAGCGATGAAAAACTGTTCTCAAATGAAGAGGCATTAGTATTATGCAGCTCAAGATGCGTGCGATTGAAAAAGGCTCAAATCTGTATCCATCATATCATCACATACTTGCTGCTAAAAAGGACTGTTTGCCACCAACGGGCGCTATTAAATACAGCTCAACGCTGGAAAAGTTGGCAAGGCTTTGACTGACACAAAGGCTTCATCCAGCTGCATTATATGTCAATCTACATCAAGCTAATTAAACCAAGTCCCGGAAAAATCAGTAGATAATTCTGATGCATATGAATTTGGATTATCGCCACTACATACAAGAAAACGATTTATGGAACACATACTTAAAATCAGTTATGATTTGGATTTTGGACCTACAGGATCAATAAGAAACAATGACACCAACAAGGATTTAAGAAATTTAAAAAAGAAACATGTTCAGGATGAATTTCTCAAATGTGGGTTGATTATAGACCATAGAACAAGGATCAGGCAATACCAATGATGGGAATACAGCAAGAAGGTTCTTTTCTGATCCCGAAAATGCATCTGAAATAACTGGTGTTGATACGAGTATAAATCTCATTTCAAGATTTATAATAATTATCGATGTACTTGCGTGCCATAAACAAATTGATGCTAAAAAAATTAATGAATATACCAAAGAAACTGCACGAATATATAATACCAAATATTCATGGAGAAATATGTCTGCCACAGTTCACAAAATTTTTTATCATGAAGGAGATGTCATTAAGCATCATTTGGTACCAATCGGAGATCTATCAGAGGAAGCCCAGTGTAGGAGAACTTTTGTTTTATTAATTTTAATTTATTCAGATCCCCGTGATCAAAATATTAAAATCACTTTAGTTCTTATTCATGATCCAAATGATCATCTTTATTTATTTTTAGTTTCGTACAATGCTAAACTGCTTCATGCAGATGTTCAAAAAGAGTGACTGTTTGCTGCAAGAAATCATCACCACAGCTAAGCAACGAGATGACCGTCTGCCTTTGGTATGTACGTTCATGCGTACATACATATGTATGTATGTACATGCATAGGCATGTAAGTACACATGCACCTACATAAAGCCAGTTAGGTCTGCTGGTTGTCAAATGACAATAGAAAAAGGGAATAGGGGAAAAAAGTTCAGTCAACTCTTGTAGAGGAAAAGAGTGTGTTGTTAGGGTTAGCAGTGCAGGGCTTCAGAACACTCAGTTTGGGGAAAAAATCCCAAACACCCAGGAAAAAAGATATAAGATTTACAGGTTTTATAGAGAGCACAATACCAGAAAATTATCTCGAAATTGTACAAACGAAGACCTTATTAATATTTTGTTGGCAACGTCAGATCCACTCATCTCCAGCATTCGAAATCAACGGAAAGTAGAACATCGGGACTTAGAAGAAGATGCAAGAGGGCTGCTAGAGGACAGAAATAATACGGAACAAACTATGGAATATTTGCAGGCAATTTTTCAACCGAACGAATACAAATTATAATTTACTGTTTTTGTTACATACATAAGTAAAAAATAAATTCTTTCCCTAAATGTTGTTCAAATGCAAAATATAAAAAATGTCTGCTATGCAAGGAAATTTTATTTGCGAAAAAAAATTTTTAATTTTTTTTACAAAATTTATTAATAAAATGGTTTATTTATCAACGTATGACATTCTTTTAATAAATAAAGAAGATGAAAACAAAACCAAAGCCCACATTTCCATGCTAAATATTAAAAAAAATTCAAAAGTTCAACTTTGACCTTGAATTCCTCAATAATTGCTAACCCGATTTTATTGAAATAAAAACTTGCGATATCTCTATCGGTTACTAAAATATCTCTATCGGTTCCAATGTTACAGAGTTGTGGCCAGTAAAAACGTTTCTGAACCACTGTGCGGCGGGGGTAGAATGTTTGAAGTTTGCACCAAAAAATAACTTCAAACAAAACAGTTACTATATTTTTGAAAAATCCCACTTTGACCCATTTAGAGTGCCCCAATCGAGTCCACTAACTTTGGAGGGCCGACCCACCCATGCACACCCCCATACAAAAAATCTAAATTTTTGGCTCTTTACAAAAATCAGCGAAATGGATGTTTTTTTCTTTTTGGAGTTTATTTTTCTCTTTAGAAAATTTGACCCCACAGGTCAAAAGTCTGGACATCAGAATTCGTTTTATAGGTATGGTTCCTTGGGCAAAGTTTTTTATTTTGATCCCTAGAATACGATTTTAGTTGTCACTTGAGCGATTTTTTTGCCTCCCTACAAATCGACCTGCCCTAATGTACGTGTATGTGTGTGAGTGGTTAAGTGTAATTGCAAGTGCATTTCTACTCCACTCATGTACGTACATACTTTTGAAGCCTACAGAAGGTATTATTGTCAGTCGCCGTCAGTCTTAGCGAACGGACGTGTTATCGCAGAGCGGGTAGTTTTTTACCTATTATGCAATACATATTCACCTACCTATTACGCAACCACGTGGTTTGTTTCTTTTTAAAGCGTGGGTTGAATTGGATGCATCGGTCTCTGGACAGAAATTTCTGAGCTCAGTCTGGAAGGCCTATATCGACGTACCTATTACGGGCTAATACTGGCTATGGGGGTGTCTCCCCCAACCAATTTATGATTAAACCAAAAAAAGACGAAGGAGATTACGGCGCAGGGGAGGGAAACCCCATTGCCGGCGACAAGCGTTGATTCACTCACGAGTCATGTGTCGTCGTTATCGAACAATCGTGAGCAAGCAACTTCTACGAGCTTTGATGCCTTGGATCCCGTAGTCGAAAATGAAACAAGAGCACATCTAGTCGCAGGCAAAACAAATGATAAGACAGATGAAGCAGAACCTAGCTGGGGCTCTAAGCAACACCAGCTTTTAAAAGCCAGTGGGGACTCTGACTCTGAATCATCAAATGAAAACAATATCACTATTGTTGCTAACTCAAAGAGACTGTCAGGGGCACAACGAAGGAAGCTGAATAAGTTGAACCGACAGAACCTATTACGGAACCTGACAAATTTTACCTCCAACACAAACATGGAGGCCGCTAAAAGAGTCAGGTCTCCCGAAGAACATAGCGCTGTGAAAGTGACTAAGAAGAAAAAGGGCTCGCCTTCTTCCAGTAAGTCAGAGAAGCCTAACGTAACCACGCACCTAAACCTAAACCTGGGTCCTTCGATCGTGGGCGGTAAAGTTGACCCAGTAACGCAGGTCAAGTCAACCAAATCATCCGTTAAGGATGAGGCTTTAAACAAAAAGACTCTACAGACACGGAAAAATCAATTGGCCGTAAAGAAGGCTAAGAGGCCACCATCTTATTCTGATATAGCTAAACAACATTTTCGAGACAACCTTTGCTATGCCATAATTGATGGCAGTAGTGTATCTGGCAGAATGCCCGAAGACCAAAAGAGTAACTTCAAAGATTTGGTCTATACGATATTAGCGGAATACGTCCTCGAATCTAAGGATGATTCATCAATCGAAGTTATCAGTTCCTGATATTCCTGAACTCATAAAAACAACCCTATATGTTAAGGGATGTCCCAGTAAGTTCTCATCAGAGTACATACTCGACATCATTGCCAAACAGAATTCAAAACTTTCCGTGAGAAAGTGGGAAGTCTTCTATAGGAAGGATAATACCAATGGTACTCTCCTCGTGTTGGGCATTGACCCAGAATCCAAGAACAATGATGTCATGGCGAAGGGCATGGCGTACTTCTTGATCTGGACAGTCTTTTTCAAAATTGGAAAGGTCCCGATTGGCAGGACAGATGAATCGAGTCCAAATATACTGTCTGAAGAGGCAAACACTGGTAGTGAACGGATGGAGACAAGTGAGACACTGCCAAAAACTGATGTGGAAGTAGTCAGCAAAGGTGGTGATCAAAGTAAAAAGAGCCACAAAACGATTCAAAACAATGAGGGAGCAACAAAAAATAACACTGCCTCCCAAAATTGTCGACTGGAAGATACTGTAATAGGTAGTGAACGAAAGGAGGAGAATGACCCACTACAAAATAATGAGGGAGTGCCACCAGATAGGATAGACTCCCAAAAGTAACTTTTACTGGCACGACAATGATTGAGGTCATCCAGATAAACCTCCACCGGAGCGAGACAGCATCCGACACTCTGATGGACATCATAAATAAAGGCAGGGTTCATATTGCTTTGATCCAGGAACCATAGACAACTAGCAACAAGGTTACTGGATTAAACCATGTGAACTTTAACCTTTTCTACGCTAACACTGGTACTCGTCCAAGGACTTGTATTTTGTGCCGTAAAAACTTATGTTTTCTTTTCTCTCCAGAGTTGTCAACATCGGACGCAACGGTGCTGAGGCAAGGTAATGGAAATATGTACCTGGCGTCAATATTATTTCCAAAATAAAAAAGCTTGTTTAGGTGGGGAGTTTGCCAGCAAGGGAGGTAAGGGCCGGCGAATCGACGAAATCCCTTCTATGACAAACTCCAAACGAATTACCAGAATAACGATAGCTCAGGAGTGGGGGGAACGATGTGTGTGTGTAGGTATTGACCGGTGTTGGCGAAGGCGGCGATGCAGAAATGCAATGGGCGAAATAGAAAATAAATAAAACACAAGAAGTTTAGTTTTTTCGACGATAGTAAAGCGTAGCTTTATTGAGTAAGAAAGGGTAACGAAGATTACCTTTTGTTTACAATATGCAGCAAGATGTACTTAGCGATATGTAATGCGTACCGAACGAAAGTCCAAGATGGAGAGAGGTGGCGGAGCAAGTGTCAACGAAAAACAAATACTTACTCGTTGAAATCTGCAAATCAAATATGGCAAGGATGTAGTAACGAGGAGTAGGCAGATTTCAACGAGCGTTAACGTACGATAAATGTGCCAATCTATGCACCTAGAGAAATTAATGATATCAACAAAATTCAGTAAACTCGTACTTAAACAAAGCTTATTTTTCAATTTTATATGTTTTATTAATTAATTCAGTTGTGGTTGTGTACAATGTTTGGGTTTGGTTTTGTAATAAATAAAAGTTTGATGTAAACAATTTCAAAGTTTTAATTTCACTTTGTGTTGTTCTTAATGTTAACTTAATGTTGTGCTGTCTATAGCCGTAGAAGGGCATGAACGATCAAGCGTGGATAATACGTTGTCGCTGTTCGCGACCTTTTTCCTTTGCTCTGTTGTTCACGTCGTTGGGAGACATTGGCGGCAAAGCATTGCAATCATTCGTGATGGCGATGGCTGTCGTTTGTTCGTAATGTGGCGTTGTTTGTGTCTCTCATGCACTCAGTGGTATTTGTTCTTTTATTTGCTTTGGACTTTTGCTTTGTTTAAATGCTGCGCTTGATATTGTTTTATTTTGTATGTATTCATTCTTGTTCAACAGAACAGTTACGGATCCCGTTAAAAACTAGAATTGCTAATCAATAAAGGACTGCCGTTAATTTTATAATGCTTAAGGAAAATTTAAGAAGTTATCATTTAGAAAGGCAGCAGAAATTATGTCTATTGGCGCCCAACAAACCCTATAAGGAAAATTCGGGTTCAATACGCAGGGCTATAGTATTTTCTCACATTGTGCAAAAACACAAAAAGTGGAATAGTCCAGATTTGAAAAGTACCTCCTCAATTATTATTTAATTATTATCATTAATTAAAATATAAAAAAATTTCCGAGAGCAATTCTTCACAAAGAGCAGTAGGCGGTGTACAACCGTCTTGTATATGTGGATTCCCCCACCAGACGTTGTAATTCCGGCGTAGGTGGCGATGCATCGAATGGCAGATGTTGACAACTATGGAGAGATAAGAAAACATACGTTTTTATGGCACAAAATACAAGTCCTTGGTTGAGTTCCTGTATTAGCGTAGAAAAGGTTGCAGTTCACATTGTCTAATCCAGTAACCTTGTCGCTAATTGTACATTGTTATTGTTTTGATTCGTTGTGTGGCTCTTTTTTATTTTGATCACCACCTTTGCTGGGAACTACTTGCAAAATTGGCAGTACTATTGGTAAACTGTTGGTGTTATCGACTACTTCCCCATCGGTTTTTGACAGTGTCTCACTTGTGTCCATCATCCTACTAATCGGGACCTTACCAATTTTGAAATAGACTGTCTAGATCAGGAGTACGCCATGACAAGATTATTCTTGGATTCTGGATCTATGTCCAACAAGAGGAGAGTACCCTCGTTATCATCCTTCCTATATAATACTTTCCAGTGTCTCACAACTACCTCGAGTCCTTTTTTACACCCAACAGTGCTACATATGAAATCTTTCCGACCGTGATAGATATAATTCCTCGCCCACACTATCCGCCCGTGATAAACGACATAATTCCTCGCCCAATCTATCCGCCCGTGATAGATAATATAATTTTCTCACCCAATCTATCCTCTCCCAATCTATCAGCCCTTTATAGATGACATAACTTCTCGCCCAATCTATCCGCCCGTGATAGATGACATAATTCCTTGCACAATTTATCCGCCCGGGATAAATGATTTAATTCCTCGGCCAATCTATCAGCCCGTGATAGATGATATAATTCCTGACCCAGTCAAGCTTAGAATAAAGGATGTTGAAAAATCTTTCAAAGATCCTCCGGGCGAGTTCTTTTATTTTAGATCTTTCAAGCCTTTTCAGGCTTGAAAATGGTGTTATTTTTATTCAATGCAATACGTGCGTGTAGGTTACTTCCCCCTATCTTGGAAGAGGTCAGAAATCGTGATGATACCGAAACCAGGCAAAGATCCAACTCACGTCAAATCCTATCGCCCTATTAGCTTACTTTCGATACTTTCAAAAATGTTTGAGTCTATTCTCATGAAGAAAATCACACCTCATATAATTTCTAACAATATTATACCTGACCATCAATTTGGTTTTCGTAAAAGTCATAATACTATAGAACAGGTACACCGTATCGTAACCTGCATCAAAAGAGCTTTTGAGAATAAAGAATACTGTTCGGCGTTATTCATAGATATTTCCCAAGCATTTGACAAAGTCTGGCACGAAGAACTTTTGTACAAAATATGCGACCTTCTGCCAATCAACACTCATAAACTGTTCAAGAGTTATTTGACTAACCAGTCTTTTTAAGTTAAATCAAATTCTTGGACCTATACTGTATGCTATGTTTACGGCAGATATGCCCATAACGTCTACTTTTGCGGACGATACATCTTTCGTCAGTAATAGTTGCGTCCGATCAACTGCAGTCTCATTTTCAAATCCTAGAAGAATGGTTAAAAAATGGAGAATAATGGTGAATGCCTCAAAGTGTACTCATGTTACTTTTACCCTACGAAGGGATACAAGTCCTCCAATTTCTATTTTCAATTCACAGATTCCCCAAAAGGATCACGTAAAATATCTTGGAATCCATTTAGATATGCGCTTGACGTGGTCGCGCCACATAGACTCTACAGTAACTCAAATAAAACTCAAAACTAATCAACTTCAGTGGCTTATCAGCCAAAGATCTGCCCTAGATCAAGAGTATAAAGTTCTTTTATACACAACGGTATTGAAGCCCATTTGGACATATTGTATCCAGCTCTGGGGTACAGTGTGTGCTTCAAATGTATGTCAAAGAAGACAATCGAATATTCTTCGTTTAATTACAGGTGCAAGGGATCTCAACATGCCAACAGTAAAAGAGGAAATTGAAAAATATTGCCGGTGTTACGTGGGCAAACTATTGAATCATCCATACATCCTGGCTCGAGAACTACTAAATTTTGAAGGTCATAACCGCCTTAGAAGGAGAGATACGCTGGACTTGATTTAAATTAAAACTAATCAAAAACAAAAATTAAATTATGAATTCTTAAATTTGAAATGTTAACCTTTTGTTAAAGTAAAAAATCGTGTAAAGTCTCAATGGTTTATTAGCAATGGCAATAACCCAGACAATCGTATTCTAGGTTAAGATTTGTCCACTTATTGTTATTTTCATTGTTTAATAATAAATGTAATGGATTGGAAAAAAAAGTTTCTCACGGAAAGTTTTGAATTCTGTTTGCCAATGATGCCGAGTATGTACTCTGCATAGAACTTACTGGGACATCCCTTGACATATAGAGTCGTTTTTATGACTTCGGAAATGTCGCTTTCCTTACCAGGCGTAGCGTTTTCATGTCAGCCTTAGCATCAAAACTCCACTCTCAAACTTGCAACTCATTTCTTCGATTGTTGGTCCATCCTAAGATTGGAGGACGTACCTCGTACATACCAAATCTTCGAAGTTACTATTTTGGTCTTCGGTAATTCTGCCAGATTGAGTTGATAATCCTTAAGTCTATTTCTATTACAGACTTCGTTCCGGCATATATCCGATTATCGCGGGAACCTTATGTTGTTTTCTTCCACTCAATGTTGTCCGGTTGTAAATTAACATTCGTCTGTTAATATCAGGGAATGGATGGATCATTTGAGTGTTGCCGTTTCTATTCTCCACTAGAAGCGCTGCATTACTGTTAATAGTCGTCATGGTGTTTTGTCTATTTTTAGCTTCCCTGTTGACTTGTGTGATCAGATGTTATTGTTAGGTTAGGTTAGGTTAGGTTGAAGAGAGGAGACGTTTAAACGTCTCATGTCAATGGACATACACTTAAGCCAGTGGTTCGGCCTGTTGTGCGCTCCTTATTTATGATCTTTTTATACCTCACGAGTTACAGAAAATCGGTACTAGACACGAATTTTCTCAGTATCTTCCAGTCATATTCTCTGAGATGAGTCAAGTCTGGTAATATGTCGGACCCGAAAAGTTGGGATCTTGCATGTGTGAAAGCCGGGCAGTGACACAGAAAATGTTCCATCGTTTCGATGTTTTCTCTGCATGCCCTGCATTCGTCGTTTCCTGCTAGTCCTATGCGATGAAGATGTGCTTGTAAGCTTGAGTGTCCCGTTAGAACACTCATCATCTTACTAATATCGATCTTGTTTAGTTTCAGAAGACTTCTTGTTTTCTTTTCATTTGGGTCACCCCACAGTATCTTTGCAGTTGCTCCTACTGTTGCGCCATTCCACACAGTTTTATGCGCCATCACTGCCCAGTGTTTCAACTCATTTTTCGTGGCTTCGAAAGGTTTCCAATTTTTCAAGTTTATTACTCGAAGTTCTCTGCCCTTTGAAGCCAAGTTGTTTGCCCGTTCATTTCCAATCACTCAGTTGTGTCCTGGTACCCAACAAATACGCAATTGACCATGGGCTGAGTAATCATTTATCGTTCTTTTACAGTCTAACACAGTTCTGGATTTGACCCTTTCCGACATTATTGCTTTAATCGCCATTTGGCTATCTGTGAAGATGTTGGCATATTTAGGCTTTGTCGTGTTACTGAGCCAGTTCACACACTCCGTGATTGCTCGAACTTCTGCTTGAAATACCGTGTTATGGTCAGGGAGGCGGAAGTGAAGTTCGACTTCTGGTTCATCAATAAAAAGTCCCAGACCCGTCCCGTGTAGCAGCTGGTTCCCACTGGCACATGGGCCAAAGTTCCATTTTCCCAGGAGCGTCTGTCTGGCACAAACGTATCACAGGTAGCTGTAAGCCGAGATTTCTGGCGTTTGAATGTGACCAACTAGATATTCTAAAATCTTCTGATGGTACGACTTGTGGTCTCGATTTATCCATTCACCCATCACTTGTAGACGTCTTGCTGTGAGGGCTGCCTCATACTTTATACGGATGTCTATTGGTTGGATGTGCAGTATAGTCTCCAACGCTTTTGTTGGTGCAGTTCTAAATGCCCCGCTTATGCCTAGACAGCACATACGTTGAATTTTTTGCAAAGGTATTACGTTGCACTTCTTGTCCATTGATGTCCACCACACTACAGAGGCGTAGGTGATTATTGGTCTAATCACGCTCATGTAAAGCCAGTGAGTCATATTTGGACGTAGTCCCCATTTTAAACCTATAGCTCTTCTGCACAACGACCAACATCTGTGTGCCTTTGTAACTCTTTCATCAAGATGATCTTTCCAGTACAGTTTCTGATCCAAGATTACTCCCAAGTATTTTACCTTTTTAGTTATAGCAATTGTCTTATTCAGGAATCGAGGCGGGGTAAAACGTGGGATCTTCGTTTTCCTTGTAAATAGACATATTTCTGTTTTGTCTGGGTTAACATTTAATCCCCTTGGTTGTGCCCAGTTATATGCTATGTTAAGTGCCTCTTCAGCTCTTCTGCATAATAGATTTGGATGAAAGCCCCTTAGAAGTATTACAACGTCGTCTGCATAACAGACTGGTTTAAGTCCTTCATTGGTGAGGGCTTTTAGGAGACTGTGTATCGTCGTAACCCATAGAAGAGGCGATAAAATGCCCCCCTGAGGTATACCACGATTTACCTTGTCTCTAATTTTTACGTCATATGACCCATAAATAATCCACCTATTCCTTAGCATATTGTTGATCCAGTTTTTCAGCGCCCGGTCAACCTGAAACTCGTCTAAGGACTGGATAAGTGTATCGGTCTGTACATTGTTAAATGCGCCCTCAATGTCTATGCAAACAGCAAGTGTATACATTTCTTTACTGAAGGACTCTTCTATGTGGTGCACTACCTCATGCAGAGCTGTTTCCACTGATCTTCCTTTGACATAGGCGTGTTGTTTGAATTTTAGCCTGTCATCCGCTATTTTACCTTTGACCATGTCATCAATTATTCGCTCCATTGTTTTTAACAGGAAAGAAGTAAGGCTAATGGGTCGATAAGCCTTTGGGGTCGTGTAACTCGCCTTGCCAGGCTTTGGTATGAAGACCACCCTTGATTCCTGCCAGTTTTTTGGGGTATACGAATGGGTTAGGCATGCAGTGAACACTCCTGCCAGATGAGTTGATACCAGATCCACCTCATTCTGCAGAAGTGCTGGAAATATTCCATCCGGTCCCGCAGCCTTAAAGGGAGAGAAACTTTTTATCGCTTCTTTAACCATACCATCTGTTATATCCGTAATAGGTACTTGATGCAATTCATTTTCATTCTGTAACTGTTCCTCTGTTAGTCCAGCATTACCAGTCAGAAAATGAGTTTTCATCAAGAGCCTTACGGTATCCTCTATAGTTTCCATCCTTTTACCCGTTTCATCCACCAGTGTTTCGGTTTGGACATGAGTTTTTGAGAGGAACTTTTTAATTTTAGACATGCTGTTAACGCTGTCTACCTGTTCACAGAAAAGCCTCCAGGAGTTACGTTTCGCCGATCTAACGATTTTATTGTATTCTTTGAGTCTTCTGTGGTAGTCGTCCCAATATACTGATTGTTTTTTACGTCGAGCTCTATTGTAAAGTCTGCGGACATCTTTGCCAATCGAGCGAATTTGTCCTGTCATCCAGGGTTTCTCAAAGGCAGATTTCCTTTCTCGAAGTGGGGAACTATCTTCGAATGATTTTACAAGAGCCTCGGTAATCTTCTTAACATTGATATCAATGTCTTCTGCACATAGATAATCGCGTGTAGGCTGCCCCAATCGATTTCTAAGTAGATTTCCGAATTTAGTCCAGTCGGTCTTAGCCTTATTACGGAAACTTATGGGGTTTGGCGGTGGCCGTGCAATTTTAAAACTTATATAACGGTGGTCTGAATAGGAGTGTTCATCCGAAACCCTCCACTCATGAATCTCATCAATAAGATTTTCTGAACATATCGTTATATCTAATACTTCTTCCCTAATTTTGTTAACAAAGGTTGCAGTGTTTCCTATGTTAAGAGTTATGAGGTCATTTGTATTCAAAAATTCGATAAGGGCGTGTCCCCTGTTGTTGGTGTTAGTACTACCCCAAGCGATATGATGGGAGTTGGCGTCACATCCAGCTAATAACTCATTACTTGTGTGTTTGGATTCCCTCACCAGACGTTGTAATTCCGACGTAGGTGGCAATGTCGGCGCATCGAATGGCAGATATATTGACGCCAGGTACATATTTCCATTACCTTGCCTCAGCACCGTTGCGTCCGATGTTGACAACTCTGGAGAGAAAATAAAACATAAGTTTTTATGGCACAGAATACAAGTCCTTGGACGAGTACCTGTGTTAGCGTAGAAAAGGTTATAGTTCACATGGCTTAATCCAGTAACCTTGTTGCTAGTTGTCCATGGTTCCTGGATCAAAGCAATATGAACCCTGCCTTTATTTATGATGTCCATCAGAGCGTTGGATGCTGTCTCGCTCCGGTGGAGGTTTATCTGGATGACCTCAATCATTGTCCTTCCAGTAAAAGTTTCTTTTGGGAGTCTATCCTATCTGGTGGCACCCCCTCTTTATTTGGTAGTGGGTCATTCTCCTCCTTTCGTTCACTACCTATTACGCCATCTTCCAGTCGACAATTTTGGGAGGCGGTGTTATTTTTTGTCGCTCCCTCATTGGTTTGAATCGTTTTGTGGCTCTTTTTATTTTGATCACCACCTTTGCTGGGAACTTCCTGCAAAAGTGACGGTACTATTGGTGAACTGGTGGTGTTATTGACTACTTCCACATCAGTTTTTGGCAGTGTCTCACTTGTCTCCATCCGTTCAATACCAGTGTTTGCCTCTTCAGACAGTATATTTGGACTCGATTCAATTGTCCTGCCAGATCAAGAAGTACGCCTTGCCCTTCGCCATGACAAGATTGTTCTTGGATTCAGGGTCTATGCCTAACACGAGGAGAGTACCCTCGGTATCATCCTTCCTATAGAAGACTTCCCACTTTCTCACGGAAAGTTTTGAATTATGTTTGCCAATGATGTCGAGTATGTACTCTGATGAGAACTTACTGGGACATCCCTTAACATATAGGGTCGTTTTTATGAGTTGAGGAATGTCGCTTTTCCTTACCAATTTTAGCTTTGCGCCGTCCCAAGGTGAGGGGAAGCTATCCACAAGTTTTACGAGGACACCAGCGCAGCGTTGTGATGCCAGGCGTAGCATAGATCGTCTCGAAAATGTTGTTTAGCTATATTAGAATAAGACGGTGGCTTCTTACCCTTCTTTATGGCCAATTGATTTTTCCGTGTCTGTAGAGTCTTTTTGGTTAAAGCCTCATCCTTAACGGATGATTTGGTTGACTTGAACTGCGTTATTGGGTCAACTTTTCCGCCCACAATCGAAGGACCCAGACTAGAGACCTCCTTTTGTGTGGTTACGTTAGGCTTATCCAAATTACTGGAAGACGGCGAGCACTTTTTCTTCTTAGTCACTTTCACAGCGCTATGTTCCTCGGGAGACCAGACTCTTTTAGCGGCTTCCATAATAAGTTCTGTCGGTTCAACTTATTCAGTTTCATTCGTTGTGCCCCTGACAGTCTCTTTGAGTTAGCAACAATAGTGATATTGTTTTTATTTGATAATTCAAAGTCAGAATCCCCACTGGCTTTTAAAGGCTGGTTGTTAGAGCCCCAGCTGGGTTTTGCTTCATCTGTCTTATGTTTTGTTTTGCCTACCGCTGGTTGTGCTCTTGTCTCAATTTCGACTACGGGATTCAAGGCACCAAAGCTCGTAGAAGTTGCATGCTCACGATTGTTGATAACGACGATACATGATTCGTGAGTGAATCAACGCTTGTCGCCGGCACTTGGCTTTCTTTGTCTTTTTTGGTTTAATCTTATTTTTTGCGGGAAACACACAAGCTATGCAACAAATTATGCCACTTCCTCTGGTTTTCTCTAACGTCAGCTAGGCTTATATCAACATATTTAGATAACATATTTTAATTTGTTGAAATTAACGCAAAAAGATCACAATATATGCTAGTGAGACGTGGTGTACCACAAGGTTCTATCTTAGGCCCTCTAATGTTTACATTATACTCGAATGATCTCCACTTTGCAATTAATCACTTCAACATTCGAATGTACGCAGACGATGTTCAAATTTACATGTAAAGTAAACCGAATTGTATAAATCAGTGCACCCATGATGTGTATTACCGATGTAGTAAAGACACGCGTTGATTATGATAAGAATTGCTCTATACCGAAAAATTATTTCTTGGCCCTTGATGTTTAACGGCAATATATCGTCTTCCATTGCTTTTAATTTGGGTTTAAGCGTTTGCACGTACCTTTCTGCTAATCCATTTGTTGCTGGATGACCAGGTGCTATGAACTTTTGAATAATTCCATTATTAACACAATATTCTTTAAATGTTGAACTTTGGAAGATCGTTGCATTGTCTGATACAATTATCTGTGGGATACCATGTGTGGCAAAATATCCAGCAACAGTATGATTGTTTTCTCAGAGGTTGGTGAATCTTTTATAATGCGAATTTCAGGCCACTTTGATTTTGCATCCACTAACACGAAAAAGTGGTGATTTTGGAATGGTCCAGCATAGTCTATATGGACTCTCTGAAAATTTTCATTTGGTTCATCCCAATGATGAATAATTACCTTCGGAGGATTTTTCCTTACCTTGGCACAGCTGGAACATGATCTTACAAAATGTTCAATATCAGTGTCGATACTGCCTTGTCACATGCCTTGCACTTCAAGTTGTTTTTGTTCACTCTGCACTCATTTGACATATGATTGTTCCGTCCGCATCTTAGACATAAACCGCTGATACCCAATTCGCCGTAATTTACTCTTCTTGATGTGAATTTTGACGTTCTGTTTCGTGAACTGCTTCGATTTCGATTTCTTCCTCTGTGATTATCGATACATTGATGATGCACTTTATGTATATCGCTTGTTGAACACGATGAATTATTACCAATTACTTGGTTATAGATTTTCGCTGCCTCTATCGCCGTCGCTTTTTCTACAATTTCTGCGAATGTAGATGTTGAGTTTTGAAACAGCCGCTCCCGTATGTGACCATCACGCAATCCTCTGATGAACTGTGCTCTATGAAAAATATTCGCCACCCATCTGCTTGATTCTTTAAGACTGTCACGAAATCTGAAATAGACTGGTCATTATTTTGTATTTCACTCAGAAAACGATGCTGCTCTACTAATACGTTCTTTTTGGGGCAGAAATGTGTTTGCAGAAGCTCAACTAGCTCCTCGTACTTTAATTCACTTGGACTTTTAGGCGCTGCCAATGATGTTACCACGGTATATGTTGAAGGGCTAATATATTGCAAAAGCAATTTTGCACACAAGCTTTTGTCATCAAAAACTTTTTTGATTTGGAAGTGTATTTCCAGTCGCTCCTTGTAAGTCTTAAATGACTCCATTTTAGGATCGAAACTGTCGAAATTCGAGATTATGTTCACACTGGTAGTGCTAGTGGCAGCCGTTGCCATGGTCGTAATGGCCTGTAGCAATTGTTTCAGTTGATCTTGATCCATCTTGTTAGGTTAAGTTGAATTGAATTAGAATTGATTTAATGTTGAATTTTAACGTTTGATGTTGCTGATTTTTCCCGAATTAGCTTTTATTCTCGTCGCCAATCATTGTTGTGTATTACCGATGTAGTAAAGACACGCGTTGATTATGATAAGAATTCATATATAATATTTATTCCATATAATTGAGAATCATATAAAATGGTGGATGGATGAAACAAGATGATGATCTAATCTTAAGCAAAACCAGTTACGTACTTCAACATAAAAAGGATTTGATACAATGCAACTAAGGGATGTATGTAAAGGTACAATAGAAATTATAACCGAAAAGGGTTGCCATCAGTGTTGCAACGACACTACAACCCAAATAATAAATAAGGATCCAAATAATATATTTTTGTGGGCTTCGGCCAATGCTCTCTCTATTAATCCTAAAAAATTCCAATGCCTAGTAATACAGAAACGTACATCAAGAATTTCACGAGATGCAATTGGAACTTGCTTCCTTATACTATTCAAATAATATGTAACGCAACCCACTTAAAGACAAATATTGTCTCCCTTCTTAATTCTTCATATTAATGCATTAATTCTTGATATTTATGCATTGTACTTAATTTGAAGCTTATATTATTAATTTCTATATTGAACTTAATAAATAACCATTAAAATTTTATTACAATTTCTATCTTTTTTTCGTAATCCATGTTAATGATAGATTACTTTCTTACTTTATTTTCAATATTTATAATAATTAAGTTTTTAATTAATAATCTATTAGTTATGTCAATTGTGTTAATATTTAATATTCATTATTGTAAAACATTTATTAATCAATGAAATTTACTTCATATACTGAAATATGAGACTATTGAAGTCTTGTGTATAAGAAAACAAATAAAAAAATACAAATACAAGATACAAAAATACAAATAAGATATCCAATATTAGCCCGTAATAGGTACGGCGAAGTAGGCCTTCCAGTCTAAGCTCCGAAATGTCTGTCCAGAGACCGATGCATCCAATTCAAACTACACTTTAAAAACAATAAACCACGTGGTTGCGTAATAGGTAGGTGAATAGATACTGCGCAATAATCTAAAAACTACCCGCTCTGCTATAACAAGTCAACACAATTTCTTTCTTTTTCGTAATCCATGTTATTTATAGATTACCTTCTTTTCTATATTTATAATTATTAGGTTTTTAAACGTTAATTAATAATCTATTAGTTATCTCAATTGTGTTAATATTCATTATTGTAAAACATTTATTAATCCATGATAGTTACTTCCTATACTGAAATATGAGACGATTAAAGTCTTGTGTATTGGAAAACACATAAAAAATACGAGACACCCCCATATCCAGTATTAGCCCGTAATAGATACGGCGCTTTCTGTCCAAAGACCGATGCATCTAATTCAACCTAAACTTTAAAAACAAGAAACCACGTGGTTGCGTAATATGTAGTTGAATAGGTACTGCGTAATAGGTTAAAAACTATGCGCTCTGCTATAACACGTCCGTTAAGTTAGGTTGAATAGAGGAGACGTTTAAACGTCTCATGTCCATGGACGAATTTTCTCAGCATCTTCCAGTCATATCCTCTAAGATGAGTCAAGTTTGGCAAAATGTCGGACCCGAAATATCGGGATCTTGCATGTGTGAAAGCTGGACAGTGACACAGAAAATGTTCCATCGTTTCGATGTTTTCCCTGCATGTCCCGCACTCGTCGTTTTCTGCTAGTCCTATGCGATGAAGATGTGCTTCTAAGATTGAGTGTCCCGTTAGAACACCCATCATCTTACAGACTCGATCTTGTTTACTTTCAGAAAACTACTTGTTTTCTTCTCCTTTGAGTCACCGCACAGTATCTTTGCAGTTGCTCTATTCCACACAGTTTTTTGAGCCATCACTCGAAAGGTTTCCAATTTTCTAAGTTTATTACTCGAAGTTCTCTGCCTTTTGAAGCCAAGCTGTTTGCTCGTTCATTTCCATTTACCCTGTTGTGTCCCGGTACCCAGAAAATATGCAGTTGGCCATTGGCCGAGTAATCATTTATCGTTCTTTTACTGTCTAACACAGTTCTGGATTTGACCTTTTCCGATGTTATTGCTTTGATCGCCATTTGCCTATCTGTGAAGATGTTGGCATATTTAGGCTTTGCGGTATTACTGAGCGAGTTCACACACTCTGTGATTGCTCGAACTTCTGCTTGAAATACTGTGTTATAGTCTGGGAGGCGGAAGAAAGTTCGACTTCTGGTTCATTAAGAAAAAGTCCCAGACCCGTCCTTCCTCATAGCCTGGACCCATCAGTGTAGCAGCTGGTTCCCACCTGCACATGAGCTAGTGTTCCGGCGGCGACTAATCTTGTTTAATAATCCGAAAACCATCTGTGGATCCGAAGGCTTTTTCAATAATACGTCTGAATTCAAAAATAGTTTCGTTACAGATGCTTTTTCTGTTATTTCGTTCATATCAGCGCAGATATATACAGATTTTCTTCACATAATATTTTTCATCTAACAACAGAATACCTTAGATACCACAAAATTTCGCAATCTAATTAGGCTATATTTTCTAAAGTCCTATCTCATCCGATTTGACTTCTTGCACAAGAACACACAAAATCCTACAAATTAGGATACAATTTGATAATTTGCGATTCATTGACCTGAAGCCATTCATACGAATAATGATATCATATATTCACGTTTTGACATAGCCCCTACTTCACTTAAAAATATTTTATTACAATTTTTTATACCGAGTTTGAGATTTGACTGAATTTAAGAGATTTTTCATGGTATTAATGCGATTTATGATAAAATTTTATTTAAGTTTTTCCATTTGTGCTTTCTTATTTTTAGCTCTTAAAATGGTCAGATTTTTAAGCCAATAGATCGGCATGTTGTTCGCTATTTCTACACTGATAGAAAAACCGTTCGTCACCATGACGAATCAGTTTCGTCAATATATCTTCGTACTGGTGACGAAAAGTTTCGTACATGCGATGTTTTTGTACGTCAATAGAACGAACACGATCATCAAGTCATGTTTTTGGTGATTTCGAAATTCGTCGAGAGAATGATAAGGATTCATTCCCACAACGAAAAGATTTATTTGGCCATTTTGCCGAAAATATTATCAAACGAAGAAATCAAATTATAGTTTCTGCTTAAATGTACTGTTCTATATGCGTTCTGATTACCTTAGTTAAATAATTTGTTGTAAAAGATCAATTTAAGAAATCTAATAACACAGTGCAACAACCAAAATGGGAATGGGATGAAACCAATTACAAATGAATGTTGACATTATCCCTAACAAAACCTTCAAGAGTTTTTTTTTCAGTGCTAGATTTTTTTTACACGCATTTGAAGTTGGAAAGTTCGATTTTGTATCACAGTGTAATTAATGACGAACACCGTTCGTCAATAAGATTATCCATTCATCATGAGACCGATCGACTTATTCGCCCTTTACGGCAACGTCAACTCCTACAGCAAAACAAAGTAAGACATTCGACGTTGTTATGTTCGTCCACGTGTGTGTTCCACGCAGCACCGATTGGTTCAAACAAACCGCACTGGCACGGCGTAACTGATGTTTGTTTAACAAAACATCAAACACATGCATACTCGTACATGCAGCTCGATAAGCTGTATAAGTGTGAAACATTTGTGCTAGTGGTCTGTTGGCAAATACATTACTTGATTTTATTATTGATTTAAAATAGCAGAAGTAATGAATACTTCCGTTTGTTTGATTTCAGCCTTACCTGATAAGAACTGCGTCTCGAAACGAATATTCACAACTGAACCTAGCAAGCAATGCAGTCACATAATTTTATTTTCCATACCATTTTAAATGGTTTAAAACTAGAAGAACATTTATTGGAATTTTTAAAATTTAAGTAGTCGTGGGCATGAATTCGTCGTGGTGATGAATGGGATTCGTCGTGATAATGAATGGGATTCGTCGTGGAAACAGAAATTCGTCATGGTGACGAACAAATTCATCAAGAGGATTATTCCGTACGTTAGCTGACTTTTGACGAAAAAATAATCGTGATGATGTACAAATTCGTCGTCATGACGAAGCTTTTTCTATCAGTGTAGTACATATTTATGAAGTAAAGAAATAGTTTACATTGCCGAACAATTCTTTCTAGCATCAATTCTTTTTGCTGAACCGAACACTGAATTAGTAAAAATCTGTTATACTTACCACACCTTCTCCAATTTGATGAACTGTACATGGAATGAGAGCTGTAGCTCCGATTTGGGTAGTTACTGCCGTTGAATTATCAGTACCAAAATACATGGATTCGTTAAAGTTGCTTTCAACATCTGAATGACCTATATTCATTGGCCGATATGTTTCATCAATATTAGTTAACTTGTGGGTGGCAAAGGGGTGTTTCTTCTGTAAGTCTTTCCTTGAAGCGACATTTGAATGTGTGTAGCCACTTCTTTTCTGTTTGTCATATGATTTGTTAATATCTACTGCCGTAATCTCGTATTCTGAAAAGCGCACGTGGGGATGGTATTCTGGTTTGCTATGAACTAATATATCCGACTGTTTTGCAAATTTAGACGAAATAGCTGATTTAACATTTTCGTTTGTAATATTTCGCACGAGCGTTCTATATTTTATAATGGTATAATCTTCTTTTAGGTCTTTAAAATTATCTGTGGGTACGTACGAAGAAATACCTGTTGTGAATAGAAAATAAGAAGACGATATTTTATAAGTAAAAAATAATCAGAGGCTATTGGAAGGTAGATATTTTGCTATTTAAAATAGTGCTCAAATATTTCTATACGGCAATACGTCTCAGAAAAATATAAGATTGGATTTGTAGCAAAATGGAATTATTGTCCCCAAACTTATTATCGATACGACATTTTTAATTTTTTGACAAAAAAAATTATTTTCGCTATATAAAAGTCAGTTGCGCGTACTATATGCATACATATGATGATATCGACGTTCCGAAGTTATCTTCTAGTATCTCAAAAATCTTTTTTTGGGAAATCAACATTTAAGTTTCAGCTGTTTATATAAAGAGTGGCTTGAAAAAAGTGGTCCAGTTTTTCTGTCAGACGTAGTGCTGGTGATTCTGCATCGATTTGTGTAAAAATATGCATAGTCATGGAATATATTTTCAGAGCTAGAGCAATTTTTATCACCAAGAAAAAAATATATTTTATTGCATACGCCACCTTTTGGGAAATATTTTTTTGTTTATGATACGTACGTGAAAATATCCTGAAAACCCGAGTTTAGTTCTTACCTCGTTTTTGGGTACTTTTAAAAATGAGAAATCAAGTGGGCGAATTTCAAATTTTAAGGATTTTGGGTTTTATTTGTAACGAGTAAACTTAGTTAGTAATCTTAATGTAATTCAATTCTTTTTGGTAGAATTCCATTATTTATGTATGTACAAATGTAAATAGTTTGGTTTCTTAATGTTAAAAATTTTAGGGTATTTTGTTTCTGTTTTTAATTACAATTTAATTCTTAATGTTAATTGTTTTGTTTTAATGTTGGGTCTGTTGGGTTGACTGTGTCGTTTATGTCCATGTGTTTATCTATATAAAAATTAACACTTGTTACTTTAAATTTAACTTTCACAAAAAATCACTACCGCCAGTTCAGCTAAATGCAACAAAACGCAGACGTGCGATAGCTAAAGCAATAATTTTCTTCTTCTTATTCTCACCCAAGCGATCATGTTTTTAATTTGGTCCATTGTCACTTGTCGTTCGGGTAAGAAAGCTCTTTTCTTCGTCGTCTTCCTGTCAAATACCAATATTGCCTACATGTTGTTATTGACATTTCTTAAAGCTTTTTCCACGCGAAAATATCAGAATGGGGGCAACCCTATCCAACAGCTGTAAAAGTAGCAATAGCTGATTCTAGACAATGAGAATTAATCAAGCAACCGAAAATAAATGCAATTGTTTGCTTGATTGATCATATATGTGCCCATTTCAGTAAGTCATAGAGTTAAAAAGAAAGTTCTTGCTAAATTTGATAGTGATCTGAGCATAATTGTGACCTGTATTTGGTAACAAGAATACATTCACAAACAGACGGACGGACAAAACCACACCAATTCAGAAAGAGATTCTAGGTTGATAGGTATAATAAACGATTGTTTGGGTCACCTAATTTAAGGTATTATGAAACAATTTAAAAAGCAAACGTATAGTTGTAGGATTTCAATACATTTTATACACACAGAGGTTTTTTGAAATTATGGTGGATACTTCAGCAAATGATACATGTAAATGTTGTTTGGTTCATTTATCCATTTTTTATTCATTTTCCCAAAAATGTTCACTTTATCTTCCAAAAGGCAAACATAATCGACACGAATGAATTTTTCTGATCGTCTGATTTGACATTTCATTTCGTTCGTTGTTGTCTTATAAGAACCAAAATGTTGCCGATAATTGAAAGCTTCTTTGTTTATATCCAAAACAAAGTGTGCAAAAACCAAAAATTTCATTCGCTTGCCATTTGACGTGCGAAGTTACAAAAGCAGGCCCTTAATCGCGGAGGGAGACGCACGAGTTGACGTTTGGCACGAATGGAGAAAACCTAAACTCAACTGCTTGTCCTTTGTCAGACGTAAGCTCGGTTACAGCGACATAACGATGCCAAAAAGACATGACTTATGCAAAAAGACATGAATATATGTATGTTACTACATAGAATGCAAATGCTTTCACATTTACACACACGCACAAATGTTATTCTACAGCGCCGCCCTGGACGTCTTACACTGATGTTCAAAAGTGTGGTGTTTGGGTTGTCGCGCAGCCATTTCTAGAATAGAAGAGATGTGAGTACTAAGTTATTTTACAAACAAGTAAGAAAGTATCAGCCGGGTAAACCGACTAAGGTATACCCTCACTTTGTGAGTACTGTAATATGAAATATTAGACGAGTTAATCTGTCAAATACTTCTATTTTTCGCAGAACAGTACATACTTCATATGCATTGCACTGTACCAGGGCCGTGCGATTTCGTTTTGGGGAGGCGTTTTCTCATATGGTACCCAACTTTTTTTTTATTAAAAATCAATGGTTGACATTTTGAATGCATATACATATATTTATAGTGATTAACATTAAAAAATATTTAGGTAATATTTGCATTAAGAATTGTATTAATTTAAATCATATTAATTGTGTTAATGTTTTAATAAATTGACACGACGAGGCGAAATAAAAAATTCGTCTAATACTGCGTTAACATCTACTGGAATGTCTTGATGAATATTCAACGAAGCCAATTCATTTAAACGATTTTCAGTCATGGTTCACCGCAAGTAATTTTTCAGCCGACGCAATGTTGAAAAAGAGCGTTCGTTTGTCGATGTTGTCACAGGTAACACCGCCATCACTGTCAATATTTTGTGAACGTTTGGAAATGCATCTATATTACATATATCAAGAGCTTCCAGGGAATTTCTGACATTCTCCGCTTCAATTCTTCTTCTCCAAAGCTTCACTTCACTAATCCATACTTCAAAAGAACTATCAAGCTAAATTGATGAATATGTTTCAAACAATTGTCTATAATTTTCTTCATTTAGTATTGCCATTATAGTTGGAAAAAGACATTGGAAATTTGACAAAATTCCACGATGTTTCAAAAAGCGATCTTCGAGATGAATAAATCTAGATATGGAATATAGGTCGAAATCTTGTAATATTCTTCAATATTTATTACATCAACATTGCAACGATGACTTTGTCGGGCTGCAATCCTTGTTTTCTTGATTTGAATGTCCTGTTCTTCACAAAATATTTAATTAGACGAAAAAATCGCTCCGAAATGGTGAGTACAAATTTTTTCGTATTTTCTGCCAGATGGACGGATTCAGCTAAATCTTGATTTTCACTTTGAAGAACGTGCCGAGTCAATTTCTTATTGGGACTACTTTGCATGTGTAGCTTACAACCAAGTTGAAGCTGTGAGCTGCACAATGTGAATACAGTGCTAAGCTATACTTTTCTTGGATATGCATTTTGGATATAAAAATTGCCATCATTTTGAATAGTTTCATTTGAATTGATTCTGCGTGTATCACAACTTCCTCTTAGTGCTAATCCTTGTCGACCACAAAGGACTACTGTTTGAACTATTGCTTCCAAATGCTTTCTATTTTCGTTTACGGTCTGCGTTTCCTGAATTTGTAATTGTTTATCGATGGACGCTGTGGCTTGGTTTTCTACATTAGATCTCATTTCAGCTTTCAATACACTGTTACTGTGGTATTCGAGTGATGAGTGGTGGCGAAATACGTCCAGAGCTTTTTTCCAAATGGTCTTGATACGACATTCTGATACCAAGTTTCCTAGTTTTTGGTTATGCAAAAAAGTTGGAATTTTAAACTTCTTTGCCCAGTCACTGGAAAACTATAATTATCTGGAGGAATCCAGATTTTTCCATGAAGACCTTCTATATAGTCGATACTCTCTGAAGCTGACTTCTTCACGAATAAAACTATATCATATGGTGATACTTCGTTTGGGTTACTGGAAGCTGTAGAGTTTGATATCGTTGGCTTTTACACATGGCCATCATTCGTTTCGACAGGCAAATTACATTTCTGTGAATCCTAAATCCTGAAGAATATTCAGAAAAATTCATTCTAGATATAGTAAAAATCATTGCGGACGTTTATCATACTTCGACGAAATCAATACGGTGCAAAGATATTTTTTGAAACGGATTTTACGTGTACCAAGTTTTACACCAAATTATATTCTTATGTTAGAAACGGAATTAGAAGACACACAAATATATACACTGGGACTACATTTAAAATACTTGGGAGACATTTTGTTTCGTTACACCCACAACAGACTCCCGCATCAGAGATTGTACTCCGTCAAAATACTTTGTAATGAATAAGATTATTTCGTTTTCCAGTCCACTCTAAGACTGCCTTTATTTCTAAAATTGTTGCTCTTATATATCTAACATGAGAATCTTACATTATAGTGTAGTGAAGACTTTTCTAAAGTCTCTCACTCTAACTTACAATCTATGCCATGTCGCATACACCCGCCTTTCTCATTGGGTGTTCCTCATTTATTGTTTTACCCCTTAATCCACTCTTCTCTTGCATTCGTGTATCGATTCATAACATATACCCCAAATGTCAATGCACCAATACCCGAAGTAGAACAAATGTATTTCCCCTACATTTTCTGGTTCATTGATCCATTCTCGACATTCAGAGTATCAATGCAACTAGAACATTACTCATGCCACAATCACACACACATACATGATCATATGGAGCGGAGTTCTTTGTTGTGATATTAATTCATATACACCACACAGCAAACCGCACCAAGTGTATGCATGGAGAAAAAGTGTCCGTTTGCATTTGACAATGTTTCATGGTTGCGCTATGTTATGCATACACTACACCTCCACCCAAAAAAGATACAAGTGGTTTTACACAAGTGGTTTTACACATTCGTATGATTTTATCAAGTGTCCTATTACATTCTACAAGTACTTCAATATGTAACCTTATATTCTATTGACACTTATATTATTTTTTTTTGTTTGCTTACAATACTTGTTTATCATAAAAAAAAAATTTTGGTTTTTATAGCTCATAATTTGCTTAAATATCTAATTACATATTTCTTGTTAAATTCTATATTTCTTTGGACATAGCGACATGCTTAACGTTAATTGCATTACATATTTTCTTTGTATTTCTTAAGTGTATTTTTGTGAACAACCTTTTCTTTCGAATCAATTCTAACCGTTACATTCACACCGTCAACGCTGATGACCTCATAGGGGCCCTGATACGGAGATTCATGTTTTTTCCTATTCTCTGATCTCAGTAACACCAAATCTCCTATCTTCAAATCTATTATGTTCGTTCCTTTATGCGACTCTAGTTGTCTTTTTTCTTTTGTTCTCTGTATTAACCTCCTAGCATTCTCCAATGAATGTTTTAGTCTAACTTTCATCTCGTTTGCATAATTGTCTAAGTCATAAACCTGCGCACTATTTGTTATAGCTTCACCAGGCATACTCGGAAATCTCCCGAAAATTAATTCGAATGGGGAATACTCAGTGTCAACGTGAGGAGTTGTGTTATACGCGAATGAATAATACGGCACCCAATCGGACCAATTGTCATCGCTGACAAATGATAAGAAATATTCGTTCAATACCCGGTGGTTCCTCTCGACCGTGCCTGGAGTCTCATGATGATATGGGGTCGAGAAACATTGTTCAATCCTCAACAGAGTGCAAATTTCCTTCATCAATTCATTTGTAAATTCAGTGCCCCTGTCAGATTTTAACTTCCTAAAAACCCCATACTTCAAAATCAAATCCTCTACTAAGGCCTTAGCTATTGATTTCGCTTCCTTTGTCCGTATAGGCGTCGCTATTACGTACTTTGCCAGTTCGCACTGCATCGTCAGTATATAGCGTTTGTCCCCTGAAGGTCGTAATGGACCTACCGTGTCAATCACAACAGTGTTAAAACTGTCCACCGGTGTATCCGTAATACAAAATGGTTCCCTTGTATGTCTAATTCTCTTGTTCCTCTGGCACAGATCGCAGGTTGCAATATATCCCCTCACCATGTGATTCATATTCCTCCAGATGTACTTTTGTTTCAATCTCAGCATTGTCTTCCTGACCCACATGGTGCTTCATGGTACACCTTTACCAACTCCTTCATTTGCTCCTCATCTATTACCTTAACTGGTTCATTATAGATGAGTATCTCGACGTTACCTAGGCTGCCTCTATTTACCTTTGTCTTCATACCGTCATGGGTAATCATGTTGAATATATCATCACCCTTACTGAGTGCATAACGTCTATAATTCAACTTCTCTAGTTGCGCGAGTAGCTTCTCGAAAATATTATCTAAATAACAAGGATTGTCACTACAACACACTATTGTTTCATTTAACTCGTTGTCGTTTTCTATCTGTATCTCCTTCGAATACTTCCTATCCAAGACAAACGCCAATTTTCTTGCACGTTTTATGTCTTTCTTTGATGTGCACTCCCACATTATGAGCTTTTCAGCTGCAGTGGAACATGTCCTTTTATCCTCTTTTCCATTCTCCTTTTCGTTTTTATCTCTACAGCCCGTCGTCTTCTCTTTCATGCCTCTTGTGAGCACTAATGTCCTTTTTGTCATCTCGTCTATCTCGGTCGGAATCATGTCCCTCAACAAGTCGGAATCAATTTGTATCCTGGAAAGTGCGTTTGCGTTAGTATTTTTCGAGCCTTTCTTATACCTGATTTCAAAGTCATAGTCAGCTAATTCTAAACGAATTCTCGTAAGTTCTGAACTTGGATTCTTATGTGAAAATAGTGCTACGAGTGGCCTATGGTCAGTTACGACAATAAATCTCCTGTTATACAATAAGACTAGGTTCTCCATTATTATTCCCTTCCTTTTACTTATACAGTAGAATTCGGTTATAGCGACCGCCAAGGGACCGAAATTATACGTCGTTATAACCGAACGTCGTTGTATCCAAATAAGTGTACACAATATTTTTAAGTTTTTTTTTATCATGTATATTCATATTTATTGAGATTGGAAATAGTTTAGAATTGTGGTTTGTTTTCTATTTACAAGAATTTCTTTTAATAATTTACTTTCAATAATTTCAACGGAACTATATAAACTCTCTGATATATCAGAACCCCCAAATCGTAAATACTGTTTTAATGTGTGCACCACACTCAAGGTTTCTGTCCTAGTTGGAATTTTGATTAGCTCATCTTCGTCATCTGGTTCATTATCGCTGTGAGTTTCATCATTTTCTTTTGTGTTCTTCACTATTTCTCTCAATGAAGGCTCTTCTGATGTCACGACGTTGTCATCGACATTTACGAACTCATCCTAGGCAATATATTCGGCTACTTGTTGCATATTTTTATATGTTTCCTGTAGCAACGAAAGCGGAATATCATCTTCGTCTTCGAAATCTGCATCTGGGCACACACTTTCGGCTGGAAGTAGTCCCGCATGTCGGAAAGAGTTAGCTATTGTTGTTGATTTTACACTTTGCCAAGCTGAGGCCACCATGTCAATTGCATCTAACAAAGTAATGGTGCTTTTTACACTTTGACTCAAACTGGTTTGAATATTTCTTCTTTGTCATTTGCACCTCTGTTTGGGATAGTCGAAAACAAATTCTGTGATTCCCCGCAGTATATGTTTCTTCATTTAGTATTGGCTGACGACAAAAAATGGAATGAAAAAAATAAAAATTAGTACACAGAACTTACATCGTCGTTATAACCGAATGTCCATTCCAAAGCAGACGTGCAAATTGGTCGTTAAAAGCAGATGGTCGCTAAAACCGGAGTCGTTCTAAGCGAATGCTTGCGCATGTACAAACTATTAAGAACCAAACTTGCTTTGAAAATCCGTCGTTATAAACGGATGGTCGTTATAACCGAGGTCGCTATAAATGAATTCTACTGTATTAAGTTTTCTTAGTCTGTGCTCTTCCAACGTTTCCAAAAACTCCTCCTTCAACTGAACAAATTCCTTCAATTCCTCTTCTTGTCCCCCAAGTGCCTTAATTTTCTCTTCTATTTTGTTTAGTTCGCCTGTCTTCTCAGTAATTGTTTCATCCGTATAAGGTTTCCCTACTGATTTTATTTTGCATTCGATAAAAGGGTTCTAAGTTCACTAATTTGAATGTCCATAATTTTTCTTATTATACTTTTATTAGTCTATTTTTCATTCTTCCTCTTTTTTTTTTATTACAACTTACTTAATACGTCATTGACTCTATTAAACAAATTTTCTAAATTGCTGGTAGCTACATCTATGAACAAATATTTAACAATGAACAATATACTTAATATTAGTACTAAGATTGTTGTAACCATACATAGACTTGGGTGCCTAATAATGCATTCCCAAGTTATTCTAGAAAAACGTTCCATACAAATTACTTTAATTGTTCAATTATATCTTAAGTAAAATTTGCCACGAGCGAAATCGCTTACTGGCCCTAAGAGTGCTGATCTCAATCGCACTTCTTGTACAAGCTATATATATTTTTTATATTATTTTTTATTTTTCTTTTCCTGGTGCTGCTTCAACAGGAACTCTACATCCGCCAGCTGGTCCCACAGTTCACAGGAGCGTTTCCAGGGAGTGTTCTTGTTGATCTCTTTTATCAAACGCTGCAACAGCGCCTTCTCCCTCGATAGTAACCTTGTCATCTTCGACGACGCAGCTAATGCTGACTTTCTTAATGCCAAAGGCAACGGGAACAAATTTAGAGGCGCCCCACAATAAACCATCGGAGGTGATCTTCCGGATTTCCTTTTCCATTACATTTAGATCGGTCTCGTCATCCCACGGCTAAACGTCCAGAACCAAACTGGATTTGGCAATAAGGACATGCTTCTTCTCCTTCTTTTTGGCATAGACTGCTAGACGTTCCTCTCTGATTCGGGCAGCTTCTTCAGACTCCTCCTCGCTGTCGGATGCGAACAAATCCACACCGCCATCATCGTCCGACTTCTTGGATTCCTCCACAGCAGCTGGTTTGCTTGCGGCACCGGTACCGGCTGACTTGTTGCATAATTTTTCCTCCAAAGCTTTGATTCTCTTTTGTGAATCCAAGCAGAGATCATTCAAGCTGACCACCAAACTCTTCAATTTTGAGTTTTCTTCTTCAACTTGAGACAAGCGGCACAAAACGTCTGACTGCATTTGACACGAACCAACGGCGTCGGAAATACCACCCATTTTTTCCAAAGAGATCTTGATTTGTTCTCTGGCTTTAGCAATTTCCGAAACTAGAATATTAGTTTGGCTGGCGGCGGCGGTGGACGAGCAGGAACCCTTGCTCAACAACTCATAATATTGACGTTCGGCATTGGCGAATCTGGATTTTTCCCAGCATTTCTCTTGACTCAAACAGGAGGCAATTTTTGCAAATGTCGTAGTATATCTTTTTGTCCTATAACACGCCTTTTTTTCTGGTTCATTGATCCATTCTCGACATTCAGAGTATCAATGCCACTAGAACATTACTCGTGCCAAAATCACACACACATACATGATCATACGGAGCGGAGTTCTTTGTTGTGATATTACTTCATATACACCACACAGCAAACCGCACCAAGTGTATGTATGGAGAAAAAGTGTCCGTTTGCATTTGACAATGTTTCATGGTTGCGCTATGTTATGCATACACTACAACTTCCTGGATAGAAGAATTGAAGAGATTGGCCCAAACTTTTAGTCTGCCATGGCCAGAAATGTCCTCCCTAACGAACTGGAACTCATTTTCTAATGATTTAATAAATAGTATAAAGCTGCACACGCACGAAGGAAGACTAAGTAGAAAAAACGACAGTCAAAGCCTGCGCGTATATAAATATCTGAACCCAAACAGAGCTCATCTTTATTTGAATGAAAAATACTCCTACGACAAAATTGTATGGATTTTCAAAGCACGCAGTGGAATGATTTCTCTAGGGTATAACGATTCTCATAACTCTACAGGCGAATGCAAACTCTGTAAAATGCATGAAATCGAAACATTACTGCACTTCTTGGGAACATGTCCTGTACTCAGAGAATTTAGAATGATGTCATTCCAGAAGCGTCTACTAGACAGAGAGGAAGTTATTAAAATACTTGATGGCCGAGAAGAAGAAGATTGGGATAGATTGGTAATCTGTCTGAATGCCAGCTATAAATATCGCCAATGTACTGTCTATTACTTTCTAAATTGAATATTATAATTATTTCACTGAATTGTAAAATTATTAACGCAAATAATTATTCAATAAAGAAGTATTACTACTACTACATTGCGGACGTTTAAGTATTTCGTTATTCACAAGTACACATATTATAAAAAATTATTATATGTTTTTCACATTCTGCTTATTGGTCAAATATATCATAATTCTTACGTCATCCTCCTCAATTCTTTGCCTTTTATTAAAATATTGTCGAATATCCATCCTGTTGTAGCATTTTTACGAATTGACACAATCACATCTCCGCGATTGAATGTCACGTGTTTCCCGCACTAATTTAAATTGAACTAAACGTTAGTATTGTGTATGTTTACAATGTGTAAATGTACAATGGGCTTGGGCATACACAATGAAATATACAATACGGTACTACCTATTCCTACTGTCTTTAACGCTGCTCTAATTGTATATTTACTACAAACCGCAAAATTCTTAACAATAATTGGCACAAATAATAAATTTAAATTATTATAATTTTATTCAATGATTTAATAGTTTTGTGCTATTTTCAACTAAAATGTCTTGTTCATTAAAAAACTGTTAAACATTTTCTGATTATTTTTGTCTGAAAAATATATTTATATATTATTAAATAATTTATTATTACTATATAATTTTTATAAAACATATTCACAGGATGAACTCGTAATGGAATCCACATATGAATTTTTCTGTAAGATAAATTATCCTATTTTGCCGTATACGATATTTGTCATCATCTACTACAAATCTGTTACAGCAATTTTCTGAATGTTAAAGTCACAAATGTGTAGCACATTTGAGATTTCTTAGGTGTACAACTTTTTCATTTAAAAGGAGGTAATTTCTGAGATAAAGCTCTAAAAACAGGGAAATTTTCCAGATAGTATACGCTTTGACTTCCTTTTCATAAAATATATTTGCCATCATATGCTACAATTTACTACATTTTAGACATACAACTTTGAAGTAAACAACGGTTACATTTTTAGTCTTCGATTTACTTTACAGGAAAAACATTTTAACCGTTAAAATCAGTAGTAAAAATTTTTAATTCCAAATCGTTTTGGGGGAAGGTTTTAATTATGATAGGGCTTTTCAGCGTCTGGTGTTCTCCTTCGACTCTCTTGGGACGAATAAGCTCAGCGCGGATCGTAGAGGGATTTAAAAGAATCTCTCTACAAACTCTCCCAAGACGATATTCGCATGGCAGGGATTGTAAGGAGAGACTTCCAGCGCTGTATATCTCGCCGCCTCTCCCGGGACGATATTCGCATATAACGGATATAGAGAGGGACTTCCCTCAAGCAGAGGTTGTTGGTGTTGACACCTTGCTTCTTTTCGGATCTCGTATTTATGCACACTTGTCGTTTTGTACTCCAGCCGAACGCTAGCGTTTTCCTGGAACACGGTAATACTCACCCCCAAATAGTTATTAGAAAAAATAAAGATCCCGCATATTTGAATTAAACAAAATACTAAAATTCGATTGTGTTTTATTTCTTCTTATTTATTTCTTGCTACCCTTTTTTGCGCCGTGCGCTAAAATTTGGTCGCATCGAGCCGGATCGGTTTCAGTGTCGTGGATTAATCGTTTGGTTTTTTCTTTGTTTGAAGGAACTTGTCGCCATCAGTACCCCCTCGTCACCTTTATCACCAAAAAACCGCGTCGTCGCTTCATTTTAAAGTAAGCAACGCGATTTTTGATTTGTTACAAAAATAAAAAGCGAAAAAAAACATTATTTTCATGGTCGGTTTTTAGTCACCCTACCGCTTGTTTTGAGAATTGTTTGGACAAGAAATTGGATTTTATTTTACTGTTACCATGTATCGCACAGTGAGGCTACAAAAGCGACTTTGTGGAAATTAGTGTGAAAATCAGAATATCGTATCAACTTCAGTGATCTTGATTTTATATTAAAGCTGACAAAATTTAGTTCAAATTCTATTTGAGTTACTTAATTGTGTGTTGCAGCGTTTTAAATATATAGACCATTGAAGTTCAAACATATTTTTGTGAAAATTGCGTTGAAAGTCTACAAAACCGGGCAATGATTTTGAAATTGGAACCAAAACAACATGAATAGGATAAAATTGCAGTCTGCAATATCTTTGAAAGCTGTAGTTTTGCACTAATGCAATTAAACAATGGGTCGTCGACTGTTAATAAGAGAAATGTTGAATTAAAAACAAAAAAATAATCGGTGCACCATAATATACATAAACTGCAGAAGCGTTTAACTATATTTTTATAGTTTTTGTAGAAGAAGTAAACTATAAAAATTACACATATAATCATAATAATATTAACTAGATCGATAATTTTGATCGTAGAACTCTACAAACTTGCAACCGGACTTGTACCGGTCTTATTTATTATCAGATTTTGGCGAAATTTCGTAAAAGTTATTTTTTTGAATCAAGAAAATAGGTCCATCTGTTTCGGGAAAATCGGTTCATAGATAGATGTAGCTCCCACACATATTTTCTTTATTTAAAGTAAAAAAAGCACATATTTAAAGTACAAAAATCGGCCATAACCGCAAAAAGTGGCAGATATACTAGGTACCGTTAGATTCACCACTAAGTCACCTCTCTTATCTATGTCATATCGTAGTGATCCCACGTGATCCAAAAAAGTTGTATTCCATTAACTGCGGATAATTTTTTTGAAAAACAAAAAAAACTGCATTTTTGCTTTGAAATATTTCTTTATTTAAAGACGTTACAAATACGTTTTATACACAAAAATTTAGATGAATATAACCTTATTATATGTTACAAGTCCGGTCGCATTTCACCAAGAAACGAGAATTTTACAAGCATTTTAGTATTTACATTTTATCATAGCAATTTTATTTGCATTTATTAGTAAAAAAGACACATTTGAAAGGTCATAACTCGGAATCGCCCAGAGTTATTTTCATAAAATTGAAGGTATTTTCATTAAATGTTATCCACAATAAAACATCATTCCCAAAAAACTGATTTTTAAAAGTTGTTTTCAAAGTCCTATGCGCGCATATTTCATCATATTTTCCCATCGTGCGTCGCTTGTAGCTACAAATGCTCGCTTCTATTGTTCGAAGTGAATTGAATTCCTAGAACAATTGTTCCTCCTTTTATACACAAATTTCGATAGAATTCATCAAGTAACTTTAAATTTTAAACAAGTAAAAAAAATACAAATAATTCTAAAATCGAACATGTTGGAAAATATTTGAAATATATAAAATGTATATACATGTGCTTGAATAATATAGCAACGATTTAAAATACATATGTTGATAAAATACAGCAGAAGCAGGCTGCTTCACACTCCCCCTCTGATGCTGAAGAGGACCAGACAAGGCATCAGCTTAATAATTCAGTTTTTTTCCGGGACGTCCTCTTCGTCGTAATATTCGTACTCGGTTAACTGATTCATCGGCTGCTGTATTTACTAGAGTCAGTGCCGAGGCGTGAAAAGTTCCCAAAGGTATGTGAATGTTGCCCTCATGTGCAATTATGTATGCTGTTGACCCTTGTTTTGCTATTATAATATACGGTCCATCTCGTTTTGGTGCAAATTTTGAAGTGATTCCTTTGCTACTATTGCTCAGTGTGTGTGTCGTCACAAACACTCTTGAACCAATTTCAAACTCTGGTTGATTCCTTCTATGTTTATTACTAAAAGTTTTGTTGTGATCCCGTTGTTTTTGAACATTTTAGTAGTATTTACATTAGGTAGTTTTTGATCCCATCTTTTATGATTATTGCCTACAAGTATTGACAATTGAGCCTTCAAATCTCTATTTTTACGTTCCACAGGATTTGCTTCCGGGTGGTAAACAGGAGTAAGGATATGACGAATATTGAAACAATATGTTACATTTTGCATAACAGCCGAAACAAATTGTACTCCGTTATCACTGATAATCTTTCTTGGTACTCCATAACGTAGAAATATTTCATTAAATAAAATTTTTGCGCAATCTTCTGCAGTGGCTTGCTATATCTTCTGTGATAAAAATCCATTGAAATCCATTCGGAGATGTTGGCAGTGGTCCAAACAAATCAATTGCAATCACTTTGAATCGCTGATTGCTCGAAACTATTTGATATAAACCTGCGGGCTTTATGTTTGTTGACTTGTATCTTTGGCATTCCACGCAATTTTTAATATGTTTTTCGATATCTTTCCGCACGCCTTTCCAATAATATCTAGATGTGATTTTCTTCATAATTCTCTCTATTCCGTAATGGCCTGCTGTTTCGTCGTTATGGTAGTAATTAAGAACATTATCTATTTCAGTGTTTGGTACCACTAATTGCGCATCTTCTTCGTCTTCATTATTATAGCGGTAAAGTATCCCTTCATTCATGATATACCCTCTATTTGCCCAGTATATTAAATCATCGTTCCTTTTATCAAAACAATCTATTATCTTCTTAATTTCTGGGTCTTGAAGTTGTTGTTCTCTAATTTGGCTTTTGCTCTTTCTCGGCATTTCAATTGAAAAAGTACAAACTTCACATTGCATTTCTCCTGTATGTAAATCATCACATGGTGGCTGTTGGTGTAGGGGTGCAAAATGGGGATTCGTGTGGTAATGAAAATAGAAGCAATAAAACGCAATCGATTTTTAGTAATTTAAATATAAATATGGGGGGATCTTTATTTGTTGTGTTTTCAAATAAACAAGGATTTATTACCGTGTATGAGGTTGGCGACAAGGCCTGTGTGCGAGCGTAGAGCGACAACGATGTGCGACAACGAACGCAGAGGCTCGTTAAGTGTTCGACTACCAAAGATTTTGCGAATAGAGAGAGGGAGAAAAAGAACCGAAGATGAGCAAGGCAGCCACACAACAACCACCACCCATAGGCAATCCGCACTCTACACATCCGTACTAAGCGAATTACGTCTCCGAAGAGAGGTGTAGAGGAGATTCCAGTGATGTCAATACGCAACCGGTATTGATCAAGCTCGGGAAGTTGAGACAATGCTGGGTACGTGAACAGTGGCCTTGATAGAGTATCAGCTATGACATTAGTTTTCCCGGGCTTGTATTTGATTTGTATATCGAATGGTTGTAGTAAGAGTACCCACCGAGCAAGACGTCCTGTTGGAGTTTTTATATTCATTAGCCATTTCATAGGCTGGTGATCGGTAATTAATGTTATAGACATTCCTTCTATATATCCCCGAAATTTTTGAACAGCCCAAACTATAGCTAAAGCTTCTCGTTCAATTGTTGAATAGTTCCGTTCCGCACTCGAAAGTAGTCTGCTTGCGTATTCGATTGGATGTTCTTCTGCTCCCTCCCCCTGGAGCAGAACTGCACCAAGAGCATAACTACTTGCATCACTTTTTAATATTTAGTTTCTTTAGATTATCAAAAGCGTCTTGCTGTTCTTTTCCCCAAATCCACTGTACGTTTTTCTTAGACAACATTGTTAATGGTTTTGAAACATCGGCGAATTCTGGTATGAAACGTCTATACCAAGAACATAATTGTAGAAATGCAACATCTCTTTTACGTTCCTTGGTTCCTTTCGTTTACTCAGCGCAGTTACTTTATCCGGGTCGGTCATTATTCCTTTTTGTGTGAGAACGTGACCCAGGTACTTTATTTCGTCACAGATAAATCTGCATTTGCTAAAGTTTGCTTTTAGGCCAAATGTTCGTAATTTCCCAAAAATATGACCAAGGTCAATTAAATGTTTTTCGAATGTTGGGGAACATGATATGATGTCATCTAAATAAACAAATACTACAGTATCACCCAACGACCTCTTAAGGCGATCCATTAGTCTTTGAAACGTGGCTGGAGCGTTTCGTAGGCCAAAGGGCATTCTTTTAAACTTGTACATCCCAAATGGCGTTACAAACGCTGTTTTGTCTTGATCATCTTGATGTACAGCAATCTGCCAATAGCCACTTTGTAGATCAATAGTTGACATATAATTCGTTGTTTTAGCCTCTTGTAGGATGTCATCAATTCTAGGCATCGGATAGTGGTCAGGTTTGGTAATGCTATTAAGCTCTCTGTAGTCAATACATATGCGAATATCTCCAGTTTTCATTGGCCGCCCACGGCGATTGACATTCTTGAATAATTCCAAGTGTTAACATTTTTGATATTTCTTCCTTTAACTGATTTTTCCTTGTTGCAGATAGTCGGTAAGGTGGTAGAGCAATAGGTTTATGATTTTCCGTATGAATATGATGAACAGCCTGTGTTGTTGCACCCGAATTTTCTTCAAACACATCATTGTTTGACATTAGGAGCATTTTCAATCTTTCTTTCACGCTTTTATTTAGATTGATTCCATCGCAATCTTTTAAAATGGTAAAATCCAGTGAGTATAATGGCATAAATATATCATCTAGATAAGAATCCATATCTGATTTCATAACTTTTATTGGGGGGCCAAATAATCTTTCTTTGTACACAGGCGTTCTTTCTCCAATAGGTAGAGCATCTTGAAATATCGGTTGAATAGAATGCGGAAAAAAATCATTTTCCGATTTCAGCTTTTGTTTCAAATTAAAATGCGAACGATCAGCTATTTTTATTGGGGATGCAAAAGAGGAAGCTAAGGCATCGGGAATATCATTTCCACTATGTATTTTATCCACAGGCATTTGTTGTGTAGTATGTTTCCGAATTTGCTTTGGAGTTGCACGAAACGGCGTTAGGGGTTTCCTTATTTCCATGAATTTTATAAAATCGGATACATTCCTCGAGATTTCTGAAACATTTTGCTTTCCAGTTTCCTTTGAATCCATAGAAAACAGCGATTCTTCTGATGAAACAGAAAATGGAAAGATCTTTCTAGGTTCGTCGTCGAAATACCAACATTTCTTTGCCATGTTTAATATTATACCGCTTTGCTCCAGAAAATCTGTTCCTAATAATGTTCTATTTCTATCCGCGTTCGGTAGATAAATAAATCGAATTTTGCGGATTCTATGGCCGATTTTGATGTCACATATTGTCGACAAAACCTTTCCTCTTTTTACAGAACCATCTGCCAGGACGTCTTGAAATATTACCTTATTCTGTGACAGTATGTTTTTCAGGTTTGTGCTTGCAACACTCGTCCTAGCACCTGTATCGAAAATGGCTTCTCCTTTCTTCTCAAAAATTTCCACATGTACGGCTGGTAAATCATGCCCAATAATTCTTGTAGACATGCTATTAAATGAGAGATATTGTGGACTATCCTTCGAATATTTTCCACAATTTGGACAATTGGCTCTATATGTTCCTGGTTTACCACAACCATAGCACGAATATGTTGAAGTTTTTATTTGCGGTTCTTTTGTAACTGCCTTTTGTCCATTATCTTTAGCTTCATCATTCTTTTTCTTCTTGTAGCAGTTTTCCTCGTTATGTCCTTTAATTTTGCAGAACGTACATCGTAACTTACGTGGATTTGAACTTGCGTGTCTATCTCGAATGTGTAATTCGACTTCACGACATACACGTGAAAGGTTTCAAATGTTTTGATTTCTTCTCTTTTCACGCGATCTTTCATGTTGTTATTTAGAATACCAAATATCAAATTTAATTTTATTTCTTCAGATATTTGGCATTTCAGTTGAGAGAATTGTAGACGCTTTTGGCAGACAAAGTTTTCGATCGGCTCAAAAGGGAATTGTTTCTTTTCCACTATATTGTTTAAAATTCGCCAATCTGGGAGTTGGGGAGAAAAAGAGGCCTTTATAACAGTTTTTGCCTCGTCAAAACTGTGTACAGTATCCTTCACCCCACTTCACCAATTAGCGGCATATTCTTCGAGTAGTAGCGGCAAAGCACACAATGCATCTTCATCCGATATTTTCTCAACATCTTTGTAGATTGTGATTGCAGTAAGAAATTCGTCTACTGCAGCATGATCTCGTTTCCCACGGAAACGGGCAGTACATCTGGTAAATGATCCTTTCTTTTGATTTTCTCCAATTGCCTTTAATATTTCTTGTAGCTGCGTCGTCGAAATATTTGCCATTTCTGCACCTTCTTCTTCTTCAGATACAAATTCTTCGCCATTAGATCCTTCGATTTCCTCTGGGGGTGTTGTAGTATCAGCACTTCCGGGTTCTCTTAGGTTGGCCGCCAGTGAAACAATCCTTTTTCGGAGATTGTATCCTTCCATGTAGAAAAACAACTATTATTATTTTTAAAGAAAACTTTTCACTATTTATTTAGAAGGCACCGTCGCTTGTAGTTACAAATGCTCGCTTCTATTGTTCGAAGTGAATTGAATTCGATAGAATTCATCAAGTAACTTTAAATTTTGAACAAAAAATACAAATAATTCTAAAATCGAACATGTTGGAAAATATTTGAAATACATAAAATGTATATTCATGTGTTTGAATAATATAGCAACGATTTAAAACACATATGTTGATAAAATACAGCAGAAGCAGGCTGCTTCAAAATTTATTTACCCATATTCCTACCGTTTTTTTCGTTCTAATACACTGTGTTCACCGTCGCTTAGGTTATGTTTTGCTTTGGCTTTTCTTTTTTATTTGTTTACAACAACGTCGTTACTCTCAATGCAGTTTCTCATAGTCAACCGCCAAATTCATCGTCGGTCAATAACTACGTAGTAGCCACCACCACTTTTTGTTTATTTATTTACACATCCATTCCTAACCCCATACCCCCATACATATGTATATCGTTGACATTTCCACTGTTGCTGCGTTTATTGTTTTGTTGTGATTCTTATTGAACAGCTGAAGTGAGTTATTGTGATTGAACATCTGATGTGATTCTTATTGTGAACAGCCGACATCGGCACAGTGGTCCCATGGGCAAAAACGCGGATACGTAAAAAATATTTTTGTTTGAAATTTTTTAATTTCGGTTACAGTTGTTGTTTGTACTACTAATTAGTACATTGTTCGGTACTATTCGACTCCGCGCATCCTATGGCCTGTAACAAAATATTGTGTTTATTTTTTTTATTTAAACTCGTTATACAACAGTTTTGAACACAAACGTGCTACATTAGGCAGATTTTCGTACGTACATCGCGAGACATTTTTTTAATATATTGATATTTATTTCAATTTCTTGATTTGCTGTGCGCATATTCAATTTTGTGTTTTCTGCTATTTTGGCGCGTTTAGCAATATTTTGCATTCGTTTTCAGCTTTCGGTTTGATAGTTTTTTTTTGAAAAATGTTATACCATTTCGTTTGGGGGCCTCCTCGATAGATTTGAATATTTAATTTCGCATGTTCTTCCGGGCAATTTCGCCCACATTTCTGGGCAATTTTAATCGAATCTTTAAAGTTATTTGATTTCACTTGTGTGATTCTTCAAAATCCCGCTCTCCTTGATTTTTTCATCGGCCCTTCGGAGGCTGTATTAAAATTTGATTCGTCTTTCCGTGTTCTGAAGGAAGAGGACCTCGATGTTTATGATATTGAGGTTCGTAGTACAGAGTTGAATAACATGAGGACTACAACACGACAAATGTTTAATAAATGTCTGGACTATTTGCAATCTACACAAGGCGCGGGAAAGACGATCTAGACTTGCCGAACACTCGGTACTCAAGTCGATCCTTCGAATAATTTAGATCTGGGAAATAGTACTAGGCATGCGGGCATAATTCAGCTCATTAGTGACGTCATGCATAATATTTCGAAACCGCCTTGTGATACAGACTTTTTGGAGGGCGATTTACATTCGTGGCCCACGTTTAGTGATTTATTTACGGCTGTTTATGTGAATAATTCTCGTCTCAGCGATATTGATCGACTTTGTCATTTACGTCGAAAGACGACCGGTGAGGCCAGAGAAATTGTTGAAAAATTTCCCCTCACCCAACAAAGCTTCGATCTAGCTTGGAAAGCGTTGAAAAATACGTACGATAACAAGCGTATCCTGGTGAATAATCACCTCAAGTTTTTATTTGATCTTCCGATCTTATGGTGAATTCTTTTCTGCAAAAAAGTGCAACACTTGCATTGCCCTTTTTCCGAAAACAGTACTATTATATCGCTAACTTCGTGCTAAATTCGAGTAACTTAATTACCAAATTTCAAAAAAGTATCACAAAAGTGCCATTTTCGGAAAAAGGGCAATGAACATGTTGCACTTTTTTGCAGAAAAGAATTCGCCAATAGACAATGAGACAAGTTCGGGTTTGAAGACTCTGCATCGAGGTATCAAAGGTTGTCTATCGACAATAGCCATATATAACATTGTCACGGTCCACTGGGGCCCTATATTAGTGTTCATATGCTGCCAAAGCTGACGCTCACGCCATGGGAACAAAGCATTCGGGTTAAATCCTTGCTGTCCTCCTGGGAGGACTTAGATTCGTTCCCGACAGAACGAATACAAACACTCGCTTGTCTTCGAGACATAAAAGGCGTCAATTCTGAAAAGATTAGGCCGCAATTTACTAAGGCGGCGACTTCCGAAAATTCTAAACCTCCCCACAAAATTTTAGTTTTTGCCCAAAAACTATCCCATCCTGTCTTGCCGGTTCAAGAAGCTCCCCCACAGGCAAAAGGTATATACGAGAAATTTGCGGCAGTTAAGAAACAAGGCCGTTGTCTTATTTGTTTTTCACGGGGTCATTCGGTTAAAGACTGTCCCAGCACTCATAATTGTAATGTGTGTAATGGAAGGTATCACACCGCCCTCCTCATTCTGCCCCCTCAGCTGGTTCGTCGTCTAGTTCTACCTCCTCAACTGTATCGTCTTCTAGCTCTACCGCTGTTGTTAGTGACATCTCTCCTAATCCCAGTCTCAATAATGTAGCTTCCTCTTTAAATGGAACTGTACCACCCAAGGTAGAAATGTGCTCTTGGGGAGCGCCACCGTGAATATCATGTACCGGGGTATTCAGTACCCTGCTCGAGCTTTAATTGACCAATCTTCCAAGACGTCAATAATTACGGACCGCTTTCGGAAACGATTGGGAATTTCGACGCGTTCTATGAAGGCTAGAGTTTCAGGCTCTCTTGAAATCGTCTCACCTGTAGATCCATCGTTCATCTTAGAAACGGTAGCTCTTGTTCTACCGAATATTTCTGGCAATTTGCCATCACCTTCTGGTGCCACAAACCTCAGATATCGTCTCACCAGTCTACGATTGGCAGATTCATTCGACGGTGGTCCAGTAGATTTGCTGCCTGGAGGGGATCTTTACCCGCGAATTATTTGTGTGCACCACCGCGGGTTGTTGTCGAGTCACTACTGAAAATCGAATTTTCAATATACTTGATATCGTTTTAATAGAAACTACCGATGTAGAGGCTTAATATCGGCTCTCGTACTTTGATATGAAGAGTTCGAGCGACCAAAGGTTACCTACAGGCAAAATGTATATACGAGGAAACCCCTTCATACCATGGGCTTCCTCTATAACTCCGTATGCTAGATATAGTAGTGATACTCCAAATATGAATAACTTTAACAACATACCAACCATATCAGCCGCAACAAAAACAACTACTACGGCTAAAACCAGCAGCGTTGAAGATTCATCCCCTACAATTCCCACGGATAGCCAACGTCCAAACTCTATGTCCAATACCAGTCATCCTAGTCATCTCAGAAATATGTCTGAAGTCCGTTCATACGACACTCAACCGTCACCCCTACATCTCGTAATGGATGGGGTATTTAGGGGAGAATTAACTGAATTAAGGGATATAGACAAGCTGAACCGGGAGATAACCACTCAGAATGGTGAGGTTTGTCAGCAATTGTCGGCGATTGTGGAAGATGATTCCCTCATCGGACTCAGCCAGGAGAGCGTGCTAACGGACTTGATGGAATATCTTACTCTGTCGGATAGTGAAGAAGGTTAAATCTACCGACTTCAGAGAAGGTTAAATCCATCGAGGCAAATCGGGCAACTAACCTTGCCGTGGAGGTGACGGAAACCGACCTGTCCACATCAAACTGAGTCGGTACCAGACTCCATGGCTAGCAAGTCCTCCAACGCAGAACGAAAAAAAGGCTCGTGACGCCTACCTAGGGTCCTGCTCTTATCTTCGGAAATTCGAAGGAAATAGATAGTCTGACATAACGGTGTGAGAAATGGGACTGATCAAATCCAACTGGAAACCAATACTTTGCCGGCTTTATCCCCATATAGCGAAGAAATCGTCCCTGATTGGGCCTCTAGCTCTCTCGACACCGGTGGATGATGCAACTCCTACGCCACTTGTGGTAGCGGTGAATGCAGCTCCTACAATAGCGACAGAGAAGGAAAAGCGTGGTAATATGACAAGCGGACCCCCTGAAACAGGGTCGCTGCAAACTGAAGATAGGATAGGTTAGTTTAGGTTGAATAGAGGAGACGTTTAAACGTCTCATGTCCATGGACATATACTTAAGCCAGTGGTTCGGCCTGTTGTGCGCTCCTTATTTATGATTTTTATACCCCACGGGTTACAGAAAATCGGTACTAGACACGTATTTTCTTAGTATCATCCAGTCATATCCTCTGAGATGAGTCAAGTCTGGCAATATGTAGGAACCGAAATATCGGGATCTTGCATGTGTGAAAGCTGGGCAGTGACACAAAAAATGTGATAGGATAACAAAGCCTACTTCAGAGGCAACGAAACCCACTGGAAGAAGGGATAGTCCTATTGGTAAGACACTACTGGTTATCCTTTATCCAGGCGGGATACGAACTGGAGTAATGACCACAAAGGTTACTTCAGAACTATCAAAAGCAACTACCAAACACAAAGTGAATGGGGAAAAGAAATCTGGTAAAACGCCAGGTGGAGTCCCAGGATCGATTAAGATGCAGACTAGAGTCAGTTCTACAAAGATGACTCTAGCATTTAAATTCGGAACTGTTAAAGACTTGTTACCACTATTCGACGCCCCTCAACCTTGTAACAGGCTGCGGAAATCATGAAATCTACAGCTGTAAAGCCGGTTAGATCTACTTCGCCTGTTGCGAAGAAGCAACAGCAAGAGGCCCTAAGAAGGGAGACAACAAAGTCAGTTTCCAAACAGAAGGAATTGAAGGGCTCATTCGCACTTGTCGGTAAAGCAACCTCTGGGTCTATACCAACAAGGAAATCGACCAAACCCTACTCAAAACCCAAAGGACGGAAACCAGCTCCCCCTTCCCAATCAATTTCTGAGTGGCAGGCGACACTATTAGATCTGGCTGATTCAGACGGGAAAATCAGCCCCTCCAATTGGGTGCTGCTAGAGTCAAAGCTTCTCAACCTTATGCTTTCGGATAGGTGGAGCGGCAGTGAGGTGCTCTTGGATCGAACGCAGTGTAAAGAGCGTGAAACTTATCAAATGTGCCAACAAGGAGTCTTTGCACTTCCTTCGATATGAAATTGAGAATGTTGAAGACCCCTGGCCGAACGTAAAATTATAGGTGATCCCACAGACCGTATTACCTCTTAAAACGACGGTGACAGCGTGGAACCCGCCTGATTTAGATCAGCAGAACATGCTGAAACTGCTCGCGAAACAGAATGCCGGTCTCAGCACTGTCGAGTAGACAATCCTGCCGGCCAAAGACTGTGCTGAGAGTGGTGGGCTGATCGTGAAAGCTACCATCGACAAAATTACAGAAGAGTACATACGAGAGAGAGGGGGCAAGCTAATATACGGTTTTGGCCACTGTCATTTCCGGCTTCAAAAGGCAAAGCAGAACCAGTCGAGTAAGCTAAAGGTAATGCAGATTAATCTGCACCACTCTATAGCTGCCTCGAACGAACTTCTTCTCGCCCTCTCAAACTCTAAAGTAGACATTGTTCTAATTCATGAACCCTACATCGTTATGATGTAGACCATAAATATATCCTCTCAGAATATAAATATATCCTCTTCAATCTGAATATGGTTACAGGTGATTAAATACCTTTCAGGAACCAAAGGAAAACTAACTGGGTACAGTATGAGTATAATGACCTTGTTGACAGGCAGCTCCAATCAATGGACAATTTTACTGCAACCCTGTTAGAAAGTCTTGAGAGAACATGTCCCCTTACATATCTAGGAAAATGGTCACAACCTGCATGGTGGACCAAAGACCTTCGTAAGTCAAGGCAGTCTACCAGGAAATTGTACAACAAAGACAATAGAAACAAAGCAAGTACTGTTTGGGTCGCCACAAGGAAGCTTTCAACATGTACAAGAACGAGGTCAAGCGGGCGAAACGCTTTTCCTGGGTCAATTTCTGTGAATGCATAGATTAAACGAGTCCTCCAGATTTCAAAGATTGCTATCAAAAGATCCCATGTCGCTTGGAAGCATGAAAAAGGAAAATGGAAGCTGCACTGAGTCTAGCTCTGATACCCTGGACCTGCTGGCTACGACACACTTCCCCGGGTGTTCGCACCTGCTTCGGAGTACATGTCCTAATAACGGTATAGAACACAGAGAATCACAGTGCGATGACCGCGCTTTTTCGATTGTCAAAAGTTTTGTAACCGAGGAGAAAATAATGTGGGCCATTAGTTCCTTCGAACCCTTCAAATCGACTGGACCAGATGGCATATCACCGGCCATGCTACAAAACGCAGGGTCAAGAGCGATATGCTTACTCTTAACTATTTTTAGGGAGTGCCTACTGAGGAATTTTATTCCCTGCAAATGGCGTGAAGTTGGGGTGGTTTTCATCCCCATAGCGGGAAAACCTGGTCACTCAATGTCTAAGGACTACAGGCCAATCAGTCTCCCATCGTTTTTACCTGAAAACTTTGGAGACTGGTTGACATCTATATCAGGGATCGATTACACTAGGGTGTCCAAAAACCGGTTATTTCAAAAAAAACGGTTTCCGGTTTAACCGAAATATTGCTTTTTTAAAACCCGGTTTTTATTTTTTGTCGAAATCGGTTAACCGGTTTTTAGGCCGGTTTTCAAATAATATACGAAAGTGATTAAAATGTCATTAAATGTTTATTGTAAAACAAAAAACAACTAACAATCATTTGTATTAAAAATTATTAAACAAAAATAGATTATTATTTCGTTTATTACAGTTTTAATTTTTTGGTTTACTTTAAATAAAAATTATTATATTTCTGTAATTGCCTTAAAAAAAATAATAATAAGACATTTAGAATTTTGTTTTCTATAATAATATCTTAAAAATAGAATACAATTTAAATGATTATGTTTAAACGATTTTTCTTTTAATTTTTTATGTAACTTGACGTTGAAAAAGCTCACAAACGTTGATGTAGTCAATATTAGTCCGATAGTCATTAAAGCATTGTATAAGTAACACAGCTTCACCATTTTCTTCTGAAACTTTTCAAAAACAGCAAAGTCATCATACAATGTTACTTGCCTTTCATTTTTCGATTCGGTGTGTGACATAAATACAAAATTAAACGAGTTGACTCATCAATATAACAACTTATATATCAAACCGAATCAGAGGTATCTGGCTGTTCTGTCGGGATTTAACATCGCAAAAAGTCGAAGCTATTTGTCTTTCCGTTCTTGAACGTATGCTTGAAGTGTTCTGTGCTTCATGGACGACTTATTGAATGCTTTTCTGTACTTCCTGACTTTTTTATTACATCATGGATATCAGGAATAAAGCCTAAATCATTTATAAGATGAGTGAATTCATATTCACTTTCAGAATATTCAGAACAACTGTCCGAATTATCCACCTCATCGTTGTTATTTGTTACATCTTGTATAAATGGTATCCACAACAAGTAGAAAAAATAGATCAATACCTTAATTTTTGGTTTAAACAATAAATAAAAAAACCGGTTAACCGACATAAAAAACGGCTTTCTCGGTTAACAGAAAATGAAATTTTTTAAGAAACCAGTTACGGGTTTGGGTTGCAAAACCGGTTAACCGGTCCCGGTTTTGGACACCCTAGATTACACCCATCTTTAATCAGCATTAGTCAACATGCGCACATAAAGGGTCGCTCTGTTGACAGTGCTCTTCATGACGTGGTGGGTTATATTGAGGGTAATCTAGGAAAAAACCAATACACTTTGGCTACTTTCCTAGACATAGAAGGAGCCTTCAATATTGTGAAGTTGGAATCGATACATAACTCCTTAATGAATGTGGACATTCCCCCTCTTGGTTGATTGGATTGATTCAATGGTAAACAAGAGAATCATCAACGCATCACTTGCAGAGGGCTCCATTAGGCTCGGTACCAAATGGAATACTCAGATCATTTGAGGAAGACAGAGTGAAAGTTGTCGCCTATGCAGATGATGTTGTCATCATTGTTGGAGGCAAATTTCTTTCGACTATCACCGATCTTATTCCGGGTGCTCTTAGGAGGCTATCTAGGTGGGCAACGGCAAATATGTATTCACCAGACGATAATAAGATACCACTTTTCACCAAACCTCCCAGCAAAATCTTAGTAAGTACCTGTCATTATTCCCTGCATTACCAAATAATGACATCTTATTATTCGCTGCATTACTTTCGGCTTATTAATAATGACTTACCAATAATAACAGAAATACGTGATTTTTTGTTATCAAAATCATTTTGGCAAATTTTAATAGAATGCAATTTGGGCTGTATGTGGGTTATTGCACAAGATTTATTTATATTTCAACATGTTTTCAAACAATACGTGCAGATTTGAATGAAAATACCAGAAATTCGAATCTGGCATGAGGAGATTGTTTGTTTCTACATTTCTACACATCTACTACATATTTTATAACTTATTGGTAACGCATTATTCAATTACATAAAATCGAGCTACAAATAAGTACTTATTATGCTACTTTATTGTATGCTTTTGGGAAGTACTTTCCTCCAATGACATCCCCATGTTAAAATAATGAGAAAAGTGGCTAAATAATAAGTACTTACCATTATCGAGCTTTGCTTACTCGTCGGATTACTTGGTAATGAGAAATTTTGCTGGGCTATTCTGGACGGAGGGGAGCTAACCTGTCCTCTGAGGCTAAATACCTTGGTGTCATACTTGACCGGAAATTGAGATGGAAAAGAAACACAGTGGAAAGATTTAAAATGGGATTGAACGCACTATACCCGTGCAGAAACTCCATAGGTAAGCGCTGGGGGCTCAAGCCATTAACCTTCTACTGGATGCATACAGCTATAGTGCGGCCTATACTTACCTATGGTTCAGTGGTATGGTGGAAGACGACAGAAGCCAAATATCAGCTTAAAAAGTTAGAGAAAGTACAAAGTGCGGCATCATTATTATTATCCGATGCGAGAAAGAGAACACCGCAGGCGGCACTCGACATAGTATTTAACCTACAACCTCTAGGTCGTTTTGTTAAGTGCAGTGCTACAAAATGCGCTCTCACACTCTCAGAAGCTCGTGTGTGGCGTAACGCGGATTGGGCCACTCGGCCATTCTCATTGAGACATCAAGAATGTGTGATCTAAGGGCTCTGGCAGGACCGACAGACTATTTCTCACCAGTTCAGAAATTCTCCTCAAATCTCTCGATCCCCCCAGAACAGACTGGTCATGCGGCAACCTTCCTTTGTAGGTCCATGGAATATACACTGACGGTTTAATGATGGATGTAGGCACAGGGGCAGGCATTTTCAGCGAATTTCTTGGCATAAATACGTCCTACAGGTTAGCCGACAGCTGCAACGTTTTCCAGGCGGAGATCATTGCTATACTGCAAGCCCTCAGCTTGATAAATCGACGAAAACTCGGGCACGACGATCACATAGCAGTCTATGTTGATAGTCAGGCTGATCTGAAGGCACTGAACATTGTGATATCGCATTCGACATTGACGAACTCGTGCGAAATGGATCAGCGATGAATGCTGCAAGTGTTGAGCCATCCTTATATCCACCATTATGCGAATTTTTCAGTAACATCCCAGCAAAATTTCTCATTACCAAATAATCCAACAAGAGTAAGCAAAGTTCGATAATGGTAAGTACTTATTATTTAGCCACTTTTCTCATTATTTTAACATGGGGATCTCATTGGAGCAAAGTACTTCCCAAAAGCATACAATAAAGTAGCATAATAAGTACTTATTTGTAGCTCGATTTTATGCACTTGAATAATGCATTACCAATAAGTTATAAAATAAGTAGTATATATGTAGAAATGGCCATTTAAAATGATTTTTTGCATATTGTCGCGCATATTTCTCGAAACAAACAATTTTCTCATGCCAGATTCGAATTTGTGATAATTTCATGCAAATCTGCACGTATTGTTTGAAAACATGTTGAAATATAAATAAATCTTGTACAATAACCCACATATAGCCAAAATTGCATTATATTAAAACTTGCCAAAATGATTTTGATAACAAAAAATCACATATTTCTGTTATTATTGGTAAGTCATTATTAATAAGCCGAAAGTAAGGGTGATGTTTCGTCTGAAAAATCTGACTCAGTTGGGGTAAAAATCGATGTTCCAATCAGAAAATGAGCTGGCGTAAGAGGATTTAAGTCGGAAGGGTCGACGCCCAGCAAAATCTTGGTAAGTACCTGTCATTATGCCCTGCATTACCAAATAATGACATCTCATTTTTCACTGCATTACTTTCGGCTAATTAATAATGACTTACCAATAATAACAGAAATAAGTGATATTTTGTTATCAAAATTTTTTTGGCAAATTTTAATATAAATGCAATGTTTTCAAATAGTTCGTGTAGATTTTAATCAAAAATACCATAAATATTTCCGTATGTCGTAAGATGTTAAATCATTGAAGAATTTTTCAACTGGAGGTTTGGGTTCAGAAATTCGAATCTGGCATGGGGAAATTGTTTGTTTCGAGAAATATGGGCGACAATATGCAAAAAATCACTTTAAACGACCATTTCTACATATCTACTACTTATTTTGAACATATTGGTAATGCATTATTCAAGTACTTAATATCGTGAAAATATAAGCGCATATTTAAGTGGCATGCCTATGCTACAAATAAGTACTTATTATGCTACTTTATTGTATGCTTTTGGCTCCTACAAAATTAGTCCCTGAGTAGATCTTGGCTGGGCTTCCTCGTCGTCCAATAAAGCGGCTAAAAAGATTGAGTTGATAGATCACTAGTGGGTTCTAAGTGTATTGCTTTTGTCGAGAAGCAAACAAAGACGCAAACATAACCCTTGGTTATTAAGCAAGCTCTCCCTGTGAAATTATTTACGTTGAAAGGAACCGCAAAATCTACTCCGGTGTTAGCAAAAGGTCGAGTCAACGTTGTTCGCTGGGGTGGAAGTAAGGACATAATTTAGGTATAAGTCTGGTGTTTATACATAACACAAGTTCGACAATTATGAATTACTTTTTTGACTAATGGATTCAATATAAATATCCAGAATTCCTGATTACTCGAGTCATTAGTTGATTCCTACATGCATCGTAATTTTGTGAACAAATTCTACTAACAAAAGGGCTAATCTCGATTCGTAAGGGATAAGAATTGGATGGCGCTCGTTATATGTAAGTGCTGGGTACTGAACAAGGCGGTCATTTGCTCTAATGACTCCTTTTGAATCAATAAATGGATTGAGGTATAAAAGACTGCTACTAGGTCAGAGTCTTTGCCTTTTGGGTTAAAGCTAAATACTCCTCTGCGAAATAATGTTTTTGTGTTAAAACAATAAGACGATCCTTGGCCCAAAAAATTTGGCAATTGTTGAAAGGACTTCTGGTTTGGTGCATAATTCTCTTTCTTAAGTGGGCGGTGATGTGAACGTAAAGTTATCGGCAGGAATGTTCCATCGGATGTCTAGGGTCTTCGTTGAAGTTCCTTCCGAAATGTCCAACCAGTTGACCGGCAGGAGTGAGTCAGGGGGTTGCTTGCAAAGTAGATTGGCGTCGTTTGAACTCCATTTCCTCAATTCAAAACGTGCGGAGTCCATGGCTGCTACTAATTCTTTCAGAGAATCTTATGTCAATTGAATTATTGTCCTAAGAAAGAGAAATGGGGCGCAATTAAGTCCGACAGTAACGAAAGTAATGTAACTATTGAAAGTTCAAAGTTTTCATCTGAGCCATTTGCGGATTTTCTAAAAAGAATTCTTTAAAATGGGGCCTGATTTGTATTTGATGATACAGTTTGGTAATGTCCGCGTACGTATTCAGTATCTAAAAAACCTCCATTTTAAAAAATGCAGCACTGTTGACCATAAACTAGGAGTTGTTTGTACTAGTGTGGTTAGAGCTGCGCACTGATACTAGGTGTGTAGGTCACGCCTCGTTACCCTTATGTAATAAATTGTGATGTCTTTGATTACATTTCCTACAAGCGAAACGACTCTTAGGTTAGGTTAGGTTGAATTGAGGAGACGTTTAAACGTCTCATGTCCATGGACATACTCTTATGCCAGTGGTTCGGCCTGTTGTACGCTCCTTATTTATGATTTTTATACCCCACGGGTTACATAAAATCGGTACTAGACACGAATTTTCCCAATATCTTCCAGTCATATCCTCTGAGATGTGTCAAGTCTGGTAATATGTCGGACCCGAAATGTTGGGATCTTGCATGTGTGAAAGCCGGGCAGTGACACAGAAAATGTTCCATCGTTTCGATGTTTTCTCTGCATGCCCTGCAATCGTCGTTTTCTGCTAGTCCTATGCGAGGAAGATGTGCCTGTAAGGTTGAGTGTCCCGTTAGAACACTCATCATTTTACTTACCTTGAAATTGTTTAGTTTCAGAAAACTACTTGTTTTCTTCTCATTTTGGTCACCCCACAGTATCTTTGCAGTTGCTCTAGTCCACACAGTTTTGTGAGCCATCACTGCCCAGGGCTTCAACTCATCCTTCGTGGCTTCGAAAGGTTTCCAATTTTCCAAGTTTATTACTCGAAGTTCTATGCACTTTGACGCCAAGCTGTTTGCTCGTTCATTACCAATCACTCCGTTGTGTCCCGGTACCCAGAAAATACGCAGTTGACAATGGACTGAGTTATTATTTATCGTTCTTTTACAGTTTAGCACTGTTCTGGATTTGACCTTTTCCGATGTTATTGCTTTGATCGCCATTTGGCTATCTGTGAAGATGTTGGCGTATTTAGGCTTTGTGGTATTACGGAGCCAGTTAACACACTCCGTGATTGCTCGAACTTCTACTTGAAATACTGTGTTATGATCTGGTAGGCGGAAGTAAAGTCCGACTTCTGGTTCATCAATAAAAAGTCCCAGACCCGTCCTTCCTCCTAGCCTGGACCCATCAGTGTAGCAGCTGGTTCCCACTGGCAGATGAGGTAGTGTTCCGTTTTTCCAGGAGCGTCTGTCTGGCACGAACGGATCACAGGTAGCTGTAAGCCGCACTTCAGAAATGCGGTCGGAGATTTCGGTTGCTTGAAAATAACCGACCAGTGATTGTAATATCTTCTGATGGTACGACTTGTGGTCTCGATTTAGGCTGCCTCATACTTTATACGGATATCTATTGGTTGGATGTGCAGTATAGTCTCCAACGCTTTTGTTGGTGTGGTTCTAATTGCCCCGCTTATGCCTAGACAGCACATACGTTGTACTTTTTATCCATTGATGTTCACCACACTACAAAGGCGTAGGTTATTATTGGTCTAATCACGCTCATGTAAAGCCAGTGTGTCATATTTGGACGTAGTCCCCATTTTGAACCTATAGCTCTTCTGTACAACGTCCAACATCTGTGGGCTTTTGTAACTCTTTCTTCAATATGATCTTTCCAAATCAGTTTCTGATCCATTACTCCCAAGTATTTTATCTTTTTGGATATGGCAATATTCTTTTCCAGGAATCGAGGCACGTTAAAAGGATGAATATTCCTTTTCCTTGTAAATAGACATATTTATGTTTTGTCTGGGTTGACATTTAATCAACTTGGTTGTGCCCAGTTATATGCTATGTTAAGTGCCTCCTCAGCGACTCTTACAATCTCTTACACCATGATCCGAAGTGATGCAGTTGTAACAAAGATTTTGAAGTTTTACTAAGTGAATGCGATCATTCACGTTCTTCTCAAGGAATTGTTGACAATTTCGTAACAAATGGTTTGCCTTACACATTTGGCAGCATTTGTACGACTACCCAGCAAAAAATTAAAGAAGTACGAGAATCATAAGTATGACAAATTTTTCGGAATTTAATGAAGTTCTTCTAAATAACTAACCAAAATGTAATTTCGGAATATAAATTATTAACCCTAGACGATTGGATGTAAAATAAAGCTTTTGAAGTGATAAAAGTCCAGATCGGAAGGAACATATATATGAGGGCTATGAAATATATGTAAAATACTGCTTCTAAAGTGCTAAAGGAAAGAAATACATACATACAATACATGTATATATTTATATGGCGGCTATATCAGAATTAGTGAAGGGTTCTGGAAGCTAGTCGACTTTCGACTTTTTCATCAACCAAATTGCGTTTCAGTCGATTAATCGGACCTAATAGTCGACTTTTTCATAGTCTATTAAAATAAAATAAAGTCATTTCAAAGTATGCTGATTTTCTTCGAAATATGTTAAATTGTGGAATTTTAGTACATTGGATTGCGATAAAAATTGAATTTATTAATAACACTTTATACTTTCCAAAAATGTTGATATATCGTCACCAGAAATGCCCAAGAGCATAACCCTCAAAAAATGAAAATTCGTTTTTCGTCCAAAAATCACGATTTTATTGAAGAAAAAAAGACGTAACATCAAGTGCTCGTTTTTGATAAAGCACAAAAGTTGTTCTCTTGTTGCTGTTTTGATTTTCGTCAATCGTGTTTGACAGCTATTTTAGTTGCAAAATTCTATATGGGGTTTGTATTTAAATGTGGCCTTTATCTGAATGGTATCCATTTTTTTTATCAAATTTCGCAGTGTTCATGATTCTATAAACTAATCTTTGCCAAATTTTAATAATGATCTGAAGTAAAACATGAAAACACATTTTGGGTATAAATTATTAACTCTGCAATGCATATTTTCAAAACGATTGGATGTAAAATAAAGCTTCTAAAGTGATAAAAGCCCAGATTGGAAGGAACATATATATTGGGGCTATGATATAGTGCTAAAGGGCAAAATCGGAAGAAATATATACTTATATTGCGGCTATATCAGAATTAGTAAATGGTTCTGGAAGCTGAAAGTCGACATTCGACTTTTTCATCATCCAAATTTCGTTTCAGTCGACTATGTCGATTAATCTGACCTAAAAGTCGACTTTTTCATAGTCGATTAAAATAAAATAAACTAATTTTAAAGTATGCTGATTGTCTTCGAAATATGTTAAAATGTGGAATTGTAGTACATTAGATTGCGATAAAAACTGAATTTATTAATAACACGTTATCCTTTCAAAAATTTTGATATATGAGGATAAACATGCTTAAGTTCATATTTTGTGACCTATGGAAAAACGCGGAGAAACTGAAATGAAAATACTACCCAAGTACAGCGAAATGGGTTCTAGTTAGTGACCGTGTAAATTTAAATCTACTTAAAAATTTATTAAAAATATGCTCTTTTTTGGTTGAGCTATAAATTAAAACCTCATAGAAATCGTGATAATTATAAGATTGTATAGTAGGATAAAATAAAAAAGTGCTTAATTTTAAAGGCTGTGTTCCGATTAATCGATACCAAAAGCCGATCTCAGCATAAAGTTGGAAGCAAAAAGTCGACCACAAAATAGTCGTTTTTAGCCACATAATCGATCATCGACTAAAGTCGATTTCGACTTACCGTTCTCTAAACCGATTTTCTTGATATTTAGTATTGTCAGCTTGTACACAGGCAATGAAGCCGACCAAAATTTTCAGCGGCGGCGGCGCTTGGAAAAATACCGATTGGCGGCGGCGGCTGATCGACTTAGCCGATCAATATCTAAATACGGATAGTCTTTCAATTTCAATACGGATTGTCTTGGACCAAAAAAAGATATGTGTAAAATTACTTTGAAATCAGACTATATTTGCGACCTGCACTTTGATTGCAAGAATGCATGCACAGATTCCTTTTGGGTGTTAGAAACACATGCTTAAAATTATAATAAATTGTACCACAGTGTGGTGTAGGTTTAAAAGATATTATGGGAATTAAATATACCCTATACCACACTGGTACAGGGTATTATAATTGTGTGCATTTGTTTGAACCACCCAAAAGGAGAAGAGATAGACACATCGTTTATTATTATTCAAAGAAAATTGGTTCATATGTTGGTATAGTACAATACATATATAAATTTGTGTATGTGATACCGGAAAATGTTGACAAATACTTGAATTATTCTCTGAACCAGGGCTACGGAAAATACGTAGCAACATGATACAGAAAACTGCTACTTTTGCCAAACAGAAATCGAAAAGGGAACAAGTAGAATATTTTGAATGTGAATACGTTAAGCCAGCTGAGCTACGTTCGCGACACACTTGTCTTTCTGAAAGCCATCATCAAACTTGTAACGATAATGATATTCACGATGAATTTAAACAAGAAGAAACTGAATGCCAACGAGAAGAAAGTGACATAGAACCACTTTTATCAATCAAGCCGACGTGGATGACCTTGTGCGAGATTTGGGATTACCTAAGACGAAAGCAGAACTTTTGGAGTTAATAGCGTTGACCATGTGCCGCTAGTAGCGTCATCTAAAATTATACTCCCCCCTCTACACATCAAGTTGGGTCTTATATGTAGCTTTGTTCGGGCGTTAGATCCACAGGGCAATGTGATAGACCATTTGAAGAAAATTTTCCCAAAACTAAGTGAGGCAAAGATCGCTGCAGGTATGCCGATCTCAGGGTCTGTTTCTGTATGTCGAACGAAAGTCCATGTGAATGAAAACAATTGGATTTCGTTCGACATACAGACACAGTACCTAAGACCTTTAGATAATGTTTAATTTTAACTTACAATTCAGGTGTATTTAATGGACCACAACTAAATCAGCTTTTCAAGTCCAAAGAATTTTCATATATCTTGAATTTGATGGAAAGAGAGGGGTGGCGTAGCCAAATTGAAGTAACTCAGCAATTTTTATGAAACAACAAAGCTGAAAATTACAAAGCCATTGTTGGAAAATTAATTGAAAATTTCGAAAAAATTAGTGTGAACATGTCTCTCAAAATCCAAAGAAGGAAACTGAATAAGCTGAACCGACAGAACCTATTACGGGATGAACCTGACAATTATACACCCAACACAAACATGGAGCCCGCTCAAAAAGTCAGGAGAAGCCTAACGATATTCGAACGTGGGAGGAAAAGTTGATCCAGTAACGCAGGTCAAGTCAACCAAATAATCCGTTAAAGATGAGGCTTTAAACAAAAAGACTCTACAGACACGGAAAATCAATTGGCCATAAAGAAGGGTAAGAAGCCACTATCTTATTCTAATATACATAGGTAAACAACATTTTCGAGACGATCTATGCTATGCCATAATTGATAGCAGTAGTGCATCTGGCAGAATCCAAGAAGACCAAAAGAGTAACTTCGAAGATTTGGTCTATACGAGGTTAGCGGAGTACGTCCTCGAATCTAAGGATGAACCACCAATCGAAGTAATGAGTTGCAAGTTTGAGAGGGGTGTTTTGATGCTAAGGCTGGCAACACGACGCTGCGCTGGTGTCCTCGTAAAACTTGTGGATAGTTTACCCTCACCTTGGGACGGCGCAAAGCTAAAATTGGTAAGGAAAAGCGACGTTCCTGCACTCATAAAAACGACCCTATATGTTAAGGGATGTCCTAGCAAGTTCTCACCAGAGTACATACTCGACATCATTGGCAAACAAAATTCAAAACTTTCCGTGAGAAAGTGGGAAGTCTTCTATAGGAAGGATGATATAGAGGGCACTCTCCTCGTGTTGGGCATAGACCCAGAATCCATGAACAATCTTGTCATGGCGAAGGGCATGGCGTACTTCTTGATCTGGACTTTTTCAAAATTGGAAATTTCCCGATTGGCAGTACAGATGAATCGTGTCCAAATATACTGACTGAAGAGGCTAACATTGGTAGTGAGATACTGCCAAAAAGTGAAGTGGAAGTAGTCAATAGTACCACCACTTTTGCAGGAAGTTCCCAGCAAATATGGTGATCAAAATAAAAAGAGCCACAAAACGATTCAAAACAATGAGGGAGCGACAAAAATAACACCACCGCCTCACAAAATTGTCGACTGGAAGATGGTGTAATAGGTAGTGAACGAAAGGAGGAGAATGACCCACTACCAAATAATGAGGGAGTGTCACATGATAGGATAGACTCCCAAAAGAAACTTTTACTGGAAAGACAATGATTGAGGTCATTCAGATAAACCTCCACCGGAGCGAGACAGCATCCAACGCTCTGATGGACATCATACATAAAGGCCCCTGCCATATTGCTTTGATCCAGGAATAGGGTAATCAAAAACCGCACCGGTTAACCGGTTAATCGGGTTCTCTTTAAAAACCGCCTATCGGTTTTCGGAAATTAATTAACAATCCTTTCTAATTGAAATGTAGGTAACAGGTGGTGCAAAAGTAATCCTCCTATCAGAAAATGCTATAAATTTTGCGATTGGCCCCTAATATCAGTTCTGTTTTGACATTTGTGTAGTAAACACATGCGAAATACACGATAATAAACAATGTTACGCTACACTGCTCCAGAACGCGGAATATTGCTGACTATTTATTTGACCAATAATCGGTCGGTGACTTTGGCACAGATTTCCTGGCCGTCCAACGCCTACTGGTAAAACACTGCGACGTTTAGCCGCTCGCATCGAAGAGACTGGCACAACACGAGATGCTGCCAGGCGTGGCAGACCCCGGAGTAGCCGTTCTGCAGAGAATATTGCTGCTGTAGCCGAGGATGTCATGGAAGCGCCGTCGACATCGCCCAGACGACGTGCCACGCAAATGGGTATATATTATATACCATTATATTTTTCAAAATTTGCCCCTTCCCAAAAGTTCGATCCAAATTCCGGGACATCAGAATTCGTTTTAGAGGTATGGTTCCTTCGGCAAAGTTTCTTATTTTGATCCCTAGAATACGATTTTCACTGAGCAATGGGCGATTTTTAAATCGACCCGCCCTAATGTATACTCATTTTAAAGGAGACGTTTCACAGAATCTGTTAGAGAAAATCTCCGATTTGGCCTTTTTTTACATAAATTTCAAAAGTTTGATCGATTTTATTTGTATTAGGGTGTAACAAAATCGGCCGCAAAGGAAATCCCGAGAGCGATTTTTCGTATCGAAGATATAGGACTAAAAGTAAAAAATCCCATTTTTGGGGATTTTTCATGAATTTTTTTAGGAATTGAGGGATTTTCCATTAGAAATTTCCACATGTTGCCTTTGATTGTTATTTCTAATATCTAAATAAAAACTTTAAAAAAGTCGTCGAAATATATAAATTTTTAAGAATTTTATGCCGTATTTACTTTTCTGTCTATATGCAAAAAATTTTTTTTTAATTTTTGCATACCTTCTTGTACTTATTGGTTATTATATCAGTCAATATGCATTGATTTCATGTAGATCACATGTTTTTATCAAACAATACTAAAATTTAGTAAGGTTTACCTTTCAGAAAATATTGTTTTATGGCACTATTTCTAGGAAACCCTTAATCATTGACAGGTATAAAAATATTTGTTGTAATGTTCATTCATATAGTTAATAATATTCATTCATATATGATTTTTGTAATTTCCCATATTACATTGTTTTTATATAAATATATCATCTTCGAGAATGTATATCTTTACCAATTTTCTAAGTATTGTGTTAACATTTAAGAGCTCGCCACTATTTTTTATTTTGTGTGAAATCCCATTTCACACTTTTGAGGAAAAAGTCCGTAGAATAGTAGAATTTTTTGAAGAAACCTATAAAATTAAAGTTTTAGGTTTTTAAGGCAATGTTGAAAAAAGAGAAACAACCAACTGATACTTTAAAAACTGCGGCTGTTCTTCAAACAGCATCACCAAAACATCTAAGGAGAAATGTTGAGAGTATTCCGACACCATCATCTAAGTCAGTTTTTACGGATGAAGTACAACACACTTAGGAAGACATTGTCCGAAAAAGGAGTCGATGTCTTACCTTCATATAACAAAACAAGTAAGAAAGTTTCAGTCGGGTAAACCGACTAAGGTATACCCTCACTTTGTGAGTAATGTAATATTGAATATTGCACAAATTATTCTGTCAATTTTTGTGGGATGTACAAGAAGGGGTTTAAGAAATACACCTATATTTCGCTGAACAGTAACCAGAATTGTAACCGTTTATATGGACTGGTATGTTAACGTTGAGATATTAAATTGTGGTATAATTTGGCCATTTTGTGTGGGAGGTACAAAAAGGGGCGTGTTGATAAAGCTCATTTTTCACTGGACTATAGGCATTATAAAAGCATTACACTGTACAAAATGTCAAGTAATTGTATACACTGATATTAATGTTATAAACTGTTAACTTTTGGTGCAAAATGGTACCTTTGTGGGAGAGGTACCAAAAGGGGCTTGCCAATAACGCCCATTTTTCAATGGACTGTAGGCACTATAAAAACATTACGCTGTACAAAATTTCAAGTATTTTTATACACTGGTATTAATGTTATAAGCTGTTAACTTTTGGTGCAAAATGGTGCATTTGTGTGGAAGGTACCAAAAGGGGCGCGGCAATAAAGCCCATTTTTACTGGACTGTAGGCACTTTAAAATCATTACACTGTACAAAATTTCAAGTATTTCTAAACACTGGTATTAATTTTATAAGCTTTTAACTTTTAGTGCAAAATGGTGCATTTGTGTGGGAGGTATCAAAAGGGGCGTGGGGCCATTTTCTTCGAGTTGATAGCGACTAACAAACTAATACTATGTGCGGAATTTCAGAAGATTCGAATACGTATAATAGCAGTTATTAAAAAAACAATATTTCACAACATTTTAACCCTTTGTGGGGGAGGTACCAGAAGGAGTGGACCAATATGGCCCATCTTCGAACTTAGCCGGAGATAGAAAAAGATATTACCACATACGAAATTTGAAGTCAATCGGTTACTCCTTTCGAGAGTTATCGTGCGCACCAGCCAGCAGACACACAGACGGACGGACATTGCTCATTCGACATAAAATGACCCAAAACAGATTTCCGCCGAACATACTTGGGGTCATAGGTCACTCCTTCGATGTGTTACACTTTTTTCCGTTGCAAATGATATATACCCTCGTCGCGCTAAAGTGAGGGTATAATAAAGGACAAAAGAAGTATATTATTCCTTCACCGCTACAAGTTTCACGAAGTGGAGTCAGTATTGGTCTTCCTAACCCTCTGGAAAATACAGCATCGAGAATAGTTTCCACTCTTACTACAGAACAGCTGAGTACAATGGATAATTGTGACTTGCAACTTATGTGCAAGAAGGGATGAGATGGTTTATCAACCCTTCCTGAATACAAACAAGTATCAACAAGTCCGAGCGGGACAGATTATAGAAGTGTGTTCACGGCATCATTAGTTCCCCTCAGATTAACCCTTTCCGTGTTTTTGTCGAATATATTCGACATTACAATGTTCTCTGTTTCTATCCAATTTTACGGTATATTAATTTATAATTAGTTATCATTTGTTTGTTTTGGATGAAAGACAGACACAACTGCTACTTATCGTATAAAGTATTCGATTTGTTTTGTTGTATCTAAACGAGGTTTTAAAAAGAAGTCACAATGTTTGTAAAAACAACTAAATTTTGCAAGCAAAAAATAAAATTTTGAGTATTGGGACGATATCGAGAAAAATCTTAGGTTAGGTTAGGTTAAATAGAGGAGACGTTTAAACGTCTCATGTCCATGGACATACACTTAAGCCACACTTAGAAAAATGGCAATCGTTTATGTGAGTAAAATCTATATCTCAGTTTAGTTCAAGATTTTTACTCGTGTTTACTTAAATTTTCCTCAAAACTGGGAAATTTTACTTTCAATGAGTAAATTGAACTAAATTCAAAGATATAGCAAATTGGTTACATACTCGGAAATGGGATATGATTTTACTTACTTAAAATTCCATCGACCAAGTAAAAATTTCCTACTATTTGGTAAATTTTGACTTTTACCGAGGAAGGATTTCCTAGAGTCGAAGAAACATTTACTACTCCTCGAAAATAAATCATTTTAGGAAATTTTAAGTAGAAATATCCGAATTTCCTTAGTTCTAGTTCATGTTTTTCTGAAATTTATAATACGGTTTTCAAATAATCCTTGAATATTCGTTAAGCAAAAAATTCCCGTTCGTTTCAAGAGATTCTTTCCTTAACTGCTCAAATATCATTTCAAACAGCAGCTGCGAAGTTAAGTAATTTAACTTCGCAGCAAATATGTATGATTATATGTGAAATACTTAAGACATAAGATTGCGACATTGATTGAGAATTCTGTTTGTTTCAGGTTTTTTTAATTTGTTTCAAATACATTGGAGCAAAATATTTATTGGAAAATTCCCGAGAATATTTTGCTGAATTATATTAGTAGTAATGAACTAAAATTTAGTTTACTTCTACAAGTTGCAAGTTCAAAAATTACTCATTTATGGTTAAACTTTTCTTACATTTTAGTTTAATTTTCGTATATTCAAGTAAAATTGAACTTGATTTGAGGAATTATTTTACTTTCATTTAGTAAAAATGTAACTTAATCTTAGTAAAAAAATTACTTGATTTTAGTTAAAATTTTCTTAATTTTTAGTAAAAATATCCTGATTTCAAGTAAAAATGTACCTGGTTTTTGTGAAAATGTAACTAGATTTTTTACAAATTTCATGTAAATTTTTACTTAAACTGAGTTACTTTTTCCTTAATATGAGTTCAATTGAACTAGATATAAAGGAATATTTACTAAATTCAAGTTAGTATTAACTAAAACTAAGTTCAAAACATTTGCTAATATTAAGGACTAATGTGAACATGATTTGGGAAAAAATTGCTTTAGCGCCATATGAAGTTTAAATTTCCTGAAGTTTAGTTCATTTTAACTTATCCTTGGGTTAATTTTTTCTGAGTGCAGTGGTTCGGCCTGTTGTGCCCTCCTTATTTATGATTTTTATACCCTACGGGTTACAGAAAATCGGTACTAGACACGTATTTTCTCAGTAGCTTCCTCTGAGATGTGTCAAGTCTGGCAATATTTCGGAACCGAAATATCGGGATCTTGCATGTGTGAAAGCTGGGCAGTGACACAAAAAATGTTCATCGTTTCGATGTTTTCCCTGCATGCCCTGCACTCGTCGTTTTCTGCTAGTCCAATGCGATGAAGATGTGCCTGTAAGCTTGAGTGTCCCGTTAGAACACTCGTCATCTTACTAATCTCGATCTTGTTTAGTTTCAGAAAACTACTTGTTTTCTTCTCATTTGGGTCACCCCACAGTATCTTTGCAGTTGCTGTATTCCACACAGTTTTGTGAGCCATCACTGCCCAGTGCTTCAACTCATCCTTCGTGGCTTCGAAGGTTTCCAAGTTTATTACTCGAAGTTCTCTGCCCTTTGAAGCCAAGTTGTTTGCCCGTTCATTTCCAATCACTCCGTTGTGTCCTGGTACCCAGTAAAGACGCAATTGACCATGGGCTGAGTAATCATTTATCGTTCTTTTGCAGTCCAACACAGTTCTGGATTTGACCCTTTCCGATGTTATTGCTTTAATCGTCATTTGGCTATCTGTGAAGATGTTGGCATATTTAGGCTTTGTCGTGTTACTGAGCCAGTTCACACACTCCGTGATTGCTCGAACTTCTGCTTGAAATACCGTGTTATGGTCTGGGAGGCGGAAGTAAAATTCGCCTTCTGGTTCATCAATAAAAAGTCCCAGACCAGTCCTTCCTCCTAGCCTGGACCCATCACAGTAGCAGCTGGTTCCCACTGGCGCATGGGCTAGTGTTCCGTTTTCCCAGGAGCGTCAGTCTGGCACGAACGAATCACAGGTAGCTGTAAACCGCACTTCAGGAATGCGGTCGGAGATTTCCGTTGTTTGAATATGACCGACAAGTGATTGTAATATCTTCTGATGGTACGACTTGTGGTCTCGATTTATCCATTCAACCATCACTTCTAGACGTCTTGCTGTGAGGGCTGCCTCATACTTTATACGGATATCTATCGGTTGGATGTGCAGTATAGTCTCCAACGCTCTTCTTGGTGCGGTTCTAATTGCCCCGCTTATGCCTAGACAGCACATACGTTGCACTTTTTGCAATGGTATTACGTTGTACTTTTTGTCCATTGATGTCCACCACACTACAGAGGCGTAGGTTATTATTGGCCTAATCACGCTCATGTAAAGTCAGTGGGTCATATTTGGACGTAGTCCCCATTTTGAACCTATAGCTCTTCTGCACAACGTCCAACATCTGTGGGCCTTTGTAACTCCTTCTTCAATATGATATTTCCAGTACAGTTTCTGAACCAGGATTACTCCCAAGTATTTTACCTTTTTCGATATGGCAATGTTCTTATCCAGGAATCGAGGCACGGTAAAATGATGAATCTCCCTTTTCCTTGTAAATATACATATTTATGTTTTGTCTGGATTGACAATTAATCCCCTTGGTTGTGCCCAGTTATATGCTATGTTAAGTGCCTCCTCAGCTCTTCTGCATAGTTGGTTTGGATGTGTGCCCCTTAGAAGTATTATAACGTCGTCTGCATAACAGACTGGTTTAAGTCCTTCATTGGTGAGGGCTTTAAGGAGACTGTGTATCGTCGTAACCCATAGGAGAGGCGATAAAATGCCCCCTGAGGTATATCACGATTTACCTTGTCTCTGATTGTTACGTCATATGACCCACAAATAATCCACCTATTCCTTAGCATATTGTTGATCCAGTTTATCAACGCCCGGTCAACCTTAAACTCGTCTAAGGACTGGATAAGTGTATCGGTCTGAACGTTGTTAAAAGCGCCCTCAGTGTCTATACAAACGGCAAGTGTGTAAATTTGTTCACTGAAGGACTGTTCTATGTTGTGTACTACCTCATGCAGAGCTGTTTCCACTGATCTTCCTTTAACATATACGTGTTGCTTGAATTTTAGCTTGTCATCGGCTAACTTACTTATAACGATATGCTCGGAAAACCTCATTGATGAGATCCATGAGTGGAGGGTTTCGGATGAACACTCCTATTCAGACCACCGTTATATAAGGTTTAAAATTGCACGGCCACCGCCAAACCCCATAAGTTTCCGTAATAAGGCTAAGACCGACTGGACTAAATTCGGAAATCTACTTAGAAATCGATTGGGGCAGCCTACACGCGATTATCTATGTGCAGAAGACATTGATATCAATGTTAAGAAGATTACCGAGGCTCTTGTAAAATCATTCGAAGATAGTTGCCCACTTCGAGAAAGGAAATCTGCCTTTGAGAAACCCTGGATGACAGGACAAATTCGCTCGATTGGCAAAGATGTCCGTAGACTTTACAACAGAGCTCGACGTAAAAAACAATCAGTATATTGGGACGACTACCACAGAAGACTCAAAGAATACAATAAAATCGTTAGATCGGCGAAACGTAACTCCTGGAGGCTTTTCTGTGAACAGGTAGACAGCGTTAACAGCATGTCTAAAATGAAAAAGTTCCTCTCAAAAACTCATGTCCAAACCGAAACACTGGTGGATGAAACGGGTAAAAGGATGGAAACTATAGAGGATACCGTAAGGCTCTTGATGAAAACTCATTTTCTGACTGGTAATGCTGGACTAACAGAGGAACAGTTACAGAATGAAAATGAATTGCATCAAGTACCTATTACGGATATAACAGATGGTATGGTTAAAGAAGCGATAAAAAGTTTCTCTCCCTTTAAGGCTGCGGGACCGGATGGAATATTTCCAGCACTTCTGCAGAATGAGGTGGATCTGGTATCAACTCATCTGGCAGGAGTGTTCACTGCATGCCTAACCCATTCGTATACCCCAAAAAACTGGCAGGAATCAAGGGTGGTCTTCATACCAAAGCCTGGCAAGGCGAGTTACACGACCCCAAAGGCTTATCGACCCATTAGCCTTACTTCTTTCCTGTTAAAAACAATGGAGCGAATAATTGATGACATGGTCAAAGGTAAAATAGCGGATGACAGGCTAAAATTCAAACAACACGCCTATGTCAAAGGAAGATCAGTGGAAACAGCTCTGCATGAGGTGGTGCACCACATAGAAGAGTCCTTCAGTAAAGAAATGTATACACTTGCTGTTTGCATAGACATTGAGGGCGCATTTAACAATGTACAGACCGATACACTTATCCAGTCCTTAGACGAGTTTCAGGTTGACCGGGCGCTGAAAAACTGGATCAACAATATGCTAAGGAATAGGTGGATTATTTGTGGGTCATATGACGTAAAAATTAGAGACAAGGTAAATCGTGGTATACCTCAGGGGGGCATTTTATCGCCTCTTCTATGGGTTGCGACGATACACAGTCTCATAAAAGCCCTCACCAATGAAGGACTTAATATAATTCTGCAGAAGTGCTGGAAATATTCCATCCGGTCCCGCAGCCTATATCCGTAATAGGTACTTGATGCAATACATTTTCATTCTGTAACTGTTCCTCTGTTGGTCCAACATTACCAGTCGGAAAATGAGTTTTCATCAAGAGCCTTACGGTATCCTCTATAGTTTCCATCCTTTTACCCGTTTCATCCACCAGTGTTTCGGTTTGGACATGAGTTTTTGAGAGGAACTTTTTCATTTTAGACATGCTGTTAACGCGGTCTACCTGTTCACAGAAAAGCCTCCAGGAGTTACGTTTCGCCGATCTAACGATTTTATTGTATTCTTTGAGTCTTCTGTGGTAGTCGTCCCAATATACTGATTGTTTTTTACGTCGAGCTCTATTGTAAAGTCTGCGGACATCTTTGCCAATCGAGCGAATTTGTCCTGTCATCCAGGGTTTCTCAAAGGCAGATTTCCTTTCTCGAAGTGGGCAACTATCTTCGAATGATTTTACAAGAGTCTCGGTAATCTTCTTAACATTGATATCAATGTCTTCTGCACATAGATAATCGCGTGTAGGCTGCCCCAATCGATTTCTAAGTAGATTTCCTAATTTAGTCCAGTCGGTCTTAGCCTTATTACGGAAACTTATGGGGTTTGGCGGTGGCCGTGCAATTTTAAACCTTATATAACGGTGGTCTGAATAGGAGTGTTCATCCGTAACCCTCCACTCATGAATCTCATCAATAAGATTTTCTGAACATATCGTTATATCTAATACTTCTTCCCTAATTTTGTTAACAAAGGTTGCAGTGTTTCCTATGTTAAGAGTTATGAGGTCATTTGTATTCAAAAATTCGATAAGGGCGTGTCCCCTTTTATTGGTGTTAGTACTACCTAGGGTAATCAAAAACCGCACCGGTTAACCGGTTAATCGGTTTCTCTTTAAAAACCGCCTATCGGTTTTCGGGTTTTCTGCATTTTCGAATAACTCGAACCGTCGGTTTTTTCAACTCGGTTTATTCGACTTTTTTTTAAAAACATCAATATAAAAACCGTTGACATCATTTGTGCGTATCCATCGATTTCAAAATGCAGTTTTGTATGCATTTATACTGTTTACATTGCTAACTTCCCTATAGACTTCGTCTGCATATTTTATCAAGGGTCTAGGTGATTATTGCCGTATAGAAATTAATTAACAATCCTTTCTAATTGAAATGTAGGTATAAATAAAAATACATATGTCCAGTTTCACATTTCGACAAGTTTTCATCTCTATAGTATGCTCAAGTCAGAATCCGCTACTACTGATAATACATATATGTATATAATCGGTTTGCCATTTGAGCCATTCATATGATGGTAAAAGCTAAGATTTTGCTGATCGCTCCCTCATTGGTTTGAATCGTTTTCAAACCAATGAGGGAGTACGCCATGGACGTACTTCCATTACCTTGCATCACCACAGTTGCCTCCGATGTTGACAACTCTGGAGAGAAAGATAGCACAAGTTTTTATGGCACAGAATACTTGTCCTTGGACGAGTACCTGTGTTAGCGTAGAAAAGATTGTAGTTTATATGATTTAATCCAGTAACTTTGTTACTAGTAGTCCACGGTTCCTGGACCAAAGCAACATGAACCTTGCCTTTATTTATTATGTCCATCAGAGCAATGAATGACATTTCGCTCCAGTGGAGGTTTAACTTGATGACCTCAATCATTGTCTTTCCAGTAAAAGTTTCCTTTGGGAGTCGTCTATCCTATCTGGTTTCACTCCCTCCTTATTTGGTAGTGAGTCTTTCTCCTCCTTTCGTTTACTTTCGAATCTTATTTGCCAATGACGCCGAGTATGCGCTCTGACTGTACCTTACTTGCCCATCCTCTGACATAGAAAGATGTTTTTTATGAGTACAGGGATGTCGCTTTTTCCTTACCAGTTTCAGCTTTGAGCCATCCCAAGGTGAGGGGATGTTCTCCACTAGTTTTTCGAGGACATCGACACAGCATTGTGATGCCAGTTTCCATATCAAAACGCCCCTCTCAAACGTGCAACTCATTACTTGGATTTTTGGTCCATCCTTAGATTCGAGAATGTGGTCCAATACTTTGTGTAGAACAAATCTTCGAAGATACTCTTTTGCTCTTCGGGAATTCTGCCAGACGCACTACTGCTATCAATTATGGCATAGTGTAGTTCGTCCTGGATATGTTTTTTGGCTATTTGGGAATAAGATGGTGCTTCCTTACCCTTTTTTATAGCCACCTTGCGTTTTCCTTTAGAATGGGTCTTTTTCCTTTATGGATTTTTGGTGGACTTGCTCACCTCTCAACAACAGGATCAAGTTCACCTCCCACCATTAACGGATTCTGACTAGAAACTCCTTTTTTGGTAGATTGAATAGGTTTCTCCGAAGTACTGGGTGTCGGTGAGCTTTTTTTCTTCTTAATAGATTTCGCATCGCTATGCTCTTCGGGAGATTTGACACTTAGTAGATGTAGAAGAGTCAGATTCATCTTGTAATATCTTCTGCCGGTTCACCTTATTCACTTTCCTTCTTTGTGCCCCTGACAGTCTTATCCGATTTTCAACAACAGTAATATTGTTATCACTTGATGACTCAGAGTCTGAGTTCCCAATAGATTTTAAAAGCTTTCTTTATCTTCCTCATCGTTTCTTTTGCCAAAGGCTAGATGTGCTCTTGTATCTGTTTCGACTACGGGATCCTAGGCACCCAACCCCGTAGAAGTTACTTGCTCACGATAACCCCGTAGAAGTTACTTGTTTGATAACGACGACACGTGACTCGCGAGTAAATCAACGCTTTCCGCCGGTGCTGGGTTTATTTTTCCCTGCGCCGTAATATCATTTACTTCATCAGGGTTAATCATAAATTTTTGGAAAAGACACCCATAGCCAGTATTTGCCCGTAATAAGTACGTCGATGTTGGCCTTCCAGACTACTTCCAAAATGTCTGTCCTGAGACAGATGCAACAAATTCAACCCCCACTTTAAGAACAACACACCTTGTGGTTGCGTAGTAGGTATGTGAATAGGTACTGCGTAATAGGTTGAAAAAACTATCCGCTCTGCAATAACACGTCCGTTAGCTACAACTGGCGGCGACTGACTCAAATCTTAAGTATTGACACAAGTGTAACAAAACGTTTTCCAAAAAAAATTATAAAAACAAAATGCGTGTACTTTGGCTTGTCGAATATAATCGACATTTACCCTCAGAGTATGTTTTTTGTATTACAACATAGTTCATAATAATATAATTTTTTGGCATAGATAAAGTAAAAAACTTCAGTCGATTTTTTTTGGTATGTCTTGGCACTTTTTGCATTTTAGGTGATAACTCCCGTTTGTAACAGGACTGTAGAAATTTTCAAAACTTTACACTTTTTAAATTTTAAATTTTCAGTGTGGACATGAATTGGTATTCACGATATAATCTGTTAACTTTTTGTACAAAATGATATGTTTGTGTGGGAGGTACCAAAAGGGGCGTGATACTATAAAAACATTACACTGTAAAAAAGTTACGTATTTGCATGCACTAGTATTAAGGTTATAAACTGTTAACTTATCCTACAAAATGGTGCCATTGTATATGAGCTACCCAAAGGGGCATGGTAATAACACACATTTTTCTCTGGACTGTAAGTACTACAAAACTATAACACTTTGCAAAATTTTAAGTATTTATATGTCCTGGTTTAATGTTATAAGCTGTTAATATTTGGTACAAAATTGTTCATTTGTGACGGAGGTACCAAAATTGGAGCGGCATCTTCGCCCTTTTTGCACAAGTTGATAGCGAATAACAAAGTTAAACTGTGTGTGGAATTTCCGAAGATTCTAATAAGGAGTACAGAATTAATCACGGAGTCAATATTTTATCAATTTTTTGCGGTTTGTGGGGAGGTACTAGAAGGAGTGGACCAATATAGTCCATCTTCAAACATAGCCTGAGATAGAACGAAATTTTACCATATACCATATTTGAAGTCGATACTACTTTCGAGACTTATCGTGCGTACCAGCCGACACACACCCAGACAGACGGACGGACATTGCTCAAATGACATAAAATTACTCGTACACTGACACTCCAAAGACTTTTAAATTGTCGTCTTCTACGACAATTAAAGTCATCTTTAAATCAGAAGAGCAAACGTCATTGAAAGATATACGGCTTATACTTCGATGAAAGACTTCACATTTGTAAATCAATTACGCCATTAAATACATAAAATGACTTTAGATTAAGTACATTCTGTAATTAAACCAAGCACATGATGTACTTTCCTTATGTGTAAAATATTTTTTATTTCGTTATTTGTTTACACGTTCATAGTAATTATACCCTCACTTTAGTGTGACGAGGGTATATATCATTTGCTACGAAAAAAAGTGTAACACATCGAAGGAGTGATCTAAGACCCTAAGTATGTTCGGCGGATATTCGCTTTGGGTCATTTTAAGACGAATGAGCAATGCCCGTCCGTCTGTCTGTCTGTCTGCTGGCTGGTGCGCACGATAACTCTCGAAAGGAGTAACCGATTGACCTCAAATTTGGTATGTGGTAATATTTTTTTCTATCTCCGGCTAAGTTCGAAGATGGACCATATTGGTCCACTCCTTCTAGTAACTCCCTCACAAAGGGTTAAAATGTTGTGAAATATTGATTCTTTAATAACTGCTATACTACTTATTCGAATCTTTTGAAATTCCACACATAGTATTAGCTTATTAGTCGTTATCAACTCGAGAAAAATGGGCGAAGTCGCCACGTCCCTTTTGGTACCTCCCACACAAATGCACCATTTTGCACCAAAAGTTAACAGCTTATAACATTAATAACAGTGTATAAAAATACTTGAAATTTTGTACAGTATTATGCTTTTATATTGCCTACAGTCCAGGGAAAAATGGGTGTTGTTGTCACGCCCCTTTTGGTACCTCCCACACAAAGGTACCTTTTTGCACCAAAAGTTAACAGCTTATAACATTAAAACCAGTGTATAAAAATACTTGAAATTTTGTACAGTGTAATGTTTTTATAGTGTCTATAGCCCTGTAAAAAATGGGCGTTATTGCCACGCCCCTCTTTGTACCTCCCACACAAAATGCCCAAATCATACCACAATTTAATGTCTCATAACGTTTATACCAGTGCACATAAGTGCTTATAAGTCGGCACAGTGCAATGAATTTAAAGTATCTAATGTTCAGCAAAAAAAAGGTGTATTTGATAAACCCCTTCTGGTACCTCCCACACAAATTGACAGAATAATTCGAGTAATATTCAATATTACATTACTCACAAAGTGAGGGTATACCTTAGTCGGTTTACCCGACTGAAACTTTCTTACTTTTTTTTTCTATCTCCGGCTAAGTTCGAAGATGGGCCATATTGGTCCACTCCTTCTAGTACCTCCCCCACAAAGTGTTAAAATGTTGTAAAATGTTGAATCTTTAATATACTACTTATTCGAATCTTTTGAAATTCCACACATAGCATTAGTTTATTAGTCGCCATCAACTCGAGAAAAATGGGCCAAGTTGCTACGCCCATTTTGGTACCTCCCACATAAATGCACCATTTTGCAGCAAAAGTTAACAGCTTATAACATTAATACCAGTGTATAACAATACTTGAAATTTTCTACAATGGACGCTATTGCCACGATCCTTTTTGTACCTCCCACACAAAGGTACCATTTTGCATAAAAAGTTAAGAGCTCACAGAATGAGTACCAATGCACGAAAATGCCACAACACTTTGCACAGTGTAACGCTTTGGAAGTGTCCATAGCCCTGTAAAAAATGGCCGTTATCACAACGCCCCTTTTTGTACCTCCCACATAAAATGTCCAAATCATACCAAAATTTAATATCTCATAACCAATAAACCTCATAATTAGGCGCAGTGCAATGTATTTAAAGTATCTACTATTCAGCGAAAAATAGGTGTATTTGTTAAAAACCTTCTGGTACCTCCCACACAAATTGACAGAATAATTCGTTTAATATTCCATATTACATTACTCACAAAGTGAGGGTACATAAGTCGGTTTACCCGACTAAAACTTTCTTACTTGTTTTTATTATTTGCTTCTTTATTAAAATATTTGATTTGATAAACAGTTTATTTCGTACACTGAAAAAAAGTAATAAAAATAATGACGACACATTCTTAAATTAAGTATGCGACCTCGGCTTAAATTCAATCACAATTTTCATTAAAATAATGAAAATTTACATGTTTTTTACGAAATTTTTCTCAATCTAAAGTTTGTGAATTTGAATTAATGACTATCTCATCATTCGTTTTGTGTACGCTTTGGTTGTGTGTTTTGAGACGTGGATCGTGAAAAAAAATGAAAAAATTAAATTGCGGTGACTATGTAAGTATACGTGCATGTTGCTTGGCACCATACCATAGCAACCCAAACAACTTAAACTCAAAATAACGGCAGCTGTGAATCACGAGGATTCGTGTACATGTGTGTATGTATGTGTTTATGCCGTCGGCGTCTCCATCGATCTCGGTGATAAGGCAGTGCTAAAAGATCCTAATCTTTTATTAAAAATTATAATGTATTAAAAAAAAAGAATAGACGAATAAAAACACAATAATAAAAATAAGTTTAAATTATAAAAACTGTTCCATGTTGGCAGGAACCCAATTTTGACTCCATCGGCGTATGTTTTTGTCCGACTCCTTCGGCTGAATGCTTGGCTGCACTCTAGCTGCCAAAAGATTGGGTATTGACTCCAATGACTTCTGCCGAAGCTGTGGAGATGAGGAAGAAGTGGAGAGCATTGAGCACTTGCTTTGCGACTGTCCCGCTTTGAGTAAACGACGACTGGACATACTGGGGTCGGCCTTTTTAGGCAGCCTAACAGATCTTTCCAGTACTGATATTCGTACTATCGATAAATTTATATATCAAACAGGTTGGTTTCGATGAGGGGCATTTCAGCCCGTGGTAGCACTAGGGACCTAAACTGGTCTATGTGAGCTTGTAAAAAAATACGGCTGCCACCCTAACCTAAACCTAGCTGCGAGTGCTCCGTCCGCTCCTTCGGCGCTGTGAGTCTTCGGCATCGACACAGCCTTCGAATGCTGTCATGTGCTGATAGTGGTGATGCATTGGATGAACATGTTTATTCACCAAAGTCGTGTCTAGGAGTTTCATGACCCCATTTCTAGTGTGACCCGGTGTCGCATTTATTAGTGACTGGTGATGATTGGTGAACTTCATATCACCTTCAGCTTCTTCTTTTTTGGCTTTATTTTTGTACTCTTCTAGTTTCTCCACATTATTGCCAATTATCTTATCAGCCTGGTCTTCTTCCACCATCTCGATTTTGCCACCTTTGCGGCAATTTCCAGTTTCTTCGTGGAGGGCGGTTTGACATCCCTTGTAAAATCTACGAAGTCTTTGAATCTAAGTTTTTTATATAAACTAAATACTTTTTTTCTATTTTTAACAACACATTTTTTTATTATTGTACTATATAAACCATCCGAATTCATATCAATTCGGATGGACCTTCCACACCTCCAACTCAAAAGTGGAAGGTATTTACTTCTATTTGTATTTAACCTCCCTACGGAATTGTTACCGTCTGTCTTGAATGTAATGATTTGTTCTACAGCACCATCATCTGTTTTAACCTTTCTACTTATATCCAAAGTGCTTTCAGAATTTTCCTCAAGCAACTTTGGCCTCAACAACATGATTTTCAGCATTTTTGCTGGTTTCCAAAGTGTCGTCAGAATTTTATTCAGACAACTTAGGTATTTCTAAGAATCTTGGCAATCCTAATACATCGAAGTGTATCATATAATAGACAGACTTCTTCTCCATCTCCTCAGCTTTTTTTCTGATTTCCAAAATGTCTTCAGACAACTTTAGTATTATTATGTTTTCAAATTTATTCAACACCGTATCTCTATGAAGAAGAGTGAAATGCCTCATTTTACCTACATTTAATATCTCTGGTACATGTTCTTTTGAAATGACCCACCTCAAGACATACGAAACCAGTGTTGCCAGAAATGACGATTTATCGTCATTTTGACGATTTTTAGAGCCAAAAATAGGACATGACGATTTTTGCCACGAAATGAAGATTTTTTATGATATGGAAAACTTAAACAAATTGTTATATAAATATTTAGGATTTTTTATAATTCCTTCGAGAAATTCTGCACACTTCCTTTAATCTTTTAAAATTAAAATTAGAAATGATAGCAAAATTCTCAAATATTATGGATGATCATTGAAACAAAAAATCGGTGGTAGATTTAATCGTATTGTATGACAATGACATAAAGAAAAGTCTCAAAAATTGTGTTATGTTGCAAAATCGGTAGATGTAATTGCTGTAAATATTTTTCGCTTGTAATATTTTTTTCCGCCCAATTTGCTGGAAGTTGTTTCGTTTTTGAGGCAACAGGTCTTTGTATGGGACTAAGTCAAAATATTAGTACAGTGAGGCCACTTGGTCATGGGTAAAATAAAAAAGAAATTTCCAAATTTTAGCCCAATCGACTGATATTTGTCTTTCTTTGTAAGGCACTGAAAAGTCAAGGCACCAAAAAGTCAAAGTCAAAAAGGTTGGCCAAAATGTGGGCCAATGAGGTCAATACTGGTATGAATGATTTTGGGTAAACTTAAACGCAAATAACCAAATTTCAAAATGTTCATTGCTCTAGGTAAAATTAAATACACCTTGTAAAAATTTAGCCAAATCGGTTGGCACTTGTGGTTTATAATGCGTCAATAAATAGAATCTAGTGAAACCTTCGGGCTACATAAACCCACGGAACTACGCTGAACCATGTTGGTGTGAATGGTCCTATGCTGTTCGTGGCTTCTATGAAGTAGATAGATAAAATCGATCGGGATCCTTCTATGAGAAGTATATCTAAATATGGACCATTTCTAATCCAAAGAAACTGACTTGTATAAAATATGTTCAAAACTATGAGATCGGCTCACATACTTTGTTTTATCTAAATTTGAGGATCCGTAAAATCATTTGAGAGTACCTATAAATACATATCTGCCTCTGAAACATGATCTTCGCCAGAAAAAGCACAAAAACTGTATGTAACTGGTAAATTTTTGTGTTGAAGATTTCGTCTGGCAACGCTGTACGAAACACATCTTGTGTTCCTATTCTCATTCTTCTTTCATGGAAAGCATCCTAAACTTTGCACACCTAAGAAATGAGTGTGGTGTGAAACACCCAAATGGGCATTTCCTTCTCGGAGCATTTGCTGCCAGCTTAATCCCAACTAAATCTTCCTTTGAAGACGGCACAGAATTTGCTCGAAATTCTTCCTGTGAAGCATTTGCTTCACAGTTTTGAAATTGATATATCTTGAAAAAATATTTTTTTTAGTTAGATAATCGTTATAGACTGGCAACGCTGCCGAGTTTTTTTCGAAATTAAAATTTTTAAATTTTTGGGAACACTTTGAAGTGAAAAATGCGATTTTTAAGAGAAAAATCGACTAATTAGTTATTGATAAATACAAAAAATTAACAAATTAAAAAAACTTGACAGCGTTACCTTATAAATTAAGTAAAGAAATTATGCTAAAAATATAAAAAGGGACGGCTCAGTAGCTTTTGCGTTATGAAGGGAACAGTCTTTGTAAACATGGGTTGTGGGAAAAACGATTTAAAGTTTTTCTGATGTACTGAGTCACGTATAAGGCGCGGTTGTTAAGACTGCTGTATCTTTGCTACGATTCACCTCAAATTTTCAGACAATATTCTTGAAGGGTTTCTAATCAGAAAAAAAAATAAAAAAAAGTTTATAAACGTTACCCTCCCTTAACTAATTTCAATGGTAAAGACCAAACAGCTGCTAGTTTAGATATAGGTAATGCTCTCTAGTTACTTGCCTTATGGAGATGTGGTAGTACCGACGGGCTCCCTTTAGGGGAGTAATAGAAAAAACATCGTCTGATGATTTTTTTATTGGCATATTCATTGGTTTAACTTAGCCTATTCACAGAAAAATGTAAGTGTGTATAAATGTAAGTTTGTATGATAGTTTATATGTATATATGTATACTTTTATTATTATTGACATATTCAGTTTATAAAATCTTTCCAACTATTTCGTGCAATATATCTCAACTCGTTAATCGATTTGGATGTCTCGTTTTGAATTGTTCGCTTCCACGTTATCTTCGGGCGACCTCTACCTCTTGTGCCTTGTGGCTTCCATAACAATGCAGCATGTGGTATATCCGTAGGGTCTTTTCTGAGTGTATGTCCCAACCATCCATATTTTCTTAGCCGAATATCCCTCGCAATGCCAGCCTGTTTTTTTTTTGCAATATCCGCTCGTTACTTATGGTATTTGGCCACCATATTCTGAGTATGGCTCTTAGGCTCTGTTCATGAATGTTTGTTTTTTATTTGTGGGTAATTCCAACGCCAATCGACCCACTCTTTCAGCACGACCCCCTCCGATTTTGATAAAATTTGGTACACGTAATCTCCTAATGTGTACAATTTCTATGATGTCTATATGCAGACAAAATTCGCTATCGAAAAATGATTTTGATTCTTCAATATCCCGAAATGTACCTATTTTTTTTTACACGTGACATAAGATTCAAGATGGATGGATATTTTGTTTAAAAGATACAGAATTTTTATTGTTTTCTTCCATACATATTTCAGGATTTTTTATATAAAAAACAATGTAAATGCTTCATATTTAAGCCAAATGAAAGTAGACTGTTTAACATATTTTGCGGCGCAGTCGATTTGGATATATGGGATAATACAGTTCTCAGTCTAAAAGGGGCTTTCATTTACTTGACTCTAGTTCTTGCCATAGTTTGAAGCTACCTAATTTTGTACTCTTTAAAGTTATCGCGAACCAATTTAGGTAAGTGGTTCTCGACTTTGGTACAATTTGTGGTTCAACCTCTCTATTTTTGCATATCGCGGTTTATGGCGAGAACTAGAGTCAATTAAATGAAACCCTCTTTTAGACTGAAAACTGTATTATTCCATATCTCCAAATCGACTGCGCCGCAAAAAATGTTGAACAGTCTACTTCGATTTAGCTTAAATATGAAGCATTTACATTGTTTTTTATATAAAAGATCCTGAAATATGTATGGATGAAAACAGTAAAAATTCTGTATTTTTTAAACCAAATATCATTCCGTCTTGAAACTTATGTCACGTGTAAAGGAAATTTAGCGGGCTAACTTAAAAAAATATGATTTCTAATGTCCTTCGACAAGGTCAATACTTTATTTAAATTATTAGGTTTGAAGTACGGGAGTGGTCAGTTACAATTACAATAAAATCGTTGAAATCGGATAACGCGTTATTAAGTTATACTCTGATGAATTCAGGGTCCTTTAAGAAAAAAGGAGAGAAGATAACAACTTTGGGACGCTGTACAACAAAAACCACTGCGAATTTTCGAAATGAAAATGTATTGCATCAAGTACCTATTACGGATATAACAGATGGTATGGTTAAAGAAGCGATAAAAAGTTTCTCTCCCTTTAAGGCTGCGGGACCGAATGGAATATTTTCAGCACTTCTGCAGAATGAGGTGGATCTGGTATCAACTCATCTGGCTGGTGTGTTCACTGCATGCCTAACCCATTCTTATGCCCCAAAAAACTGGCAGGAATCAAGGGTGGTCTTCATACCAAAGCCTGGCAAGGCGAGTTATACGGCCCCAAAGGCTTATCGACCCATTAGCCTAACTTCTTTCCTGTTAAAAACAATGGAGGGAATAATTGATAACATGGTCAAAAACATGTACAGACCGATACACTTAGCCAGTCTTTAGACGAGTTTCAGGTTGACCGGGCGCTGAAAAACTGGATCAACAATATTCTAGGAAATAGGTTGATTATTTGTGGGTCATATGACGTAAAAATTAGAGACAAGGTAAATCGTGGTATACCTCAGGGGGTATTTTATCGCCTCTTCTATGGGTCACGAAGATACACAGTCTCCTAAAAGCCCTCACCAATGAAGGACTTAAACCAGTCTGTTATGCAGACGACGTTGTAATACTTCTAAAGCTGAGTTTAGACGATTGCCAGATCGGCAAACATTATCAACCCTGTAAAAGTGATGCAAATATACGGGCAATGTCAGATTGTTAGGCAAAGATGAATTGACAGTTCAGACGATTGCTAGAAAATATTACAATTTCATATATTTACAATAAATTTTGTAAATATTTATATGCAGGATTGCCAATAAAAATACATTATAGACAGTGTTGCAAATAACATGATTTTCTGGCAATGGCGCCGTTGTCACATGCATAAACTTCGAACATATAACAATCAGCAAATTATCTCGCAATAACTTTTCTGCTAACGTTGCAAAACAAGAATTGTATGTTCACACGATTGTAAATTCACAGGGTTGCATTTCTCCGCCATTTTTCTGGCAATGTTGTCCGATCTGCAAATCGTCTGTACTCACCTTAAGAGTCTTTCATCCAAATCTATTATGCAGAAGAGCTGAAGAGGCACTTAACATAGCATATAACTAGGCACAACCAAGGGGATTAAATGTTAACCCAGACAAAACAGAAATATGTCTATTTACAAGGGAAACGAAGATCCCACGTTTTACTTGGGAGTAATCTTGGATCAGAAACTGTATTGGAGAGATCATCTTGAAGAAAGAGTTACAAAGGCCCACAGATGTTGGTCGTTGTGCAGCAGAGCTATAGGTTTAAAATGGGGACTACGTCCAAATATGACTCACTGGATTTACATGAGCGTGATTAGACCAATAATCACCTACGCCTGTGTAGTGTGGTGGACATCAATGGACAAGAAGTGCAACGTAATACCTTTGCAAAAAATTCAACGTATGTGCTGTCTAGGCATAAGCGGGGCATTTAGAACTGCACCAAAAAAAGCGTTGGATACTATACTGCACATCCAACCAATAGACATCCGTATAAAGTATGAGGCAGCCCTCACAGCAAGACGTCTACAGGTGATGGGTGAATGGATAAATAGAGACCACAAGTCGTACCATCACAAGATTTTAGAATCTCTAGTTGGTCACATTCAAACGCCAGAAATCTCCGACCGCATTCCTGAAGTGCGGCTTACAGCTACCAGTGATACGTTTGTGCCAGACAGACGCTCCTGGGAAAATGGAACTTTGGCCCATGTGCCAGTGGGAACCAGCTGCTACACGGATGGGTCCAAGCGAGGAGGAAGGACGGGTCTGAGGCTTTTTATTGATGAACCAGAAGTCGAACTTTTCTTCCGCCTCCCTGACCATAACACTGTATTTCAAGCAGAAGTTCGAGCAATCACGGAGTGTGTGAACTGGCTCAGTAACACGACAAAGCCTAAATATGCCAAAATCTTTACAGATAGCCAAATGGCGATTAAAGCAATAACATCGGAAAGTGTCAAATCTAAAACTGTGTTGGACTGTAAAAGAACTATAAATGATTACTCATCCCATGGGCAATTGCGTATTTGCTGGGTACCAGGACACAACGGAGTGATTGGAAATGAACGGGCAAACAGCTTGGCTTCAAAGGGCAGAGATTTTCGAGTAATAAACTTGGAAAATTGGAAACCTTTCGAAGCCACGAAAAATGAGTTGAAGCACTGGGCAGTGATGGTTCACAAAACTGTGTGGAATAGCGCAACAGTAGGAGCAACTGCAAAGATACTGTGGGGTGACTCAAATCAAAAGAAAACAAGAAGTCTTCTGAAACTAAACAAGATCGATATTAGTAAGATGATGAGTGTTCTAACGGGACACTCAAGCTTACAAGCACATCTTCATCGCATAGGACTAGCAGGAAACGACGAATGCAGGGCATGCAGGGAAAACATCGAAACGATGGAACATTTTCTGTGTCACTGCCCGGCTTTCACACATGCAAGATCCCAACAGTTCGGGTCCGACATATTACCAGACTTGACTCGTCTTAGAGTCTTTGGGATGTTCATTTTTAATCCTACTTTGTGTGCTTCTTCAGAAAGGCTACTGACTTTGTTCTACATATCGTCTCGTCTGACTGCTAGCAGTGCTACATCGTCCGCATATGCGAGTTCCGTAAATTTATCTATTAGTCTCCAGCTAATGCCTGCCTGTCGACAACTGGTGTCATCGAAAACAATATCTAGCGCTGTAATAAAAAGTAACGGAGAAAGTGCACATCCCTGTTTCACGCCGCTCTTGGTGGTGAAGGCTTCGCTTAGACTTCCTGCCTGAAGTACTCCTTCGTAGCTGTTTTGGTCTGGTATACCCCGGGCTTCTAGGGCATGCCATATGAAATCTCGTTTAAAAGCATCAAAAGCCTTCTCAAAGTCGATAAATGTTTATAAAAGGGAGGTATTGAATTCAACTGATTGCAGTGTATTTATGTGGTCAATACAACTCTTATGTGGTAAAAACCAGCCTGAGTTGGAGCAATTAATTTGTTTAGTGGTTCGGAAATTGTGTCTAAAATAATCTTCTTGAATATCTTCGTCACAGTTGGTGTTATCGATATACCCCGCCAATTATTGCAATTACTCAGATTTCCTTTCTTGGGAAGCTTAATTATAGTTGATTCCTTCCATTGATTTGGAATTTTTTCGGTCTCCCAGATATAGACGAAAAGGTTATGAACTAGCGATGTAGCGGCATCAGGGTTGATTTTGAAGCATTCAGCTGGTAGGCCATCACATCCAGATGCTTTGCCGTTCTTCAGTGTAGTGATCACACTTCTAATTTCCGATACACTGGGAGGATTATCGCTTATGCTTCTGTTTATATTATGCCGTCTATGGATAACTGTTTCCAATTATCAGCTCGCATTCGTCTGATGAATGCGATCTGATAATTGGCGCAGACACGAATGCTCAACATCCTATCTGGGGTAGCACGAATACAAACAGTAGATGTGAGTCACTTCTTGACTTTATTCAAACTGCCAACCTAACTATTTGTAACAAGGGCAATAAAGCGACCCTTACAAATAAATACAGAAAGGACGACGTCACATTCGCTACTGACTCTCTGTCAGACAACCTTATTGGTTGGAATGTAGTGGCCGACCACTCTTTCTCAGAAAACGTAACTAAACCTGCCGTCCACAGAAAAGTGGTACCTGTATGAGAAAATTTTAAAAAAACATCCTCAATTCGAGCCGAATGACAAAGCCAGTCTGGATAATCTGATCGAGCACATCACTAAATCATTCAATAGTTCCCTTGAAGAAGCTTGTCAAAACCAAGGTACAAGGGTAAAACTAAACAATAGACCGCAGTCGCTGAAACTACTGCTCGCCACACATTTCCCAGGGAACTCACCAAAACAACTCGACTAACAGAATGACCAACAAGTAAGCGACCAACTAGCGTCGCTAGTTTGTTGACTAAGAAATCCTGAATCACCTGGTCGATTAACAGCTTTTTGCCATTTAAATCACCTGGACCAGACGGCATTACTCTAGCAGAAATTCAGAAAATGTTGAAGCACATTATCCCCTAGCTGGAGAAAATTTATGAAGGCTTTATCAGGCTATCATATATACCTAATCGATGAATGGACACCAAAGTTGTATTTATACCCAAAGCGGGAAAGATATTACACACTAGGCCAAAGGATTTCCGTCCAGGTTGCCCATCTTCCTTCCCTCTGAAAGGTCTGGAGAGAAAACCTGGATACTGAACTCCTGTCGGTAAACGAGCTTGCTTACAACAAGGAATCCGCGCTGCATGAACTTGTGGGCACTATCGAATCGTCACTAAATTTCAAGGAATTCAATATGGTGGCATTTCTTCATATAGAATGTGCTTTTAACAAAATTCACTCAGATGCGGTTATTGCGGCGCTGTCACATCTAATGGTGAACCCTAGCTTGATATGCTAATTCAATGCCTGCTCAATAAAAGACGCATAACAGCAAATCTTGGGTCCACAACCCTAACAAGAATTGTGAGCAGATGGACCCCATAAGAAGGAGTATTCTCTCCACTCATCTAGAACCTAGCGTGAATGGATTCCTGTTAGATCTAGACTGTTGTGACTGCAAAGTCGTGGCATATGCGGATGACGTGGCCATCACGGTATCTGGTAAATTTCCCAGCTCCCTCGGAGATATTATACAGGTGGCTCTGAGCAAATTGGCTAGATGGGCCACAAGCAGCGGTTTGGGCGTAAACCCAAACAAGACAGAATTAGTTCCGTTTACTAGGAAGAATAAGGTTTCACATGAGAACCCTCCTCGGATAAATGGAACAGAGCTTATCTTTTCTGAAAGTGCAAAATATCTAAGAATTATTCTATGTCATTCCGACGTAATGTACTGGAACGTGTTGAGAAAAGCTGCAAGAAAGCTGTAGGGTCGCGTAGGGGCCTCTCTCCTAAAATCGTCCATTGGATATATGTAGCAGTAGTGCGCCCAATACTGTTGTACGGCATTGTGGTGTGGTGGACGGCGACTAATAACATATCTATTACCAAGCAATTACACTATGCAACAAAAAAATATTTTTTGTTTCCGAGAGCTAATAGCTTTTATTGTGTAGTTTGAGGCATTCTATTTTATGAAACAAAACCAAAAAAATTTTTAATGGTAAAGTTTTTTAAAAAAAAAATCTTTAAAATTCCACATTTTCATGGAAGATAGATACCATAAGTATTTGGACCGAATTTTTTAAGTATAAGCCCGATCGGCCTTGGTACCCTTTAAAATACGAAAATTATCAGGGCAAGAAATGTTGGAAATATCACTTTAACGTAGAAATATTGGTTTATTAAGAGTCGTCATGAAATCTACAGCTGTAAAGCGGGTTAGATCTACTGAGGGACCACAGCCTATTGCGAAGAAGCAAGAGGCCCAAAGAAAGGAGAATACGCAGTGGAAAAAGGGGCGTCAAACTTATCAAATGTGCCAACAAGGAGTCTTTGAACTTCCTTTATTATGCATTTGAAAATGTTGAAGACAGAACCCAAAATTAAAGGTGATCCAACAGAACGCATTACCTCGTCGAACGGCGGTGACAGCGTGGATACCGTCTGATTTAGATCAGCCGAATATGCTGAAACTGCTCGCGAAACAGAATGCCGGTCTCAGCACTGTCGAGTGGACAATCCTGTCGGCCAAAGACTGTGCTGAGAGTGGTGGAATCGTGAAAGCTAACATCGACAATATAACCGATGAGTACATACGGGAGAAGGGGCAAGCTAAGATATGGTTTTGGCCACTGTCATTTCCGGATCTAAAAGACAAAGCAGATCTAGTTCGAGTAAGCTAAGGGTAATGCAGATTAATCTGCACACTCTATAGCTGCCTCGAACGAACTACTTCTCGCCCTCTCAAACTCTAAAGTAGACATTGTTATAATTCAAGAACCTTATATCGTTAAGAATAAAGTGACTGCTTGGGCAATAAAAATTACATCACATACGTTAGACTTTATTTTGAATTCTGGTCTAAAGATTTGCAATATTTGTAATGATCCAACTTTCTAACTCAGAAATAGGTCGGATGTAATAGACATAACATTGACGAACCTAGACGACACTGTTCTTTCGGGTTGGAGAGTGTCCAAGGAGAACTCCTTCTCGGACCATAAATATATCCTCTTCAATCTGAATATGGTTACAGGTGATTAAATACCTTTCAGGAAGCGAAGGAAACGAACTGGATGGAGGTTACAAACATTTTACTGCAACCCTGTTAGATAGTCTTGAGAGAACATGTCCCCTTATATATCCAGGAAAAAGGTCACAACCTGCATGGTGGTCCAAAGACCTTCGTAAGTCAAGGCAGACTACCAGGAAATTGTACAAAAAATTCAATAGAACCAAAGCAAGTACTGATTGGGATCGCTATAATGAAGCTTTTAACATGTACAAGAGCGAGGTCAAACGGGCGAAACGCGTCTCCTGGGACAATTTATGTGAAAGCATAAAAGGGGTAGACGAGTCCTGCAGATGTCGAAGATTGCTATCAAAAAGCCCCAAGTCGCTTGGTAGCATCAAAAAGTAAGATGGAACCTGAACTGGGTCTAGCTCTGATACCCTGGACCTCCTGGCTACGACACACGTCCCCGGGTGTTCGAACCAAGTTCGGGATACATGTCCCAACTACGGTACAGAACACAGAGAACCACAGTGCGATGACCGCATTCTTTCTATTGTCAAATGTTTAGTAACCAAGGAGAAAATACTGTGGGCCATTAATTCCTTCGAACCCTATAAATCACCGGCCATGCTACAAAACGCAGGGTCAAGAGCGATATGCTTACTCTTGACGATTTTTAGGGAGTGCCTACTGAGAAATTTTATTCCCTTCAAATGGCGTGGAGTTAGAGTGGTTTTTATCCCCGAAGCGGGAAAACCTAGTTACTCAATACCTAAGGACTTCAGACCAACGGACTCTCATCGTTTTTACTGAAAGCTTTGGTGAGACTGATTGACATCTATATCAGGGATCGATTACATCCATCTCTAAGCAGCAGTAGTCAACATGCGCTTACGCAGATGATGTTGTCATCATGGTTGGAGGCAAATTTTTTCGACTATCGCCGATCTTATTCAGGGTGAACGCACTATACTCGTGCAGAAACTCCATAGGTAGTGTTACGGGAATTTGCCCGAGCGCCCAATCTTCACGAGATTTTGAACAATAAATATAAACACAACAATTTAGTTTTCAGGTTGTATATTTGTAATTGTTAAAATTCCTATTAATAAAGGTAACATTTGAAAATGTGAGATACAAATATTATTATATTTATACGTACTTTTTTGGTGTGAAAACCAAGCGCAAATGTTTAAGCTAGAGATTTATACCAAGCGAAGCAAACTACAATTATTATAATGACAATTGCGCTTCAATATAGCTTGGGAAATTTCCTCGTATTTGACATTAACTTAAATTGACATTAACAATTAGTGAAAACAAATTCAGAGTTATCGATAAAGGTTGTAGTTAGCAGTAGTGGCGATAACACCCCCCAACAGTATGGCAAGAAGGTCTTTCGCCGCCTTACTCTGCATACAGGCATATTCAATACCCCACAGCTAGTCATTATTATCTTCGTTTGATTGGGTTTTGTGAAGAAGAGAGTTATGTTTAAATTCGCAACCGTCAATACCACAGATGTTGTTGCTATTACACATGCCATAATGTCTGCGTAGGCACTGTTTACAGAGTTTATGTTCTCTCACAATATTCCATCGTTCTACTCGATCAGCTGTTCTAAAACTCTGACATGAGGTAATGTTATTGCAGTCACCATTGCATACTATGCAGTGTGCCTTATTTTGCTCTGTGTGGGTATGTACGAACGCATTTCGTTGCTTACTACGTGAGTGAGATTCTACAGCTGATGATAAATTACTCTCAATATTGACACTACTTGCAGAGAGACCGATGTCAAAAATTCATTTAGAAAATTCTGACAAGTTGACTTTCTTATTGTTTTTTGACAAGTTAATTTTGTATGTTCCCCAATTTATTTGGAAATCTGAAGGCATTTTAGAAATTAATTCCTGCAGTAAGGAAGAGTTATTTAATTCGTCAAAGAGTCCACATGCTTCTATCGTCGCTTGGAGCCCTTTCACTTGCACGGCAAATTAGGTAATTGTATCGAGTTTGTTTGGATTTATTGGTGGTAATGCTCGTATTTTCGTTTTAAGCGAATGAAGAATCTTTTCAGGCTGACCAAACAATAATTGTAGTGTCGAAATCGCAGAGGGGACGCAGGATGGATGTATCAGAATATGTTGGACCGATTGAAGAGCTTCTCCCCGTAGCGCCTTTTGCAGACGAACCAAGTTTTCAGCAGCTGTGAGGCCACATACCTCTGTGGACCAATTATACGTGGAACTGAATAGGGGCCATTCCTCTGGCTTTCCGCTAAATTTTGGCAAGTCCTTTGGTACCGTATGTCTGGCATTCATCTGTTGGGAAGTAAGGTTTGCAATGATGCTGCTGCTTGGGACCGATGCAAATGATGGCTCGAACGTGTCTCGAAGATTGGACAGAACAGCTGATGTGGAATGAGTTGTTGTTTGTGTTGCCGAAGCTGCCCCGCTGACCGTCTGTCTGGCATTCATCTGTTGATAAGTAAGGTTTGCATTGAGGCTGCTGCTTGGGACCGATGCAAATGATGGCTCGAATGTGTCTCGAAGATTGGACAGAACAGCTGATGTGGATTGCGTTGTTGTTGGTGCTGCCGAAGCTGCACCGCTGATTGTTGCTGTGCTATTATTAGCAGTAGAATTCATTCGTTGGTAAGTAAGGTTTGCGTGGATACTGCTGCTTGGGACTGACGCGAATGGTGGCTCGAATGTGTTGCGAAGATTACACAGAACAGCTGATGTGGATTGAGTTGTTGTTGGTGGTGCCGAAGCTGTACCGCTGAAGGTTGCTGTGTTTATATTAGCAGTAGAATTTAAAGAACACTGTGGTGTTGTATTTTGAAATATATTTTGTACAGAATCAATAGGCAAGGGGTTTGTTACAGATTGTGCTAAAGTTGAATAATGATTTGTACCGGTAGCTAACGAATTTATTGTTGAATTATGATTTGCCACAGACGTTGTTGGCATGATATTATCGTTGCTCTTATCCGGAAGGGCCATATACGTAGTTTCAAATAAATCTTGTTGATTATTTTGTGCTGTATGTAGCTGCGGATCAGCTAAACTATTCACCCACTCATGGACAGAGTTGGACGCACGAGAGTTAACGTTATCCAATTCTTCCTCCGCCAGCTCTAATAGTTTGTACTTCTGCTTCAGAAATTCCCGGTCGCGTTCAATAGCAAGGCGTTTCTCTTCTTCGAACCGTTGAAGTTCCAGATTTATTCTACGAATAATTGAGTTTCTTGAAGAGATAGAAGTATTGCTGCTATGACTACATACGGATCGTGGTGAACCTGGAGCTTGAACATCTTCGGTGCACGATAAACATATAAATGATGGTTGATTGTTAACAATTCCAACACACTGCAGGTGGAATATATTATTGCATTTTGTACATAATGTGCATTGAGTGTCCGTTGGTTTATTACAAATTGGGCAATTTGACGATTTCTCATAGTGGTTTTGTTGTGGTTGACCCTGAAAGAATGATTATCCATTATTTTGGACTTACGCTTACTGGCGATTGGAGAATGTTGTTCCTGGGAAAATGTGGGTGACGGCCCTCATACGTTTTAGGTTATGTTGAATGTGTACGTGTTATGTCAAATTTTAGACGGACACGAACAACTAGTAGTAGATTTTAATCACTGATAAACAGCACCGCAAAAAAGAATTTTAATTTTGTTACGGGAATTTGCCCGAGCGCCCAATCTTCACGAGATTTTGAACAATAAATATAAACACAACAATTTAGTTTTCAGGTTGTATATTTGTAATTGTTAAAATTCCTATTAATAAAGGTAACATTTGAAAATGTGAGATACAAATATTATTATATTTATACGTACTTTTTTGGTGTGAAAACCAAGCGCAAATGTTTAAGCTAGAGATTTATACCAAGCGAAGCAAACTACAATTATTATAATGACAATTGCGCTTCAATATAGCTTGGGAAATTTTCTCGTATTTGACATTAACTTAGATTGACATTAACAATTAGTGAAAACAAATTCAGAGTTATCGATAAAGGTTGTAATCAGCAGTAGTGGCGATAACAAGTAGGTTAGGTTTGAGTTTAGGTTAAGGTGGCAGCCGTATTTTTTTATACAAGCTCACATAGACCAGTTTAGGTCCATAGTGTTAACACGGGCTTAAATGTCCCTCATCGAAACCAACCTGTTTGATATACATATTTATCGATAGTACGAATATCGGTATTGGAAATATCTGTTAGGTTGCCTCGAAAGTCCGACCCCGGTATGTCCAGTCGTCGTTTACTCAGAGCGGGGAATTCGCATAGCAAGTGCTCAATGCTGCTCTCCACTTCTTCCTCATCTCCACAGCTTCTACAGAAGTAATTAGAGTCAATACCCAAGTTTTTGGCGTGTTCGCCGATCAAGCAGTGTCCCTGTCCACCTTTCGTTGGACTGCCTGATTGCCTCTTGCCTAAGCCAAAGCTTGCACGTGGCGCACCAATATATGCAAATATATCCTGCAAAAAGCCAGGACGTGCCAGCGAACATGATGGAAGATCTTACTCTGTCGGATAGTGAATGTGAGATCACGATAAACTAACTTTGCCGTGGACGTGACGGAAACCGACCTGTCGACTGCACCACCTCAAACTGAGTCGGTACCCGACTCCATGGCTAACAAGTCCTCCAATGCAGAATGCCTGGTCCTGACGCGTCAAGGACCTATAGACCCAGGCACTCCTGGTGCTAACCTTCGACGAGCGGTAGGAAAAGGTCGGGAAGAAAAAAGGCTCGTGACGCCTACCTACGGTCCTGCTCTTATCTTCGGAAATTCAAAGAAAAGAGCGAGTCTGACATAACGGTGAGAGAAATGAGACTGATCAAATCCAACTGGAAAGCGATACTTCGCCATGAACGGCTTTATCCTCACATAGCGAAGAAATCGTCCCTGATTGGGCCTCTACCTCTCTCTACACCGGTGGATGCTGCAACTCCTACGCCACTGGTGGTAGCGGTGAATGCAGCTCCTGCAATTGCGTCAGAGAAGGAAAAGCGTGGTAATATGCCAAGCGGACCCTCTGAAGCAGGGTCGCTGCAAACTGAAGATAGAACAACAAAGCCTACTTCAGATGCAACGAAACCCACTGGAAGAAGGGATAGTCCTATTGGTAAGACACCATAGGTTTTTAGGTTTAGGTTAGGGTGGCAGCCGTATTTATTTTTTTTACAAGCTCACATAGACCAGATTAGGTCCCTAGTGTTACCACGGGCTGAAATGCCCCTCATCGAAACCAACCTGTTTGATATATAAATTTATCGATAGTACGAATATCAGTACTGGAAAGATCTGTTAGGCTGCCTAACAAGGACGACCCCAGTATGTCCAGTCGTCGTTTACTCAAAGCGGGACAGTCGCAAAGCATGTGCTCAATGCTCTCCACTTCTTCCTCATCTCCACAGCTTCGGCAGAAGTCATTGGAATCAATACCCAATCTTTTGGCGTGTTCGCCGATCAAGCAGTGTCCCGTCAGAACCTGTACTAACGTAGACAATCGTTTCCTCTCTAGTGCGAGGAGATATTTTGACCTTCTCAGGTCATACCTTGGCCAGATTTGTCTAGCTACACTGCAGGTGCCGATTTCTGTCCATCTTTCGTTGGACTGCCTGATTGCCTCTTGCCTAAGCCAAAGCTTGCACGTGGATAGTGGCGCACCAATATATGCAAATTCTTCGAGAATTTGTAATGTCGTCCCTTTCCTAGCAAGTTCATCGGCTTTGCAGTTCCCCGGGATATCCCTATGCCCAGGCACCCATATGAGGTGTATATTAAACTGCTCAGCCATCTCGTTAAGAGATCTGCGGCAGTCGAGGGCTGTTTGTGAATTTAGGGATGTTGCCTCCAGAGAATTGATGGCAGCCTGGCTGTCCGAGTAAATGACAACGCCAGTGTTGGTTACTATGTTGCGACTCAGCCACGTGGCGACTTCCCATATTGCCATTATTTCGGCTTGATAGACACTGCAGGTATCTGGTAGTCTGTGAGCTATATCCAAATTAAGTTCCTCACAGTGTACCCCGAAGCCAATCTTTTCATCAAGCTTCGAACCATCCGTGTAAAAGTGGAGATGGTTTCTATTTCCGGGTCCACCATACCACAATGCCGTATAACAGTATTGGACGAACCACTGCTATATATATCCAATGGACAATTTTAGGAGATATGCCCCACCGCGACCCTACAGCCTTCCTGCAGGAATATAGAGCGATGTTGGCCTTCTTTACACGTTCCAGTACGTTTAGCCTGAATGACAGTTTCCTGTCCAAAAATGCCGCGATTACTGCATCTGGGTGTATGTTGTTAAAAGCCCCTTCTATGTCAAGAAATGCCACCATGGTGAATTCTTTGAAATGTAGGGACGATTCGATAGTGCTCACAAGTTCGTGCAGGGCTGATTCTGTAGACTTTCCCTTATTGTAAGCATGTTGGTTCCCCGACAGGAATTTTGTATCCAGGGTTTGCCTAATGAAATAATCTAAAATCTTTCCAGACTTTTCAATAGGAAAGAGGATAGGCTAATTGGTCTGAAGTCTTTTGGGCTAGTGTGCGATATCTTCCCCGCTTTGGGTATGAATACCACTTTGGAGATACTGTACTTTAACATTTTCTGCATTTCTGCTGGGGTGATGCCGTCTGGTCCAGATGACTTGGAGGGCTCAAAGCTGTTTATAGCCCAGCTTATTCTAGATCTCTCAGTCAACAAGCTAGCGATGCTCGCAGTCCACTCGCACTCTTGTTGGTCCTGTTGATCCTCGGGCTCTGTTGATGAGTTCCCCGGGAAATGTGTGTCGAGCAGTACACTTAACGATTGCTCGCTGTTTTTTGTCCAGTTGTTTGCCTCATCCTGCAAATACCCCACTGTACAAGGAGACGCGGATAGTACCTTCCTCAGCCTTGCGGCGTCGGAGACCGCCGAGTCTTTGCCGAGTCCTCAGCGAGTCTTTGCGCCTTCCTAAGCTCCTTCTTATAGAGCTTGAGTTGCCCTTTATATGCATCCCAATCATTAAAGGCTCCTATAGATTTCGCATTGTTGAATAGCTTGTTGCAATCTAGTAAAACACCAGGTGAAGTCTCAGGATCGATTAAGATGCAGACTAGAGTCAGTTCTACAAAGATAGTCTTGAGCCATGTTAGATAGTCTTGAGAGAACATGTCACCTTGCATATCCAAGAAAATGGTCACAACCTGCATGGTGGACCAAAGACCTTCGTAAGTCAAAGCAGACTACCAGGAAATTGTACAACAAAGACAATAGAATGAAAGCAAGTACTGATTGGGATCGCCATTAGGAAGCTTTCAACATGTACAAGAACGAGGTCAAACGGGCGAAACGCGTTTTCTGGGCCAATTTCTGTGAATGCATAGAGTAAACGAGTCCTCCAGATTTCGAAGATTGCTATCAAAAAATCCCAAGTCGCTTGGAAGCTTCAAAAAGGAAGATGGATGCTGCACTGAGTCTAGCTCTGATACCCTGGAGCTCCTTGCTACGACAGATTTCCCCGGGTGTTCGAACCTGGTTCGGAATACATGTCCTAATGACGGTACAGAACACAGAGAATCTCAGTGCGATGACCGCGCTCTTTCGATTGTCAAAAGTTTCGTAACCAAGGAGAAAATACAGTGGGCCATTAGTTCCTTCGAACCCTTAAAATCGACTGAACCAGATGGCATATCACCGGCCATGCTACAAAACGCAGGGTCAAGAGCGATATGCTTACTCTTAACGATTTTTTAGGAGTGCCAACTGAGGAATTTTATTCCCTCCAAATGGCGTGAAGTTAGAGTGGTTTTCATCCCCAAAGCGGGAAAACCTAGTCACTCAATGGCTAAGAACTACAGATCAATCAGTCTCTCGCCGGTTTTACTGAAAACTTTGGAAAGACTGATTGACATCTATATCAGGGATCGATTGCACCCATCTTTAATCAGCAGTAGTCAGCATGCGTACATCAAGGGTCGCTCTGTTGAATGAGGGTAATCTAGGAAAACACCAATACACTTTGGCTACTTTCCTAGATATAGAAGGAGCCTTCAATAATGTGTAGTTGGAATCGATACATAACTCCTTAATGGATGTGGTCATTCCCCCTCTATTGGTTGATTGGATTGATTAATGTTAAACAGCAGAATCATCAACGCATCACTTGCAGAGGGCTCCTGTGGCTCTTTGTACTAAATGAAATATCATTTGAGGAAGAAAGAGTGAAAATTGTCGCCTACGCAGAATATGTTGTCATCATGGTTGGATGCAAATTTCTTTCGACTATCGCCGATCTTATGCAGAGTGCTGTTAAGAGGCTATATAGATGGGCAACGGCAAATGGGCTGGGCATCAACCCCATGAAGACCGAGCAGGTACTATTCACCAGACAAAGTAGGATACCACATTTCACCAAACCTATTCTGGACGGAGTGGAAAAATGGATTGAACGCACAATACTCGTGCCGAAACTCCATAGGTAAGAGCTGGGGGCTCAAGCCAAGTACCATCCACTGGATGTATACAGCTCTATTGCGTCCTATACTTACATACGGTTCAGTGGTATAGTGGAAGGCGACAGAAGCAGTGTTACCAGACGAAAATGGCCGAAAATCGTCAAATTGGGGGTACAAAAATCGTCAAAAAATCGTCACCGCAAATATCTAGCATATACAGCTTTTGAGTTTTTTAGGGCGAAGAGTATGTTTCAGAGGCAAATATGTATTAATAGGATGTTCATCAAAATGAACTTAAATTAATTTTTTTGAGCCGATCTCACTTTCTTGAAATGGTCCAGCGTATATCGATGGTTTTATTGTAGGTTCTGATAGATCCGCATTGGAAACCAAGTACCGACCGATTATACCGAATTTTGACAATATGTATTTAATTTTATGATTATATTAATATGTATAGAATTCCTTTATAAATCGAATAACGTTTCTTGGTTTGCCTGCTTTGGGTTGACGGATAAACATTGACTTGACTGAATATAATTTGGATTATTTAGAATTTAAAAATGTAATGACCCTAAAAACATGCTAAGCCGACGTGGCATACTTTGGAATGAAGGTATCGGTATAGAAACCAGAAAACCACATAAATTTAAAAAGATAATGTCCCTAAAAACTTGCTAAGCCGGCGTATTATACTTTTGCATAGAAACCACATGAACTCCTCTACCGATTTTGCAACTTAACGAAATTTCTCTGAGTAATCCTTTTATGTCATTGAATTTGACCGAATCTATCAGCAATTTTATTTTTCAATGATCATCAATAATATTTGAGAATTTGTCTAACATTTCAAATTTTTATTTTAAAAATATAAATGGGAGCGTAAATTGTATTTCAAAGGAATTATAAAAAATCCACAATATAGAGTGATTTTTTAAGAGCTTTCGGATTTTATTTAAAAAAATCATAAAATTTAGAGAAATGGCTAATATCTATAATTCATATAATTGTATATAATTCAATGTTTAAAGATGAAAGCACGAAAACAGCTGAGCTGCCAAAAGCAGTGTTGCCAAAAAGAAAGTTGCCAAAAAATCACCCATTATAAGAACAATTTGTTAAGTTTTCCTTACTTTTTTCGTATCTTAAAAAATCGTCATTTCGAGGCAAAAATCGTCAAATCGTCATGTTCTATTTTTTGCCTCTAAAAATCGTCAAAATGACGATAAATCGTCTTTTCTGGCAACTCTGGACAGAAGTTAAATATCAGCATAAAAAGTTAGAGAGAGTACAAAGAGCGGCATTTATATCCTGTGCGAGAAAGAGAAAGGATGTTGTCAGATGCATAAACATAAACGAAACAATACCAGACGTTTCGAGGAAATTTAAAATAATTTCAGCCAAAACTTTTCCATCGATCTGTTTTGTTGGGACGAAACTCTACAAATCTTTGCAAATTTTATATCGCTCATCGTTTTCATTAAGGTACCGAATACACATTGAAAGTTGCTCAACCCCTGAAATATCAGCTAATTCGTCCGCCATGATGGTGAACGCTTTGGAATTATTGATTCTCTCAATAAGCTGTTGGTGTATAAGACACGATTGTCAGATCGGACAACGTTATCAAACCTGTTAGAGTGCTGCAAATTCACGGACAATGACAGATTGTAAGGCAAAGGTGAATTGTCAATTCAGAGTTGTCAATAAAAAGTTTCTCTGACAATGGCGCCATTGTCACATGCATTAACTTCGCACATCTGACAATCAAAAGTGTCTGCAAACTATCACGCAGTTGCAACGTTGTGTGTTTACACTATTGCCAGATGTCTACCAATATTATTGTCTTACATTAACTTTTTTGCCAACGTTGCAAGGGATGCCAGAAGTGGGGTTTTGACCCCAATAATGGGGTTTAGTCAATGAAAATTGGGATAAAAAAAAATATTAAGGGTTTGGGGTTTTATTAGGGAATTTTGTAAAATTTATTGGGGTTTCTTGGTGCTATTGATGCAATATAAAGATTTTCTTAAACTAAAGAAATGCTCTAAGTTGGTAAGTATTTATAAGACAGAATGAATTTTTAATTGAATGATTTGATTGTAATCCTAAAATTTTTAACTATTTAAAGTCCTTAGTAAACAAAATACTTTCCTGAAAATATAATGTTTTTATAACAATTTTTCAGAACGATGATTCCACAATATCTAAAGGGTCCGCAATTTAACGTTTTTTTTCAACTAGTGCTTATTTCATGAATGGTAACACTTAGCTCATGTCTGATTTGACAGATAATTAGTTTTATCCTTCCGCTGAACGAATATGGTTGTGTATACGCTCGAACAACGCTGGGAGCGATCGACTTACAGAAGATACCGATTTTTCCAAAAAATCATCTTTTCAGATGAAGCTCATTTTGATCATGGCGGGTTGTAAACAAGCAAAATTGTCGCATTTGGGGCACAGAAAACCCGCACGCATACATTGAAAAGCCGATACACCCAAACCGAGTCACTGTTTGGTGCGGATTTTGGTCCAGAGGCATAATTGGGCCATTTTTCTTCGAAAATGAGCAAGGAGTGGCCGTTACAGTCAATGGCGATCGTTATCGGGCCATGTTGAATTTTTGTTCACAAAAATTGATGTGGAGGATATTGGCAACATTTGGTTTCAACAGGACGGCGCTACGTGCCACACAGCCGACGCTACACTCGATGTCTTGCGCGATGTTTAAAAAAAATAAAGTTATTTGGCGGACCCTTTATATTGATTGCACCAAATCTTAATTTCGTATTAAAATTTACTCCGAGCCTTTGCAGGTACTATTAAGTATAATTTGCCATCAAATGAAATGCTGAAAAAATTTCACTTCAAAACCATTTACAATATATATGAGAAGTTTATATACTTCAGCGTTACCATCAACACGGTAACGCTGAAGTATATAAACTTTTTAATGTGTAAAAATTATTACTACATTGCAATATACGAGTACATTCATAGTTATTTTAAATTATCTCTTGAATCCTTATTAATTTCATAGCAGTTCGAAAAACGGTTCCTCTTAATTTTAACAAAGTTTTGCACGATATTTCACCTAGTGTGTGGAAATATTTTCGTAAAGAGCTCTAAATTTACCTATCTCAGGGATTTTTCTCAACATTTCGTCGGCTAAATGCTATTTTGTTCCATACGCCATTTTGTATGATCGGAGAAAAACGCAATTGATTGTTTGAGTAAAAACGGGACTGAGTTACACACTTTTTATTTCATAAGTTTCCCAACACTGTTTGTATGATTCTCATGCATTTCTATGCCGTTACATTTAAAAATAAGCAAGTTATAACAATTTTTGTACTTGGCATTTTTGTCCATATCCACTTTTATTTTGATATTTTTTCGTATTTGTATTACATGTACCACAAAGAGGGTCGGTATGGAAGGACAGTAATTTACATATTGTGATCGAAAGAGCGTTAAATACTGAGTCAAAAATATAGGCCGATAGAAAAATGGAGACATAGAACAAAAATATCAAAAATATTTCCCGTTATTCAGAGTTAAATAAATTTTCCTTACCAATATCTCGAAAACTAGACGAGATAGGAAAAAAATGATTGCAGATTCTAAAAGAGCATGCTTGAAACCAATATTATCAACTCCAAACTCAGAAAACACAAAAATGGCGTATGGACCAAAATAGCATTAAGCCGACGATTTGTTAAAATTGTCATATCTTCGTAATAATCTTGTAAAAATTGTCATATCTTCCTAACCTCTTCGCGCAATTGAAGATAGTAATACCAATGAAAAGCTCTAATACTCTTCTTCTAAAAAGTGGATTAAAATATGTATGTCCTTGTGGTGACGGAGTTCTTCCTTAATCCTTGAATATCCAGGAAAAATATCAATTTAGGTATTTAATTGTTTGGTACAAACTATTCAAACTGAAACTGACCATATTCTTTACAAGATATGGCAATATAAACAAATGGCAAATGGTAGAAAAACCAACAAAGTCCAAAAATTCGCACGTATTGAGGAATTATGTGTGTTTTCGATTCATTTCATTTTGAACACGATTGCATTGCGTTTCGTGGTGAATTTGTCAAGTGACTATTCAAATTGGAATATGTTATTGCCCGATACCTTAGCAAGGCCCTAAAATTGCCATCGTTTTGAATAGTTTCATTTGAATCGATTCTGCAAGTATCACAGCTTCCTCAAACCACAAATGACGACTGTTTGAACTGTTCCATCCAATGCTTTTTATTTGCGTTTACGAACTGCTTTTCATGAATTTGTTATTGTTTATCGATGGGCGCTGTGGCTTTATTATCTACTTAGATCTCATATCAGCTTTTAACACACTGTTTCTATGGTATTGGAGTGATGAGTGCTGGCGAAATACTTCAAGCGCTTTTTCTAACTACTATGTTAATGGTCACCCTGTCCTTCCCACAGTACCTGTTGTGGACATGTTTCTCCCTTAACCAAAACTCTACTAAGTCAGGAACGTCTAACGAGCTCGAGCTGATTATTGGCGCAGACACGAACGCTCATCATACTATCTGGAGTAGTACGGATATAAACAATAGGGGTGATTCGCTTCTTGACTTTATTCTAACTACCAACCTAACTATTTATAACATTGGCAATAAACCTACCTTTACAATTAAAGACAGATAAGAAGTACTAGACGTAACGTTTGCAACTGACCGGGTGTCAGACAAAATTATTGGGTGGAATGTACTGGACGACCACTCATTCTCAGATTACCATTATATCGCCGAAAAAGCGCCTAAACCTGCTGTCCACAGAAATGTGAGAAAGACAAAGTGGCACCTGTATGAGAAGAATTTTAAAAAGGTCCTCAACTCTAAACTTCTTTATGAACCGAATGACAAAGTCGGTCTGGATAATCTGGTGGAGCATATCACCACATCATTCAGTAGTTCCTTTGAAGAAGCCTGTCCAAAAACAAGGTAAAAGGTTAAACTAAACCTCAATGGTGGACTTTTGAGCTAACGGCAAGGAAAAAGACCTGCAACAAGCTACAAGGCGAAATCTACTGGAGCCTTTAATGATTGGGATGCATATAAAGGGCAACTCAAAATCTATAAGAAGGAACTTAGGAAGGCGCATAGATGCTCTTGGTAATCCTTCTGTGGCGAAGTGGAAAAGGTCTCCGATGCCGCAAGGCTGAGGAAGGTACTATCCACTTCTCCTTGTACAGTGGGGTATTTGCAGGATGAGGCAAACAACTGGACAAAAAACAGCGAGCAATCGCTAAGTGTACTGCTCGACACACATTTCCCGGGGAACTCATCAACAGAGCCCGAGGATAACCAGGACCAACAAGACTGCGAGTGGACTGCGAGCGTCCCTAGCTTGTTCACTGAGAGATCTAGAGTAAGCTGGGCTATAAACAGCTTTGAGCCCTTCAAGTCACCTGGACCAGACGGCAGCACTCCAGCAGAAATGCAGAAAATGTTAAAGTACTTTATCCCCTGGCTACAGAAACTATATGTAGGCTGTAATAGGCTTTCATACATCCCAAATCGATGGAGGGATACCAAAGTGGTATTCATACCCAAAGCGGGGATGCTATCGCACACTAAGCCAAAAGACTTCAGACCAATTAGCCTATCCTCTTTCCTATTGAAAAGTCTGGAAAGACTTTTAGATTATTTCATTAGGCCAAACCTGGATACAAAACTCCTGTCGGAGAACCAACATGCTTACAATAAGGGAAAGTCTACAGAATCAGCCCTGCACGAACTTGTGAGCACTATCGAATCGTCCCTACATTTCAAAGAATTCACCATGGAGGCGTTTCTTGACATATATGGGGCTTTTAACAACATAACCCAGATGCGGTAATCGCGGCATTGTCACATCTAAAGGTGAACTCTAGCTTGATTAGACTAATTCAAAGACTACTCAACAGAAGACGCATAACAGCATATCTAGGGTCCACAACTCTAACACGGTTTGTAAACAGAGGGACCCCACAAGGAGGAGTACTGTCTCCACTAATTTGGAACCAAGCTGTGAATGAAATCATGCTAGATCTAGAACGTTGTGGCTGCAAGGTCGTGGCATATGCGGACGACCTGGCAATCGCAGTGAGTGGCAAATTCGAAAACATCCTCTGAGATATTCTACAGGTGGCTCTGAACAAGTTGGCTAGATGGGCCAGAAGCAGCGGTTTGGGTGTTAACCCAAACAAGACAGAATTTGTTCTCTTTACTAGGATGAATAATGTCACTCATGTGGACCCTCCTCCTCGGATAAATGGAACAGATCTAGTCTTTTCTGAAAGTGCAAAATTTTAGGAATAATTTTGGATAGGAAACTGTCATTCAGACTAAACGTACTGGAAAGTGTAAAGAAGGCCAACATCGCCCTATGTATATTCCTGCAGGAAGGCTGTAGGGTCGCGATGGGGCCTCTCGCCTAAAATTGTCCATTGGATATATATAGCAGTGGTTCGTCCAATACTGTTATACGGCATTGGCCACCATGGACGGCAACTGACAAACTAACCATCACAAACCTGCTATCAAGGGTTCAGAGAACTGCCTGCCTGTGCATAAGTGGAGCGTTAAGGACTACAGCGACTGAGTCTCTACAAGCCCTTCTCCATATACAGCCGATTAATGTTGTGGCGAGAGAAGTTGCAACCAAAGCGGCACTAAGATTAAACTGCCTATCAATGTGGAGGTACAAGAACTACGGCCACATGAGGATATCAAAGTGTAGGGCTATGGTAACCGACCGAGTGGACTATATATCAACGGTGCGCACCTTTGAGAGGAACTACATCACTATGATACCAGCCAGGGATGATTGGGATGGCAGAATCCCCGGAAATAGAAGCCATCTCCACCTCTATACGGATGGTTCGAAGCTTGATGAAAAGGTTGACTTCGGAGTACACTGTGAAGAACTTAATTTGGATATAGCTCACAGACTAGCAGATACCTGCAGTGTCTATCAAGCCGAAATAATGACAATATGGGAAGTCGCCAAGTGGCTGAGTCGGAACATAGTAACCAACACTGGCGTTGTCATTTACTCGGACAGCCAGACTGCCATCAATTCGAGGCCACTTCCCTAAGTTCACAAATAGCCCTCGACTGCCGCAGATCTCTTAACGAGATGGCTGAGCAATTGAATATACACCTCATATGGGTGCCTGGGCATAGGGATATCCCGGGGAACTGCAAAGCCGATGAACTTGTTAGGAAAGGGACGACTTTACAAATTCTCGAAGAATTTGCATATATTGGTGCGCCACTATCCACGTGCAAGCTTTGGCTTAGGCAAGAGGCAATCAGGCAGTCCAACGAAAGATGGACACAAATCGGCACCTATAGACAAATCTGGCCAAGGTATGACCTGAGAAGGTCAAAATATCTCCTCGCACTAGAAAGGAAAAGATTGTCTACGTTAGTATCAGTTCCGACGAGACACTGCCTGATCGGCGAAAACGCCAGGAGATTGGTTATTAACTCCAATGACTTCTGCTGAAGCTGTGGAGAGCACTGAGCTTGCTATGCGACTGTCCCGCTCTGAGTAAACGACGACTGGACCTACTGGGGTCGGCCTTTCTAGGCAGCCTAACAGATCTTTCCAGTACCAATATTCGTGCTATCGATACATTTGTATATCAAACAGTTTGGTTTCGATGAAGGGCATTTTAGCCCGTGGTACCACTAGGGACCTAAACTGGTCTATGTTAGCTGAAAAAAAAGTCAGGAGCGTTGTGCGTACCGTTCTCATCGTACTTTTCGCTCTGTTGAGTGCTATCGCAGCACTTTGAAGAAAAGTGGTGAAATCTGACCGGGTGCGGCGCTGACAGCATCAGCTGCCTTAAAAGACCTCCTGATGCAAAATGATTTGGAATTAAACATTTTTACTCCTAGTTGTAATGGTAAAAATGTGTTTCTTGTTCCGTAGAAACAGTGTATTGAGATGAAATGAGATCTAAGCTTCCATCGATAAACAATTACAAACTAATGAAAAGCAGTTCGTAAATGACGCCATTGTCAGAGAAACATTTTATTGACAACTCTTGAAATCGCCTGAACTGAAAATTCACCTTTGCCTAACAATCTATTATTGTCCATACATTTTCAGCACTCTAACAAGTTTTTTTAACGTTGTCCGATCTGGCAACACAGAGCCGAAAATACAATGATTTTTTTAACCATGTGTCTGGTTAAATTTTTCATGGTAAATGTTTGATTACGAAGACAAAAATAACCTTATATAAGTTCAAATGTACATGAAAAATGGTTAAGTTAACATTATATATGGTTGGTTTTTTTGAAAGAGAGGCAGAAAAATGTGCAAGATAAACAACAATTCGGCTCTGTTGTGGTCGACGTTTTTCAACTGCTTTGTGTTAGACGAAGTTGAGTATTAAGTTAAACGAAGTTGAAACGAATGCGACTGTCGTCATAAGAGAATTTATCTCGCTCATTGAAAACACCACCAAATGCCAGCTTCGGTGCTTGATCGAGTGCGGGAGTTCAGTTGGTGTTGAATAGTCGATGGGACTAGTGCTGTTGGTTTCAGTAACTACCATCAGAACTTGTCGTTCTGATGGTAGTTACTGAAACCCAAATCAGCTGTTTGTCGTCTGGCAGGCGAACGAAAGCAAATTTTTAAGTTACAGAAACAGGCTGTAATTATAGTAAAGGCGAATGTAATATTAATATTATTTTTTGTGATTATGCCATTACAATTGTGAAATTCAGTGGTTAAGAGTGGAAAAAAATATGTACACGCTGTCGCATTAACTGAGCATGAAAAAACAACAATGTATGTACGCAAGTATATGCAGCAGCAAGCAAACTTACGGAGAGAAGTGATGTGTACGTGTGGGCATGTGTTCGTCTTGTCTTTTCGTTTGAACACTTGTGGCTGCTACGCCGTACATACATACGTTAGTTTTTTTTGTTGTGCGATGTTGATACTGTTAAATGTACATACATACATATGTTGTTAGAAGTGCTTTCGTAATACCTACATACATACATATAAACGATGTTTTTGTTTTTTTCTTTTCAGTTGTTTCTTTTTCTGTGGCTTGCGGCTGCTTGTGCTGGGAGTCCGGCCTTGAATCTGTTGGTAAGTTGTGCCAATACTAGAAACTGTTGATAAGCTGTATCAATACTAGTTGTAGTGTGCGAAGTAATTAAACGAAAAGTGGTATGCATGCATACATTTGTTTTTTTATACCCTCACTTTAGTAATACGAGGGTATATATCATTTGCAACGGGCCAAAAGTGTAACACATTGAAGGAGTGATCTAAGACCATAAGTATGTTCAGCGCATATTAGTTTTGGGTCATTTTAAGTCGAATGAGATATGTCCGTCCGTCTGTCTGCTGGCTAGTGCGCACGATAACTCTCGAAAAGAGTAACCGATTTACTTAAAATTTGGTATACGGTAATATTTTTTTCTATCTCCGGTTAAGTTCAAAGATGGGCCATATTGGTCCATTCCTTCTGGTACCTCCCACACAAAGGGTTAACATTTAGTGAAATATTGATTCTTTAATAACAACTATACCTTGGTCGGTTTACCCGACTGAAACTTTCTTACCTGTTTTTAATATACAATTCAGTGCACTTCCTTGAAGTATCATCCATTGACTTACCCAATCCTTGATTTTTATATCTATTCCGATTATGATTTTGGTGGGACATCGGCTTTCTATCAGATTGCCTTTGTTATTAATCTCCTCTCTCCTATAAGTTTGCCGTAAGATTGGACTAAGCTCAGTACCCCAAACTAAGTGCCTAACCGTCCTGGGCCCTTAATAATCGAAAGATTCAGGGAGTTTACGTGGACGGCACCTTTTGAGAGGGGACTGATCACATGTTGGTCAAGCACAGAAACGTAGGCACTTAACTTATAGTCACAGAGCAGATTTTTCCATCAGATCAGCCCATCGGTAAATGCTTATGCTCTTTGAACTACAGAATTTAGGTAAAAAGTCAAAAGATCTTCTTAGAATTGCACCCTTTTTTACATTTATACTTATATTTTCTAACCTTTTTGTTTTTTTTCTTTTCAGGTGTTTCTTATACATATATATATGAACATATATTTTGTAAATATAATAAAAAATAAAAATGCGAAAGTTAAATGTTTCTTGTTTTATTTGATATAAATATTAAAAATTATTGAAACATCTATGTTTCTGGTTACATGAAGTAACCACTAAATAGTGAAATTAACAATAAAAAAGTTTCAATAACAATCTTCATAGTTAATAATATTAACAATTTCATTGTTAAATTGAACATGCATTGTTTCAATAAATTAACTATGAAATGTTAATATTAACAATTTTCATGGTCAAAAAATTCAAAAATGCATTGTTAAAGTAACAATTATTATTATAATATTAACAATTTTCATGGTTAAAAAATTCAACCATGGAATAGTTAAATTAAATATTATTATTGTTAAGTACCAGTCAACAAGAAAATGTTCAAATTAACCTTATATAACGTAGACTCCAAATCATGTTTATTTATGGTTAAGTTAACCTTATATAAGGTTAATTTTTGGCTCAGTGAATCGTGTCTTATACCCCAACAGCTTATTGAGAGAATTCCAAAGCTTTCACCATCATGGCGGACGAATTAACTGATATATCAAGGGTTGAGCAAGTTTCAATGTGTATCTGGTACCTTAATAAAAACGATGGGTGATATAAAATTTGCGAAGATTTGTTTAGTTTTGTCCCAACTAAACATTTCGATGGAAAAAGGTTTGGCTAAAGTTATTCCAAATTTCCTCGAAAAGTCTGGTCCCAACAAAACATTTAGATAGAAAAGGTTTGGCTAAAGTTATTCCAAATTTCCTCGCACCTATAGACAAATCTGGCCAAGGTATGACCTGAGAAGGTCCAAATATCTCCTCGCACTAGAAAGGAAAAGATTGTCTACGTTAGTATCAGTTCCGACGAGACACTGCCTGATCGGCGAAAACGCCAGGAGATTGGTTATTAACTCCAATGACTTCTGCTGAAGCTGTGGAGAGCACTGAGCTTGCTATGCGACTGTCCCGCTCTGAGTAAACGACGACTGGACCTACTGGGGTCGGCCTTTCTAGGCAGCCTAACAGATCTTTCCAGTACCAATATTCGTGCTATCGATACATTTGTATATCAAACAGTTTGGTTTCGATGAAGGGCATTTTAGCCCGTGGTACCACTAGGGACCTAAACTGGTCTATGTTAGCTGAAAAAAAAGTCAGGAGCGTTGTGCGTACCGTTCTCATCGTACTTTTCGCTCTGTTGAGTGCTATCGCAGCACTTTGAAGAAAAGTGGTGAAATCTGACCGGGTGCGGCGCTGACAGCATCAGCTGCCTTAAAAGACCTCCTGATGCAAAATGATTTGGAATTAAACATTTTTACTCCTAGTTGTAATGGTAAAAATGTGTTTCTTGTTCCGTAGAAACAGTGTATTGAGATGAAATGAGATCTAAGCTTCCATCGATAAACAATTACAAACTAATGAAAAGCAGTTCGTAAATGGCGCCATTGTCAGAGAAACATTTTATTGACAACTCTTGAAATCGCCTGAACTGAAAATTCACCTTTGCCTAACAATCTATTATTGTCCATACATTTTCAGCACTCTAACAAGTTTTTTTAACGTTGTCCGATCTGGCAACACAGAGCCGAAAATACAATGATTTTTTTAACCATGTGTCTGGTTAAATTGTTCATGGTAAATGTTTGATTACGAAGACAAAAATAACCTTATATAAGTTCAAATGTACATGAAAAATGGTTAAGTTAACATTATATATGGTTGGTTTTTTTGAAAGAGAGGCAGAAAAATGTGCAAGATAAACAACAATTCGGCTCTGTTGTGGTCGACGTTTTTCAACTGCTTTGTGTTAGACGAAGTTGAGTATTAAGTTAAACGAAGTTGAAACGAATGCGACTGTCGTCATAAGAGAATTTATCTCGCTCATTGAAAACACCACCAAATGCCAGCTTCGGTGCTTGATCGAGTGCGGGAGTTCAGTTGGTGTTGAATAGTCGATGGGACTAGTGCTGTTGGTTTCAGTAACTACCATCAGAACTTGTCGTTCTGAACTTGTCGTTCTGATGGTAGTTACTGAAACCCAAATTAGCTGTTTGTCGTCTGGCAGGCGAACGAAAGCAAATTTTTAAGTTACAGAAACAGGCTGTAATTATAGTAAAGGCGAATGTAATATTAATATTATTTTTTGTGATTATGCCATTACAATTGTGAAATTCAGTGGTTAAGAGTGGAAAAAAATATGTACACGCTGTCGCATTAACTGAGCATGAAAAAACAACAATGTATGTACGCAAGTATATGCAGCAGCAAGCAAACTTACGGAGAGAAGTGATGTGTACGTGTGGGCATGTGTTCGTCTTGTCTTTTCGTTTGAACACTTGTGGCTGCTACGCCGTACATACATACGTTAGTTTTTCTTGTTGTGCGATGTTGATACTGTTAAATGTACATACATACATATGTTGTTAGAAGTGCTTTCGTAATACCTACATACACACATATAAACGATGTTTTTGTTTTTTTCTTTTCAGTTGTTTCTTTTTCTGTGGCTTGCGGCTGCTTGTGCTGGGAGTCCGGCCTTGAATCTGTTGGTAAGTTGTGCCAATACTAGAAACTGTTGATAAGCTGTATCAATACTAGTTGTAGTGTGCGAAGTAATTAAACGAAAAGTGGTATGCATGCATACATTTGTTTTTTTATACCCTCACTTTAGTAATACGAGGGTATATATCATTTGCAACGGGCCAAAAGTGTAACACATTGAAGGAGTGATCTAAGACCATAAGTATGTTCAGCGCATATTAGTTTTGGGTCATTTTAAGTCGAATGAGATATGTCCGTCCGTCTGTCTGCTGGCTAGTGCGCACGATAACTCTCGAAAAGAGTAACCGATTTACTTAAAATTTGGTATACGGTAATATTTTTTTCTATCTCCGGTTAAGTTCAAAGATGGGCCATATTGGTCCATTCCTTCTGGTACCTCCCACACAAAGGGTTAACATTTAGTGAAATATTGATTCTTTAATAACAACTATACCTTGGTCGGTTTACCCGACTGAAACTTTCTTACCTGTTTTTAATATACAATTCAGTGCACTTCCTTGAAGTATCATCCATTGACTTACCCAATCCTTGATTTTTATATCTATTCCGATTATGATTTTGGTGGGACATCGGCTTTCTATCAGATTGCCTTTGTTATTAATCTCCTCTCTCCTATAAGTTTGCCGTAAGATTGGACTAAGCTCAGTACCCCAAACTAAGTGCCTAACCGTCCTGGGCCCTTAATAATCGAAAGATTCAGGGAGTTTACGTGGACGGCACCTTTTGAGAGGGGACTGATCACATGTTGGTCAAGCACAGAAACGTAGGCACTTAACTTATAGTCACAGAGCAGATTTTTCCATCAGATCAGCCCATCGGTAAATGCTTATGCTCTTTGAACTACAGAATTTAGGTAAAAAGTCAAAAGATCTTCTTAGAATTGCACCCTTTTTTACATTTATACTTATATTTTCTAACCTTTTTGTTTTTTTTCTTTTCAGGTGTTTCTTATACATATATATATGAACATATATTTTGTAAATATAATAAAAAATAAAAATGCGAAAGTTAAATGTTTCTTGTTTTATTTGATATAAATATTAAAAATTATTGAAACATCTATGTTTCTGGTTACATGAAGTAACCACTAAATAGTGAAATTAACAATAAAAAAGTTTCAATAACAATCTTCATAGTTAATAATATTAACAATTTCATTGTTAAATTGAACATGCATTGTTTCAATAAATTAACTATGAAATGTTAATATTAACAATTTTCATGGTCAACAAATTCAAAAATGCATTGTTAAAGTAACAATTATTATTATAATATTAACAATTTTCATGGTTAAAAAATTCAACCATGGAATAGTTAAATTAAATATTATTATTGTTAAGTACCAGTCAACAAGAAAATGTTCAAATTAACCTTATATAACGTAGACTCCAAATCATGTTTATTTATGGTTAAGTTAACCTTATATAAGGTTAATTTTTGGCTCAGTGAATCGTGTCTTATACCCCAACAGCTTATTGAGAGAATTCCAAAGCTTTCACCATCATGGCGGACGAATTAACTGATATATCAAGGGTTGAGCAAGTTTCAATGTGTATCTGGTACCTTAATAAAAACGATGGGTGATATAAAATTTGCGAAGATTTGTTTAGTTTTGTCCCAACTAAACATTTCGATGGAAAAAGGTTTGGCTAAAGTTATTCCAAATTTCCTCGAAAAGTCTGGTCCCAACAAAACATTTAGATAGAAAAGGTTTGGCTAAAGTTATTCCAAATTTCCTCGAAAGGTTTGGTATTGCATATATGGTATCCTGCATAAAAATATTTACAAAACAATAGTAAATATACGAAATGTTTACGTTTTCTTTCAATCGTCTTAACTGTCCACTTTACCTAACAATCTGCCAATGTCCGTACATTGGCAGCACTTTAACAGGGTTGACAACGTTGTCTGATCTGACAATCGTCTTTACATAGCTGAAGTTACGCACGCATAGTATCAATATCCTAAAAGGCAAATAGCTCTCCAAGAAGCAATTTCTAATATCAGGCATTTCCGTGATGACAAAAAGCAAAAATTAAAGTGGTATTGCGAACTCGATGGGTAGAACAACATGAGCCTGTTGAAATATATCTTTACCTACAAGTAGCCGTTATCGAAGCTATGGAATAAATGAAGTCCACCTGGTCTGATCAGTTACAGTTATTGAATTACACCTGCATTTCAGTTATTAAATTAATCGTTGGATTTTCCAGTTTCGGTCCATGTACATAGTTCATTTAGTTCACTGCTTGGCATTATCATTAAGTGGCGTTTCTAAAATTGAAAATCAAGATTTCGCTGAAGCCGTGAAAAAGGAATTGATGGACATTCGCGAAAATTGTACTCTCCATTTTAGTGCGATTTTTTCGTCTGTTAAAATATTTGTGAAGAACAAAACATTCCAAACAACAAACCTAGGATTACGGCCCGACAATGTCATCGTTGCAATGTTGATGCAACAAATATTAAAGAATATTATAAGATTTCGACCTATGTATATTCCATACTTACATCTATTCATCTCTCATCTCGATGATCGCTTTCTAAAACACCGTGGAATTATATCAAATTTCAAATGTCTTTTCCATCTAAATGACAATACTAAATGAAGAAAGTTGTAAACAATTATTTGAAAAATATTCATAAGTTTTGCCTGACAGTTCTTTTGAAGTGTGGATTGCGACTGAAAAATTACTTGCGGTCAACCATGACTGAAAATCGCTTGAATGGATTGGCTTCCCTGAATATTCATCGATACATTCTAGAAGAACTTATCGCTATATTAGGCGAATTTTTTATTTCGCATCGCGTCAATTTATTAAAACGTTAATACAATTAATATATTGTTTAAATAAATACAATTAAATTAAAGATGTGTCCACCATTTTTGTTCAGAATATCATAATATACAATTTAAATTCAACATTAATTTTAGGAAGTAAATTTTTTTCTCAGTTCTTGTTTTGTCTTTGAATAATTCTTGAAAATATTAGCTATACATTAATGTAAATGTCGATCATCGATTTATTATAAAACAAATTGGGTACAATATGTGAAAACCCCCCCAATACAAAGTCCTACGCAAGGAGGGGCAGACCTGGTCATAATCCAAGAACCATGGTTGAATAGAGATATGGTTTGGGGGCTTAGAACGCCAAGTTTTTAGCTGCTTCAAGGTACAGGTAATGGAAGACGTATAACATGTATACTTGCCAAAAACGACCTTAAAATATATATCCTTCCTTCTTTTAGTAGTGAAGACATAGTATCAGTACAAAAAAGCGGTGAGAATGGCTCAAAATAAATCCTGGCTATATTTCTGTAGTGGCCTAGAAAGCTCATCCGAAGCCTCACGGTTACGGACAATTTTATCTTCAACAACTTTTACTATTGGGTACATCAAGAAAGATGATAGTTCTTGCACTGCGTCCCATGAAGAATCGCTGGGAGCGATCCTGGATACACATTTCCCGGGCAACTCTGAGGATGCATTGTATACTTCAGTTTGGAATTCCCTAGAAGTGCAGCCATCAGAGATTGTCAGCGAGATTGTAACCGAATATAGAATTCTTTGGGCTATCAAAAGCTTTAAACCTTTTAAGTCGCCAAAGTCTCACCGGCGGAGCTACAGTGCTCCCTGGCTCAATCAAGCATACGTACCAATAAAATGGAGAAATACCAAGGTTGTTTTCATCCCAGAAGCGGGAAAGCCGCCCCTCACTGGAGCTAAGTTTTCCGGCCAATTATTTATCCTTTAAACTCTGGAGAGATTATTAGATAGTTTAGGTTTAGGTAAGGGTGGCAGCCTTTTTTTTTTTTGCCAGCTCACATAGCCCCTTATGGAAACCAACCTGTTTCATATAAAAATTTATCGATAGTACGAATATCGGTACCTGAAATATCTTGTAGACTGCCTAGAAAGGCCGACCCCAGTACATCCAGTCGTCGTCTACTCAAAGCGGGACAGTCGCATAGCAAGTGCTCAATGCGCTCCACTTCTTCCTCATCTCGACATTGGAGTCAATACCCAATATTTTTGGCGTGTTGGCCGATCAGGCAGTGTCCCGTCAGAGCTGATATAAGTGGACAATCTTTTCCTCACTAGTTCGAGAAGATATTTTGACCTTCTTAGGTCATATCTTGGCCAGATTTGTCTAGCTACCGTACAGGTGCCGATTTCTGTCCATTTTTCGTTGGAATACCTGATTGCCTTTTGCCTACGCCAGAGCTTACATGCTGTCCACAGGCGCAGTAGATACAGGAGCCATACGCAGTGGGAGGAAGGGTGTGGGGTGTCACCAAACCTTAAATTGCTTGTGGCCAATTGTGAAGGCACTCCAAGAACCTGCATTTTGGCCAGGAAAGATATAATTATCTTTCTCCTGACTAACTTGAGTGGTAAAGTCTAAACAGCTGCTAGTCTGGAGATTGATAATCGCACATACTGGGTGGTCTTTAGTTACTTTCCTTATGAAGCTGCAATACCGACTGTTCTCTTCCGGGAACTAGTAGAAGACGCAACGTCTGACGAGCTCGAGCTGATTATTGGCGCAGACACGAACGCTCATCATACTATCTGGTGTAGTACGGATATAAACAATAGGGGTGATTCGCTTCTTGACTTTATTATTACTACCAACCTAACTATTTGTAACATTGGCAATAAACCGACCTTTACAATTAAAGACAGACAAGAGGTCCAGATGTAACCTTTGCTACTGACCGGCTGTCAGACAAAATTATTGGTGATCATTCTCAGATCACCATTATATTGAGTTCAAATTCGCTGAAAAAGCGCCTGAACCTGCCGTCCACCGAAATGTGAGAAAGACAACGTGGCACCTGTATGAAAAGAATTTCAAGAAAGTCCTCAACTACAAACTTCTGTACGAACCGAATGACAAAGCCGGTCTGGATAATCTAGAGCATATCACCACATCATTCAATAGTTCCCTTGAAGAAGCCTGTCCAAAAACAAGGTACAAGGGTAAAACTAAACCCCAATGGTGGACTTCTGAGCTAACGGCTATGAAAAAGGCTAAATCTACGAGGGTCGCTAATGTTTGGGATGCCTATAAAGAGCAACTAAGAATCTATAAGAAGGAGCTTAGAAAGGCGCAAAGACGTTCTTGGTATACCTTCTGTGGCGAAGTGGAAAAGGTCTCCGACGCCGCAAGGCTGAGGAAAATACTATCAGCTTCACCCTGTACAGTGGGTTACTTGCAGGATGAGGCAAATAATTGGACCAAAAACAGCGAGCAGTCGCTCAACGTACTGCTCGACACGCTCTCTAACAGAACCAGAGGATCAGCAGGACCAACTAGAGTGCGAGTGGACTGCGAGCGTCGCTAGCTTGTTGACTGAGAGATCCACAATAAGCCATGGACCAGACGGCATCACTCCAGCAGAAATGCAGAAAATGTTGAAGTACATTATCCCCTGGCTTGAGAAAATTTATGTAGCCTGTATCAGGCTTTCATACATCCCGAATCGATGGAGGGATACCAAAGTGGTATTCATACCTAAAGCGGGGAAGATATCACACACTAGGCCAAAAGACTTCAGACCAATTAGCCTATCCTCCTTCCTATTGAAAGGTCTGGGAAGACTTTTAGATTATTTCATTAGGGAAAACCTGGATACAAAACTCCTGTCGGTGAACCAACATGTTTACAATAAGGGGAAGTATACAGAGTCAGCCCTGCACGAACTTGTGAGCACTATCGAATCGTCCCTGCATTTCAAGGAATTCACCATGGTGGCATTTCTTGACATAGAAGGGGCTTTTAACAACATTCACTCAGATGCAGTAATTGCGGCACTGTCACATCTAAAAGTTAACTCTAGTTTGATTAGAATAATTCAAAGTCTGCTCAACAGAAGAAGCATAACATCATGACTTGGGTCCACAACTCTAACAAGGTATGTAAACAGAGGGACCCCACAAGGCGGAGTATTGTCTCCAGTGAGTGGCAAATTCGAAAACATCCTCCGAGATATTCTACAGGTGGCTCTGAACAAGTTGGCTAGATGGGCCAGAACCAGCGGTTTGGGTGTTAACCCAAACAAGACAGAATTGGTTCTCTTTACTAGGATGAATAATGTCCCTCATGTGGACCCTCCTCCTCGGATAAATGGAACAGAACTAGTCTTTTCTGAAAGTGCAAAAGTTTTAGGAATAATTTTGGATAGGAATCTGTCATTCAGACTAAACGTACTGAAACGTGTAAAGAAGGCCAACATCGCCTTATATTCCTGCAGGAAGGCTGTAGGGTCGCGGTGGAGCCTCTCTCCTAAAATTGTCCATTGGATATATACAGCAGTGGTTCGTCCAATACTGTTATACGGCATTGTGGTATGGTGGACGGCAACTGACAAACTAACCATCACAAACCTGCTATCAAGGGTTCAGAGAAATACCTGCTTGTGCATAAGCGAAGCGTTAAGGACTGCAGCGACTGAGTCTCTACACGCCCTTCTTCATATACTGCCGATTCATGTTATGGCGAGAGAAGTTACAACCAAAGCGGCACTAAGATTAAATTGCCTTTCAATGTGGAGGTACAAGAACTATGGTCACATGAGGATATCAAAGTGTAGTGCTATGGTAACCGACCGAGTGGACTATATATAAACGGTGCGCTCCTGTGAGAGGAACTACATCACAATGATACCAGCAAGGGATGAATGGGATGGCAGAATACCCGGAAATAGAAACCATATCCACTTCTATACCGATGCTTCGAAGCTTGATGAAAAGGTTGACTTCGGTGTACACTGTGAAGAACATAATTTGGATATAGCTCACAGACTACCAGATAACTGCAGTGTCTATCAAGCGGAAATAATGGCAATATGGGAAGTTGCCAAGTGGCTGAGTCGGAACATAGTAACTAACACTGGCGTTGCCATTTACTCGGACAGCCAGGCTGCCATCAATTCTCTGGAGGCCACATCCCTAAATTCACAAATTGCCCTCGACTGCCGCAAATCTCTTAACGAGATGACTGAGCAGTTTAATATACACCTCATATGCGTGCCTGGGCATAGGGATATCCCGGCGAACTGCAAAGCCGATGAACTTGCTAGGAAAGGGATGACTTTACAAATTCTCGAAGAATTTGCATATATTGGTGCGCCATTATCCACGTGCAAGCTTTGGCTTAGGCAAGAGGCAATCAGGCAGTCCAACATAAGATGGACACAAATCGGCACCTATAGGGTAGCTAGACAAATCTGGCCAAGGTATGACCTGAGAAGGTCAAAATATCTCCTCGCACTAGAAAGTAAAAGTTTGTTTAAGTTAGTATTAGTTCTGACGGGACACTGCCTGATCGGCGAACACGCCAGAAAATTGGGTATTAACTCCAATGACTTCTGCAGAAGCTGTGGAGATGAGAAAGAAGTGGAGAGCATTGAGCACTTGCTATGCGACTGTCCCGCTTTGAGTAAACGACGAGTGGACCTACTGGGGTCGGCCTGTCTAGGCAGCCTAGCAGATCTTTCCAGTACCAATATTCGTGCTATCGATACATTTGTATATCAAAGGGTTTCGATGAGGGCATTTTAGCCCGTGGTACCACAAGGGACCTAAACTGGTCTATGTAAGCTGAAGAAATAAAAAAAAGAAAGCGGCTGCTGTTAACAAAGCGAAATCTACTGGGGTCGCTAACGATTGAGATGCCCATAAAGAGACACTCAAGATCTCAAAAAAGGAGCTTAGGATGGCTCACAGACGCTCTTAGTATACCTTCTGTGGCGAAGTGGAAAGGGCCTCCGACCCTCACCTACTTCACCCTGTACTGTGGGATATTTACATGATGAGGCAAATAACTGGACCAAAAACAGCGAGCATCGCTCAATGCACTGCTCGACACATATTTCCCGGGGAACTCGCTAACAGAACCCGTGGATCAGCAGGACCAATAAGAGTGTGAGTGGGGCGAGCGTCGCTAGCTTGTTGACTGAGATATCCAGAATAAGCTGGGCCTTTAATAGCTTTGAGCCTTTCTAGTTACCTGGACCAGACGGCATCACTCCAGCAGAAAATGTTGAAGTATATTATCCCCTAACTAGCAAAATTAATGTAGGCTGTATCAGGCTTTCATACATCCCGAATTGATGGAGGGATTCCGAAGTGGTTTTCATACCCAAAACGGGACCAATTAGCATTTCCTCCTTCCTATTGATCGGTCTGGAAAGGCTTTTAGATTATTTCATTTGGGAAAATCTAGATACAAAACTCCTTTCGGGGAACCAAAATGCCTACAATAAGGGGATGTCTACAGAATCAGACCTGCATGAACTTGTGAGCACTATCGAGTCGTACCTGCATATCAAGAAATTCACCATGGTGGCATTTCTTGACATAGAAAGGACATTTCTTGACAGATGCGGTAATTGCGGTACTGTCACATCTAAATGCTAACTCTAGTTTGATCAGACTAATTCAAAGCCTGCTCAACAGAAGACGCATAACAACATGTCTTTGATTCACAACTCTAACAAGGTTTGTAAACAGAGGGACCCCACAAGGAGGAGTACTGTCTCCATTAATTTGGAACCTAGCGGTGAATGAAATCCTGCTGGATCTAGAGCGTTGCGGCTACAAGATCGTGGCATATGCGGACGATGAATGTGTCGTGATTTCATGTAAACGTTGGCTCAAATAGAAGGAGTTGTCGTAGGCGAATGAAAAGTAATACAAGTCATTTTTGTGAGTAAGAAAGAAAATATATACAGTTCTGTGAAAATTGGTTCAAGGACACGCGTACCTCCCATAAAGAAGGTAAGACGCCACCATCTTATTCTAACATAGCTAAACAACATTTCCCAGACGATCTATGCTATGCCATTATTGATAGCAGTAGTGCATCTGGCAGAATCCCCGAAATCTAAAAGAGTAACTTCGAAGAATTGGTCTATACGAGAATAGCGGAGTACGTCCTCGAGTCTAAGTATGAACCACCAATCGAAGTAATGAGTTGCAAATTTGAGAGGTGTTTTGATGCTAAGGTTGGCATCACAAAGCTTCGCAGTTGTCCTCGTAAAACTTGTGGATAGCTCCTCTACCAGAGGTAACAATCTTGCCGTGATGTAGAGGCTTAAACTCTGGCTCTTCTTGAATCATCGTAAATCTACGAACTTGTTTCCCAACTCGAACTTTGACGTAACTTTGAAGAGTTCGAGCGACCAACGGTTACCTCGTTGCTGATCAGTCGTAGTGAACAGACGTGTTTATCACAGAGCGGATAGTTAAAACCTATTACGCAATCTCAAAACAAAAAATCTGTACAAAGTCTGGAAGGCCTACATCGTAGTACCTATTACGGGCTAATACCGACAAAAAAATAAAATTAAAAATAAATTCCTTGACGGGGATGCCTTCCTGTTCCGATGGAGCGGGGTTTCCCAATCGTCCTACTGTCCGTCCGTTAGTCTTGGCCAAAGCCGACCACACTAAAAATGGTGAAAATTCCCCCCCAGTACTCACAACAAGAGGTACGTTGAGGGGAATACGTCATGTCCGACCGTCAAAACGGAAGCACAATGAGCACCGGATAGCGAAGTTGGAGGCTGTTGAGGTTTCGGCTCTTACCGACAAACAAAAAGAGTCATATACCTGGGCTAAAGGCGTCATAGATGCTTCTAAGGCCACTGAGCCGGCTGAAAGAGCCACAAATTCAGCTGTGTTAACGGCTAATAAAGTCAAAAGAATCAGATCACCTGATGAACCCCTGCCTTCGAAAAAGGCAAGAGGCCCTAATGTCACCATCAACAGGACACTCACCAAGCCCTTCAATGAAGTGGCGACGGAGAGTCGAGTGATGGCCGTTATTGGCAGAAGTAGCGAGCATGGATCCATCCTCAAGGACAAATGGAGCCATGTGCAATCAGCCTTTATGGCTCATTACCCCGATGTCCGTAGAGAAATGCCGGACAAACCACCAATCTGCAACGATGCAGTATGGCATCAGGAGAGAGTAAAGCTCTTAATTTCGGTGATGCCAGATCAGTAGACCTGTATAAGGCTGCTCTGAGTCGAACGGGTGAGGTGTGGCCGGGTGCCCAGTTGGATGTTGTCGAAAAAACAACATCCCTAGTCACCCTAGAGCCATCACCTGGGTTACAGAAGAGCCCTACAACCCGGCTGACATATTAGAAATAATAAAAGATTCCAATCCCGGTCTGCCCGCCCATAATTGGAGAATCAGCAAGGTGAGCGAGGCGGATGGTAAAAAGCGGCAGGTCAATTTGATCCTTAACGCTGAATTCACCTCCCACATACAACGTGCAAGTGCAGCCCTACAATATGGCGGAGGGTGAGTCGTCCACCGTGGTTCATACAGGGCTTTCTGGAAGTGCGGAAGTACCCACGCACATTATTTCTGGTGACTCCAACTCTAACAGAAGATCTGTAACGTCCTACTCTGGGGACGAAAGCTCTACTTCTGACACAGAGGGGCTGACGGGAGTCTCCGGACTCTTTGACGCATCTGGCGGGGACACGCTTCTCGATAATACGGACGAAGAGTTCGATAACACCCATGCCGGGGTGATGTTAATCCGTCAATTACCAATGATGGTAAGAATTCTACAGATTAACCTCCCTCACGCTAAAGCAGCCTCATCATCTCTATTGCTGCGCCTGTCCACAGTTGCAGTAGACATCGTCCTGATACAGAAGCCCTACGCAGAAGGAAGAAGGGTGTGCGGAATCAGGACACCCAACTTTAAACTGCTTGTGGCCAACTGTGAAGGCAATCCAAGGACCTGAATTTTGGCCAGGAAAGATCTAAGAATCTTTCTCCTGGCTAAATTAAGGGGCAAAGACCAAACATCTGCTAGTCTGGAGATCGGTAATCGCATATATTGTGTGGTCTCCAGTTACTTGCCTTATGAAGCTGTAGTACCGACTGCTCTATTCAGGGAAGTAGTAGAAGAAGCAACGTCTGACGAGGTCGAGCTGATTATTGGCGCAGACACGAAATCTCATCATACTATCTGGGGTAGTACGAATAATAACAATAGGCGTGATTCGCTTCTTGACTTTATTCTAACTACCAACCTAATTTGTAACATTGGTAATAAACCGACCTTTACAATTAAAGACAGACAAGAACTACTCGACGTAACGTACGTAATGTACTGATAATCAGGTCGAGCATATCGCCACATCATTCAATAGTTCCCTTGAGGAAGCCTGTCCAAAAAAGGTACAAGGGTAAAACTGAACCCCAATGGTGGACTTCTGAGCTGACGGCAATGAAAAAGACCTGCAACAAGCTATTCAACAAGGCTAAATCTACTGGGGTCGCTAATGTTTGGAATGCCTATAAAGAGCAACTCAAGATATATAGGAAGGAGCATCGAAAGGCGCAAAGACGCTCTTGGTATACCTTCTGCGGCAAAGTGGAAAAGGTCTCCGGCGCCGCAAGGCTGAGGAAAAACTATTAGCGTCACCCTGTACAGTCGGTTACTTGCAGGATGAGGCAAATAACTGGAAAAAAAAACAGCGAGCAGTCGCTGAATGTACTGCACACATTTCCCGGGGAACTCACCAACAGAACCCGAAGATCAGCAAGACCAACAAGAATGCGAGTGGACTTCGAGCGTTGCTAGCTTGTTGACTGAGAGATCTAGAATAAGCGTGGCTATTAACACCTTTGAGCCCTTCAAGTCACTTGGACCAGACGGCATCACTCAAAGTGGTATTCATACCTAAAGCGGGGAAGATATCACATACTAGGCCAAAAGACTTCAGACCAATTAGCCTATCCTCCTTCCTATTGAAAGGTCTGGAAAGACTTTTAGATTATTTCATTAGGGAAAACCTGCTCCTGTCGGTGAAGCAACATGCTTACAATAAGGGGAAGTCTACAGAATCAGCCCTGTACGAACTTGTGAGCGCTATTGAATCGTCCCTGCATTTCAAGGAATTCACCATGGTGGCATTTCTTGCCATAGAAGTGGCTTTTAACAACATTTACTCAGATTCAGTGATTAGATGATTATACTAATTCAAAATAACAACATGTCTTGGGTCCACAACTCTAGGTTTAGGTTTAGGTTAGGGTGGCAGCCGTTTTCTTTTTTTTTTCTTCAGCTCACATAGACCAGTTTATGTCCCTAGTGGTACCACGGGCTAAAATGCCCTTCATCGAAACCAACCTGTTTGATATACAAATGTATCGATAGCACGAATATTGGTACTGGAAAGATCTCTTAGGATGCCTAGAAAGGCCGACCCCAGTAGATCCAGTCGTCGTTTGCTCAAAGCGGGACGGTCGCATAGCAAGTGATCAATGCTCTCCACTTCTTCCTCATCTCCACAGCTTCTGCAGAAGTCATTGGAGTTTATATCCAATCTTCTGGCATGTTCGCCGATCAGGCAGTGTCCCGTCAGAACTGATACTAACGTAGACAATCTTTTCCTTTCGAGTGCGAGGAGATATGTTGACCTTCTCAGGTCATACCTTAGCCAGATTTGTCTAGCTACCCTACAGGTGCCGATTTGTGTCAATCTTTCGTTGGACTGCCTGATTGCCTCTTGCCTAAGCCAAAGCTTGCACGTGGATAGTGGCGCACCAATATATGCAAATTCTTCGAGAATTTGTAAAGTCGTCCATTTCCTAGCAAGTTATCTCTTAACGAGATGGTTCAGCAGGGTAGCTAGAAAAATCTTGCCAAGGTATGACCTGATCAGTTCTGACGTGACACTGCTCGATGGGCGAACACGCCAAAAGAAGCTGTGGAGCTGAGGAAGAAGTGGAGAGCATTGAGGATGAGGGGCATTTCAGACCGTGGTAACACTAGGGACCTTAAATGGTCTGCAGTCGAATTCGCTTAATTGAAAACTAGAAAATTCAATGCATTTGTTTCATTTATCCGAGGTTTTAAATAATACGAAGTCCAGATAAATGAAATATCCCTCTTTTAGCCGAAGTTCGAATAATTGCAATTTTTTGCAACTAAATGAAGTTCGTATAAATGTAAACTTTCGAATTGAAATTTATTTTATTAACGTAAGTGCCACATAAAGGATTTTAATTTAAAAAAATATTATTGTAGAATGTAAATCATTTATTTAAATTATTTTCTAATTAAAATAGTCTTTTGTGTTCATTTGATTTCAATTTTTGCATATGTGTTTCTGTTATTTGTTGCCTATCCAGTATATTGTTAAATTCTTAAGAAATGTTAAAAAAATAATAATTTAAAATATTAATCGATTTTAGAGCTTCCTTTGTTGTATGTTTGGGAGGCCCAATTGTAATTTCACCAGAGCGATTTCGGCTTCCTTACGCGAACTTGATATCTTCGTCAGTTAATTATCCAAAGAAATCACTGTTTACGTCAATGAGATGGTCGATTTTATAGCCTAACTATTCCTAGACGGGAAAGAAAGCCATCTTATCAAAAACAATTGCAAATATTTTCTGCAGAAAATTCAAAACCTATTTTTTTGCCATAATGCTCTTGCGATAGTGTTATTTAAATGATCGAACATTCCCCAAGGCAATGGCTGAATCAATAATGTTTTTTGGCTGGCAAAACGATGATATTTAAATTCCACAAAATAGTATTGCCTGCTACTAGCCCATCTTTCCATTCTTTGTTATAAATGCACCATTGATCAGAAAATTTTGCCTTTCCCAGCAAATAGAACTCAGTGAATGTGGCCTGTTTTGATTGAATTTGCAACTTCTTTTTTGTAATCTTTTCTCATTCGCTTATTGGAACTATTTTTATTTTGTTACTCAACCCTAGTAATGGTGCCCTTACCCTTAATAATTTGAACACGTGTGACTGTACTGCAGTTAAACTGCTCGTAAAATTCCTCTTGGTTACCCAAGACTTTTCTGTAAGATTTCCAGTATGTTTAGAAGTGTGACAAACTTACTCAAGTTCAAAAAATAACAGAAATTCATTATTTTTGATAATTACAATCTTCGATGATATTATTTTTCCAATGTAACTACATGCTCTGATCGGAGATAAATTTTTGTTCGTCGGAGTTTCCATTACGCTTGTTTTAGTAACGTTAATTCGTGCAAAAAAATCACATTTTTATGATTTTTTCTTGACGAAACAGCTTTTTTTGAAATTTAAATTTTTGCGAAAACTTTGATGTGAAAAACTCGATTTTTGCGAACACTTTGAAGTAAAAAGCGATTTTTTTTAAAAATCGAAAGCGTTACCTCGCAAATTATGTATAAAAATAGTGTTCAAGAATCGGTGTAGTACTTTTTGAGTTATGACGGGCAACGACTTTGAAAACTGAGTCACGTATGAAGCGCGGTTGCTTACATTGCTGTATCTCCGTAAGTTTTGTTTCGAATCATCTCAAATTTTCGCACAACATTTTTGAAAGTTTCAGAATATCGAATGAAAAAAAGTTTAAAAATAATGTTAAATTAATAACTACGTAACGCTGACAAAATGCAAACATTTTTAACATTGAAAACAATTTTTCAATTAAGCGGAGTTAATATCATTAGAATGTGATTTTTTGGAGTAAATTTTACTCCAATTTAGCGATTTTGCAATTAAGCGGAGTTTCAAATAACCGGAGAAAATTCGCCGAAATATTTGATTTAAATATTTGGTTTCAATTATGCGACTTTTTCAATTAATCGGTTTGCAATTAAGCGGATTCGACTGTATATGAGCTTGTAAAAAAATTACGGCTGCCACCCTAACCTAAACCTAAAGGTTACCTACAGGCAAAAGGTATATACGAGGAAATCCCTTCATACCATGGGCTTCCTCTATAACTCCGTATGCTACTCTACTATAAAAGCATCCCCCTAACATCGAGGTGTTATGCGACCTCGTGCCTATCGATGTTTAAGTTTCGTAGTCAGGGGTAACCGACTATGTTTGTACGGAGCCTCGCTGATACCTGGGCGCCTCAGCGAGTAAATAGGCTTCTTCGCCAAGTCCTTACCATAGCACAGGCGGCCATGCTGTGGCGGATCTCCACTCTTCTACACTCGTGAGTCCAAATATGAATTTATTTAACAACATCCCAACCTTATCAACAACTCTACCTCTCTCTACACCGGTGGATGCTGCAACTCCTACGCTACTAGTGGTAGCGGTGAATGCAGCTCCTGCGATTGCGACAGAGAAGGAAAAGCGTGGTAATATGCCAAGCGGACCCTCTGAAGCGGGATCGCTGCAAACTGAAGATAGAATAACAAAGCCTACTTCAGATGCAACGAAACCCACTGGAAGAAGGGATAGTCGTATTGGTAAGACACCATTGGTCAGCCTTTATCCAGGCGGTATACGAACTGGAGTAATGACCCCCAAGGTTACCTCAGAAATACCCAAAGCAAATACCAAACACAAATTTAATGAGGAAAAGAAGTAAAACGCCAGGTGAAGTCTCATGATCGATTAAGATGCAGACTAGAGCAGGCAATGAAGCCGAACAAAATTTTCGGCGGCGGCGGCGCTTAGAAAAATGCCGATCGGCGGCGGCGGCTGATCGGCTTAGCCGATCAAATTTCAGCAATCGGCTGAGCCGATAAAGTTCCAACAAACGATGGCGCACGAATGTCAATCTCAGGCAAAAATGGCTCTTTAAGATATTTACAATTAGATGAAAAAACCTAAAATTAACACAAAAATGTAAGAAAAGTTAAGAAAATTTTGATTTAATGTCGAAAATCGATTCAATAAGTCTCTACTTATTAGTCTTGGGAAACAGAATTTATTGTGACTGTTGTTTTCTCTCTAAAACGACGTAGACTTTGTAGAAATTGGTTCGGCCTCTCAAGAGCTATTGTAAGTTCCGTAAAAACCTAAAAACGCATTTTTAAATTTTAAATCCGATATATTATGCATTTCTTTAAATAAATGATAGCGAGATCAAGTTAGTAATCAATCAAGTTATAAATTTCTATGCAAAAATGAACTTCGTTCAAATTTCTGATCCTATTTTATTACTTAGTAGTAACATTCTTAATTTTCATGGTTGCATAAAAGAAATCTTTTTGACTCACTAAATAGTGTTCGGCGGCTGAGTTTCAGCCGATGTGAGCCGCTGAAATCGGCGGCAGCGCTGGCTGGAAAAAAAAGGCCGGCTGTGGCGCGCCGCCGATTTGCGCCGCGTCGGCTTCATAGTCTGGACTAGAGTTAGTTCTACAAAGATGACTCTATCAGTTAAATCCGGAACTGTTAAAGACTTGCTGCCTCTATTCGACGGCCCCTCAACAGCTGTAAAGCGGGTTAGATCTACTGAGGGACCGCAGCCTGTTGCCAAGAAGCAACAGCAAGAGGCCTGTTAAGAACATACCGTACAATTCATTATATACATACATATATACATATTTAGTAATTTTCATACTTAATATTTCTGGTTTTATTCGACCTTTTTGTTGTAAATTATTCGATTAAAAGATTGTTCAAGCTCGAGGTCTGGTTTGTTTTTAAATTTTAGTTTTTATTTGTTTCCAATATTTCGGAATTATCTTTTGAATTCCGTCATCAGGGATCATGTTGTGTAAAAGTAAAAACACAACAACAAACACTGCACTGCAATATTTACATCCGACGGTAGTAGTCACACTACAGTATTTTTTAAGTATTGTTTGTTGTTGTGTTTTTACTTTTACACAACATGATCCCTGATGACGGAATTCAAGTGGTAATTCCGATATATTGGAAATAAATAAAAACTAAAATTAAAAACAACCCAGACCTCGAGCTTGAACAATCTTTTAATCGAATAATTTTCATACTTTCATAAATTTATTTTGTCAGCTTAAATTCAGTAACAGAATTCATTATTAAATGTTAGTACATGTCAGTGACATTCTTCGTTATTTAGTACATTAAGTGACTGACCACTTGTTGCAACTAAGCATTTATTAATTTTATATTTAAATACATATATGTACGTATGTAGATTTTACCACTTAGGCATTTATTTTGTAGTCTAAAATAGCATATAAACCACAGAAAATAAAGTATAATTCGTATTTGATAGTACAGCATAACAAGTGTGTTTTATTATTAAATACTGCCCTTCAAGTTATAAGTGCTTGCAAGGAACGTCTAAAAAATTAGTGTCAGCCCAAATTTATGTGTTTGGACTGAATCTCACTAAAGACACTTAACAAGGCCCTTAGAAGGGAGACAACAAAGTCAGTTTCCAAACAGATGGAATTGAAGGGGTCAGTTGCACTTGGCGGTAAAGCACCCTCTGGATCTATACCAACAAGGAAATCGACCAAACCCTACTCAAAATCCAAAGGACGGAAACCAGCTCCCCCTTCCCAATCAATTTCTGAGTGGCAGGTGGCAATAGTAGATCTGGCTGATTCAGATGGGAAAATTAGCCCCTCCAATTAGAAGATGCTAGAGTCAAAACTACTCAACCTTATGCTTTAAGATAGGTGGAGCGGCAGTGAGGTGCTCTTTGATGGAACGCAGTGGAAAGAGGGCGTCAAACTTATCAAATGTGCCAATAAGGAGTCTTTGAACTTCCATCGTGTGCAATTGAAAATGTTGAAGACCCCTGGCCGAACGTAAAATTAAAGGTGATCCCATAGACCGTATAACCTCTTCGAACGACGGTGACAGCGTGGATACGGTCTGATTTAGATCAGCCAAACATGCTGAAACTGCTCGCGAAACAGAATGCCGGTCTCAGCACTGTCGAGTGGACACTCCTGTCGGCCAAAGACTGTGCTGAGAGTGGTGGGCTGATCGTGAATGCTACCACCGACAAAATAACAGAAGTGTACATACGGGAGTGGGGGCAAGCTATGATACGGTTTTGGCCACTGTCATTTCCGGCTCCAAAATGCAAAGTAGAACTAGTTCGAGTAAGCTATATCGTTAAGAATAAGGTGACTGGTTTAGGCACTAACAAAATACATCACATACTCTTCTCCTTCGGAGGACAAGGTGAGAACATGTATTGTAGGTAGAAAAAATCTTAACTTAATCCTTCAGTATAATTACAGCAATGGAGACCTGACGACGGTGAGTTTAGATCATTCATTCCTAGTCTCATCAATCTATCTGCCATACGAGGAAAACAACCCGCCAAATGAATCAGTGCCAGCTCGTGCATGAGAAACATCGGAAGACTAGCATGATCCTAGGATGTGACGCAAACGCGCACTACTCTTTATGGGGAAGTACGAACATCAAAACTAGAGGTGAGTTACTTTATGACTTTATTTTGAATTCTAGGCTAAAGATTTAGCCCAGAAATAGGTCGAAAATAATAGACATAACATTGACGAACCAAGACGACATCGTTCTTTCATGATGGAGAGTGTCCAAGGAGAACTCCTTCTCAGACCATAAATATATCCTCTTCAATCTGAATATGGTTACAGGTGATTAAATACCTTTCAGGAACCAAAGGAAAACTAACTTGGTACAGTACGAGTATAATGCTCTTGTTGGGAGGCAACTCCAATCGATGGATAACAATTTCGTCGACACGGGGGGTTAGAAACAGACGTGGACCATTTTACTGCAACCATGCTAGATAGTCTTGAGGGAACATGTCTCCTTACATATCCAGGAAAATGGTCAAAACCTGCATGGTGGACCAAACACCTTCGTAAGTCAAGGCAGACTACCAGGAAATTGTACAACAAAGACAATAAAACGAAAGCAAGTACTGATTGGGATCGCCATAAGGAAGCTTTCAACATGTACAAGAACGAGGTCAAACGAGCGAAACGCGTTTTCTGGGTCAATTTCTGTGAATGCATAGAGTAAACGAGTCCTCCAGATTTCGAAGATTGCTGTCAAAAAATCCCAAGTCGCTTGGAAGCTTCAAAAGAGAAGATGGAAGCTGCACTGAGTCTAGCTCTGATACCCTGGACCTCCTTGCTACGACAGATTTCCCCGGGTGTTCGAACCTGGTTCGGAATACATGGGCCATTAGTTCCTTCGAACCCTTCAAATCGACTGGACCAGATGGCATATCACCAGCCATGCCATCCGGGGGTCAAGAGCGATATGCTTACTCTTAGAGATTTTTTGGGAGTGCCTACTGAGGAATTTTATTACCTCCAAATGGCGTGAAGTTATAGTGGTTTTCATCCCCAAAGCGGGAAAACCTAGTCACTCCATGGCTAAGAACTACAGACCAATCAGTCTCTCGTCGGTTTTGCTGAAAACTTTGGAGAGACTGATTGACATCTATATCAGGGATCGATTGCACCCATCTTTAATCAGCAGTAGTCAGCATGCGTACATCAAGGGTCGCTCTGTTGAATGAGGGTAATCTAGGAAAAAACCAATACACTTTGGCTACTTTCCTAGATATAGAAGGAGCCTTCAATAATGTGAAGTTGGAATCGATACATAACACCTTAATGTATGTGGACATTCCCCCTCTACTGGTTGATTGGATTGATTCAATGCTAAACAGCAGAATCATCAACGCATCACTTGCAGAGGGCTCCAAAGATGGTAACCAGAGAAACTCCTCAAGGAGGGGTACTGTCACCTCTCCTGTGGCTCTTTGTACTAAATGGAATACTCAGATCATTTGAGGAAGAAAAAGTGAATGTTGTCGCCTACGCAGATGATGTTGTCATCATGGTTGGAGGCAAATTTCTTTCGACTATCGCCGATCTTATTCAGGGTGCTTTGGAGGCTATCTAGGTGGGCAACGGCAAATGGGCTGGGCATCAATCCCAGACAGAATAAGATACCACATTTCGCCGAACCTATTCTGGACGGCGTGGACCTGAACCTGTCCTCTGAGGCTAAATTCCTTGACCGGAAATTGAGAAGGAAAAAAACACAGAGGAAAGAGTCAAAAAGAGATTTAACGCACTATACTTGTGCTGAAACTCCGTAGGTAGGCGAGGTTTAGGTTTAGGTTAGGGTGGCAGCCGTATTTTTTTTATACAAGCTCACATAGACCAGTTTAGGTCCCTAGTGTTACCACGGGCTGAAATGCCCTCATCGAAGCCAACCTGTTTGATATACAAATGTATCGCCTAGAAGAAAAAATACTAAAAATCACAGAAAATATGAATGATCTCAATGAAAGGGTAAACAAAGTAGAACTTTTTGTTTCCAAAATAAGTGTATTGGAAAATGAAGTAAAGCCCTAACAACAAAACTTGAGCATCAAAATAATATAAATGTGTCAACCAATGTGCGTTTATGTGGTACTCCATACAAAGAAAGCGAAAATTTGTCACAGCTATTTGCTAATTTATGCAATTTTCTAAAAATAAAACAACCCTTCTTCAAATCTATTAACAGAATGAAAAACAATCGAAACAAAAATGACATTGATGTTGTCTATTTCTTGTTGTCTAGTTCCTTTCCTCTGAAGACAGAAACTTCATTCTGCGAACAATTGCAAAATATAAACGCGAAACTAAGTCACATCTAACTCTTGCTTCACTTGGTTTTGATTCACACATTCCATTTTATGTTAATGAGGACTTAACTAGTCCAAACTTCAAAATTTTTCACGCTACGCTCCTTGAGTGGACATGTGTATGTTAAAGGTATTGTTACTGATCGGTCAGAGCATATGGAATCCCTTGATAAACTAAATTGTTTTCTTTCAAATCAACGTTCGGAAAATGTGCTCATTCATTAATATATTTACAGAAATTGTGCTTAGTTTTAAGATTTTTACGCCAACTAATTATATAATAAATAAATTTATATTGTACCGTCCCTTTTATTTGGAATATCAAAATATGTTACCATTATACAGTCGAATTCGCTTAATTTCAGTGACATGGGCCATTAGTTCCTTCGAACCCTTCAAATCGACTGGACCAGATGGCATATCACCAGCCATGCCATCTGGGGGTCAAGAGCGATATGCTTACTCTTAGAGATTTTTTGGGAGTGCCTACTGAGGAATTTTATTACCTCCAAATGGCGTGAAGTTATAGTGGTTTTCATCCCCAAAGCGGGAAAACCTAGTCACTCCATGGCTAAGAACTACAGACCAATCAGTTTCTCGTCGGTTTTGCTGAAAACTTTGGAGAGACTGATTGACATCTATATCAGGGATGGATTGCACCCATCTTTAATCAGCAGTAGTCAGCATGCGTACATCAAGGGTCGCTCTGTTGAATGAGGGTAATCTAGGAAAAAACCAATACACTTTGGCTACTTTCCTAGATATAGAAGGAGCCTTCAATAATGTGAAGTTGGAATCGATACATAACTCCTTAATGGATGTGGACATTCCCCCTCTACTGGTTGATTGGATTGATTCAATGCTAAACAGCAGAATCATCAACGCATCACTTGCAGAGGGCTCCATTAAGAAGATGGTAACCAGAGAAACTCCTCAAGGAGGGGTACTGTCACCTCTCCTGTGGCTCTTTGTACTAAATGGAATACTCAGATCATTTGAGGAAGAAAAAGTGAATGTTGTCGCCTACGCATATGATGTTGTCATCATGGTTGGAGGCAAATTTCTTTCGACTATCGCCGATCTTATTCAGGGTGCTTTGGAGGCTATCTAGGTGGGCAACGGCAAATGGGCTGGGCATCAACCCCATGAAGACCGAGCTAGTATTATTCACCAGACAGAATAAGATACCACATTTCGCCGAACCTATTCTGGACGGCGTGGACCTAAACCTGTCCTCTGAGGCTAAATTCCTTGACCGGAAATTGAGAAGGAAAAAAAACACAGAGGAAAGAGTCAAAAAGAGATTTAACGCACTATACTCGTGCTGAAACTCCGTAGGTAGGCGAGGTTTAGGTTAGGGTGGCAGCCGTATTTTTTTTTATACAAGCTCACATAGACCAGTTTAGGTCCCTAGTGTTACCACGGGCTGAAATTCCCTCATCGAAGCCAACCTGTTTGATATACAAATGTATCGCCTAGAAGACAAAATATTAAAAATCACAGAAAATATGAATGATCTCAATGAAAGGGTAAACAAAGTAGAACTTTTTGTTTCCAAAATAAGTGTATTGGAAAATGAAGTAAAGCCCTAACAACAAAACTTGAGCATCAAAATAATATAAATGTGTCAACCAATGTGCGTTTATGTGGTACTCCATACAAAGAAAGCGAAAATTTGTCACAGCTATTTGCTAATTTATGCAATTTTCTAAAAATAAAACAACCCTTCTTCAAATCTATTAACAGAATGAAAAACAATCGAAACAAAAATTACATTGATGTTGTCTATTTCCTGTTGTCTAGTTCCTTTCCTCTGAAGACAGAAACTTCATTCTGCGAACAATTGCAAAATATAAACGCGAAACTAAGTCACATCTAACTCTTGCTTCACTTGGTTTTGATTCACACATTCCATTTTATATTAATGAGGACTTAACTAGTCCAAACTTCAAAATTTTCCACGCTACGCTAAAATACAAGAAGCAAAAACGTCTCCAATCAACATATACCTTGCGTGGACATGTGTATGTTAAAGGTATTGTTACTGATCGGTCAGAGCATATGGAATCCCTTGATAAACTAAATTGTTTTCTTTCAAATCAACGGTCGGAAAATGTGCTCATTCATTAATATATTTACAGAAATTATGCTTAGTTTTAAGATTTTTACGCCAACTAATTATATAATAAATAAATTTATATTGTACCGTCCCTTTTATTTGGAATATCAAAATATGTTACCATTATACAGTCGAATTTCAGTGACCTCTTTTAAATTTAAAAGTTTAAATTATTCGCGCACAAAATTTAGGTCTAAAAACTTTTTTGGGTGGTATTCCAAAAACCATCTTTAACTTGTAGAACAATCCCATAACTTTTTTGCGCCTGAAAGTTTACATAATTCTTAAAAATACAAAAAAATCATATTTATAAAATATTTTTGAGAAAATTTTTAATAAATTCCTTTTAATATGGTGTTTTTATGTCGAAAAATAAAAAAAAATAATATTTTATGTCATCGGAATAAAATCGTATAGATCTAAATTTTTTTCCCAAAAAATTATTAAAAAAAAAATAAAATATAAAAGTTCAATTATTCGTGCAAAAAATTACGAAAAGTGTTTTGCTTTAGGTTTAAAATTTTCTTGCGACAAAAAATTAACAGTAATGCATTTAAGGAGTTCCTAATAGCAACAAGGCTAACAATTTAATGCGCTTCCAATGATATTATATTCCAGTAGTGTACATAAAGTACTAATTCATGGTTACGAAGTTTTCAGTTACTTTACCTTGCCAGTAGGTATACAAATATTAAACATTTTATTTCCGGAAACATTTATTTAATTTAAGGTTGTTTATCTAAGGAAGCCAGTCACAAAATTATCCGAGAAGCTCGCGTGTTCCATACCAGGAAAATATTGTCCAAACAACACAATCAAAAATTTAATGACGTACCTTACAATAAATTCTGATCCTATTATAAGTTCAACACGGTTTAAAAATATTAACATTGCCAATATTTTTAAGAGTAATAAATCAAGTATCCTTTAAACGAACACATATCTATGCGGTATTTTTGATGACATTTTTCACGAAGATGATAATATTATTTTAGAAGTCAACGAAGGAAACTCTTCTGACAAATATGTACATGCATTAAACTTTTAAAAAGGAACAATACAGTAAAATTCTACGCAAAAATACTATGTTCCACGTACCCGACGTTTGACATACAGAAATTTTCCCTATTGAGTCTTCAACTTTTTCTCACGATATTTACGCAAACCATTTTCCAAGCTCTTCTAGGGGGCTGTTGTGAGGGATCTTGAAAAAATTCCCCCCTTTACGCTTTACAAACTTTGGTCAAAATCCAGCGCCACTCTCGAGCGTTCTTTATATATTTATTTTTAAGTCCTTTGAACCCTTTGTACGGGAGGTACCAAAAGGACTCGGTATATCCCGACGAAATTTTGCAACGCAGCTAATATATATGAAATATTATGACATGTTAAATTTCATTAATATACAATGCTCCAATTTAGTGTTATACTCGTAGTATGGTGCATTTTTGAGGATCCGGAATAATTCGCATGGGGTTACGAGACCCGCGGTCGGATTGGGTCCAAATTAAAATTCTTCTTAACTATGACCAAATACAGCATGGTACTAAATTTCATAATTCAGCAATTACTACTTCTATTTTTGTTGCATCAACATGAAAACAGAGTACAGTGCGTCGTCCGCATATGCCACGACCTTGCAGCCACAACGTTCTAGGTATAGCAGGATTTCATTCACCGCTGGGTACCAAATATGTGAGTGTGGCTGTCCGAGTAAATGACAACGCCAGTGTTGGTTAATTGCGACTTAGCTACTTGGCGACTTCCCATATTGCCATATTTCGGCTTGATAGTCACTACTCGTACAGGTATCTGGTAGTCTGTGAGCTATATTCAAACTAATTTCTTCACAGTGTACTATCAAGTTACTTCTTACCGTGCGGACATGAAGGTTGTGGCTCCTATCTAAATCTCGTTTTATTACGGCCAGAGTGAATCATGGTCAGGTAACTGATAAAGTTATACATTTGGCTCATGCAGAATTTGAATTGAATATGTACTCGTTATTTCGTATTTTGTGAGAAGTGCAGCAAATTATTTTATAATTTGGCACAAAAGTTGAAAAAACACAAAATCCATTGGAAAGATTAACACTCAGTGTGCGAATAAGACTAATAATAAAATATATCAGCTGTTCCGCTCGGTCAAATACTGGTTACATTAATGTCCATACACAATAGAGCACAACTACTCAAGTAGACACCAGAGGTTGATGAAAGATCAATTTAAGATAGACTAAGTTAGATGTCGCTACTTCTTGTGTAACAGCTCTAATTTAAAGTAAATGTTGGTTACCAGCGAGCTCTATATAAAATAATTCCCCATTTGCTGAATTTTAAATAAAAACAACATGATTAGCAGACAAAATCAACAAATGCAAAAAAGCGCGTTTTAAACACCACCTACCATGAGAACGCGTAATACCGAAACTCCAATTTCCTGTAACAAAAAATCACCGAAAATCTTACAACTCATTGATCAGAAATTTCCAAAGCAAAATGAAATCATGATGGCAACTAAAGAACGATGTGCCAAAGAGAGTGTAAATGCCGCGTTAAAAGGCCTAGAAGACAAAATATTAAAAATCACAGAAAATATGAATGATCTCAATGAGAAGGTAAACAAAGTATAACTTTTTGTTTCCAAAATAAGTGTATTGGAAAATGAAGTAAAGCCCTAACAACAAAACTTGAGCATCAAAATAATATAAATGTGTCAACCAATGTGCGTTTATGTGGTATTCCATACAAAGAAAACGAAAATTTGTCACAGCTATTTGCTAGTTTATGAAATTTTCTAAAAATAGAACAACCCTTCTTCAAATCTATTAACAGAATGAAAAACAATCGAAACAAAAATGACATTGATGTTGTCTATTACTACAGTTCCTTTCCTCTGAAGACAGAAACTTCATTCTGCGAACAATTGCAAAATATAAACGCGAAACTTAGTCACATCTAACTCTTGCTTCACTTGGTTTTGATTCACACATTCCATTTTATGTTAATGAGGACTTAACTAGTCCAAACTTCAAAATTTTCCAAGCTACGCTAAAATACAAGAAGCAAAAACGTGTGCAATCAACATATACCTTGCGTGGACATGTGTATGTTAAAGTTATTGTTACTGATCGGTCAGAGCATATGGAATCCCTTGATAAACTAAATTTTTTTTCTTTCAAATCAACGTTCGGAAACTGTGCTCGTTCATTAACATATTTACAGAAATTATGCTTAGTTTTAAGATTTTTTACGCCAACTAATTATATAATAAATAAATTTATATTGTACCGTCCCTTTTATTTGGAATATCAAAATATGTTACCATTAGACAGTCGAATTCGCTTAATTTCGGTGCATTTATTTCATTTATCCGAGGTTTTCAATAATGCGAAGTCCGGTTAAATGAAATAAGCTTCTTTTAACCGGAGTTCGGATAATTTCAATTTTTTGCAGCAAAGAGAAGTTAGGATAAATGAAAAAACCTTCAATTAAACGATCGAAATGAAATTAAAATTTATTTTATTAACATAAGTGCATATAATTAACAACATAAAGGATTTTAACCCAAAAATAAATATTATTGTAACCTAAAAGTTCATATATTTAAATTATGTTTTAATTAAAATAGTCTGTTATGTTCATTTGATTAAATTTTTTCAAATGTGTTTGTGTTATTTATTGCCTATCCTGTAGATTTTTCATGTCCTAAGAAATTTTAACAAAGTAATAATTTAAAATATTTATCGATTCTAGAGCATCCTTTGCTGTATGTTTGGAAGGCCCAATTGTAATTTCATCTGATCAATTTCGGCCTCATTTCGGGCACTGGTAACTTGTTCAATGATATCTTCGTCAGTTAATTCTCCAAAGAAATCGCTGTTCACATCAATGAGATGGTCGATTTTATCGCATAACTATTCCTAGACGGTGAAGAAAGCCATAATATCGAAAACAATTGCAAAAAGTTTCTGAAGATCACAATCTAAGTGCACAATCAAAATTTTTTGCCATAATGCTCTTGCGATAGTGTTATTTAAAAGATCGAACATCCCCAAGGCAATGGCTAAATCAATGATGTTTTATTGGCTGGCAAAACGACTATATTTAAATTCCACAAAATAGTAGCAGTAACTACTTTGACAGACAAGGAAACCCATCTTTCTAGCCAACCATTCTTTGTTACAAATCCACGATTAAGCTTTTCTACAAAAATGTATCCTTTTCCAGCAAATAGAGCTCAGTGAATAACGCTTGTTTTGATTTCGTACCTTAAACACGCAAGAAGAGAATTTTCAACTTCTTTATTGCAATCTTTTCTCTCTAGCTTATTGGAAATATTTTCATTTCGTTACTCAACCCTAGTAATGGTGCAATTACCATTAATGAATTTCAATAAGTGTGATTGGACTACAGTTTCACTGTTCGTAAATTCCTTCTTGGTCAACCAAGACTTAAATTTTTATAAGATTTCCAGTATGGTTAGGAAAGTGTGGCAAACTTACTCCAGTACAAAAAAATCACATAAATTAATTATTTTTGATAATTACCATCTTCGCTGATATTATTTTTTCATCGCAACTAGATGCTCTCACTGCACATACATTTTCGTTCGTCGTCGTTTCCATTCCGCTTGTTAAAGGGGGGTAACGTTAATTCGGGCAAAAAAGGCACATTTTTATACCCTCACTTTAGTGTGACGAGGGTATATATCATTTGCTACGAAAAAAATTGTAACACATCGAAGGAGTGACCTAAGACCCCAAGTATGTCCGGCGGAAATCCGTTTTGGGGCATTTTAAATCGAATGAGCAATGTCCGTCCGTCTGTTTGTCTGTCTGTCTGCTGGCTGGTGCGCACTATATCTCTCGAAAGGAGTAACCGATTGATTTGAAATTTGGTACATGGTAATATTTTTTTTTTATCTCCGGCTAAGTTCGAAGATGGGCCAAATTGGTCCACTCCTTCTAGTACGTCCCCCACAAAGGGTTAAAATGTTGTGAAATATTGAATCTTTAGTAACTGCTATACTACTTATTCGAATCTTCTGAAATTCCATACATAGTATAAGTTTATTAGTCGCTATCAACTCGAGAAAAATGGGCGAAGTTGCTACGCCTCTTTTGGTACCTCCCACACAAATGCACCATTTTGCACCAAAAGTTAACAGCTTATAACATTAAAAACAGTGTATAAAAATACTTGGAATTTTGTACAGTGTAATGCTTTTATAGTGCCTACAGTCCAGTGAAAAATGGGCGTTATTTCCACGCCCCCTTTGGTACCTCCCACACAAAGGTACCATTTAGCACCAAAAGTTAACCGCTTATAACATTAATACCAGTGTATAAAAATACTTGAAATTTTGTACAGTGTAATGCTTTTATAGTGTCTATAGCCCTGTGAAAAATTGACGTTATTTCCACGCCCCATTTGTACCTCCCACACAAAAAGTACCATTTTACACAAAAAGTTAAGAGCTTACAGCGGGAGTACCAATGCACGAAAATGCAACAACATTTTGCACAGTGTAACGCTTTTGAAGTGCGTATAGCCCTGTAAAAAATGGGCGTTGTCACCACGCCCCTTTTTGTACCTCCCACACAAAATGGCGAAATTATACCGAAATTTAATATCTTATAACGTTAATATACCGGTGCACATAAACGCTTATAATTCGTTACAGTGCAATGTATTTAAAGTATCTAATTTTCAGCGAAAAATAGGTGTATTTTTTAAAAACCTTCTGATACCTCCCACACAAATGGACAAAATAATTCGTTTAATATTCTATATTACATTACTCACAAAGTGAGGGTATACCTAAGTCGGTTTACCCGACTGAAACTTTCTTACTTGTTTTATGATTCTTGACGAAAGAGGTAAAATCTTTTAATTAAAACCCATGGTACATTAAAGTATATTTTTCTAAGTAAAAATATTAAAAAATATGGCAATAATAGCAATTATTCGGAAGCGGTGTCCCTCATTTCTATACATAATTCGCGAGGTAACGCTGTCGAGTTTTTTTCGAAATTAAAATTTTTCAATTTTTACGAACACTTGAAGTGAAAAACACGATTTTGCGAGAAAAACGACTATTGGTTATTGTAAAATAAAAAATATTACCAAATTTGGAAAAAAAAAATCTAAAGCGTGTTCAAAATTTCAAACGAATCAGTGAAGTAGTTTTTGGGTTATGAGTGGCACCGACTTTGAAAACGTTGTTTGTGGGAAAAACGCTTTAAAGTTTTTCTGATGCTCTGTATCACGTATGACGCATGCTTGCTTACACTGCTGTATCTCCATTAGTTTTGTTTAGATTCATCTCAAATTTTCACACAACATTTCTGAAAGGCTCTCCATTCAGAAAATCGAATGAAAAAAAATTGCAAAAAATGTTTATAAATAATGTTAAATTAGTAACTACGTAACTTTGCCAAAATGCATAAGTTTTTAACAATGATAACAATTTTTCAATTAAGCGGAGTTATTATCATTAGAATGTAATTTTTTTGGACCCATTTTTATTCCACTTAAGCGATTTTTCAATTAAGCGGTGTTTCAAATAAACGAAGTGAAACGTATGAAAAATTTGCTGAAATAATTGATTTCAATACATTGTTTCAATTATGCGGCTTTTTAAATTAAACGGTTTACAATTAAGCGGATTCGACTGTACCACCAATATTTTAAAAATATGCGTTGTTTCCTAATCTGTGATCATTTTGCTGTGATATTAGTTGGTAATGATATATGATAATACTTATAGTCCCAAAGACAATATATTTAACATGTTAAGAATCATATCCAAAAAAACGGTCTAAAAATAGTTCATCTAAATGCCCAGAGCCTAAAAAATAAGTTGGAAGAATTTCGATATTTGTTTATCTCATCTGGCATCGATATTATCTGCATCTCTGAAACCTTGTTTAATCCCGAAATAAGCAATAGTATATATGACCTACCTGGCTGCAATCTCGCACGTTCCGGCAGAATTTGTGGAGTATGTGTATATTTACGAGATGGAATAAAATTCAAAACAAAATTAAAATCGCAAATTGACAGCAAAATTGAATATCTGCAGCTTAAGATTTGTATCAATACCCTAAACAAAATTCTAGTTGGTTGTGTATACAGACCTAATCGCTACGTGAACTTTGATGACCTGACATAAATCTTGGCAAATATTTCTGTGCAATACACAGATGTAATTCTAGCAGGCGATTTCAATAGTAATATATTAATGGAAAAACATCTCTGCGACACAAAGTCTCTTGATTTACATCCTATAAACAAAACCATACCTACTCATTACTGCAGTACGATAAATACTTTATTAGATGTTTTTTCGTGAATCAACCAACAAAAGTTAAGCATCATACTAAATGAAAAAAAGTTAATGCCTGAGAGATTTCTCATTGCCAGAGTTACATATGTAGTGGAATTTTATGAGGATCATTTTTGTGGAAGATCTTAACCCTCCAGTTCCCCTCAAAATAGGCCAATTTGACCCTTTTTCCGAAAAATTAAAAAAAGTCCTTTCAAAAAGGACATTTGACGTTTAAAATATTCTACGAAAATTTTTCCCGGAAAATTTCAGTGGGGGGTCGCCAAGTACAATTATAGCTCTTTACGTTTATTTAGCAAAATTACATGCCAACTTATACAAAAAATACTATAAAGTAAATATAAAGTCAGTCGCCGCCAGTCGTAGCGAACGGACGTGTTATCGCAGAGCGGATAGTTTTGAACCTATTACGCAATACCTTTTCACCTACCTACTACGCAACCACGTGGATTGTTCTTAAAGCGTAGGTTGAATTGGATGCATCGGTCTCTGGACAAACATTTCTGAGCTCAGTCTGGAAGACCTATATCTACGTACCTATTACGGGCTAATACTGGCTATGAGGTTGTCTCCCCCAACCAATTTATGATTAAACCAAAAAAAACGAAGGAGATTACGGCGCAGGGGAGGGAAACCCCAGTGCCGGCGACAAGCGTTGATGCACTCACGAGTCATGTGTCGTCGTTATCGAACAATCGTGAGCATGCAACTTCTACGAGCTTTAGTGCCTTGGATCCAAAAGTCGAAAATGAAACAAGAGCACATCCAGCGGCAGGCAAAACAAATGATAAGACAGATGAAGCAGAACCCAGCTGGGACTGTAGTCGGGGTCCTTCGATTGTGGGCGATAAAGTTGATCCAGTAACGCAGGTCAAGTCAACCAAATCATCCGTTTAGGATGAGGCTTTAAACAAAAAGAAGGTAAGAAGCCTGTAATTTTGCTAATTAAACGTAAAGAGCTATGATTACAACTTTGGCGACACCCCTCAAAATTTCCGGCAAAAATGTTCGAAGAATATTGAAAGGACATTCATTAATTTTTTTCGAAAAAGGGCCAAATTTACCCATTAAGCGGGAAGCTAGAGAGTTAAAATCATCCACAAAAATGATCCTCATAAAATTCCATTATGTAACTCCGACAATGGGAAATCTCCCAGACATTAACTTACACCTTTTTTTTTGATTTAGTATAATGCTTCGACAAAAAAATGAAAACTTTGACCCACTGTAAAAAAAAAACTCAGACCAGCTGGACCTTAAGTTTATTCTACAAAAATGATCTACTCAACATGCCCTTTCAGAATTATAGGGTCGCAATTGTGATCCAAAAATGATGTTGGACAATGTTATCAGCGCTGATGTTTTCCAGACACGACCTATTATTTATGACTTGTGACACGTATGTAAACGAAAATAGTGAGACGTATGTTGATCGAGATTTCAAGAAAATAAACAATAATATCCTATATACATAGTCTGGTTAACAATACATCGTGGAATGCAGTTTATGAAATGGAATCAGTTAACGATCAGGTTGCATACATTGAGCATAACATAAACCGCATATTCAATCAATGCGTGCCCTTAAAAACCAAAACCGTCAATCACAAGCAGCAACCATGGTTTAACGTCAGAATTAAACTGCTAATTCAACAGCGAAACTCTGCATACAAGAGATTGAAAAGATTCAATACGCCTGAAATTTACGCCATATATAAAAAGTTGAGACGAGAAGTCACAAAAGAAGTCAGCATTGCCAAATTTGTGTACTATAAACGTAAATTCTCATCAGCTATTGACAGTAAATCCAAGTGGAGAATAATTAGAAATATTAGAATTAACAAATCTAACAATGTCGAATGTAATCTGGATATCGATTTGAATCAACTAAATAATACTTTTGTTAGAAGCCATTCTTATAAGGATTATATCAATGTTTATATTAATCATAACGATAATCAAATGGACCTCAGTTTAGTTTTCGATGCGTTATCAGTTGGAAGTTTTAAATAGCTTACTCTCGATTAAATCAAATCAACAACATAATTACAAAATCTTCGTTTTCTATGATGTGGAAAATATCGAAAGTTATCCCGATTCCAAAAGCAAATGATACTTATCGGCCAATAGCAATTTTGCCGTTCCTTTCAAAGGCATTCGAAAAGTTAATTTATACAAAAATGAATTCATTTCTTTTGGAAAATATTCTTTTATCTGAGGTACAGTCAGGATTTAGACCCAAGCGCAGCTGTGTAACAGCTTTAATAAAGGTCATAGAAGATATAAGGACACCTATAGATGAACATGCGGAATGCTTTCTAGTACTTTTGGATCAAAGCAAAAGCTTTGATATGGTTGACCATTGTATTTTACTGGCCAAACTACAAAATTTATTTAATTTTACTCAACCTGCCTGCCGTCTTATTGGTTCGTACTTAACTAATCGATCGCAAATAGTTTCAATGAATAACATAAGGGCCTTATTCCTAAAAAATTAATGAAGGTTTGAAGAACGTTTTAGCAGTGTTAAAGTGTTCCTCAAATCTTCATTAACTTTTTATGAATAAGGCCCAAATTCTCCGATTCACTAAACATCAGAAGAGGGGTTCCACAAGGTTCAATATTAGGACCATTGCTATTCAGCATTTATGTTAATTATCTGCCAAATGTTCTAAGTCATTGCAGTATTCATATGTATGCTGACGATGTGCAACTTTACATCGCAAATACAGATGGGAATATACAAAATTGCATAGAAAAGTTAATATCGATCTACAACACATTGGTAGATGGTCTTATAACAATCGCTTATGTATCAATCCATCTAAATCGAAATGCATAAAAATTTCAAAACGAATATCTCTTCACACTGCATCCTATCATTGATACTAAATGATTCTGAAATTGTATTCGTTCAGTCAGCATGTAATTTAGGTGTGAACTTCAATGAAAATCTGTGCTGGACAAATCATATAAATGCAATCACAGGAAAAGTACACGGTATGCTGCGAAACCTTTGGGCATAGCAATCTTCACCACCTATGGGAATTCGTATGCTGCTAGCCAAGACATATTTAACCCCGTTCTACTATAGGGTTGCGAAATCTTGTGTAACTGCAACAGCGTGGATTTTAAAAAACTGAATACCACATTCAACAATATAGCCCGAGACGTCTTCAACATGAAAGGATATCCGATTTTTCGTACCAATTCACTATGGGTAATTTTCCAGATTTTCTGGCCAAAAACTCTTAACGAGGCGTTATCGATCTCAAACTTCTACACATCGTCAGCCATATATAAAGGATACTTTCAGTAACAATTGAAATTAGTGGGGTTATTACAACGCCAACCCCATGCACTTCAAAAATGCATTACGATGGTATTTATTTATTTGGTCAAAAATTTGGAGCATCGTACAGTTTCTCTTAGGGTGTTAAAATGTACTGCAGGGGTTAAAAATGCACTTGCAAGGTGCAGTAAATAAAAAAAATAAATATATATTTTTTTGCAAGAAATACATTTAGAAATTTAGTACACATAGAAGGAAATACCAGTTAGGACAAAATTTGTGAAAAAGAATGCAGTTGCAAGATGAAATTAATAATACCATCGTAAATTTATACTTGATTTGCTTGTACTGAAATAATACAGCCACGTTATCACCTCCTGATTCTGATAATTCGGCGGCATGTGTTCTCTGACTTTTCGGAAAATTACTTTTAGACCATCACATTTATTTAATGATTGATAGCGAAACAATTATGTACATTTCATGCAGCATCTTCAGTTCGAAGCCACTTCTCATTGTATTTAAAAAAAAAAAAACAAAAACGACCAAGATTTTTTTGAATGTTAATTTATTGCAGATTTCACGACGTTTATTTTTTAAATACGCGTTATAAATATCCTCAGTAGTTCTAATATGTAATACAATTTCTTATTAAATGTATGTTTATATGAACTGTTTATTTTGTAAGTGGCGTAAACGCCATTCTGCTTTATTCGGTTCATCATTGGAAAAAGGTTGTTAATAAAACCCAAATGCGAAAATTTTCACTCAATTCCGAAACATTGAATTCTTGAGATGACCTGAATGTAAATAATATGTTTATATTAATTACCTAGCCTATCAACGATACTACTCTTGCTTTAAAAACAGAATGGCGTTTACACCACTTTCAAAGTAAACAGTTCATATTGACATTCTTTTTCCAAATATTAGACAAATTAATAAATTGGACGCTATAGTCACCTAAGAAAAAAATAATTATTAAAAACAACAAAATTCTGCACCCCTATCTTTTTGGAGGATTCTTTAAACATAATGTTCTAAATAATAAAAATAGTGAAATGCATGGCATCAGGTGACATTCCTTTTATTTTGCTCAAAAAAGTTTAAGTTAGACAAAAAATAACACGTTTCTTTTTGCATTTATTTCACAACAATTATTGGATATATCTAATGTCACAATTAAAAAAACACAAATCTTGACATTAGTACAAATCATTAGCTTTCCGTTCCAGTTTTCAAAATTTTGTTCGCTTAATTGGTTCTTATTTAATTCACTGTTTAAAAAGTGCTTCTAATCGGAAAGGGCACATCAATTTTTAAAACCAAAAATAAAATTCAACTTTGACAGTTGATTTACAAAAGGTCAAACAATTTACGAAAAAAGTAAGTATGCGGTTTTTACCCCCAAAGTGTCTTCTTTTAATCCATATTAATGGATTTGGAATAACTTGAAAAATTGTGTTTTGGCCAGAAAATCCGGAAAATTACCCATAGTGCAATTATTCAACATGAGCTTTAAAAATTTTTTGAAATATAAAAATCTTTTATTTTTAAACAAAATCATCTACACAGAGGATATAGAATATCTATACAACAAAATAATATTTACTTGTTCTAATCGAGGAAAGAAAATCATACAGCTGCGCTTTAGATATAAATTTTCCGAAAGACAGTTTTTATATCATCTGTTCACGCACGCAGCATTGTCTCAAATTCCCTGATCAATACCGGTCGAGTATTGACATCTCTGGAATCTCCTCTACTCCCCTCTTCGAAGTCTTTATTCGCTTAGTTCGGATGTGTTAGAACAGCGATGGGCAAAAGCTCTACCCGGGGTTTTGCCTTAGTACTCCTCCTTGCAGAGGGACCTGTTTACAAACCTTGTTAGAGTTGTGGACCCTAGACATGCTGTTATGCGTCTTCTGGTGAGCAGACTTTGAATTAGTCTAATCAAACTAGTGTTAACTTTTAGATGTGCGAGTGCCGCAATTACCGCATCTGAGTGAATGTTGTTAGAAGCCCCTTCTATGTCAAGAAATGCCACCATGGTGAATTCCTTGAAATGCAGGGACGATTCGATAGTGCTCACAAGTTCGTGCAGGGCTGATTCTGTAGACTTCCCCTTATTGTAAGCATGTTGGTTCACTGACAGGAGTTTTGTATCCAGGTTTTCCCTAATGAAATAATCTAAAAGTCTTTCCAGACCTTTCAATAGGAAAGAGGATAGGCTAATTGGTCTGAAGTCTTTTGGCCTAGTGTGTGATATCTTCCCCGCTTTTGGTATGAATACCACTTTGGTATCCCTCCATCGATTCGGGATGTATGAAAGCCTGATACAGCCTACATAAATTATCTCCAGCCAGGGGATAATGTATTTCAACATTTTCTGCATTTCTGCTGGAGTGATGCCGTCTGGTCCAGGTGACTTGAAGGGCTCAAAGCTATTAATAGCCCAGCTTATTCTGGATCTCTCAGTCAACAAGCTAGCGACGCTCGCAGTCCACTCGCACTCTTGTTGGTCCTGCTGATCCTCTGGTTCTGTTAGAGAGTTCCCCGGGAAATGTGTGTCGAGCAGTACATTGAGCGACTGCTCGCTGTTTTTGGTCCAATTATTTGCCTCATCCTGCAAGTAACCCACTGTACAGGGTGAAGCTGATAATATTTTCCTCAGCCCTGCGGCGTCGGAGACCTTTTCCACTTCGCCACAGAAGGTATACCAAGAGCGTCTTTGCGCCTTTCTAAGCTCCTTCTTATAGATCTTGAGTTGCTCTTTATAGGCATCCCAAACATTAGCGACCCCAGTAGATTGAAGGGCTCAAAGCTATTAATAGCCCAGCTTATTCTGGATCTCTCAGTCAACAAGCTAGCGACGCTCGCAGTCCACTCGCACTCTTTTTGGTCCTGCTGATCCTCTGGTTCTGTTAGAGAGTTCCCCGGGAAATGTGTGTCGAGCAGTACATTGAGCGACTGCTCGCTGTTTTTGGTCCAATTATTTCCTCATCCTGCAAGTAACCCACTGTACAGGGTGAAGCTGATAATATTTTCCTCAGCCTTGCGGCGTCGGAGACCTTTTCCACTTCGCCACAGAAGGTATACCAAGAGCGTCTTTGCGCCTTTCTAAGCTCCTTCTTATAGAACTTGAGTTGCTCTTTATAGGCATCCCAAACATTAGCGACCCCAGTAGATTTAGCCTTGTTGAATAGCTTGTTGCAGGTCTTTTTCATAGCCGTTAGCTCAGAAGTCCACCATTGGGGTTTAGTTTTACCCTTGTACCTTGTTTTTGGACAGGCTTCTTCAAGGGAACTATTGAATGATGTGGTGATATGCTCGACCAGATTATCCAGACCGGCTTTGTCATTCGGTTCGTACAGAAGTTTGGAGTTGAGGACTTTCTTGAAATTCTTTTCATACAGGTGCCACTTTGTCTTTCTCACATTTCTGTGGACGGCAGGTTCAGGCGCTTTTTCAGCGAGTTTGAACTCAATATAATGGTGATCTGAGAATGAGTGGTCGTCCAGTACATTCCACCCAATAATTTTGTCTGACAGCCGGTCAGTAGCAAACGTTACGTCGAGTACTTCTTGTCTGTCTTTAATTGTAAAGGTCGGTTTATTAACTGTGTTACAAATACTAAGGTTGGTAGTTAGAATAAAGTCAAGAAGCGAATCACCCCTATTGTTTATATCCGTACCCCAGATAGTATGATGAGCGTTCGTGTCTGCGCCAATAATCAGCTCGAGCTCGTCAGACATTGCTTCTTCTACTACTTCCCTGAATAGAGCAGTCGGTACTACAGATTCATAAGGCAAGTAGCTGGAGACTACCCAATATATGCGATTACCGATCTCCAGGCCAGCAGCTGTTTGGTCTTTACCACTTAAATTAGTCAGGAGAAAGATACCTAAATCTTTCCTGGCCAAAATGCAGGTTCTTGGAGTGCCTTCACAGTTGGCCACAAGCAGTTTAAAGTTGGGTGTCCTAATACCGCACACCCTTCCTCCCACTACGTAGGGCTCCTGTATCAGGACGAGGCGCTGAGGCTGCTTTAGCGTGATGGAGGTTAATCTGTAGAATTCTTACCATCATTGGTAATTGACAGATTAACATCCACCCCGACAAGGGTGTTATCGAACTGCTCGTCCGTATCGTCGAGAAGCATGTCCCCGCCAGATGCGTCAAAGAGTCCGGAGACTTCCCTCAGCCTCTCTGTGTCCGAAGTAGAGCTTTTGTCCTCAGAGAAGGACGTTACAGATCTTCTGTTCGAGTTGGAGTCACCAGAAATAATAGGCGTGGGTACCTCCGCACTTCCAGAAAGTGCCACGGTGGACGACTCACCTTCTGCAGTGGGAGCTATATCCTGCTTGTATATCTTCAAGACTATAGTCTCGAAGCTATATAAAATATAGCCGCAAATATAAACCCATATTTACGGAAATTGATACAAAATCATTTTTGATCCCTATTGAAAATGGGGCATTTCGGTCCATATTTTGATTTAGACTCTACATATATAGAGGTATCTTCCGATTGGAATTCTTGACTCTCTATAGAACACATTTTTAGCCGATTATGATGAAATATGTTTCATATTGCATAAAATGATCTGTAGAAAATCCATGTCGGTCCAGTTTAATATAAAATTAATTGACTTTTAGGTTTAGGTTAGGGTGGCAGCCGTATTTTTTTACAAGCTCACATAGACAAGTTTAGGTCCCTAGTGTTACCACGGGCTGAAATGCCCCTTATCGAAACCAACCTGTTTGATATATAAATTTATCGATAGTACGAATATCAGTACTGGAATGATCTGTTAGGCTGCCTAAAAAGGCCAGTATGTCCAGTCGTTTACTCAAAGCGGGACAGTCGCAAAACAAGTGCTCAATGCTCTCCACTTCTTCCTCATCTCCACAGCTTCAGCAGAAGTCATTGGAGTCAATACCCAATCTTTTGGCGTGTTCGCCGATCAAGCAGTGTTCCGTCAGAACCTATACTAACGTAGACAATCGTTTCATCTCTAGTGCGAGGAGATATTTTGACCTTCTCAGGTCATACCCTGGCCAGATTTGTCTAGCTACCCTGCAGGTGCCGATTTCTGTCCACCTTTCGTTGGACTGCCTGATTGCCTCTTGCCTAAGCCAAAGCTTGCACGTGGATAGTGGCGCACCAATATATGAAAATTCTTCGAGAATTTGTAATGTCGTCCCTTTCCTAGCAAGTTCATCGGCTTTGCAGTTCCCCGGGATATCCCTATGCCCAGGCACCCATATGAGGTGTATATTAAACTGCTCAGCCATCTCGTTAAGAGATCTGCGGCAGTCGAGGGCTGTTTGTGAATTTAGGGATGTTGCCTCCAGAGAATTGATGGCAGCCTGGCTGTCCGAGTAAATGACAACGCCAGTGTTGGTTACTATGTTGCGACTCAGCCACTTGGCGACTTCCCATATTGCCATTATTTCGGCTTGATAGACACTGCAGGTATCTGGTAGTCTGTGAGCTATATCCAGACTAAGTTCTTCACAGTGTACTCCGAAGCCAACCTTTTCATCAAGCTTCGAACCATCCGTGTAAAAGTGATGTAATTTCTCTCGAAGGTGTACACAGTTGGTAAATAGTCCACTCGGTCGGTTACCATAGCACTACACTTTGATATCCTCATGTGACCATAGTTCTTGTACCTCCACATTGATAGGCAGTTTAATCTTATTGCCGCTTTGGTTGCAATTTCTCTCGCCACAATATTAATCGGCAGTATATGGAGTAGGGCTTGTAGAGACTCGGTCGCTGTAGTCCTTAAGGCTCCGCTTGTGCTCAGGCAGGCAGTTCTCTGAACCTTTGTTAGTAGGCTGGTGATTGTTAGTTTGTCAGTTGCCGTCCACCATACCACAATACCGTATAACAGTATTGGACGAACTCTTGCTATATATCCAGTGGACGATTTTAGGAGAGAGTCCCCACCGCGACCCTACAGCATTTTTGCAGGAATATAAGGCGACGTTGGCCTTCCTTACACGTTCCAATACGTTAAGTCTAAATAACATTTTCCTATCTAGAATTATTCCTAAAAATTTTGCACTTTCAGAAAAGACTAGATCTGTTCCATTTATCCGAGGTGGAGGGTCCACATGTGGGACATTATCCATCCTAGTAAAGAGAACCAATTCTGTCTTGTTGGGGTTAACGCCCAAACCGCTACTTCTGGCCCATCTAGCCAACTTGTTCAGAGCCACCTTTTAGGATGTCTCTGAGGACGTTTACGAATTTGCCACTCTCTGCGATTGCCACGTCGTCCGCATATGCCACGACTTTGCAGCCACAACGTTCTAGATCTAGCAGGATTTCATTCGCCGCTAGGTTCCAAATTAGTGGAGACAGTACTCCTCCTTGCGGTGTCCCTCTGTTTCCAAACCTTGTTAGAGTTGTGGACCCTAGACATGCTGTTATGCGTCTTCTGGTGAGCAGACTTTGAATTAGTCTAATCAAACTAGTGTTTGATTAGACTAATTCAAAGATGCAATTACCGCACCTGAGTGAATGTTGTTAGAAGCCCCTTCTATGTCAAGAAATGCCACCATGGTGAATTCCTTGAAATGCAGGGACGATTCGATTGTGCTCACAAGTTCGTGCAGGGCTGATTCTGTAGACTTGCCCTTATTGTAAGCACTCCGACAGGAGTTTTGTATCCAGGTTTTCCCTAATGAAATGATCTAAAAGTCTTTCCAGACCTTTCAATAGGAAGGAGGATAGGATAATTGGTATGAAGTCTTTTGGCCTAGTGTGTGATATCTTTCCCGCTTTAGGTATGAATACCACTTTGGTATCCCTCCATCGATTCGGGATGTATGAAAGCCTGATACAGCCTACATAAATTTTCTCCAGCCAGGGGATAATGTACTTTAACATTTTCTGCATTTCTGCTGGAGTGATGCCATCTGGTCCAGGTGACTTGAAGGGCTCAAAGCATTAATAGCCCAGCTTATTCTGGATTTCTCAGCCAAGAAGCTAGCGACGCTCGCAGTCCACTCGCACTCCTGTTGGTCCTGCTGATCCTCGGGTTCTGTTACAGAGTTGCCGGGAAATGTTTGTCTTCCTTACATTTCTGTGGACGGCAGGCTTTGGCGCTTTTTCCGCGAGTTTGAACTCAATATAATGGTGATCTGAGAATGAGTGGTCGTCCAGTACATTCCACCCAATAATTTTGTCTGACAGCCCGTCAGTAGCAAACGATACGTCGAGTACTTCTTGTCTGTCTTTAATTGTAAAGGTCGGTTTATTAACTATGTTACAAATACTAAGGTTGGTAGTTAGAATAAAGTCAAGAAGCGAATCACCCCTATTGTTTATATCCGTACTACCCCAGATAGTAAATGAGCGTTCGTGTCTGCGCCAATAATCAGCTCGAGCTCGTCAGACGTTGCTTCTTCTACTACTTCCCTGAATAGAGCAGTCGGTACTACAGATTCATAAGGCAAGTAGCTGGAGACCACCCAATATATGCGATTACCGATCTCCAGGCTAGCAGCTGTTTGGTCTTTACCACTTAAATTAGTCAGGAGAAAGATACTTAGATCTTTCCTGGCCAAAATGCAGGTTCTTGGAGTGCCTTCACAGTTGGCCACAAGCAGTTTAAAGTTGGGTGTCCTAATACCGCACACCCTTCCTCCAACTACGTAGGGCTCCTGTATCAGGACGAGCCGCTGAGGCTGCTTTAGCGTGATGTAGGTTAATCTGTAGAATTCTTACCATCATTGGTAATTGACAGATTAACATCCACCCCGACAAGGGTGTTATCGAACTCTTCGTCCGTATCGTCGAGAAGCATGTCCCCGCCAGATGCGTCAAAGAGTCCGGAGACTCCCCTCAGCCTCTCTGTGTTCGAAGTAAAGCTTTTGTCCTCAGAGAAGGACGTTACAGATCTTCTGTTCGAGTTGGAGTCACCAGAAATAATAGGCGTGGGTACCTCCGCACTTCCAGAAAGTACCACGGTGGACGACTCACCTTCTGCAGTGGGAGCTATATCCTGCTTGTATATCTCCAAGACTATAGTCTCGAAGGGTGTAGGGTTGCACTCTCACTTTGTATATGGGAGGTGGATTCAGCATTTAGGATAAGATTGACCTGCCGCTTTTTACCATCCGCCTCACCCACCTTGCTGATTCTCCAATTATTAATTGACTTTACATTTTATTTTATACAGTATCGCTCCTTGTTATAATTTCTTCACGTTTTGATATACGATTATACCCCACGTGATGGTTCCAGACGAATTTGAGTTTTTGGTGTAGATGCCACGTTTTACAACCTACGATACGTGCCTTTAATCTTTTCTTATAGGTTTTTAACTTCGTTAAAAATGCAAAATTTGTCAAATCGCAAGTTTTTTCACTTTTTAAACTGGAAAGGCGCTATTTCATACACAATAAAAATAAACTGATGTTTTTTGTAATACAAAGAGCCAAACATATTTCTTGGCGTTGCGTAGCTATGTCGAACAATGTCGATAGAGCATGTGTACGACTTATATTATTTTTTTGAAAAACTGTATATTTTTTCCGTGCAAAGACATGTTGGATAAAAAAAGTATCAAATGTGTCGCTGGAGTATCACGGTACTTTGAGGGTCTGAAAAGTACCAAAAAAGTACTAAAGTATCAAATTTATCATCCCTGATTCAGTCGCGCTTGGAAATTCGATCGATGAGGTTGGTGTCGTCGCCTGCTGCTTAGCGTGCACATAAAGAACAAATGTATGATAAATTGCCGCAATATTTTTTGTTTTCTGTATTTTGCGATAAATAAAAATTGTTAATTGTGCCAACGTACGTTGTCATGCGTAAACTCGTATGACCTTTTTTAATAATGGTAGAAGCATATCTGATATTCTTTGTTTACCTATATGTATGTATATATTGTTTGTAACATATTTACAAGTTAAAAAATTTTAAATACACACAACCAAAATAGGTTGGACACCCGAAAAATTTAAATACAATAAATAAGGAAAAAATACATATTGAATATGTCCAACTTTTCCTTTTGTTGAAATGAAATATGTTAGAAAAATTAACATATCATTTTTGGTAGTGCACAAAGAGAGCGTTATCACTTCTCACATATACATACATACGATATTGAATTTTATGGAAGTATGTGTGTGCCCATCGCTGTGTTAGAGTGCAGATTGGCACTGGGCAATCCTCGGGTCTCTCTCTTTACTCGCATTTTCTAAGGAGTCTGACACTTCCAACCAGCGTTGCCATTTTGGTCAAATCCGACCAAATTTCGTCGGATAGTTTTAAAATTTTTCTTTCTGGTCGGATGATCGGACCAACACAATTTTGGTCGGTTTTGGTTTTATTCTGAAATATTTAAGTTGTAGTACAATAGAGAATAAATTCAATAAATTTTCACTGCTGGAAATACCTTGAAACGTCGATGGTCAATCCCAATATATTTCATAATCGCTGCAGGCAGTATCGACATGTTGAACGAAATTGTAGACAACTACATTGTAATACAATTTTATATGAAAATAAAAAATGTTAGGCTCGACAATGGTGGTTTGTAGTTATCTAAATTATCGTTTCTGGGGAAAGAATTTATTTCTTTCATTCCTGTTCTGTAGGCCGAGAGTAGATTGATGCCGATTTTGGTTCATAAATCTCTGCAAAGTTTCGGAATTTCGCCATTTGTGTTCAAAGAAACAAATTTATAAACTTTGCTTATATGTATAGAATACACTCATAAATTATTCAAGCAGATTCGACTTTCTGCATGACTTATGACTTTACAGTTTAGTCTACTTCTGGTATTTTGCTAAAAATTTTGTAAATTTCCGACCATCACTGAATTTGTCAACTTTTAAAATACTACAATTAACGTAAGTTCGTACTATTGTGTTCTAGAACTCATAGGCTTTAGTCATAAATGATGGAAGTTAAAAATTATTTTTAACGTTGAAATCAATTCAGTAAAACTTAACATTTTATAAATAAGACTTTCTATGAAAAATTTTGCATCCTTTTTTTCCGTTTTTGAAAAATTTTGTTATTTGTCACAAAATAGGTCATACAACTTCAGAGCATTGTTTCTTTAATTCATAAATTAAGAAAAACTCAATACAAATTCTCAAAGATATGTTCAAATGAAAATTGAAAATTTTATAAAAAAGTAGAAATTAACTTGAGTCGGTTAACTCCCTCTGTATTAATAACAAACATGTAAAAACAAACAGAAAGAAAATACATTAAAATTATTTTTAGATGCAGAATTCCTTTTTTTATTGTTACACATTTCTTGCAATTTATAAATTTACTTTTAGCAACTAGGATTTATCCATATTCCTCTGTCACGGTGTAATCTACAATAATAAAACCAATAGTTGTTTGGGGTTGGAAATGGACCCTATCTGTCCATGTGTCGATATAGTCCCCACAGAAGGATACTAACCGATTTTATTTCTTTACATCATACTTCAAGTAATTGGGATGACATTTTGCAACATGCGTCTAAGTTTACATAGAACTACTCAGACTTACAAGTTTCATCGTAGGACCATGATTTCATATAGCCCCAAATAGATGTCCCATTCGATTTGAATTTTTGACGCCTTTGTAACAAATATTATGATTTTGGGGTGCAATTCGGCAATTATTATTTCCATTGGTAATGGATCTCATTGGACCACATATATATATATCCCCCATAAACATGTCAAAAAGGATTTGCTAAGCGAATGAACTAAAAAGATCTCATATGCTAAGCGAATGAACTAAAATTTGGTAAATTTTACACAGAATCAATTAATCGAACAATTCCAGATATTTTTTCTGTTATATCATTGAATGCGATCCATGATTCGTACGGGCAACTTTTCCAAGTTTCATCAAAATCGGAAAATGTTGTTACCAAACTTTACAAAACTTTGTTACCAAACTTTACAAAACTTTGATTTTATAAAATTGGTCTTCTACAACGGGTTTTGGTCGGTTTTGGAAAAAATTTGGTCGGAAAAATATTTCTCCTGTGGCAACACTGCTTCCAACGAGCCTCTGCGTTCACTAGTCGTTGTCGAGCACTCTCCGTGTAAAGTAGTCAATTGTAGTCTTTGTTCGGCGATACTATCGCGCATATTACTACTAGTCGTTGTTTTTGCACTACGCTCGCGCACATCTATTTGTCTTTGGCTCGACTACTGAGCACTTCTTTTAGTTTTTGCTATCGATCTATTCGCACGGCCTTATCGCCACCCTCACCTCCCTTGCTGGCAAGCGCCCCCCTAAACATTTGATCCAATCGAACTGGCATACCTCGTCGTTTAATTGGTGATATTGGTGCTTTCCTACGGAAAACATCGGTGCTTCAGCCACTCATCACCAATCTTACTAACAAAATCGAAGGTAACGCACTCTCAGTTTTCCTTAGTAGTGAGATCCGCGAGTGTTTTTTTTTTCAAAAAAATATATTACAAATCCATCTAAATATACCCTACGGTATAATAAAAGTCGACTTTTGAGTACTCTATCGCGATTTAACTCAAAAATACAGTCCACTTTGTCGTTGTTATAGTGCTAAATCACTTTGAAATCTATCGGGAATAATTATATTCCAATACACAACATTTCAATTGTTTTTGTTCACTGTAATTTATCTAATATTTCATTTCATTTCGATTTGTTTTGCCCGCTTTAAATTATTAAAACGATTATTAAGCTAAGTATACACGATTGCCAGATCGGACAACGTTATCAACCCTGTTAACGTGCTGCAAATGTACGGACAATGACAGATTGTTAGGCAAAGGTGAATTGACAGTTCAGACGATTGCAAGAAAACCATACAATTACATATATTTACAATATATTTTGTAAATATTTATATGCAGGATTGCCAACAAAAATATTTTATAGACAGTGTTGCCAATAAAATGTTTTTCTGACAATAGCGCCGTTGTCACATGCATAAACTTCGCGCATATAACAATCTGCAAATTATCTCGCAATGACTTTTCTGCTAACGTTGCAAAACAAAAATTCTATGTTCACACGGTTGTAAATTCACAGGGTTGCATTATTCCGCCATTTTTCTAGCAATATTGTCCGATCTGCAAATCGTGTGTACTTACCATTAGTTACATATTTCATTAGTGTGTTGTCCGTTTATTTGTACATTCGGCATTGTTGTATTTCCAATCTCAGTGCAGTCGTCCCTACTGCATGATAGGCTATCTAGCTGAATTACAACAAAAACAGGAACACTCTCCAACCATCTTGCATTAGAAAAGGCGCGAAAGGCGGCGTCGGTTAACAAACAGAAAATTACTAGCATTTCAGCTCCTATTTCTTGCTCTCGTTGACTTCGTTGATCGAATCGGTCGATTGCATTTCCCCCTACCGACAGCTTGTGCGTCTCTCGCCAACAACGTCGCCTTGCATTTTGTTCTTGTATCTTACTCTCGAAGAAACACATACGTACACACCCACATAATCGAATAGAGAGAGTCGACGTCACTTGAGCTCGGTTTCATATCCCAGTAGGAAAATAGTAGAAACCGACAAATATTACGTCTTTTGGAAAAATAAATTAAATAATTTTGTTGTGCTAATTTTGGGAATAGCGTTGGTTGGTTCGCTACTCGTTAATTATATTCGGTCATGTACGACACCCCACATTCGGCCAATGGGACATAAATTGGAAATTTTCATTAGAAAATTTTATTGTATTATTTTTTTCGTTCGCCCACTTCTATATTATAATTTGTTGCTGACTACTTTGTTGTTTAATCTTGTCGTTGCACTCTACAGTCAACTATAGTCACCCTACGGTCAGTCTAGTTGATCAAAATAATAATTTAATAATGTTTCGTTCTTAATTTTTTTGTCGCTTATCTTGTGGTTTGTCGTATTTTATTTAGTCGTGTACCTCCGCGTACCCTATATTCGGTCCTAATTTTATAATTTTGTAGAATGTGTAATTTGAAAAATTCTGACAATCATAATGTGAACTTGCCCCATATTGACATTGACACTTTCCATGAGGATTTCGTTACTTTCGGGACCTCTTTTCGGCAATATGTATAAACAATTCGCGTCTTAGTGACATTGAACGGCTTTGTCACCTGACTCAAAAAACCAGCGATGATGCAAGGGAAATACTCTCGAGATTCCCTCTCACCAACAGCAGCTTCGATTTGGCCTGTAAAGAATTGGAAGATGCGCATGACAACGCTACGGAAGATGGGTATGACAACGAGCTAGCTGCAATGGTCGTCACCACACCCTTCTCCATCGTACTGTGGAATCTGCTCGTTTTACAACTTCGTCGTCCTCTCCCCTCCTATAACTACAGATCTCTCCTTGGACCAGAAAATGTCTCCCTCCACTTCGTCGATCGTTAAACCCACCATTAGTAGACAGGTATTTCATACCACCCAAGATAGGAATGTGCTCTTGGGAGTTGCCGCCGTGAATGTCGTTCACCAGGGTATTACGTACCCTGCTCGGGCTCTTATTGTAAAATGGGTACGAGACGTCTATAGTTACGGACCGGTTTCGGCAACGACTGAGTATTTCGACGAGTTCTACGCACGCTGGATTTTCAGGTCTAAACTGTACTTTATTGGGCAATTCAAGAGAAATTTGTTCTCTTGAAATCGTTTCGCCCTTAGAACCATCGCACGCCTTAAAAACGGTAGCCCATGTTCTTCCGAACATTTCTGGAAATTTTCCATCGCCTTCCTTTGCTACACTCCTACAATCCCGCCTCGCCAATCTGCGATTGGCTGATTCTTTGGATAATCGCCCAATAGACGTTCTACTTGGTGCTGATTTGTATCCGAAAATTCGTTTGGCTGGACCCCCACGAATTGTGCTTGAGTCACTATTGGCTCAAAATACCATTTTCGGTTATGTTTTAACTGGACCAGTTCCATCGGCTCTTTTTAGGTTAGGTTAGGTTAGGTTGAGAAGAGGAGGCGGTGAAATTCCACCTCATGTCCTTGGACATACACGTAAGCCAGTATTCGGCCTGTTGTGCGCTCTAATTGTTATTATTTAGAAAGGTCGGTAAGCTATTTTAGGAACTCTGTACTGTCGACATAGTCCTTAATTTTCTTCCAGTCTACGCCCCTAAGTTGGGTCAAGTCTGGTATAGCATCATTTCCTAAGAAACGTGATCTATTGTTGGCGAACGCTGGGCAGAGGCAGAGGAAATGCTCCAACGTTTCATCATCCTCCCCGCATGCCCTACATATACTGTCATCTACAACTCCTATCCTATGTAGGTGTGCTTGTAAGCATGTGTGTCCTGTAAGGACGCCCATGATCTTACTAATTTCTACCTTGCTCAATCTCAGTAAGGTCTTGGCCTTGTCCTCGTTTGGGTCACCCCACAAGACCTTCGTTGTCTTCCCAACGTTTTCACTATTCCATAGCGTGATATGGGCGTTCTTCGCCCATATTTGTAGTTCAGAACGCATAACTCTGAAGGGTTTTGCGTTCTCTAATGTTGTTGTTTGCAAGTCTCTGGCTCTAGATGCCAAGGCGTTTGCTTTCTCGTTACCCCTTACTCCGCAATGGCCAGGCACCCATATGATGCATATAGTGCCGTATTCGGAGTAGGCGTTTATCGCCATTTTACAATCTAAAACGGTCCTCGACCTCACCGTTCTAGACGTTATCGCCCTAATAGCCATTTGGCTATCTGTGAAAATATTCACTTTTGTTGGTCTTGTGTTAGTCCCAAGCCAGCTCACACATTCTGTAATTGCTCGGACTTCCGCCTGCAGGACTGTGTTATGGTCTGGCAGACGGAATAAGAGTTCGGTTTCCGGTTCTTCGATGTAAAGTCCTAGCCCCGTTCTCTCCCCTAGTTTCGATCCATCTGTATAACAGCAATTTCCAGATGTTGTCTGTACTACGGTTCCATCAATCCAGGATTGTCTGTCTGGTATCATGGTCTCACACTCAGCAACCATTGATCTTTCAGGTATTCTGTCGGATACTGATGATATGTCAGTTAAATCCACCGTCACTACCTCAGCTATCTTTTGATGATATGACACGTGATCGCTTTCGATCCATTCGCCCATCACTTTGAGCCTCGTCGCCGTGAGGGCAGCTTCATATCTAATCTGTATTTCTATTGGTTGGATATTCAAGATCGTCTCCAATGCCCTACTGGATGTGGTCCTCATTGTCCCGCTTATGCCGAGACAACACATTCGTTGGACCTTTTGTAATATCATTATGTTGCACTTATTCTTCATTGATGTCCACCACACTACTGATGCGTAAGTCAAAATAGGTCTGATTACGCTCTTGTAGAGCCATTGTGTCATACTTGGATTAAGGCCCCATTTTGAGCTAATGGCTCTTCTACATAGTGCCCAGCATATGTGAGCCTTGTTTGCTCGTTCTTCTATGTGGCACTTCCAATTTAGTTTCCTGTCCAGGATAACACCTAAGTATTTAACCCTGTTGGAAACTGGAATTGTTTTGTTTAGGAAATGCGGGTCATCATACTGACCAATCTTCGTTTTCCTTGTGAAAAGACATATCTCTGTCTTTTCTGGGTTTACATTTAGGCCTCTCGGTCGAGCCCAGTCATATGCAATTTTTAGAGCCGTTTCGGCCCTTCTACAAAGTTGATTAGGATTCTTCCCCCTCAGAAGTATTATAACGTCATCTGCGTAACAGACTGGTTTAAGTCCTTCATCCGTTAGTATCCTTAGGAGACTATTTATAGTAGTGACCCACAGGAGTGGTGATAAAATACCGCCCTGTGGTGTTCCCTGTGCTACTCTGTCTCTTATTTTTATGTCGTGGGACCCACAATTTATCCATCTATTCCTTAGCATGTGGCTTATCCAGTCTCGGAGAGCCCGGTCCACCTGAAACTGGTCTAAGGATTGGATGAGTGTGTCGGTCCGTACATTATTGAACGCCCCTTCAATGTCTATACATACCGCAAGTGTATACATCTTTCCATTGAAGGATTCTTCTATGTTGTGTACTACATCGTGTAGGGCGGTATCCACCGATCGCCCTTTAACATAGGCATGTTGTCTAAATTTTAGCATTTCGCCTGGTATCTTACTTTTAATCATGGTATCCACTATACGCTCCATGGTTTTGAGTAAGAACGATGTTAGGCTTATTGGTCTATAAGCCTTAGGTGTTGCATAACTTGCCTTGCCGGGTTTAGGTATGAAAACTACCCTTGCCTCCTGCCAGGCTTTCGGTGTGTATGCGAATTTTAGACATGCTGTGAAAATGGCGGCTAGATGAGTTGATATGTAATCCACCTCCATCTGTAGTAGTGCCGGAAATATTCCATCAGGTCCTGGTGCCTTAAATGGTGAAAAGCTTCTTACGGCTTCTTTGACCATATGGTCTGTAATGATATGACTTAGTTGTTCCTCATTTTCACTGTAGTTCGGTATCTCAGTCTGGCCCGTCGTACCTTGCGGAAAATCTTTTTAACTATTCTACAAACCCAGCCGCGGTCTTTACCCCTGACAATAGCACATGTAATTTGGAAGCAGGAAATATTCTGCCTTTTGGGAATTTCAATCGTTGGTCTGAGAACCGAACTTGAATCACACCTCGTAGTTTTGATATCGTTCATTACTTGCTAGACTCACCTTCGTTTGTATTTTTCGTCGCACCTCTATTTCAATTTGTTTGTTGGTCACATTTTAGCATCGCCTCGCCTAGGTGACTTTCTTCGCATAGTTCGGATGTGGTAGAGTGCAGATTGCCACTGGGCGGTGGTTGTTGTGTGGCTGTCTTGCATTATCCTCGGGTCTCTTTCCTTGCACTTTCTAAGGAGCCTGATACTTCTAAGGAGTCTGATACTTCTAACGAGCTTCTGCGTTCACTAGTCGTTGTCGAGCACTCTCCGTGTAAAGAAGTCAATTGTAGTCTTTGTTCGGCGAAACTATCGCGCACATTACGACTAGTCGTTGTTTTTGCACTATGCTCGCGCATATCTACTTGACTTTGGCTCGACTACTAAGCACTTCTTGTAGGTTTTGCTATCGATACATATATAATAATACGTTACTACAAATAAATCTCTGTCTTTATCATAACCGATAATACTAAACTCTTGTGTTTTATTTATTTCTTTTCTCTTTCGCCCTTTGCATTTCTGCATCGCCAACATCGGTCACTACATACGTGAACACATACACATCGTTCCCCCATTACTGAGCTATCGTTGGTGGAGTTTGTCATAGAAGGGATTCGTCGCCTCGCCTACCTTCACCTCCTCAAAGTCACACTTTGTAATTTTTGTTTTAAGATATAATTACGTATTATCTGATAATTGTTAAAAATTCAGTTTATGTTAAACCTAACACTGTAATACATGAGATTAAGTTCTTCATGTGTTAGGATGTCCTTCGTAAATAAATAAATATATATGTTACTCCGAAGCCAACATTTTCATCGAGCTTCGAAACATCCGTATAGAAGTGGAGATGGTTTCTATTACCTGGTATTCTTCCAACCCATTCATCTCTGGCGGGAATCATAGTGATGTAATTCATGTCGAAGGTGTACACGATTGGTATATAGTCCACTCGGTCGGTTACCATAGCACTACATTTTGATATCCTCACGTGACCATAGTTTTTGTACCTCCACATTGATAGGTAGTTTAATCTTAATGCCGCTCTGGTTGGAACTTATCTCGCCACAATATTCATCGGCAGTACATGGAGTTGAGCTTGTAGAGACTCAATCACTGTAGTCCTTCAGGCTCCGCTTATGCTTGGGCAGGCAGTTCTCTGAACCTTAGATAGTAGGTTTGGTGACGGTTAGTTTGTCACTTGCCGTCCACCATACCACAATGCCGTATAACAGTATTGGACGAACTACTGCTATATATCCAATAAACGATCTTAGGAGAGAGGCCCCACAGCCTTTTTGCAGGAATATAAGGCGACGTTGGCCATCCTTACACGTTCAAATACGTTAAGTCTAAATAACAGTTTACTATCTAGAAATATTTCTAGAAAATTTGCGCTTTCAGAAAAGACTAGATCTGTTTAATTTTTTTGAAGAGAAGGGTCCACATATGGGCCTTATTTATCCTAGTAAAGAAAACCAATTGGGTTACCACCCAAACCACTGCTTCTGGCCCATCTAGCCAACTTGTTCAGAGCGGACGTTTTCGAATTTGCCACTTACTGCGATTGCCACGTCGCACAGTGCTCTGTCCCATTGACAAAAATCGATAATAATGAATTGGCTCAAATAATGGTATAATTGGTACTCATCATATCTTAACAAACCAATTAATATAAATAATAACAAAATATTTTTTATTAAGCTCTTTTTGACACCGCGAGAATTCGCCAAGTCAATTGTTGTATACGCAAATCGTTGTAAAATAGCTGTATAAAATTCGTTTATTAGGAAATTAAACCAAAAATTTTGTAAATGATAGTTAATCGAATTCCTAATAATACAAAAATTCCAAGTCGGCAGAAAATTGCATTTGTACTATTCAAAAGTGCTTTGGAAAATTCGTATTTTTTGTTGAAGTGATAAAAATTTTGCAAGTTTAATTGGAATGAGAACAATTAGTTGGAACATATCCCTAAAATGTTATTCTTCAAGAACAATATATGTACAGTTACTGTTAAGGTGGGTGGTTTGCAAGCAAGTTAGGTGGGGGTAGGCGATGCGACGAAATCCCTTCTATGACAAACTCCAATACCAACGATAGCTCAGTAGTGGAGGAACGATGTATGTGTGTTCACGTATGTGAGACCGACGTTGCTGATGCAGTAATGCCAAGGGCGAAATAGAAAATAATAAAGCACAAGAGTTTAGTATTTTCGATAGTGATAAAGGCAGAGCTTTATTTCATATTAATGATAACGTATATTACCATGTAGCGATGCGTAGGATCCGTAGAGATCCAAACGACAAGATATATGTATGCGCAAGTGCGAAACAACAACTATTAGTGATGTGAGCGATTGTTTCGCCTAACAAAGACTAGTTTCAATACGAGATCCAGATGAAGCAAGGAGTCGAAAATTCGCAACAGCCTCTGCTTGCGGGAAGTCCCTCTCTACATCCGAACTATGCGAATAACGCCCCGGGAGAGTCGGAGAGAGATACAACGCTGGAAGTCTCTCCTTACAATCCGTGCCATGCGAATATCGTCTTGGAAGAGTTTGTAGAGAGATTCTTTTAATCCCTCTACAATCCGTGCTGAGCGAATTCGTCCCAAGAGAGTCGAAGGAGAACACCAGACGCTTAAAAGTCCTTTCACAATCCGTACAAGCGAATATCGTCCTGGGAGTGTCGTAGCAGAGGTTTCTTCTCCTTCAACCCGCCAGGGTTGCCAATCCACGAAAGAGATGCACAATCTAGGGAAGTTGCGCGACAATGTTACGAACTTAAACAGTTACTATTAAATAAAAAATATAAAAACGTAAAATAAAAGCGCACACACTTAAAAAATATATATATTTTTAATGTCTAAAAATATTATTTTCAAATATAATTTGTAGGGGTGTTCCAAAAACAGTCGTCAACGCTTAACGTGTAGACCGAACCCATAATTTGTTGTGCCAGATAGCTGACAGAATTCTTAAAAAATACAAAAATTCATACTTATAAATTTATTTTTGAGAAAAACATAAAAAATCGCTTTTAATATGGTGTTTTTATATCGAAAAGTCAAAAAATATTAAAAATTGTATGGCATCGGAAAAAAAATTCGTAAAGATCCCTAATTCTTTTTTCGCCAGATATTATAAAACATAACATTTAAAAGTTTAAATTATTCGCACACAAAATTTCGAAAAAGTAATATTTCTTTAGGTCTAAAAAATTTTTTAGGTTATTTTCCAAAAACCATTTCCTTTAACTTGTAGAACAAACCAGGGCTGTGGAGTCGGACTCTGGGCAATTTGCCTGGAGTCGGAGTCCGGAGTTGAAAAATTATGGTCGACTCCGAGAAGGATTGTGCAAAATGAACCATTTACGTGATAGAACTTTTGCACTCAAAAATGTTTTGGAAAACAATTTTGATACAAAAGAAGGATAAAATATTCGAAGCTTTTTTAACCTTTTTTGTATGACACAAATATCTATAAAGTTAACCAAACTATCGAGTTTTTTATGTAAAACAGTTTTAGGAAAGCTCTGATTATATTTAGCTAACAAAACAAGTATTTCTGCAAGACTATACGATATTATTAAGCGAGTACAAAACAAGTAAGTAAAGTTTGGGCGAAGCCAACTATATGATAGCGTACAACTCCTTGTTAGAGCAGAATAAGCTCAGATATTGTAAATATAAATATGAGATAATTATCTTATAAATCTGAATCTAAGCAGAATTTTCTATAGAAACATTTATATATGGGGGCAATTTCGATCTAAACCGATTTTGACCAATTCCAATTGGTTGCCTCCCTGGTGTGAAAGAGTCCTTATTGCCAAATTTTAGCAGGATCGTAGTGAAATTTCTACCTGTACTTAACGAACAACTTAAGATGGACAGCTAGTGATTTTGAGTAGAACGGTATATTTGAAGGTGGGTCTAGCTGCAGTATTTTTTAAAAAACCCCCTGTAACATAGTATGGTGTAGGGTATAATAATTAACGAATGAACTTGTTGCTTGAAGCGAACATAATTTCCAAAAATTGTGGTTTATTAAACCAGAGGCAGTATTGATGACAATTTTATCATGATTTCATGTTGTCATATTAGTTGCAGCTTGAAAGTCAAGCATCATTAAATAAATAATACAATTTTATTTAATTACTGGCATTGAATACCAATTTTTCTATTTTTTAACAAAGCTTTATCTTATTTTCAAAAACATGATCTCACGTCTAAGTAGAAATATAATTTCAGAAATTTATGTCATTTAACTGCCGGAGTCGAATGATTTTAAAATTCGACTCCGCAGCCCTGGAACAAACCCATAACTTTTTTTGCGCCTGATAATTCTTACAAATACAAAAAATCATATTTAAAAAATATTTTTGAGAAAATTTTGAAAAATTCCGTTTAAAAAATAATAATTTATGTCATCGGAAAAAAATCGTAAAGATTTAATTTTTTTCCCAAAAAATTATTAATGTCATATCATCTTTAAAAATAAAAGCTTCAATTATTCGTGTAAAAAATACGATAAAGTAATTTTGCTTTGGGTCTAAAATTTTCTTGCGACAAAAAATTAACAGTAATGCATTTAAGGAGTTCCTTATAGCAACAAGGATAATAATTTAATGCGCTTCCAATGATATTATATGCCAGTAGTGTATTTGGGAAGTTAGGTTGTATTTCCCAATTAAGAACAACTAATGCTTGTTGTTTTATTTATTAAAAATTAAAATTTTATTTCAAAGTTTAATTAAAGTGTAATGCTTAAAATAAAAATTAAGGAAATTATTAAATTACGTCTTAACAGCGCGAGAAGATAAAATACGAATGATAAAAATTATGGGTTTAGTTAGTGCTGTTAATACACTAACATCACCTTACAAGTAGATTACAGCTACTGAGTACTTGGTACTAGTAAGGAACTGGGTACAAACACGGTGATGCCACAACATTCCCCAGGCCGGAGGGAGGTCACCCGAACCTTAGTGGAACCGTGACCCGTCTACCACTTTTAGTCGCTTTGGGTTGTAGCACTTCAGGTGAGGAGTTAATAGCAGGGCTGGAATGTGTTGAAACTAAATTGAAATTAAGATCAATTTCATTAGGATCCTGTTGACCAGTTGAATCATCAGGTAAAGTTGTAGCTATCTCCAGTGTGTTGTGTTGAAAAACTGAGGTAAATAACTCATCTACGATCTATACTGATGTTGCTATGACGACCTCATATCGAAATTGTAAAAAATGTATTGAATTTTTTAACCACCCAAAATGGACCATCATACGGATGTGTAAGATAAGGTCTGATGGAGTCGTTGCGGACGAATACGTATGTAGATGTTTCAAGATTTTTTGAGACGAATGTTCAATGCGAAGTGTGATGAGCCGTATCGGTAGGTCTGAGTTTTTGAATTGTTGTTCGAAACGGAGACAAAATCGGTGATGCTGTTCGTTGGTCTCGTTTGTTGAAAAAATTCGCCAGGAATTGCAAGTGTTGAACCATAAACTAATTCTGCAGGCGACGCATTAATGTCACAAGATTGCAGCTTTAAACGTTCGATGCCACCTTTCTATTAAGCCATTCGATTGTGGGTGGTAAGGAGTGGTACGTAAATGCGTTGCGCCAATTGCACAGACCAAATCCGCAAAAACTGATGCCTCAAATTGACGACCACGATCTGATGTAATTCGCGACGGAACGCCATATCTAGAAATCCATTGAGACAAAAGGGCTTTAACGATGGTCTCCGCTAACATGTCAGGGATAGGAATGGCTTCCGACCAACGCGCAAAACGGTCTATTACTGTAAGACAGTATCGTTGTCTCTCACATATTGGAAAGGGACCAACGATGTCGATATTTATGTGTGCGAAACGCTCTTTTGGTGCATCGTATTTGACGGGTGAAGATCGCGTGTGTCGTTGAATTTTCGACCCCTGGCACTGCAAACAATTTCGAACAAAAATTGCGGCTTCTTTTCGGATCCCAGGCCAACAAAATCTACCGATGAGCAGTTTGGTTGTAGCTCGCACGCCTGGATGCGACAAACTATGGATCTTCAAAATGATTTGTTTACGAAAATCTTTCGGAATGTAGGGATGAACACGTGACGTCGTTGTGTCGCAAACTAGTTGGTCGTTGCAATATGGGATTGAAAAATATTTTAATTTAAGCGAATTCATTTGCGTACCTGCGAAGTTGTTGAAGCTCTTCATCACATTGTTGTGCAGCTGCAATGCGAGAGTAGTCAACAATAGAGTTTATTTTCTCAATACGAGAGAGTGCATCAGCTGTTGCGTTTTCTACACCAGGTGTATGACGAATATCGGTGGTGAATTGGCTGATGAAATCAAGTTGACGCATCCTGCGCGGCGAAGCCTTTTCAAGAAATAAGCGGGCGCTGGTCGGTGACAATAGAACAGGATCGGCCTTCAATCATGTATCGAAAGTGGCAAACAGCTTGATTCATTGCTGCATGCTCCCGATCTTATGTGGAATATTTTTGTTGCGCATTTATAAAATTTTTTGAGTAAAATGCGAGGGGTTGTAAATCGCCATCTATTTTTTGATGAAGAGCTGCCCCCACAGCAATATCGGACGCATCGACATAAATCGCCAAGTCGGCTTCGGCAGCAGGATGTCCTAACAGGGATGCATTTGCTAGCTCGTTTTTACATCGCTCGAACGCAGCTTCTGTAGAAGTTGACCACACTATCGGTGTGCGATCGTTCTTTTTGTTGCCGTCGATTAGCTGTTGTAACTGCATTTGGTACGATATTGCATGTGGCAAGAACTTCCTATAAAAGTTCTTAATATTGATAAATCTTTTGAGTTCTTGAGCCACCTCTGTTCTCGGGTAATCTTTAATGATGGCTACTTTTTCAGGCAAAGGGCGAATTCCATCAGCGTTGACCAGATGACCAAGAAATTTAATTTCGCATTTTCCAAACTCGCACTTTTTAAGGCAGATGGCCAGGTTTCCCGTAGGGGACGAAAAATTTCGGCCAAATCACGACGATGTCGATCTATCGAAGACGATGCAACACAAATGTCGTCGATGTATGGAAAAGCGAAATCTAGGCCTCGTAACACCTCGTTGATGAGCCTCTGGAACGTCTGGGCGGCGTTGCAAAGCCCGAACGTCATGAATTTAAATTCATATAGGCTGAATTGGGTGCTAATGGCCGTTTTTGGGACATCATCAGGGTCAGTTGGCACCTGAAAAAACGATTTCTGTAGGTCAATTTTTGAAAAAATATTCTTACCTCGTAAAATCGTTGTAATGTCGGTCAAGTATGGCAACGGATAACGATCCGGCAACGTCCGAGCATTCAAGGCACGATAATCGGCGCATGGCCTCCAAGTACCGTCACTGTTTTTAACTAAATGCAACGGACTGGACCAGTTGCTGTTGGAAGCAATTAATGTCATATCATCTTTAAAAATAAAAGCTTCAATTATTCGTGTAAAAAATACGATAAAGTAATTTTGCTTTGGGTCTAAAATTTTCTTGCGACAAAAAATTAACAGTAATGCATTTAAGGAGTTCCTTATAGCAACAAGGATAATAATTTAATGCGCTTCCAATGATATTATATGCCAGTAGTGTATTTGGGAAGTTAGGTTGTATTTCCCAATTAAGAACAACTAATGCTTGTTGTTTTATTTATTAAAAATTAAAATTTTATTTCAAAGTTTAATTAAAGTGTAATGCTTAAAATAAAAATTAAGGAAATTATTAAATTACGTCTTAACAGCGCGAGAAGATAAAATACGAATGATAAAAATTATGGGTTTAGTTAGTGCTGTTAATACACTAACATCACCTTACAAGTAGATTACAGCTACTGAGTACTTGGTACTAGTAAGGAACTGGGTACAAACACGGTGATGCCACAACATTCCCCAGGCCGGAGGGAGGTCACCCGAACCTTAGTGGAACCGTGACCCGTCTACCACTTTTAGTCGCTTTGGGTTGTAGCACTTCAGGTGAGGAGTTAATAGCAGGGCTGGAATGTGTTGAAACTAAATTGAAATTAAGATCAATTTCATTAGGATCCTGTTGACCAGTTGAATCATCAGGTAAAGTTGTAGCTATCTCCAGTGTGTTGTGTTGAAAAACTGAGGTAAATAACTCATCTACGATCTATACTGATGTTGCTATGACGACCTCATATCGAAATTGTAAAAAATGTATTGAATTTTTTAACCACCCAAAATGGACCATCATACGGATGTGTAAGATAAGGTCTGATGGAGTCGTTGCGGACGAATACGTATGTAGATGTTTCAAGATTTTTTGAGACGAATGTTCAATGCGAAGTGTGATGAGCCGTATCGGTAGGTCTGAGTTTTTGAATTGTTGTTCGAAACGGAGACAAAATCGGTGATGCTGTTCGTTGGTCTCGTTTGTTGAAAAAATTCGCCAGGAATTGCAAGTGTTGAACCATAAACTAATTCTGCAGGCGACGCATTAATGTCACAAGATTGCAGCTTTAAACGTTCGATGCCACCTTTCTATTAAGCCATTCGATTGTGGGTGGTAAGGAGTGGTACGTAAATGCGTTGCGCCAATTGCACAGACCAAATCCGCAAAAACTGATGCCTCAAATTGACGACCACGATCTGATGTAATTCGCGACGGAACGCCATATCTAGAAATCCATTGAGACAAAAGGGCTTTAACGATGGTCTCCGCTAACATGTCAGGGATAGGAATGGCTTCCGACCAACGCGCAAAACGGTCTATTACTGTAAGACAGTATCGTTGTCTCTCACATATTGGAAAGGGACCAACGATGTCGATATTTATGTGTGCGAAACGCTCTTTTGGTGCATCGTATTTGACGGGTGAAGATCGCGTGTGTCGTTGAATTTTCGACCCCTGGCACTGCAAACAATTTCGAACAAAAATTGCGGCTTCTTTTCGGATCCCAGGCCAACAAAATCTACCGATGAGCAGTTTGGTTGTAGCTCGCACGCCTGGATGCGACAAACTATGGATCTTCAAAATGATTTGTTTACGAAAATCTTTCGGAATGTAGGGATGAACACGTGACGTCGTTGTGTCGCAAACTAGTTGGTCGTTGCAATATGGGATTGAAAAATATTTTAATTTAAGCGAATTCATTTGCGTACCTGCGAAGTTGTTGAAGCTCTTCATCACATTGTTGTGCAGCTGCAATGCGAGAGTAGTCAACAATAGAGTTTATTTTCTCAATACGAGAGAGTGCATCAGCTGTTGCGTTTTCTACACCAGGTGTATGACGAATATCGGTGGTGAATTGGCTGATGAAATCAAGTTGACGCATCCTGCGCGGCGAAGCCTTTTCAAGAAATAAGCGGGCGCTGGTCGGTGACAATAGAACAGGATCGGCCTTCAATCATGTATCGAAAGTGGCAAACAGCTTGATTCATTGCTGCATGCTCCCGATCTTATGTGGAATATTTTTGTTGCGCATTTATAAAATTTTTTGAGTAAAATGCGAGGGGTTGTAAATCGCCATCTATTTTTTGATGAAGAGCTGCCCCCACAGCAATATCGGACGCATCGACATAAATCGCCAAGTCGGCTTCGGCAGCAGGATGTCCTAACAGGGATGCATTTGCTAGCTCGTTTTTACATCGCTCGAACGCAGCTTCTGTAGAAGTTGACCACACTATCGGTGTGCGATCGTTCTTTTTGTTGCCGTCGATTAGCTGTTGTAACTGCATTTGGTACGATATTGCATGTGGCAAGAACTTCCTATAAAAGTTCTTAATATTGATAAATCTTTTGAGTTCTTGAGCCACCTCTGTTCTCGGGTAATCTTTAATGATGGCTACTTTTTCAGGCAAAGGGCGAATTCCATCAGCGTTGACCAGATGACCAAGAAATTTAATTTCGCATTTTCCAAACTCGCACTTTTTAAGGCAGATGGCCAGGTTTCCCGTAGGGGACGAAAAATTTCGGCCAAATCACGACGATGTCGATCTATCGAAGACGATGCAACACAAATGTCGTCGATGTATGGAAAAGCGAAATCTAGGCCTCGTAACACCTCGTTGATGAGCCTCTGGAACGTCTGGGCGGCGTTGCAAAGCCCGAACGTCATGAATTTAAATTCATATAGGCTGAATTGGGTGCTAATGGCCGTTTTTGGGACATCATCAGGGTCAGTTGGCACCTGAAAAAACGATTTCTGTAGGTCAATTTTTGAAAAAATATGCTTACCTCGTAAAATCGTTGTAATGTCGGTCAAGTATGGCAACGGATAACGATCCGGCAACGTCCGAGCATTCAAGGCACGATAATCGGCGCATGGCCTCCAAGTACCGTCACTGTTTTTAACTAAATGCAACGGACTGGACCAGTTGCTGTTGGAAGGCTGACAAATACCGGCTTTTATAAGAAAATCGATTTCTTTTTTTGCTGCTGACAGCTTTTCAGGAGAAAGACGTCGAGGACGGCAGAAAACAGGTTGACCTGTCGTTTCGATTCGATGCAAAATATTTAATTTTGTCGTTGAGCCGTATGGCGAAAGTCAGCAAATTTTTTCAAAATGTCGGCGAAACGTTCTGTTGATTCGAATGTTCTGATGGCAGCTGCTTCAGAAAATGTTGATGACGTAAGCTGGGATATAACCCCAGTGATGTTGTCGATGATTCGGTTGCGTCGTAAATCGATAAGTAAGTCGTAGAATTTAATAAACTCGGAACCGATGAACGGTGACGTCACGTCTGCAACCACAAATGACCAGTGAAAATCACGGCGCAGGCCAAGGTCAAGTTTAACACGTTTTTCCCCCATACAATTAATGGGGGAACCATTTGCGGCGTACAGCATGACGGCAGCCGGGCGGACATCGAAAGACTTACACGTTAATGGCAAGACGGAAACGTCGGCGCCGCTATCAACCAAGAAATATTTATTCGTATACTTGTCCTTTATTTGCAGGCGAAAAATTTGGCATCTGGTGGATGAACGTTCGCAGGAATCCTTCACCTGTCCATCGAGTCACTGGACGGACGATGAAGCATCTGAAGAACTCACGTGGACGTGACGCTGCTTATGGCGACATTTTCTAGCGTTACTGGCATATTTTTTTGTGGTGCAAGCATTCATCACCTGTAGAGTTGTTTGAGTAAGCAGGACGCATTTGTGAACGATTGCGTGTCGTCGTTGGTCTACGTGAACGGGAGCGTGAGTGCGTTGAAAGTTTTTCGAATTTTTTGCCTAATTCGATAATGGCAGCTCGCTAATTTCATTTGACTTTGCCTGCACTCGATTTACTTGATTGAGAGCCACTACATCAATAATGGAATCGGCAATTTTTGTAATTTCGGCAGGTATACCAGACGTAGCTGCCACGACAGGTTGGTCGAATTCCGGCAACCGTTTTGTCCATAAACCTTTCAAGGCCGCATCCCCAAGATTATTACCGGCGACACGTTTCATCTCGAAATACAATTCGGTTCAAGCGACGCTGTTCAATGTCGCCAAACGCCAAAATGCTCAATAATCTTTGTCTTCACATACTCATACCTGTCGGTCTGCGGGACTGTTGCGAGGACCTCGGCCAATTGTGAAATCACATTTGGGTCCAATGCTGCAAGAATAGTGGCCGTTGTTTGTCTGCCAAAAATCCATTGTAGTAAACCACGCTTTAATATTGGTATTCGACATCAGTGGTACAGGCAATCTGGCATACACCACGTTTCCAATAGGCACTGAGGCTGCCGGTGATGTACCACTGTCCTCCATTTTGTTGTGTGAAACAACTTGCCAAAAATTGTTGAGTAATGTTCCCAAAAAAGAAAATGGCGGCAAGAGACGCCTGTTGATTGCCGAGAAAAATGGCGGAGCTCCAAGGCAAAATTCCAATTCGGAAAAAATTAAAATTAATTTGCACGTCACGGGGTCACCAGTTTGGGAAGTAAGGTTTTATTTCCCAATTAAGAACAACTTATTCTTGTTGTTTTATTTATTAAATATTAAAATTTTATTTCAAAGTTTAATACTTATTAAAATAGGTCTTAACACCGCGAGAAAATATACAATTCTCCAATTTAGTGTTATAGTCTGGTGAGTTTTTGAGGATCCGGAATAATTTGCATGAGGTTACGAGACCCGAGGTTGGATTGGGTCCAAAATAAAATTAGTTTTAACTATGACCAAATACAGCATGTTACCAAATTTCATAATTCTGCAATTACTCCTTCTATTTTCGATACATAAAGACAGAGCACAATGCGTCGTCCGCATATGCCACGACCTTGCAGCCACAACGTTCTAGATGTAAATAGAAGGATTTCATTCACCGCTAGGTACCAAATATGTGGGACAGTACTCCTCCTTGTGGGATCCCTCTGTTTACAAACAGAAAATCGGTACTAGACACTAATTTTCTCAGTATCTTCCAGTCATATCCTCTGAGATGAGTCAAGTCTGGCAATATATCGTATCCGAAATATCGGGATCTTGCATGTGTGAACGCTGGGCAGGGACGCAGAAAATGTTCCACCGTTTCGATGTTTTCCCTGCATACCCTGCACTCGTCGTTTTCTGCTAGACTTATGCAATGAAGATGTGCTTGTAAGCTTCTGTGTTCCGTTAGAAAACTCATCATCTTACTAATCTCGATCTTGTTTAGTTTCAGAAAACTGCTTGTTTTCTTCTCATTTGGGTCACCCCACAGTATCTTTGCAGTTGCTCTATTCCACACAGTTTTGTGAGCCATCACTACCCAGTGCTTCAATACATCCTTCATGGCTTCAAAAAGTATCTTTGCAGTTGCTCTATTCCACACAGTTTTGTGAGCCATCACTACCCAGTGCTTCAATACATCCTTCATGGCTTCAAAAGGTTTCCTATTTTAAATTTTTTCTCAAAGTTCTCTGCCCTGCCAAGCTGTTTTTCTCGTTCATTTCCAATTACACCGTTGTGTTCCGGTTCCCAGAAAATACGCAGTTGACCATGGGCCTAGTAATCATTTATCGTTCTTTTAGAGTCTAACACAGTTCTGGATTCGACTCTGTCCGATGTTATTGCTTTGATCGCCATTTTGCTATCTTTGAAGATGTTGGCATATTCCGGCTTTGTGGTATTACTGAACCAGTTCACACGCTCCGTCATTGCTCGAACTTCTGCTAGAAATACTGTGTTGTGGTCTGGGAGGCGGAAGTAAAGTTCGACTTCTGGTTCATCAATAAAAAGCCACTGACCCGTCCTTCCACCTAGCCTACACCCATCAGTGTAGCAGCTGGTTCTCACTGGCAAATGAGCTAGTGTTCCGTTTTCCCAGGAGCGCCTGTTTGGCACGAATGAATCACAGGTAGCTGTAAGTCGCATATCAGGAATGCGGTCGGAGATTTTCGTTATTTGAATATGAAATTTCACCTCAAAACACCTCGTCCAAACTCTCAGGTTTTTAAATATAGTATGTATACTACAAAAAAAAACAAAAATCATCTTGCTCATATTTGCACAATTTTAAAATATTTGCCTTAATTTAAGAATGACCCTGGAAATGCCTTAAAAACTTTGGTTGATCAAGGAATAGAAACGCAGTGCGGCGAAAAAGCTGATACATAGTTTTGATACATAGTTTTGAAATTTCACCTCAAAACACCTCGGCCAAACTCTCAGGTTTTTAAATATAGTATGTATACTACAAAAAAAAAAAACAAAAAATATCTTGCTCATATTTGCACAATTTTAAAATATTTGCCTTAATTTAAGAATGACCCTGGAAATGCCTTAAAAACTTTGGTTGACCAATGAATTGAAACGCAGTGCGGCGAAAAAGCTGATACATAGTTTAGACGTGGTACATTATTCTGCAACCAATTAATTTTTCAATCAAAGTTGAAGAATACGCTACAACAACTAGAAAAATGCTCTTTGAAAATTCACTTAATCACTTAAATTTTTTTTAATGTTTTAAGTTTGATCTATACAAAAATACTTTTGTCCACCTAGATTGCTCAAATGACACACTGTGCAGTGATTGTAATATCTTCTAATGGTACGATTTGTGGTCACGATTTATCCACTCGCCCATCACTTGTAGACGTCTTGCTGTGAGGGCTGTCTCATACTTTATACGGATATCTATTGGTTGGATGTGCAGTATAGTCCCCAACGCTCATGTTGGTGCAGTTCTAATTGTCCCGCTTATGGCTAGACAGCACAACGTTGAATTTTTTGCAAAGGTATTACGTTGCACTTCTTATCCATTGATGTCCACCACACTACACAGGCATAGGTTATTATTGGTCTAATCACGCTCATGTAAAGCCAGTGAGTCATATTTGGACGTAGTCCCTATTTTGATCCTATAGCTCTTCTGCACAACGACCAACATCTATGGGCCTTTGTAACTCTTTCTTCAAGATGATCTTTCCAGTACAGTTTCAGATCCAAGATTACTCCCAAATATTTTACCTTTTTAGTTATAGCAATTGTCTTATTCAGGAATCGAGGCTGGGTAAAACGTGGGATCTTTGTTTTCCTTGTAAATAGACATATTTCTGTTTTGTCTGGGTTAACATTTATTCCTCTTCGTTGTGCCCAGTTATATGCTATGTTAAGTGCCTCCTCATCTCTTCTGCATAATAGGTTTGGATGTATGTATGTATGTTTGTATTATAACGTCGTCTGCGTAACATACTGGTTTAAGTCCTTCATTGTTGAGGGAGACTATGTAAGGTCGTAACCCATACAAGACGCGATAAAATTCCCCCATGGGGTATACCACGATTTACCTTGTCTCTAATTTTTACGTCATATGACCCACAAATAATCCACCTATTCCTTAGCATATTGTTGATCCAGTTTTTCGGCGCCTGGTCAACCTGAAACTCGTCTAAGGACTTGTTAAGTGTATCGGTCTGCACATTGTTAAATGTTCCCTCAATTTCTATGCAAACAGCAAGTGTATGCATTTCTTTTCTGACGGACTCTTCTGTGTGTTGCACTACCTCATGCAGAGCTGTTTCCACTGATCTTCCTTTGACATAGGCGTGTTGTTTTAATTTTAGCCTGTCATACGCTATTTTACTTTGGACCACGTCATCAATTATTCGCTCCATTGTTTTTAACAGGAAAGAAGTTAGGCTAATGGGTCGTATAAGCCTTTGGGGTCGTATAACTCGCCTTTCCAGGAGGGTTATGAACACCACCCTTGATTCCTGCCAGTTTTTTGGGGTATAAGCATGGGTTAGGCATGCAGTGAACACTTCATCCAGATGAGTTGACACCAGATCCACCTTTTTCTGCAGAAGTGCTGGAAATATTCCATCCGGTCCCGAATTCTTGAAGGGAGACATATTTAACCATACCTTATGTTATATCCGAAATAGGTACTTGATGCAATACATTTTCACTCTGTAACTGTTCCTCTGTTGGTCCAGTATTACCACTCGGAAAATAAGTTTTCATCAAGAGCCTTACGGCATTCTCTATAGTTTCCATCCTTTTACTCGTATGTTTCGGTTTGGACATGAGTTTTTGAGAGGAACCTTTTAATTTTAGACATGCCGATAACGCTGTCTACCTGCTCACAGAAAAGCCTCCTGGAGTTACATTTCTAATGATTTTATTGTATTCGTTGAGTCTTCTTTGGTAAACGTCTCAATATACTGATTGTTTTTTACGTACTCGGACATCCTTGCCAATCGAGCGAATTTGTCCTGTCATCCAGGGTTTCTCATAGGCAGATTTCCTTTCTCGAAGTGGGCAACTATCTTCGAATGATTTTACAAGAGCCTCTGTTATCTTCTTCACATTGATATTAATTTCTTCTGTACAAAGATAATCGCGTGTAGGCTAGCCCAATCGATTTCTAGGTTAGGTTAGGTTGAAGAGAGGAGACGTTTAAAAGTCTCATGTCCATGGACATACACTTAAGCCAGTGGTTCGGCCTGTTGTGGGCTCCTTATTTATGATCTTTTTATACCTCACGAGTTTAGGTTTAGGGTAGGGTGGCAGCCGTATTTGTTTACAAGTTCACATAGACCAGTTTAGTTACCACGGGCTGAAATGCCCCTCATCGAAACCAACCTGTTTGATATATAAATTTATCGATAGTACGAATATCAGTACTGGAAAGATCTGTTAGGCTGCCGAAAAAGGCCGACCCCAGTATATCCTGTCGTTTCCTCAAAGCGGGACAGTCGCAAAGCAAGTGCTCAATGCTCTCCACTTCTTCCTCATCTCCACAGCTTCGGCAGAAGTCATTGGAGTCAATACCCAATCTTTTAGCGTGTTCGCCGATCAAGCAGTGTCCCGTCAGAACCTGTACTAACGTCGACAATCGTTTCCTCTCTAGTGCGAGGAGATATTTTGACCTTATCGGGCCACTTCTTCCTCATCTCCACAGCTTCGGCAGAAGTCATTGGAGTCAATACCCAATCTTTTGGCGTGTTCGCCGATCAAGCAGTGTCCCGTCAGAACCTGTACTAACGTAGACAATCGTTTCCTCTCTAGTGCGAGGAGATATTTTGACCTTATCGGGTCATACCTTGGCCAGATTTGTCTAGCTACCCTGCAGGTGCCGATTTCTGTCCATCTTTCGTTCGTTGATATGATGGCAGCCTGGCTGTCCGAGTAAATGACAACGCCAGTGTTGGTTACTATGTTGCGACTCAGCCACTTGGCTACTTCCCATATTGCCATTATTTCGGCTTGATAGACACTGCAGGTATCTGGTAGACTGTGAGCTATATCCAATCTAAGCTCTTCACATTGTACTCCGAAGCCAACCTTTTCATCAAGCTTCAAACCATGCGTGTAAAAGTGGAGATGGTTTCTATTACCTGGTTTTCTTCCAACCCATTCATCTCTCGCGGGAATCATAGTGATGTAATTTCTCTCGAAGGTGTACACCGTTGGTATATAGTCCACTCGGTCGGTTACCATAACACTACACTTTGATATTCTCATGTGACCGTAGTTTTTTTACCTCCACATTGATAGGCAGTTTAATCTTATTGCCGCTTTGGTTGCAACTTCTCTCGCCACAATATTAATCGGCAGTATATGGAGTAGGGCTTGTAGAGACTCGGTCGCTGTAGTCCTTAAGGCTCCGCTTATGCTCAGGCAGGCTGTTCTCTGAACCTTTGTTAGTAGGTTGGTGATGGTTAGTTTGTCAGTTGCCGTCCACCATACCACAATGCCGTATAGCAGTATAGGACGAACTACTGCTATATATATCCAGTGGACGATTTTAGGAGACAGGCCCCACCGCGAACCTACAGCCATTTTGCAGGAATATAAGGCGACGTAAGCCTTCCTTACACGTTCCAATACATTAAGTCTAAATAACAGTTTCCTATCTAGAATTATTCCTAAAAATTTTGCACTTTCAGAAACTAGATCTGTTCCATTTATCCGAGGAGGAGGGTGCACATGTGGGACTTTATTCATCCTAGTAATGAGAACCAATTCTGTCTTGTTTGGGTTTATGCCCAAACCGCTGCTTCTGGCCATCTAGCCAATTTGTTCAGAGCCACCTGTAGAATGTCTCGGAGGACGTTTTCGAATTTGCCACTCACTGCGATTGCAACGTCGTCCGCAAATGCCACGACCTTGCAGCCACAACGTTCTAGATCTAGCAGGATTTCATTCACCGCTAGGTTCCAAATTACTCCTCCTTGTGGGGTCCCTCTGTTTACAAACCAGAGTTGTGGACCCAAGACATGCTGTTATGCGTCTTCTGTTGAGCAGACTTTGAATTAGTCTGATGATACTAGAGTTAACATTAAGATGTGACAGTGCCGCAATTACTGCATCTGAGTGAATGTTGTTAAAAGCCCCTTCTATGTCAAGAAATGCCACCATGGTGAATTCCTTGAAATGCAGGGACGATTCGATAGTGCTCACAAGTTCGTGCAGGGCTGATTCTGTAGACTTCCCCTTATTATAAGCATGTTGGTTCACTGACAGGAGTTTTGTATCCAGGTTTTCCCTAATGAAATAATCTAAAGGTCTTTCCAGACCTTTCAATAGGAAGGAGGATAGGCTAATTGGTCTGAAGTCTTTTGGCCTAGTGTGTGATATCTTCCCCGCTTTTGGTATGAATACCACTTTGGTATCCCTCCATCGATTCGGGATGTATGAAAGCCTGATACAGCCTACATAAATTTTCTGCAGCCAGAGGACAACGTATTTCAACATTTTCTGCATTTCTGCTGGAGTGATGCCGTCTGGTCCAGGTGACTTGAAGGGCTCAAAGCTATTAATAGCCCAGCTTATTCTGGATCTCTCAGTCAACAAGCTAGCGACGCTCGTAGTCCACTCGCACTCTTGTTGGTCCTGCTGATCCTCTGGTTCTGTTAGAGAGTTCCCCGGGAAATGTGTGTCGAGCAGGACATTGAGCGACTGCTCGCTGTTTGTGGTCCACTTATTCGCCTCATCCTGCAGGTAGCCCACTGTACAGGGTGAAGCTGATAATATTTTCCTCAGCCTTGCGGCGTCGGAGACCTTTTCCACTTCGCCACAGAAGGTATACCAAGAGCGTCTTTGCGCCTTTCTAAGCTCCTTCTTATAGATCTTGAGTTGCTCTTTATAGGCGTCCCAATCATTAGCGACCCCAGTAGATTTAGCCTTATTGAATAGCTTGTTGCAGGTCTTTTTCATAGCCGTTAGCTCAGAAGTCCACCATTGGGGTTTAGTTTTACCCTTGTACCTTGTTTTTGGACAGGCTTCTTCAAGGGAACTATTGAATGATGTGGTGATATGCTCGACCAGATTATCCAGACCGCCTTTGTCATTCGGTTCGTACAGAAGTTTGGAGTTGAGGACTTTCTTTAAATTCTGTTCATACAGGTGCCACTTTGTCTTTCTCACATTTCTGTGGACGGCAGGTTCAGGCGCTTTTTCAGCGAGTTTGAACTCAATATAATGGTGATCTGAGAATGAGTGGTCGCCCAGTACATTCCACCCAATAATTTTGTCTGACAGCCGGTCAGTAGCAAACATTACGTCTAGTACTTCTTGTCAGTCTTTAATTGTAAAGGTCGGTTTATTACCTATGTTACAAATACTTAGGTTGGTAGTTAGAATAAAGTCAAGAAGCGAATCACCCCTATTGTTTATATCCGTACTACCCCAGATAGTATGATGAGCGTTCGTGTCTGCGCCAACAATCAGCTCGACCTCGTCAGACGTTGCTTCTTCTACTACTTCCCTGAATAGAGCAGTCGGTACTACAGCTTCATAAGCAGATGTTTGGTCAAAATGCAGGTTCTTGGAGTGCCTTCACAGTTGGCCACAAGCAGTTTAAAGTTGGGTGTCCTGATACCGCACACCCTTCCTCCCACTGCGTAGGGCTCCTGTATCAGGACGATGTCTACTGCACCCGTGGACAGGCCCAGCAATAGAGCCGCTGAGGCTGCTTTAGCGTGATGGAGGTTAATCTGTAAAATTCTTACCATCATTGGTAATTGACAGATTAACATCCACCCCGACAAGGGTGTTATCGAACTCTTCGTCCGTATCATCGAGAAGCGTGTCCCCGCCAGATGCGTCAAAGAGTACGGAGACGCCCCTCAGCCCCTCAGACGTTACAGATCTTCTGCTAGAGTTGGAGTCACCCGAAATAATGGGCGTGGATACCTCCGCACTTCCAGAAAGCTGTGTATCAACCGCGGTGGACGACTCACCTTCCGCAGTGGGAACTAGATCCTGCTTGTATACCTTCAAGACTATAGTCTCGAAGCCATACTGTAGGGTTGCACTTGCACGTTGTGTATGGGAGGTGGATTCAGCGTTAAGGATCAAATTGACCTGCCGCTTTTTACCATCCGCCTCACCCACCTTGCTGATTCTCCAATTATGGGCGGGCAGACCAGGATTGGAATCTTTTATTATTTCTAATATGTCAGCCGGGTTGGAGGGCTCTTCTGTAACCCAGGTGATGGCTCTAGGGTGACTAGGGATGTTGTTTTTTCGACAATATCCAACTGGGCACCCGGCCACACCTCACCCGCTCGAATCAGAGCAGCCTTATACAGGTCTACTGATCTGGCATCACCGAAATATAAGAGCTTTACTCTCCCCTTATGCCATCCTGCATCGTTGCAGATTGGTGGTGTGCCCGGCATCTCTCTACGGACATCGAGGTAATGAGCCATAATGGCTGATTGCACATGGCTCCATTTGTCCTTGAGGATGGATCCATCCTCACTACTTCTGTCTATAACGGCCATCACTAGACTCTCCTTCGCCACTTCATTGAAGGGCTTGGTGAGTGTCCTGTGGATAGTGACATTTGGGCCTCTTGCCTTTTTCGAAGGCAGGGGTTCATCAGGTGATCTGATTCTTTTGACTTTATTAGCCGTTAACACAGCTGAATTTGTGGCTCTTTCATCCGGCTGATTGGCCTTAGAAGCATCTAAGACGCCTTTAGCCCAGGTATGTGACTCTTGTTGTTTTTCGGTAAGAGCCGAAACCTCAGCAGCCTCCAACTTCGTCAAAACTCTGAGCGCTACACGATGCTCATTGTGCTTCCGTTTTGACGGTCGGACATGACGTTTTCCCCTCACCGTACCTCCTGTTGTGAGTACTGGGGGGAAATTTTCACCATGTTTGGTGTGGTCGGCTTTGGCCAAGACCAACGGACGGACAATAGGTCGATTGGGGAACCCCGCTCCATCGGAACGCGAAGGCATCCCCGCCAATGATTTTTTTTCTGTATTAGCCCGTAATAGGTACTACGATGTAGGCCTTCCAGACTTTGTACAGATTTTGTTTCTTTTTTGCGATTGCGTAATGGGTACTGTTGGCACTCGTACCAACACTGCCTTTCATTCCGCACTGGCATCCCTAAATGTCGCTGTGTTCAGTGCGTACATCTCGGCCCTTTCGTACCAGCTGTTATTACCAATGCCCTTCTTCGCTTTTGAACGGCGTTCAGAAGGGAACTTGGGTTTGTCAGTATGTTTATTCGAAAAACAAACCTCAACCCGACAGCCGGCAAAGTGAAAATATAATCGTTCGAGTTTTTTTGTTTTTGTATTAGAGTGCCATAAACTAATAAATAAAAATAAGCAATTAGCACGGTTGAACAGTGCAAAACAAAAGTGTCTCGTTTTATTTAAACATACGGTGGTGCTAAAGGAAAGCATAGTGGTTTGTGTGTGGTTTGTGCCTGACCCACGACAATATTTGCAAGTGTTTCGCCAAGTCTGTCCCGTTCTCCCAACCGGTGTTCTTGCCAGTACCGTAGGTGACGAGAGGGTCACGAAAAGAGGCCACAGAGGAAGAGTAAGCCGTGGACAGGTTTGTGGCAGTAACATCATCACTAGCAGCAATAGGTACGTGCAAAATCTGAGTTGACCACCAGGGCGTCAACATATGGTCCTCAGCAGCCGTCAGCAACAGTTCCAGCATTCGATTGGATTGCCGCAAGTACAAGGTACGTACAGTTTGCTATTTTTTGTGGTGATTGAGACACTGACCCTAGATCCCTGTCCCAAAAACTTTATTGCGTAATAAAATTGTATTACGCAATAGTTTGAGCAAAGGCAAAGTCGATAGGTACATAAAAAGTAACAGTTTGGATAACTGTTACTTGTTGATGTGCGTATGTGCACATTGTTTGCTTTGCCCCTTTGCTTTGTTGTTTGCTTGCCTGTCTCTGTCACATTTGGTGACGTTTGTTGTTGTACGCGATCGGCGTTTTGGTTTAACACAACAATTGGTGGTTGATTTTGTTCAACACACACTACCCCTTCCCCACAAATTCTTGTTGGAAGAATTTTTGCTCTGCCAAACCGGCATTTATTTACATTTGTTACTCTGCCAAACCGGCATTCATTTACTATCCCTTTCCTTTGCCTCTTCATTTGCTTTTGTGTTATCGAACACAATATTTGGTGTTTTCTTTGGTCTCACAGTTTGCATGGGCAAAATTTGGTGAGAACAGTGATAGAAAAGAAACACACACATACATACATAGCAAAGTTAAGGCAACTTTGCAGTTCTTGTCTGGATATTGTATTCTGTCTCAAGAAAAGAAAATCATATGTACATACTTGGTTGAATTTTGATTTCTGTCACATAACAAAGAAAAAGAAGTAAACAAATTGATTTCAATAGAGAACAGTGGTCTCAAAGGATTTTTTGGAAATATTTTCGTTTGGATATATTAAATTAAAATTAAAGAACTAACCCAATTACGATTATATTAACCATTTGTATGCACAGTGGTCGTAAAAAAATATTATATCGACCAATGTAAAGAAGAATATTTTGGCTAATGGAAAATAAATTTGTCCCACTTTGTTTTTTGCAAATATTCGAATTTCAAATCTGTCTCAAATCAGAGAATAAAAATTGCAAATTAATTGGATTTTTCTTGGAAAAAGTCTGTCTCTCATTGGTGGAGAAAAATAAAGAAATATTCTTTTTATTTGAAAATATTTGATTGAAGTCCTGCCTCGGTGTCATTTCCACACAGTGGATTGAAAGGAAAATATTTTGAAAATTTTAAAGAATTATTTGAAAAATATTTTTTGAAAATTTGGAAAAAAAAATTTTGAAAATTTTGAAAAATATTTTGAAAAATTTTGAGAAAATTATTGGAAAATTTTGGAGATATTTATAAATTTGGAAAATTTTTGGCTGGTTTTGGGAAATAATTTTTGAGCGATATTGGAAGTTTCCGGAATATTTTGTTTGACCTTTTGGGCGGATTAAAGAATAAGGAAAGGCAGAAAATTTGGAACAGTGGCCCAAAGCAAAATTTTCTGAAAAACTCGCAGTTGAAATTATTTCAAAGAAACGTTTTGCTTTCCCTATAATAATAGAATCTCTTTCCATAATTTCTATCAGAAATTATTTCGATAAGGTTAAGAGAATTCTGGGAATTTTATTTAGCGAAATTTAACATTTTCCAGTACTGGAAACAATCTGACCCCATTTAGCTTGAACAGTGGTTCCATAAAATATTTTGGTGAACAAAATTTTTTGTTTTGCAACCAGTGTCTAACACTACAATGGGACTTTTAGAGCAATATTTAATTCAATGCGATGAAATTTTTGCTTATGAGAAGCAACTGAAAGAATCTGATGCCACTAAATACAATGAAATGTCACTAGAGGGAGAAAAGCAAGAAATTCAAGATTTGTGGACAGATTGGAAGGAAATCTACAAAAAATGTATTACTGACCCGGACTGCATGAAAACAGATAAGACAACTATCAAAAATAAGAAAGTAGAAGTGCATGATAGTTACATAAAATGTCTTTCGATTATTGGGGAATGGAAGGATAGCATAAAAGTTCCTACAACCCAATCAAGTCAAAAGAGTAGTTCCTCGATTTCTGTCCCTCCGTGTGATACGCAAATTTTTCATGGTGACTATGTGAACTGGCCCAGCTTCAGGGATTTATTCACAGCAATATACGTTAATAATAAAAGATTAAGCTCAGTTGAAAAATTATATCACCTTTTTCAAAAGACAGCGGGGGAGGCAAGGGAAATCAATAGAAATATACCATTAACAGCTGAAGGTTTTGAGATAGCATGGGAAAATTTGAAAAATCAGTACGAGAATAAGCGTATTCTCATAAATAATCAACTGAGAACATTATTCAGTCTGCCTCAGTGTACTCAAGAATCAGCGAGTTGTCTCAAAAAGCTTCAGAGAGAAATCTCTAATTGTATGGCTGTCCTAAGACTTTATAAAATCGATATAGGATCTTGGGATCCAATTTTTGTTTACCAATGCTCATCGAAATTACCAAAACTGACTCTGTCCCTATGGGAACAATCAATTTCGAAGCAGACTGAGCTGCCTAAGTGGGATGAAATGGATAAATTTCTTACCGAACGATTCAAAGCTTTAGAAAGTGTGTCTGATATGATGGGCACTAACGATTCTGGCCCTCGTCAGAAACCTAATTTTGATAGATCAAAACAGTTTAGGGTTCATCACACAAAGGTAAACAGCCAGAAGTGTACTTTGTGTAAAGGGGCACATGTTTTAAAATCTTGTCCAAAGTTTCTGAGTATGGACTTCAAGAACAGACTTGCTTCGGTTAGAAGAGTAAATAGTTGTCTCAATTGTCTGGCCCAGGGTCACATGGTTGCCGCTTGCACAAGCAAAAATACTTGTTCAAAATGTCATATGAAACATCATACCCTTCTCCATAGAAACAATGTTGTTCAGAAAAGTGTGACAAGAGAATCAATTGAGACAAGTAATCTGACTCAAAGTTCGCAGAATCAGAATGTACAGTCCTCTGATTCACCTTCGACGTCAGCAAATGTAAATACATTTCATACTTCGGTCTCAAATAAAACATTGTTAGCTACAGCTTGGGTTAGAATTATGAAAGAAGGTCAGTCTTATAAACTTCGGGCTTTAATCGATCCTTGCTCAGATGATACGTTCGTTTCTGTGAGAATTCAGAAACTTTTGAATTTGCCAACAAAAGCAATTGCAGCCGACATCACAGGCTTAGGCGGAGAAACTTTAGCGAGATGTTCGTCAGTAGCATGTTTCACTTTAGGTTCAATAGAAACACCAACATTTTCGATAGATATAGATGCGCTAGTTGTCCAAGACGTAACGGGGAATGTTCCAACACATTCCTTTGATAATATTTCCAATTATCAATTACCAAAATTAAACTTTGCTGACCCAGGATTTTATAAAACTGGCCCAGTAGATCTTCTTATAGGGGGTAACTTGTATCCCATAATTCTACTTAATGGAGTAGAACATGGAATTCTTGGCTCGCTTGTGGCTCAGGAGACAGTCTTTGGATGGATTGTGACTGGCCCAACGAACAATAGGACTTCGGAGCGAATAGTTCGAGTCTCTCATTGTACAAGGGTTTCGATCAATGATCAACTGGCTAAGTTCTGGGAGATAGAAGAAGTTCCAAGGGAGCACACTGTCTCGGAAGATGATAAGCGATGTGAAGAAATATATAGACGAACAACTGTTCGTAAGCCAGATGGAAGGTACGTCGTGGACTTACCATTCAAATCTGCCCCGCCATTGAATATGGCACTTAGATCGAATAGATTCGTGGCTTTGAGCCAATTTCGAGAAATATTTGTCTAGAAAACCAGACTTTAAATTAATGTATGACGAGGTAATAAATGAATATCTGACTCTAGAACATATGGAGCAAGTAGAAGCCCCAAATGGAAGCTCAGAGGATTATTTTTATCTGCCTCATCATGGCGTTTTTAAACCTGAAAGCGCTACAACTAAGCTGAGGGTTGTTTTTAACGCCTCTTGCCCGTCAGTTAATGGGAAAAGTCTAAATGACTTTTTATTTGTTGGCCCAGTACTTCAAAAGGATATAATATCACTTATTTTGAACTGGCGCTTGTATGAATTTGTCTTCAATGCTGACATTTCAAAAATGTACAGACAAATTCTGATAAATCATCAACACGCCAAATATCAAAGAATTCTGTTCCGATCGTCACCAGATGAGGAAGTTAAAGATTTCCAGTTGCGCACAGTGACCTTTGGCGTAAACTGTGCCCCATACCTGGCCCTGAGAACTTTACTGCAATTGGCAGAAGATGAAGAAAGTCGCTTTCCTGTAGGGGCAAAAATTCTAAGAGAAAACATGTATGTTGACGATGCGTTAGTAGGAACTCATTCTGTCTCAGAAGGAATAGAGGCTAGAAAAGAATTAGAGGCCATATTGATGTCAGCGGGTTTCCTGCTTAGAAAATGGACATCAAACAACAAAAAAATACTTGATGGTCTGCCCCGTGAACACTTATTAAATTGCGAATTTTTAGATTTCGATGATAAAAGCATAGCGAAAACCTTGGGCATTAGGTGGAATGCAGTTTCTGACTCTTTCTACTTTGTAACAGAAAAAATACAAAACAAAGCGTGTTTCACAAAGAGAGAAGTTTTGTCTGTAATTGCCAGGTTATTTGACCCGTTAGGTTGGCTAGCGCCAGTTGTAATAACAGCGAAAGTGTTGATGCAACAACTATGGCTTGACGACATAAAGTGGGACGACCAGCTAAAACCTCTGACCCTTATAAAGTGGAAAGAATTTGTCGAGAAATACAAAGAGATTGACTTCATTCATATTCCAAGATGGATTCGATATTCCCCACGGTGTAAGATTGAAATACACGGGTTTTGTGACTCGTCTGAGCTAGCTTACGCCGCTGCATTATATGCAAGAATTGAGGTGGAAAATAAGGTTTTCACCAGCCTATTGGTTTCCAAATCGAGAGTAGCACCAATCAAAAAAGTCTCTCTACCAAGGCTGGAGTTATGTGGAGCTTTGTTATTATCAGAGTTAGTTCATGCTTTTCTGCCCCAAGTGCAAGTAGACAAAAGTTCGCAATTTTTCTGGTCTGACTCAACAATTGTGTTGGCCTGGCTGAAAAAACCATCTCATAGCTGGACGACATTTGTCGCAAATAGGGTTTCGAAAATCCACGAAAAGGTGGAAAATAATTGGAAACATGTCTCCACAAATGATAATCCCGCTGATCTAGCAACCCGGGGGCTGACTCCTTTAGAGCTAAAGGAGAATAATCTTTGGTGGTATGGACCACCTTGGTTAAAGCAAATCATACTTTCTGGCCCTCTAAAACAGATATTCCAGAAACTAGTTTGGAAGCAAAATCAGTAAAAGTTTATGTAGCTAGATCAGCAGAGATCGAAGACTTTCTAGACCAATTTTCTTGTCTTTCGCGAGCCATTCATGTAGTGGCCTATATTTTCCGTTTCTTCAGAGCCACACAACCGAACTCAAAGAAAAGGGACATATTCCCAAGTGTCAGATTGTCAAGCGAAGAATTAGCGTTCTCTCGAACCCGTCTTATGACAATGTCTCAGAAAATTCACTTTTCTGACGAATATGAACATCTGATCAAGAAAAGGCCTATCGGACCGAAAAGTAGCCTCTTGTCACTAACCCCATTCATAGACAAAGATCAGATTATCAGAGCAAATGGTCGTTTAGGATCTACTTTGTCTCTGTCATATAACGAGCGACACCCTGTCATTCTGTCCCACAAAAGCAGATTCGCAAAACTTTATATTGCGTTCATACATAAGTTGACCCTTCACGGAGGTATGCGTCTCATGGTAGCCACAGTTCGTCTTGAATGTTGGATACCTAAATTAAAAAATCTCATCAAAACACACATCCACAATTGCAGAGAATGTGTTGTGGCCCGTAAAAACCTTCAAGGGCAGATAATGGCAGCTCTTCCACCTGAAAGGACAACATTAAGTCGTCCCTTCACTAACACAGGTGTTGATTTCGCTGGCCCGTTTGAAATCAAGACGTTTTCTGGTCGAGGCTGTAGACTTACAAAAGGATATATCTGCCTCTTTGTCTGCTTTGCCACCAAAGCAATACATTTGGAAGCTGTGAGCGATTTATCGACCCCAGCCTTCTTAGCAGCACTAACTCGATTCATCTCTCGTCGTGGATGTCCTAATAAAATCCACTCTGACAATGGGAGAAACTTCGTTGGAGCAGCCCGTGAAATAAGAGCTCAATTTCAAAAAGTTGTTTCTGAGGTAAAAGATGAAGCCATTTTTCGATATGGGTTACAAAAGCTAGAATGGCACTTTATTCCAGCCTCTGCCCCTCATATGGGAGGCTTGTGGGAGGCTGGAGTCAAAAGTTGCAAAACACACCTAAAAAAGATAGCTGGCCAAGTCAAACACACATTTGAAGAGTTTAGTACTATTTTGTCGTCTATTGAATCTTGTCTAAACTCTAGACCACTGACTCCTCTATCCGAAGATGTAGATGATTTAGGTGTGCTGACCCCAGGTCATTTCCTCGTAGGTTCCGCCTTGTTGACTCCAGCAGAACCCGAAATAATTCCGTCTAAAACAGCTCTTTTGAATCGTTGGAGGCGACTTAAGGTGCTTCAACAAGAATTCTGTAGGCGGTGGAAATCCGACTACTTGAAAGAGTTGCAAAAACGCAACAAATGGAAAATGCCTCAAACCAACATACAAGAAAATGATCTTGTCGTGTTGCGTAATGAAGCTGGTGGTCTAAATGATTGGCGCCTCGGGCGTGTAACAAAACTGTATCACGGACCGGATAATCATGTCAGAGTGGTCGACTTGAGAACTCAGTCAGGTTGCATAAGTCGCCCGGTTCACAAATTAGTACTTCTGCCCCGCTCGATTTGACGAAACCCTATTCTAACTAACCCCTTGTGTGTCTGTCTCGTAGCCTTCACCACCACTAATTATATTCGTACTCATACCTCTTTTCTGTTTCCATTAGCCATGGAGTTCGATGAGGAATTTCGCTGCCCCTTGTGCGAGACGAGACACGGTTTCCGGCACTGCCGTCGCTTTCTAGCCCTACCCCCGACAGAGAAATTAAACGCGGTGAACAGGTACCACGCCTGCATTAACTGCTTAGGGCTTTCCCATCAGGCAAGAGATTGCCGCAGTAGATACCGGTGTCAGGAGTGTCGGGTCCGGCATCACTCGTTAATCCACCCTATCGACGAATCGGTCTATGAGTGGATGCCAATGACAGCGACCGTCCGAGCACACCGACCTCAGGTGGATGAAGAGACCTACATGTTGCGGGTAATGCTGGACCCGAATCTGGACCACAGCCAGGTTCTTATTAACGCCCCTAACTTCCCCATGGACATTCCCGACTATCAGGCCTATGTCAAGCTGCAGCTGTCCAGCCGGCATAACCGAACACTAACGATGACAGCGTCCATGGAGGTGAGAACTGGCCCACCGGTCTACATTCCAGGCCGAGACTGTGCGTATGGTAGCATCGTGGAGGAATACGAGGCAGAAGAGATGGCAAGCCTCGATTTTTACGAATCTCGTCCAGTCTCCATAATTCTCGGGAATGATGTGGCCAATAAGGTATACATGGGACTGCCCCAACCAGACGAGGGACTGCCGTTTAGTCAAAAAACCATCTTTGGCTATTCCTTCTTCGGCAAAATGAGCCTGTACTGCGATGCTGAATGAATGTTATCACTGTAAGACAACATGAATTAATTTTAAGTTACTGTCCCGATATTTTGTACCCTGAGAGGTTTGGTTAAGAGCGAACAAAAAACAACGTAAATATAGCACTACTAGTTGATCTAGAAATCTGACCTGTTGACCAGGATGCTTCCTCCTAACCAAACCTCTCAGGATTGAAATTAGCACTGAATTGCCTCCCATTTTTTATTGTTTCGAATTCTTTTTAATTATAAGTTAAAATAGTTAATAGAACAGTCACTTTGCACTAATGGTGCAAAGGGGCCGGGATGTTGGCACTCGTACCAACACTGCCTTTCATTCCGCACTGGCATCCCTAAATGTCGCTGTGTTCAGTGCGTACATCTCGGCCCTTTCGTACCAGCTGTTATTACCAATGCCCTTCTTCGCTTTTGAACGGCGTTCAGAAGGGAACTTGGGTTTGTCAGTATGTTTATTCGAAAAACAAACCTCAACCCGACAGCCGGCAAAGTGAAAATATAATCGTTCGAGTTTTTTTGTTTTTGTATTAGAGTGCCATAAACTAATAAATAAAAATAAGCAATTAGCACGGTTGAACAGTGCAAAACAAAAGTGTCTCGTTTTATTTAAACATACGGTGGTGCTAAAGGAAAGCATAGTGGTTTGTGTGTGGTTTGTGCCTGACCCACGACAATATTTGCAAGTGTTTCGCCAAGTCTGTCCCGTTCTCCCAACCGGTGTTCTTGCCAGTACCGTAGGTGACGAGAGGGTCACGAAAAGAGGCCACAGAGGAAGAGTAAGCCGTGGACAGGTTTGTGGCAGTAACATCATCACTAGCAGCAATAGGTACGTGCAAAATCTGAATTGATCACCAGGGCGTCAACAGGTACTGCGTAATAGATTTTAACTATCCGCTATGTGGATAACAGGTCCGTTCACTACGACTGATCAGCAACGACCTATATCCAGACTAAGTTCTTCACAGTGTACTCCGAAGCCAACCTTTTCATCAAGCTTCGAACCATCCGTGTAAAAGTGGAGATGGTTTCTATTAACTGGTATTCTGCCGACTCATTCATCTCTGGAGGAAATCACAGTGATGTAAATTCTCTCGAAGGTGTACACAGTTGGTATATAGTCCACTCGGTCGGTTACCATAGCAATACACTTTGATATCCTCATGTGACCATAGTTCTTGTACCTCCACATTGATAGGCAGTTTAATCTTATTGCCGCTTTTGTTGCAACTTCTCTCGCCACAATATTAATCGGCAGTATATGGAGTAGGGCTTGTAGAGACTCGGTCGCTGTAGTCCTTAAGGCTCCGCTTATGCTCAGGCAGGCAGTTCTCTGAACCTTTGTTAGTAGGTTGGTGATGGTTAGTTTGTCAGTTGCCGTCCACCATACCGCAATACCGTATAACAGTATTGGACGAACTACTGCTATATAAATCCAGTGGACCATTTTAGGAGAGATTCCCCACCGCGACCCTACAGCTTTTTGCAGGAATATAAGGCGACGTTGGCCTTCCTTACACGTTCCAATACGTTAAGTCTAAATAACATTTTCCTATCTAGAATTATTCCTAAAAATTTTGCACTTTCAGAAAAGACTAGATATGTTCTATTTATCCGAGATGGAGGGTCCACGTGTGGGACATTATTCATCCTAGTAAAGAGAACCAATTCTGTCTTGTTGGGGCTAACGCCCAAACCGCTGCTTCTGGCCCATCTAGCCAAAATGTTCAGAGCCACCTGTAGGATGTCTCTGAGGACGTTTACGAATTTGCCACTCACTGCGATTGCCACGTCGTCCGCATATGCCACGACCTTGCAGCCACATCGTTCTAGATCTAGCAGGATTTCATTCACCGCTAGGTTCCAAATTAGTGGAGACAGTACTCCTCCTTGCGGGGTCCCTCTGTTTACAAACCTTGTTAGAGTTGTGGACCCTAGACATGCTGTTATGCGTCTTCTGGTGAGCAGACTTTGAATTAGTCTAATCAAACTAGTGTTAACTTTTAGATGTGAGAGTGCCGCAATTACCGCATCTGAGTGAATGTTGTTAAAAGCCCCTTCTATGTCAAGAAATGCCACCATGGTGAATTCCTTGAAATGCAGGGACGATTCGATAGTGCTCAGAAGTTCGTGCAGGGCTGATTCTGTAGACTTGCCCTTATTGTAAGCATGTTGGTTCCCCGACAGGAGTTTTGTATCCAGGTTTTCCCTAATGAAATGATCTAAAAGTCTTTACAGACCTTTCAATAGGAAGGAGGATAGGCTAATTGGTCTGAAGTCTTTTGGCCTAGTGTGTGATATCTTCCCCGCTTTAGGTATGAATACCACTTTGGTATCCCTCCATCGATTCGGGACGTATGAAAGCCTGATACAGCCTACATAAATTTTCTCCAGCCAGGGGATAATGTACTTTGACATTTTCTGCATTTCTGCTGGAGTGATGCCATCTGGTCCAGGTGACTTGAAGGGCTCAAAGCTATAGCTAAAATAATAGCCCAGCTTATTCTGGATCTCTCAGTCAAGAAGCTAACGACGCTCGCAGTCCACTCGCACTCTTGTTGGTATTGTTGGTCCTGCTGATCCTCGGGTTCTGTTACAGAGTTCCCCGGGAAATGTGTGTCGAGCAGTACATTGAGCGACTGCTCGCTGTTTTTGGTCCAATTATTTGCCTCATCCTGTAAATATCCCACTATACAGGGTGAAGCAGATAATATCTTCCTCAGCCTAGCTGCGTCGGAGACCTTTTCCACTTCACCACAGAAGGTATACCAAGAGCGCCCTTCTAAGCTCCTTCTTATAGATCTTGAGTTGCTCTTTATAGGCATCCCAATCATTAGCGACCTGCTTGTTGCAGGTCTTTTTCATAGCCGTTAGCTCAGAAGTCCACCATTGGGGTTTAGTTTTTTCCTTGTACATTGTTTTTGGACAGGCTTCTTCAAGGGATCTATTGAATGATATTGTGATATGATCGACCAGATTATCCAGACCGGCTTTGTTTTTCGGTTCGTACAGAAGTTTAGAGTTGAGGACTTTCTTCAAATTCTTCTCATACAGGTGCCAGTTAGTCTTCCTTACATTTCTGTGGACGGCAGGTTTAGGCGCTTTTTCCGCGAGTTTGAACTCAATATAATGGTGATCTGAGAATGAGTGGTCGTCCAGTACATTTCACCCAATAATTTTGTCTGACAGCCGGTCAGTAGCAAACGTTACGTCGAGTACTTCTTGTCTGTCTTTAATTGTAAAGGTCGGTTTATTACCTATGTTACAAATACTAAGGTTGGTAGTTAGAATAAAGTCAAGAAGCGAATCACCCCTATTGTTTATATCCGTACTACCCCAGATAGTATGATGAGCGTTCGTGTCTGCGCCAATGATCAGCACGAGCTCGTCAGACGTTGCTTCTTCTACTACGTCCCTGAATAGAGCAGTCGGTACTACAGATTCATAAGGCAAGTAGCTGGAGACCACCCAATATATGCGATTACCGATCTCCAGGCTAGCAGCAGTTTGGTCTTTACCAATTAAATTAGTCAGGAGAAAGATACTTAGATCTTTCCTGGCCAAAATGCAGGTTCTTGGAGTGCCTTCACAGTTGGCCACAAGCAGTTTAAAGTTGGGTGTCCTAATACCGCACAACTTTCCTCCCACTTCGTATGGCTCCTGTATCAGGACGATGTCGACTGCGCCTGTGGACAGGCGCAGCAATAGAGCCGCTGAAGCTGCTTTAGCGTGATAGAATTTAATCTGTAGAATTCTTTGGAAATTGACAGATTAATATCCACCCCGACAAGGGTGTTATCGAACTCCTCGTCCCTCGAGAAGCATGTCCCCGCCAGATGCGTCAAAGAGTCCGGAGACTCCCATCAGCCTCTCTGTGTCCGAAGTAGAGCTTTTGTCCTCAGAGAAGGACGTTACAGATCTTCTGTTAGAGTCACCAGAAATAATAGGCGTGGGTACCTCCGCACTTCCAGAAAGTGCCACGGTGGACGACTCACCTCAAGACTATAGCCTCGAAGCCATATTGTAGGGTTGCACCCGCACTTTGTATATGGGAGGTGGATTCAGCATCTAGGATAAGATTGACCTGCCGCTTTTTACCATCCGTCTCACCCACCTTGCTGATTCTCCAATTATGGGCCGGCAGACCAGGATTGGAATCTTTTATTATTTCTAAGATGTCAGCCGGGTTGGAGGGCTCTTCTGTAACCCAGGTGATGGCTCTAGGGTGACTAGGGATGTTGTTTTTTTAGACAACATCCAACTGGGCACCCGGCCACACCTCACCCGCTCGACTCAGAGCAGCCTTATACAGGTCTACTGATCTGGCATCACCGAGCTTTACTCTCCTCTGATGTCATCCTGCATCGTTGCAGATTGGTGCTTTGCCCGGCATTTCTCTACGGACATCGAGGTAATGAGCCATAATGGCTGATTGTACATGACTCCATTTGTCCTTGAGGGTGGATCCATCCTCACTACTTCTGTCTATAACAGCCATCACTAGACTCTCCTTCGCCACTTCATTGAAGGGCTTGGTGAGTGTCCTGTTGATGTTGACATTAGGGCCTCTTGCCTTTTTCGAAGGCAGGGGTTCATCAGGTGATCTGATTCGTTTTACTTTATTAGCCGTTAACACAGCTGAATTTGTGGCTCTTCCAGCCGACTCATTGGCCTTAGAAGCATCTATGACGCCTTTAGCCCAGGTAAGTGACTCTTTTTGTTTTTCGGTAAGAGCCGAAACCTCAACAGCCTCCAACTTCGTCAAAACTCTGAGCGCTACACGATGCTCATTGTGCTTCCGTTTTGACGGTCGGAAATGACGTTTTCCCCTCACCGCACCACCTGTTTTGAGTGCTTGGGGGAGATTTTCACCATTTTTGGTGTGGTCGGCTTTGGCCAAGACCAACGGACGGACATTCGGACGATTGGGGAACCGCGCTCCATCGGAACACGAAGGCATCCCCGTCAAGAGAATTTATTTTTATTTTGTCTGTATTAGACCGTAATAGGTACTACGATGTAGGCCTTACGGACTTTGTACACATTTTTGCTATTGCGTAATAGGTACTGGTAACTATCCGCTATGTGATAAACACGTTCGTTCACTGCGAATGATCAGCAACGACCTCACGAGTTGCAGAAAATCGGTACTAGACACGAATTTTCTCAGTATCTTCCAGTCATATTCTCTGAGATCGATTCGATTTCTAAGTAGATTTCCGAATTTAGTCCTGTCGATCTTAGCCTTTTTACGGAAACTTATTGGGTTTGGCGGTGGCCGTGCAAATTTAAACATTATATAACGGTGGTCCGAATAGGAGTGTTCATCCGAAACCCTTTACTCATGGATCTCATCAAAAAGATTTTCTGAACATATCCTTATATCTAATACTTCTTCCCTAATTTTGTTAACAAAGGTAGCATTGTTTCCTATGTTAAGAGTTGTGAGGGCGTTTGTATTAAAAAAATCTATAAGGGCGTGTCCCCTTTTATTGGTTTTAGTACTACCTAGTGTTGCCAGACGAATTTGACAGAAAATCGTCAAAATAGAGGTATACAAATCAATAAATCGTTCAAACATATGGTGGAAACATATTTTAAACATATAATTTTCTTAGTAAAGGGTAGTTAAATTGTAAAGCCCGGTGTTGAATGTGAACCACACCTAAACGTTAAGTTTTGTTCTGCATTTCATTTTACATTTCTCAATTTGAGACTAACTCAATTTGAACCATGAAAAGATACACAATCGATCAACGCGATAAGGTTTTTTAAGCCTTTTACGAAAATGAGCGTTCAAATCAAAATGCATTTCGTGCACTTAGTTATGTTTTTTTTGATCAGCATAATCGAAATGTGTACACAATCGGGAGAATTGTGCGCAAATTTCAGCAAACCGGGTCTGTTGGAGATGTGAAAACAACTGTGCATGCTCGCCCAGTTCGTTTGGTGCGGCTTATGGGCTGGCGACGTCATCCACCCATACTTATTCGAAATGAGGCCGGTCAGGCAGTTACTGTGAATGGTGTTCGCTATCGTGAGATGCGAACACTTGCTTGATCAGTCGTAGTAAACGGACGTGTTTAGCACAGAGCGGATAGTTAAAATCTATTACGCAGCAAATATTACACAATCGAAAAAAAATCTGTACAAAGTCTGGAAGGCCTACATCGTAGTACCTATTACGGGCTAATACAGACAAAAAAAAATAATAAATTCGTTGACAGGGATGTCTTTGCGTTCCGATGGAGCGGGGTGTCCCAATCGTCCTACTGTCCGTCCGTTGGTCTTGGCCAAAGCCGACCACACCAAACATGGTGAAAATTTCCCCCCAGTACTCACAACAGGTGGTACGGTGAGGGGAAAACGTCATGTCCGACCGTCAAAACGGAAGCACAATGAGCACCGGATAGAAGTTGGAGGCTGTTGAGGATTCGGCTCTTACCGAAAAACAAAAAGAGTAATTTACCTGGGCTAAAGGCGTCATAGATGCTTCTAAGGCCAATCAGCCGGCTGAAAGAGACATAAATTCAGCTGTGTTAACGGCTAATAAAGTCAAAAGAATCAGATCACCTGATGAACCCCTGCCTTTGAAAAAGGCAAGAGGCGCTAATGTCACCATCAACAGGACACCCACCTCACCAAGCCCTTCAATGAAGTGGCGAAGGAGAGTCTAGTGATGACCGTTTTAGACAGAAGTTGTGAGGATGGATCCATCCTCAGGGATAATTATGGCTCATTACCTCGATGTCCGTAGAGATATGCCGGGCAAACCACCAATTTGCAACGATGCAGGATGGCATCAGGGGAGAGTAAAGCTCTTATATTTCGGTGATGCCAGATCAGTAGACCTGTATAAGGCTGCTCTGAGTCGAGTGGGTGAGGTGTGGCCGGGTGCCCAGTTGCATGTTGTCGAAAAAACAACATCCCTAGTCACCCTAGAGCCATCACCTGGGTTACAGAAGAGCCCTCCAACCCGGCTGACATATAAGAAATAATAAAAGATTCCAATCCTGGTCTGCCCGCCCATAACTGGAGAATCAGCAAGGTGGGCGAGGCGGATGGTAAAAAGCGGCCGGTCAATTTGATCCTTAACGCTGAATCCACCTCCCATATACAACGTCCAATTGCAACCCTACAATATGGCATCGAGGCTATAGTCCATTATTTCTGGTGACTCCAACTCTAACAGAAGATCTGTAACGTCCTTCTCTGAGGACGAAAGCTCTACTCCTGCCACAGAGGGGCCGAGGGGAGTCTCCGGAATCTTTGACGCATCTGGCGGGGACACGCTTCTCGATGATTCGGACGAAGAGTTCGATAACACCCTTGTCGGGGTGGATGTTAATCTGTCTGGGGTAGTACGGATATAAACAGTAGGGGTGATTCGCTTCTTGACTTTATTCCAACTACCAACCTAAGTATTTGTAACATATGTAATAAACCGACCTTTACAATTGCTACTGACCGGCTGTCAGACAAAATTATTCGGTGGAATGTACTGGGCGACCAATCATTCTTAGATCACCATTATATTGAGTTCATACTCGCTGAAAAAGCGCCTGAACCTGCCGTCCACAGAAATGTGAGAAAGACAAAGTGGCACCTATATGAGAAGAATTTCAAGAAAGTCCTCAACTCCAAACTTCTGTACGAACCGAATGACAAAGCCGGTCTGGATAATCTGGTCGATCATATCACCATATCATTCAATAGATCCCTTGAAGAAGCCTGTCCAAAAACAAGGTACAAGGATAAGACTAAACCCCAATGGTGGACTTCTGAGCTAACGGCTATGAAAAAGACCTGCAACAAGCTATTCACTAAGTACTGGATGACCACTCCTTCTTAGATCACCATTATATTGAGTTCATACTCGCTGAAAAAGCGCCTGAACCTGCCGTCCACAGAAATGTGAGAAAGACAAAGTGGCACCTGTATGAGAAGAATTTCAAGAAAGTCCTCAACTCCAAACTTCTGTACGAACCGAATGACAAAGCCGGTCTGGATAATCTGATCGATCATATCACCATATCATTCAATAGATCCCTTGAAGAAGCCTGTCCAAAAACAAGGTACAAGGATAAAACTAAACCCCAATGGTGGACTTCTGAGCTAACGGCTATGAAAAAGACCTGCAACAAGCTATTCACTAAGGCTAAATCTACTGGGGTCGCTAATGATTGGGATGCCTATGAAGAGCAACTCAAGATCTATAAGAAGGAGCTTAGAAAGACGCAAAGACGCTCTTGGTATACCTTCTGTGGCGAAGTGGAAAAGGTCTCCGACGCCGCAAGGCTGAGGAAAATACTATCAGCTTCACCCGGTGCAGTGGGTTACTTGCAGGATGAGGCAATAAATTGGACCAAAAACAGGGAGCAGTCGCTCAACGTACTGCTCGACACACATTTCCCGGGGAACTCTCTAACAGAACCAGAGGATCAGCAGGACCAACAAGAGTGCGAGTGGACTGCGAGCGTCGCTAGCTTGTTGACTGAGAGATCCAGAATAAGCTGGGCTATTAATAGCTTTGAGCCCTTCAAGTCACCTGGACAAGACGGCATCACTCCAGCAGAAATGCAGAAAATGTTGAAGTACATTATCCCCTGGCTGGAGAAAATTTATGTAGGCTGTATCAGGCTTTCATATATCCCGAATCGATTGAGGGATACCAAAGTGGTATTCATACCTAAAGCGGGGAAGATATCACACACTAGGCCAAAAGACTTCAGACCAATTAGCCTATCCTCCTTCCTATTGAAAGGTCTGGAAAGACTTTTAGATTATTTCATTAGGGAAAACCTGGATACAAAACTCGTGTCGGTGAACCAACATGCTTACAATAAGGGGAAGTCTACAGAATCAGCCCTGCACGAACTTCTGAGCACTATCGAATCGTCCCTACATTTCAAGGAATTCACCATATTCTGCCGATTATTATTGTGGCGAGAGAAGTTGCAACCAAAGCGGCAATAAGATTAAACTGCCTATCAATGTACAAAAACTACGGTCACATGAGGATATTAAAGTGTAGTGCTATGGTAACCGACCGAGTGGACTATATACCAAATTTGTACACCTTCGAGAGAAATTACATCACTATGATTCCCGCCAGAGATGAATGGGTTGGAAGAATACCAGAATACCATACAATAGAAACCATCTCCACTTTTACACGGATGGTTCGAAGCTTGATGAAAAGATTGGCTTCGGAGTACACTGTGCAGAGCTTAGATTGGATATAGCTCACAGACTACCAGATACCTGCAGTGTCTATCAAGCCGAAATAATGGCAATATGGGAAGTAGCCAAGTGGCTGGGTCGCAACATAGTAACCAACACTGGCGTTGTCATTTACTCGGACAGCCATGCTGCCATCAATTCCCTGGAGGCAACATCCCTAAATTCCCAAACAGCCCTTGACTGCCACAGATCTCTTAACGAGATGGTTGAGCAGTTTAATATACATCTCATATGGGTGCCTGGGCATAGGGATATCCCGGGGAACTGCTAAGCAGATGAACTTGCTAGGAAAGGGACTACATTACAAATTCTCGAAGAATTGGTGCGCCACTATCCACGTGCAAGCTTTGGCTTAGGCAAGAGGCAATCAGGCAGTCCAACGAAAGATGGACGGAAATCGGCACATGCAGGGTAGCTAGACAAATCTGGCCAAGGTATGAACTGAGAAGATAGCATCAGTTCTGACGGGACACTGCTTGATTGGCGAACACGCCAAAAGATTGGGTATTGACTCTAATGACTTCTGCAGAAGCTGTGGAAGAAGTGGAGAGCATCGAGCACTTGCTATGCGACTGCCCCGCTCTGAGAAAACGACGACTGGACATACTGGGGTCGGCCTTTCTAGGCAGATCAGATCTTTCCAGTACCGATATTCGTACTATTGATAAATTTTTATATCAAACAGGTCGGTTTCGATGAGGGGCATTTCAGCCCGTGGTAACACTAGGGACCTAAACTGGTCTATGGAGCTTGTATAAAAAAATACGGCTGCCACCCTAACCTTAACCTAAACCTAATCGTGAGATGATAACGAACTTTTAATGGCCCGAAATGGAAGATATGGATGTGGACAATATGTGGTTTCAATAGGACGGTGCCAATTGCTACACAGCTAATTAAACAATGGCTCTTTTGCGCAACAAATTCAATGGCCATGTCATCTCACGTCGTGGCGATGTCAATTGGCCGCCATGATCATGTGATTTGATACCGTTGGACTTCTTTCTTTGGGGTTATTTGGTACACCTTGTACGTCGATAAGCCAGCAACAATTCAAGAGCTAAGGGATGAGATAATTCGGCACATTAACGGCATAGAACCTCAATTTTGCCTCAGCGTCATCGAAAATTTGGACCATCGGTTGGAGGTGTGCCGCCGATGTCGCGGCGGCCATTTGGCTGATATTTTGTTTCATACAAAATTTAACCATGCCGATTAGAGTGCATTTTGAAATGAAAACAAAATGTATTTAGTTTTACCTAAAAAAATTATCAGGATTAATGGTGAATATTTTTATATAGAAACCATATAACCAATTGGGCTGAAATATGGTTATTTGCAATAAATTTTACCAAAATCATCCATACGGCCTAATTGATCCACATTTTGATATAGTCCCCACAAAAAACACAAATACCAATCGTTTGGACTAAAAAAAGTGCCGAACTTTATATCTTATTTCACCCAGAACCATTTCAAGGAGAAAGTGCCGTCATTGGTCTATATTTTGACGTAGTCCCATACAATGGCCTCATAACACCTGACTTTTTGGACCCAAAGAGACAAATCTTACGATTTGGGCTGCAAAAATGATAATATGCGATTTATTTTAACTAAAGCTATTCGTTGGAACAATGATTCCTAGGTCCGCGTTCTAAAATATCCGTAATCTTCCTTAAAAATGTTCACTGCAATTTCCTCCACCGATTTTGCAACTTAACTAAATTCCATTCGGCATTGCATGCGATCGCATCTACCTGCAATGATCAGCCGTAATATTTATAAATTTTCCAAACATTTCTAATTTTATTTTTAAAACGATAAATGGGAGTGTAACTTATTATCTCTCGAAGGAATTATAAAAAAATTTTTAATATATAGAAACATTTTTAAGTTTTCATTACTTTTTTATATTATAAAAAAATCGTCATTCCGAGGCAAAAACGTCATGTCATATTTTTGGGCTCTAAAATAGTCAGAATGACGATAAATGGTCATTTCTGGCAACACTGGTACTACCCAAAGCGATATGATGGGAGTTGGCGTCACAACCAGCCAATAACTCATTAATTGTGTCTTTGGATTCGCTCACCAGACGTTGTATTTCCGACGTAGGTGGCAATGTCGGCGCATCCGATACCCTTACGGCTGAGATATTTTCGTCGCTTCCCGGTATATTAGTTTGGAATCTAGAGGTACACCAAAATATTTAACATTTTCCCCACTTTATATCTACATTGATAACATTTGTGTTGTTTTGAGAAATAAAATATTCTTTCCGTTTCCTGGTAAAATTGATCGCTTGACTTTTTTCACGTTTTATTGCTATTTTCCATTTAGGTTAGGTTAGGTTGAAGAGAGGAGACGTTTAAACGTCTCATGTCCATGGACATACACTTAAGCCAGTGGTTCGGCCTGTTGTGCGCTCCTTATTTATGATCTTTTTATACCTCACGAGTTACAGAAAATCGGTACTATACACGAATTTTCTCAGTATCTTCCAGTCATATTCTCTGAGATGAGTCAAGTCTGGTAATATGTCGGACCCGAAATGTTGGGATCTTGCATGTGTGAAAGCCGGGCAGTGACACCGAAAATGTTCCATCGTTTTTCTCTGCATGCCCTGCATTCGTCGTTTTCTGCTAGTCCTATGCGATGAAGATGTGCTTGTAAGCTTGAGTGTCCCGTTAGAATCTTATCATCTTACTAATATCATCTTACTAATATCGATCTTGTTTAGTTTCAGAAGACTTCTTGTTTTCTTTTCATTTGGGTCACCCCACAGTATCTTTGCAGTTGCTCCTACTGTTGCGCTATTCCACACAGTTTTGTGAGCCATCACTGCCCAGTGCTTCAACTCATTTTTCATGGCTTCGAAAGGTTTCCAATTTTCCAAGTTTATTACTCGAAGTTCTCTGCCCTTTGAACCCAAGCTGTTTGCCCGTTCATTTCCAATCACTCCGTTGTGTCCTGGTACACTCACACACTCCGTGATTGCTCGAACTTCTGCTTGAAATACCGTGTTATGGTCAGGAAGGCGGAAGTGAAGTTCGACTTCTGGTTCATCAATAAAAAGTCCCAGACCCGTCCTTCCTCCTCGCTTGGACCCATCCGTGTAGCAGCTGGTTCCCACTGGCACATGGGCCAAAGTTCCATTTTCCCAGGAATGTATGTCTGGCACAAACGTATCACAGGTAGCTGTAAGCCGCACTTCAGGAATGCGGTCCGAGATTTCTGGCGTTTGAATGTGACCAACTAGATATTCTAAAATCTTCTGATGGTACGACTTGTGGTCTCGATTTATCCATTCACCCATCACTTATAGACGTCTTGCTGTGAGGGCTGCCTCATACTTTATACGGATGTCTATTGGTTGGATGTGCAGTATAGTCTCCAACGATTTTGTTGGTGCAGTTCTAAATGCCCCGCTTATGCCTAGACAACACATACGTTGAATTTTTTGCAAAGGTATTACGTTGCACTTACTTGTCCATTGATGTCCACCACACTACACAGGCGTAGGTGATTATTGGTCTAAACACGCTCATGTAAAGCCAGTGAGACATATTTGGACGTAGTCCCCATTTTAAACCTATAGCTCTTCTACACAACGAGGAGGACTGGGTAAGTGTATCGGTCTGTACATTGTTAAATGCGCCCTCTTCCGTTGACATAGGCGTGTTGTTTGAATTTTAGCCTGTCATCCGCTATTTTACCTTTGACCATGTTATCAATTATTCGCTCCATTGTTTTTAACAGGAAAGAAGTAAGGCTAATGGGTCGATAAGGCTTTGTGGTCGTATAACTCGCCTTGCCAGGCTTTGGTATGAAGACCACCCTTGATTCCTGCCAGTTTTTTTGGGTATAGGCATGCAGTGAACACTCCAGCCAGATGAGTTGATACCAGATCCACCTCATTCTGCAGAAGTGCTGGAAATATTCCATCCGGTCCCGCAGCCTTAAAGGGAGAGAAACTTTTTATCGCTTCTTTAACCATACCATCTGTAATATCCGTAATAGGTACTTGATGCAATACATTTTCATTCTGTAACTGTTCCTCTGTTGGTCCAGCATTACCAGTCGGAAAATTAGTTTTCATCAAGAGCCTTACGGTATCCTCTATAGTTTCCATCCTTTTACCCGTTTCATCCACCAGTGTTTCGGTTTGGACATGAGTTTTTGAAAGGAACTTTTTCATTTTAGACATGCTGTTAACGCTGTCTACCTGTTCACAGAAAAGCCTCCAGGAGTTACGTTTCGCCGATCTAACGATTTTATTGTATTCTTTGAGTCTTCTGTGGTAGTCGTCCCAATACACTGATTGTTTTTTACGTCGAGCTCTGTTGTAAAGTCTGCGGACATCTTTGCCAATCGAGCGAATTTGTCCTGTCATCCAGGGTTTCTCAAAGGCAGATTTCCTTTCTCGAAGTGGGCAACTTCGAATGATTTTACAAGAGCCTCGGTAATCTTCTTAACATTGATATCAATGTCTTCTGCACATAGATAATCGCGTGTAGGCTGCCCCAATCGATTTCTAAGTAGATTTCCGAATTTAGTCCAGTCGGTCTTAGCCTTGATACGGAAACTTATGGGGTTTGGCGGTGGCCGTGCAATTTTAAACCTTATATAACGGTGGTCTGAATAGGAGTGTTCATCCGAAACCCTCCACTCATGAATCTCATCAATAAGATTTTCCGAACATATCGTTATATCTAATACTTCTTCCCTAATTTTGTTAACAAAGGTTGCAGTGTTTCCTATGTTGAGAGTTATGAGGTCATTTGTATTCAAAAATTCGATAAGGGCGTGTCCCCTTTTATTGGTGTTAGTACTACCCCAAGCGATATGATGGGAGTTGGCGTCACATCCAGCTAATAGCTCATTACTTGTGTGTTTGGATTCCCTCACCAGACGTTGTAATTCCGACGTAGGTGGCAATGTCGGCGCATCGAATGGCAGATATATTGACGCCAGGTACATATTTCCATTACCTTGCCTCAGCACCGTTGCGTCCGATGTTGACAACTCTGGAGAGAAAATAAAACATAAGTTTTTATGGCACAGAATACAAGTCCTTGGACGAGTACCTGTGTTGGCGTAGAAAAGGTTATAGTTCACATGGTTTAATCCAATAACCTTGTTGCTAGTTGTCCATGGTTCCTGTATCAAAGCAATATGAACCCTGCCTTTATTTATGGTGTCCATTTCCATTTAGTAAAATATTCGAATAATTTTCTAAGTGCCACTTGCAGGTTGGAAACAATTTCGGAAGATAATTTACCTAAACATAATACTGCTGTTTCATTAGCAAATATGGACATCTTACGGGTTTCAATATTCGAAATATGTATTATACAACACTGGTGATAGGCATAATCCCTGTGGGCATTCCGATGTGTACCCTAAATGACCTGAATTGTAAGAAGTTTTGATAATTTGTAAAGGGTCCGCCATCTAACGTTTTTTTTTCAACTAATGCTTATTTCGTGAATGGTAACACTTAGCTCATGTCTGATTTGAGAGATAATTAGTTTTATCCTTCCGCTGAACGAATATGGTTGTGTATACGCTTGAACAACGTTGGGAAATATTGCGACATTACTTTGAAAATCATGGTAATGTTGCAGAATGTGTGCGAAAATTGCGTACGGATTTTGGAAGAAGAGAAGCACCGTCAGCTCCGTATGTTCGTTATCTTGTGAAAAAAGTGAAAGAAACTGGCATCCTCATCGATAAACCAAAGCGTGAAAAGCCAAAAACAGTGCGTACACCCGAGAATATTGCTGCTGTGGCAGAAAGTGCGCGTAAAGCGCCATCAACATCAATTCACCGTCGTTCTCAGCAATTGAACATTTAGGAGACGTCATTGAGCCGAATTTTGCATAAAGTTGGCTTCAACTTTGGCTAAATGGGCCTGCGATCGACTTACAGAAGATGCCGATTTTGCCAAAAAAAAATCATCTTTTCAGATAAGTGTTACGCCGACAAGCCAGAGACAATTGACGCCTTAAAGGACAATATTCGTGAAGCCATTGGTGTAATACAGCTGCACACAATCGATAATGTGCTTAAAAATTGGACCGATCGTGTAGGCTACTGCATGGCCAGCCGAGGCAGCCATTTGAATGAAATTATTTTCCATTATTAACCGGAAGGATTGTACTTTCAAATAAAAAAAGAAATTTGAGAAAATATTCAGTAGTTCTTTTTTATAGCATTTTCAAAAAAAAAAGTTATTTGGCGGACCCTTTATAATATACGGAGGAAAATTTAATTAATTTAAAAATCAATCCATCGTGCCATACAGAGTCAAGTGCAGCTTTTATGTCCAGTAAAACCATGCCGGTGGACTTTTGTTGCTCAAAATATGACTTGACAATATTTCTTATTCTACCTAAGGGATGATGGGATGTTCCCTGCGAAACCCAGAAATCTGTAATTTTTTCCTTTATTACTTTCTCTAGAACCTTTCTTATGGTCAATAAGCTAATGGTACGGTATGCGGATGGGGAATTTGAGGGTTTGTTGTGTTTATAAATTGCAATCATTTTGCTTCTTTAAATCGGTCAGGGAAATAACCTAACTTAAGACAGCTATTTATAAAAATAGTCAAAAAATATACCCTTTCTCGGAAGGGATTTGAGGCAAATATTATTAACGTTTTTAGTGACTTAATTATAAAAGCAATGTTGTCATAAGTTGTAAATCACCGATTTCGCTCCGAGTTCAAATTAAATTCTCAAATAGTGTCTCCTATGTGAATCTCCATTGTAGGGTCTGTTAAACCCGCAGAGTAGGTGTGGTTATTTGAAAAGGTTTAACCTTATATTTCAAATTTCTCTGTAGTAGTGGAGAATGGTAAATTGCTGTCTTTCAAAATTGGAATATTCGGAGACTTTTTTCTTATGATTTTCGTTAAATTCCAGAAGGGGCGAGAACCTTTGTCTAAAGAAGATAACAATTGGTTCCATGACGAATTTCTGAATTATACCGGACCCAATTTCGACGATGCACAATGGCTTAAAATTGACATAATTCTGCCATTTCAAAACCACTTAACGTATGGCGATGAAATTTTAGGTGCGTATACAAGAGGTGTTAGAGAGTTTAAGTTCGGAACTTGGGCCCCTTTCTCATACAGGGGCGGAGATACGGTTCTAACTTTTGAATGGAGTGTCCAGTGTCCGATTTGAGTGGCGTTTTTTAAAATTTTTTGTATAGCTTGAAGATATCTTGAATAGTTTCCGAGATATGTGGATTTTAAATTTGAATTGTTAATTTTTTCGCCGACTGTGCCTTGAAATTTAGCCAATATCTCAGTCAAAAGTTCACCGATTTAGTTCGCGTATTTTTTATGGATTGCCAATAAAATGCAGAATATCACGAAAAAATGAATCGATAAGATAAGTCAAGAAATAAGAAAGATACGGCCCTTAATTTTTCAAAAAATTTCATTTTTGGAGATTTTTTGGCGAAAAAAGTCCAATTCGTATTTAGTTCTTGTAGAAAAAGTTTGTTACACAAAGTATGTACATCAATGTATACTCATTTTAAAGGAGACGTTTCACAGAATCTGTTAGAGAAAATCCGAAGCCAACATTTTAATTGGTGTGGCTGCCACCATTCTCCGATATGCCCATTTTTTTACATAAATTTCAAAAGTTTGATCGATTTTATTTGTATTAGGGTGTAACAAAATCGGCAGCAAAGGGAATCCCGAGAGCGACTTTTCGTATCGAAGATACATATAGGACTAAAAGTAAAAAATCCCATTTTTGGGGATTTTTGATGTATTTTTTGGGAATTGAGGGATTTTCCATTAGAAATTTCCACATGTTGCGTTTGATTATTATTTCTAATATCAAAATAATGGACTTTAAAAAAATCATCGAAATATATACATTTTTAAGAATTTTATGCCGTATTTACGTTTCTGTCTATATGCAAAATAATTATTTAATTTTTCCCTACCTCTTGTACTTATTGGTTATTATATCAGTCAATATGCACTGATTTCATATATATATTTCATATATGATTTTAGTAATTTCCCATATTACATGTATCAGGTAGAAATGTTAGGTATATTATTGTTTTTATATAAATATAGCATCTTCGAGAATGTATATCATTACCAATTTTGCGAGTATGGCGTTACCATTTAAGAACTCGTCACTATTTTATTTTGTCCCATTTCACACTTTTGAGGAAAAAGTCCGTAGTAGAAGGAACCTATAAAATTAAAGTATTAAAAAGCGAAATCACAAAAATACAAAAATTTTTTAAAACATTTGATGTAAAGTGGACAACAGCATAATCGTGTTCAAATTTTCTTGAAAAATATTTAGGTTGGCTCGAGAACAACATACATTTAACAGTTGGGTAAAATTTTTTGAAAAAAGCCTAAAAAAACTTTTGTCGAATTTTGTGAAGAAAATTGGTATGCGTGGCCCGGAGGGCAAATAAAAAATACAATTTGAGTAGTTTTGCAGAATTTTCATTTTTGCGGAAGTTATGACCTAAAATGTCCGCTCATGCCACATTTTTGTTTTTTAAATTTTCTTGAGATCTACTGTACGGATTACGCTGAATTTTTGCATGTACTTAAAGCGTAGATGCTACATGTAACTAGTAATTTATACTTTGCAAAACGATTTCGGATGCTGCAAAAATTTTAAATTTTCACAGAGATTTGCGTTTTTTGCAACTTTCTCTAGCTGCGTTTTGAAATATTTTGTATCTTAAATATTGCACATATCACTTCATACCACATTTTACTTTATCGGCAGCATTATACGTAGTAAACGTCTATTATGATTGAATACATTTGTTAGATTTGATGTAAAAATGCACCCAAATTATAAGGACCAGCTTTAAAAAAGCGGCCTTTAAAATTTCTAAAGAATGGACTTTAAATGACCGCTGGCTAAAATTTATCTTACGCATTATATATTAGACTCAATTTCAACTGAATTCGGTACGCTGAAGTCGAATCTCACCTCTATATTGCTAAAAAATTTCGCGTTCGGGAGTTATATAGATCCAGATTATAACTAAGAACATCTAAAACTAGGTTTAGTTTTATTTGGAAATATTATTTTTAGTAACAGTTACTAATGTTTGGCTATTGATTCAAAAAATATCTTGCAGTTTCAAAAAATTTTACCCAGTTTCTACTTAATCTGTTGGTGCACCCCATAAACCTTACGAAGATGTATCGACAAGAACTAAGAAGAGGCGTTTGTCTTCAAACAGCATCACCGAAACGTCTAACGAGAATTGTTGAGAGTATTCCGACACCATCATCTAAGTCAGTTTTTACGGATGAAGAAGCTTTTCCTCTTATGCTGCAACTGCGACTCAGCAAAGACAACTACAACACACTTAGGAAGGTATTGTCCGAAAAAGAAGTCGATGTCTTACCTTCATATAACAAAATCAAATTTAAATTTTACTATGGTCAATGGGAATATTTACAATGCTGTTACGGGAACATCATCTACGTAGAGATGTACACTATGTGGAGGAAAAAATATGAATTTTCGGATTTATCGAAGAACCCAACAATTAACACATATGCTCTAAAATTTGGAATTTCCTCATTACATGCTCGCATACGGTTTTTAGAACATTTTCTACATATAGCATACGATTTGCATTATTATAGTAATCCAGAGAATACAAACAAATTACCGGACAAAAAGGAATTAAAAGCATCGAGAGAGTTCCAGAAATAAAGAATTCAAGAGGAATTTTGGAAAGAGACTGGATTAAATGTCGACAAACCACTAGTGGGATATGGAAATACAAATGATGGTAACACTGCAAGGCGTTTCTTCAAGGATTATGAAATCACATCTAAGATCACAGGAATTGATATGGAATTACTGAGAAAAATCAACACAATTCTAATGGCAATCAACAGCAAGAACAAAGTGAATGCAGAAAAATTTGGAAAATACTGTCTAGGTATTTCGAAATATATAATAGAACTGTATCCATGGAAAGATATGACCCCAACAATACATAAAGTATTGTGTCATGGAGATATAATTACGGAAGAAGCCCAGGAGGCACGAAATCCCGATGTTTGCAATGTTCAGCAATTTCACTCCCGAAAAAGTTCAAGAGAATTTCAAAATGAAGATATATTTGTAAATCTTCTCCTATCTTCCGATCCTATTCTATCTAGAGCAAGTAAAAGCGTTAAGTTCGGCCTAGCCGAATCTTATATACCCTCCACCATGGATAGCATGTGAATGGTTTCGGGCACAAATAAAGTCATATTACAAAATTTCAGCCCGATTCGTTGGAATTTGTGGTTTTTGTTGCGCGAAGAAGTAAAATCTAGAGGGACCTTTGTATGGGGGTTATATCAAACCATGGACCTTTGGCTACGGCTGTTCGTGTGAGGTTGTGGGTATAAATTATCCCCAGTTACCAATTTTCAGCCCGATCAGTTGACATTTGTGGTCTCTATGGCGTTAAGAAGTCAAATCGAACAGATGCTATACATAGGGACTATATCAAAATGTGGACCGATATAGCCCATTCTCAACCCCCAGTTACCTGCAGGTATAAGAACTATCTATACCAAATTTCAGCTACCTAGCTCAAGTATTGTAGATTGTAGCGTGATTACAAAAGACGGATGGACGGACGGACATGAAATCGTCTTAGAATTTTACGACGATTAAGAATATACATATTTTATGTGGTCTCTGATCAATATTTAGAAGTGTTATACCCCCCGTCCTATGGTGGAGGGTATACAAATATGGTGAATGTATAGAATATGAGAACTCTAGGAATCACAATAAGTAAGATGCTATATATGGGGGCTATATCAAAACATTGCCCGATATGGCCCATTTGCAATCCCAAACAACCTGCAACTATAAGAAGTATTTGTACCAAATTTGATCAACCTAGCTCTATTATTGCGGACTGTAGCGTGATCACAACAGACGGATGGACAGACGGACATGGCTAACTCGTCTTAGAATTTTACGACGATTAAGAATATATATACTTTATGGGGTCTTAGATCAATATTTAGAGGTGTTACCTACGGAGTGACAAAATGAATATACCCCCCATCCTATGGTGGGGGGTATATTCATTTTGAACACCGTTTTCAATGGGCGATATCGGTCCATATTAGCTTCCATATATAGCATCTAACTTGTTGTGATTCCTACTGTTCTCATCTCCTATATTTTTTTGTGTTTTTCGGTGTTATTTTTTTTAGGTTTGAGTTATTTTGTGATGTCATAAGATTTATTTTGTGAGGTCATAAGGGTATATGAGATTCGGCATGGCCGAACTTAACGCTTTTACTTGTTCTTACTAAATTTTATTATTGTTCGATAAAAACATGTGATCTACAAGAAATCAGTGCATATTGACTGATATAATAACCAATAAGTACAAGAAGGTAGGGAAAAATTAAAAAAAAATATTTTGCATATAGACAGAAACGTAAATACGGCATAAAATTCTTAAAAATGTATATATTTCGATGATTTTGTTTAAAGTCCTTTATTTTGATATTGGAAATAATAATCAAATCCAACATGTTGAAATTTCTAATGGAAAATCCCTCAATTCCCAAAAAATACATCAAAAATCCACAAAAATGGGATTTTTTTACTTTTAGTCCTATATCTTCGATACGAAAAACCGCTCTCGGGATTTCCTTTGCATCCGATTTTGTTACACCCTAATACAAATAAAATCGATCAAACTTTTGAAATTTATGTAAAAAAAGGCCAAATCGGAGATTTTCTCTAACAGATTCTGTGAAACGTCTCCTTTAAAATGAGTATACATTAGGGCGGGTCGATTTAAAAATCGCCCATTGCTCAGTGAAAATCGTATTCTAGGGATCAAAATAAGAAACTTTGCCGAAGGAACCATACCTCTAAAACGAATTCTGATGTCCCGGAAAAAATTACACTTTGACCCATTTAGAGTGCTCCAATCGAGTCCAAATGTATGACCGACCCCCACTCAGTGAAGTGCTCCGTGAAAATCGTATTCTAGGGATCAAATTAAGAAACTTTGCCGAAGGAAACATACCTCTGAAACAAATTCTGATGTTCCGGAAAAAATCCCACTTTGACCCATTTAGAGTGCTCCAATCGAGTCCAAATGTATGGAACCTCCAGGGGGTTCCAGGGGGTGTGCCACTGGCATGAGTGGGTCGGGCCTCCAAAGTTAGTGGGGGTCGGTCATACATTTGGACTCGATTGGAGCACTCTAGATGGGTCAAAGTGGGATTTTTCAAAATTTGCCCCTACCCAAAAGTTCGACCCAAATTCCGGGACATCAGAATTAGTTTTAGAGGTACGGTTCCTTCGGCAAAGTTTCTTATTTTGATCCCTAGAATACGATTTTCATTGAGCAATGGCGACTTGTTTTGCCTCCCCACAAATCTACCCGGCCTAGTATACATTGATGTACATACTTTGTGTAACAAACTTTTTCTACAAGACCTAAATACGAATTGGACTTTTGTCGCCAAAAAATCTCCAAAAAATAATTTTTTCAAAACTTTGAATTTATAACGCTTAACTTTTTTATTTTTTCGTATTATTTTGAGCAATAATACGAACTAGAGTCGCACAAAGGTCGATCGACGCACAAAATACGCGGTTTTTTTTTGTGATGCAAATAATGTTGTTATTGAATTGGTATGTATTTTTGTTGTTGTTTCTAATGCAGAAGGGACAATGCCGAATGTAAAGGGTCCGCCATCTAACGTTTTTTTCAACTAGTGCTTATTTCGTGAATGGTAACACTTAGCTCATGTCTGATTTGACAGATAATTAGTTTTATCCTTCCGCTGAACGAATATATATATATTGCGACATTACTTTGAAAATCATGGTAATGTTGCAGAATGTGTGCGAAAATTGCGTACGGATTTTGGAAGAAGAGAAGCACCGTCAGCTCCGTATGTTCGTTATCTTGTGAAAAAAGTGAAAGAAACTGGCATCCTCATCGATAAAGCGTGAAAAGCCAAAAACAGTGCGTACACCCGAGAATATTGCTGCTGTGGCAGAAAGTGTGCGTGAAGCGCCATCAACATCAATTCACCGCCGTTCTCAACAATTGAACATTTCGGAGACATCATTGAGACGAATTTTGCATAAAGACCTTGGTATGACCTACAAAGTCCAATTGGTTCCGGAGTTGAAGCCAACTGACCATCCAATGCGTTTTCAGTAGTTTTTTTTTAAAAAAAAGTTATTTGGCGGACCCTTTACAATGTATAAAAAAATAACAACGCGGAGGCACTTCACTCCTCACGAATGAACCAATTTCGAATTATTTTAACAATGAAAAGCAATCAAATCAAACCGAAACGAAATACTTATGTTTTATATATGGAATAGAATTATTCCCGATTGGTTTGTAATGCTATTTAACAATATAGTAACGAAATGACGACGAGTGGGACTATTTATTTACGGCCTGTTTCTGTATTTCTAACGAAAGTCTCTGCGAACGAAAACCAATCACTCACTTTCGTCTGGAATTTGGTTTCTCTAAGGTTCGTTCGTTCGTTCGCCTGGCTTTACGTCAATGACGTTAACAATTTACCAATTGGCAAATAATGTAATTGCCAGGTCAATAATTTCACAACTTCCGGTCTAAAAAAGCACACATTTTTGTATGGTCGACCTTAGAAAATACAACTCTGTATCCTTTACACTGGTGGTGACCAAAAATCAACCCTGGGTGGTTCAGCTGAGCTGATCCAACACTCTCATTTCTTTCTCTCTCTCTCACGTCTCTCTCATTGTGCACTGATGAATTTTTCCATCTTAGCGAGCTGCCAATGTTGACTTCTTTATGCTTCAAAATGTAAACATATGTATACAATTTTATCATTATTCAATTGTTTTTACCATAATTATATTTATATCTACTTATTTTTTGCTTCTAATAACGTTTTTATTGTCATTGTTCTTATCAGTCGACAAATAAAATAAAGTGACTCGATCTGACATTTGTGTTCGCCCAGATGACAGCAAAGAGAGATAGAGAAACCAAAATTTACACTGAAATGATTACGTTTTCGTACGAGTTCATTGTCGTGCGACTTGCCGTTGTGATGGTAGTTAGTGAAACCCAAATCAGCTGTTTGTCGTCTGGCAAGCGAACGAAAGCAACATTTTAAGTTACAGAAACAGGCTGTTAAACAAAATAACGCGATAGCGTTTTCGAAAGGCGACCGGAATCTTTTGTTTTATTTTAAATAAATAAAAACACTCACGGACACCCACTAAATAACTGAATGTACAAACCTTTGTGTTGAACGATGTTTCGTTGATGCGGTGATGAGTGGTTGAGCTAAAAACAAACCGATTGTCAACGAAGCTAATCGACAATCGATGCGACCAATGTTATGGTGGTGCTTTGCCAGCAAGGGAGGTGAGGGTAGACGAAGCGATGAAGTCCCTTGTCTGCCAAACTACAAACGGATTACAAGCAAGCTACGAAGCCGACGTGGCCCAAAGTGGCGGCACGCCGCAGCCGGCCATTTCCTTCCAGCCGGCGCCGGCGACGATTTTAGCGGCTCACATCGGCTGAAACTCAGTCGCCGAACTTTATTTAGTGAGTCAAAAAGACTTATTTTATGCAACCATGCAAATTAAGAAAGTGGCTACTAAAGCTATGTACAGACGTTTGTCAGGTCGGACAACGTTATCAACCCTGTTAAAGTGCTGCAAATGTAGGGACAATGACAGATTGTTAGGCAAATGTGAATTGACATATCAGACGATTGCAAGAAAACCTTACAATTTCATACATTTTGTAAATATTTATATGCAGGATTGCCAATAAAAATATTTTTTAGAAAGTGTTGCCAATAAAATGTTTCTCTGACAATGGCGCCATTGTCACATGTATAAACTTCGCACATCTGACAATCAAAAGTGTCTACAAATATCACACAATAACTTTTCTGCCAACGTTGCAAGACAAAAATTTTATGTTCACATGGTTGTACGTTCACAGAGTTGAATTTTTCGGCAATTTTTTGAGAATATTGTCCGATCTGGCAATCGTCTGTACTTAGCTTAAGTAAAAATGTATGGGATTTGAGATTGAAAATGCGTAAAAACGGAAATTACAATAGCTCTTGAGCGACCGAACCAATTTTTACAAAGTCTACGTCGTTTTAAAGAGAACACAACAGTCACTATGTCATTCGCATTAAATTCTCTTTCACAACGAAGACTAATAAGTAGAGATTTAACTTTTCTTAAATTTTTGTGTTAATTTGAATGATTAATCGATTGTTGAAAATTGATCGGCTCTGCCGCCGATCGATATTTTTCCATTCGCCGCCGCCGCCGATAATTTCATTTCATTTGGTTCGCTTCATTGCCTGATTACAAGAACAACGATAGCTCAGTGGGGAAACGGTGTTGACGAAGGCGGCGATGCAGAAATGCAATGATAATGATATAGTAAAAAATTAAAAAAAAAACACAAGAGCTTAGTTTTTTCGATGGTGATAAAGGTGGAGCTTTATTTAGCATTAATGGTAACGAAGATTGCATTTGTTTATATGTACAGCAAGATGTACTTAAGCGAACGAAATGTGCAATGTGATGCGTACCAAGCGAAAGTCCATGATGGTGAAAGGAGCAAGTCCAAACAGACAAATTAATATAGTTGAAATCTGCAAATCAAATATTACAAGGCTGTAGTAACGAGGAGTAGGCAGATATCAACGAGCATGAACGTACGATAAATGTGCCAATATATAAGTATATGCCGAGAGAAATCAGTGATATCAACGAAATTCAACCAAATCGTACTTACAACCTCATTTTAAATTAAAAATTATACACCTGAGTTTATTTCAAAAATCGATACCTCCATTCTAAACAACGCCAGGTGCATAAATATAGTTTTTCAGGAGAGGCGATAAAAGATTGTTGAATTATTTTAAATTTGTGTGGAATTTCTTTACATTGCAAATCGGATGACCTGTACTGTTTTGAGAATAACTTTTGATTGGGTTGACGGATGAACACCAAGTTTTGACTGAATATAATTTGGAAAATTTAGAAATTAAAAACGCGATCTTGAATTATTGAAAAGGGAAATTAAGCCTAACATGGCTTAAAGTAAGAAGAAAAAGCTTAATTTAATCTCTGAGAGGCAGAACAATTATAGAGCGCAATAAAATTACCCTCTCAACCACTCTCATTTAAGTGATATTAACATTTGCGTGCAACCATATCCAACTCTTTTCTCGTTCAAGTAGTGTTTGTAAATACATTACTTGGCGTGATTTTTTTATTTAATTTTTTTTAAGTTGTTAATAAATCTTGTTCGTTTCGTTTATGCTATTCCTTATATGTTTCATATCTAAATAGAATAATTACAGCTAAAGTTTTACTTTTGCTATCAAGAAATTGTATTTTTACATACCATTTTAAAAAAATTGCATTCTTTGCAATACAGAGGCAAAAATGGTATATAAGTGGTATATAGGTATTCAACTAACGAAAGCACAATAAATCAAGTATGATCAGGGTTTAATCAAGTATTGGTTAGGCGTAAATCAAGAACTGATCAGGATAAAATCAAGTACATATTATCAAGCTTAAATCAAGTATTATCAGATTTAAATCTAGTTTTGGACAGGCTTAATTCAATCAAAATTTTCTTCATTGAAGCCCGTTTCGCACTCAATCCCATAAAATTCTTAAATCTATCCCTTTTTGCTTGAAATAAGAATATTTCGGCTTAAAGTCAAGCCTAATCAAATCAAGCCTAAGATTAATAATTCAGGGCTTAAAAATCCGTACTTGATTCAAGTATTTTGTACTTGGTTTAAGAAAAACCGCTCTTACCGTACTTTTGACACCGCTACGGCTTAATCCAAGTACGGATTACTCAATTTTTTCTTTCTGTGTAGGATTACCATATTGTAGATTTCATTGCGCTACACATTTCCACAATTTTAACAGTCAGATGGACTTTATTTGGCCCAAAAGGATTTTTTTAATTCGAAAATAAACGATCACTATCAAGTTTTGAATAATACGGTTCAGATTTATATATACATAGGTATATATATTCCTCCCGATATGGTATCTAGGCTCTATATATGCCGTATTTTCCATTTGAATACTTTAAAATTTGGAAGAGGGAATTTTTGTATTCCGAAACGAGTACTGCCAACATGGGAACAAATCTGTTACAATGTACATGTAGGCCCCCTATATATACATACTAGCTGGACCTGGTCCATTTTGTAGCCCTAGATTTCAGATCCCATAAATTTTTGGACTAATCACGTAGACTATCATCAAATGCATATACACAAAATTTCAGCAGTCTCGCTAACAAATTAATGAAGATATCTCAATTTAAAAACTTGGCTCACATGGGGCCACGCCTATTGGTTCCATCCCGCCCATTTTTGGACCAATCACATAGACTGGCACCAGATACATAGACACAAAATAACAGTACTCTCCTAATAAATTGTCCAAGATATCTCAATTTCAAAATTTGGCTTATATGGGCGGGGGCACGCCCTTTGGACCTCTAACGTAGACTTCCACCGCAAACTGGTCCCAAATAAAATATTTTGGCATAAATTCAAAAAATAAACTAAACGAAATTACCAGAAGTATATATATAGTCTTAAAGGCAATATAATTTTTTAAACTTAGTTGTTGAAAGTTCAATCACGTGTTTTAAAGCACATCTCCTAGAGAAAATATTGGAAATATCTTTGATACTGGAAATCTGCAAAACTACAATTTTATTTAATTTGTGAAATACGAAAAATCAAGCTAAAGGTATGTTGTTTATAATTATTATAACATCTTCTATATACGTATATAACAATTAAAAGCGTTAAGTTCGGCCATCCCGAATCTTATATACCCTCCACCATGGATTGCATTCAATTCTATTACTGGAAAAATCTTTGGATATGGAGCAAATAATGAAACGATCCTTGTTGTTTAAGCAATGTATTAAAAAACCAGTAAGGAAAGACAGAAAGTTGGGCGGGCCGACTATATAATACCCTACACCTCCCTAACAATCCGAAAATGGGCATTGCGATAAGAATTTGGCAGTGTTCATACATATAATAAGAAAACTCTCTCTGCCGAATTTTGTACTGATCGGATATAAAATATGGTTTCTACAGCGCTTAAATGTCAAATCGGGTGAAACATATATATGGGGGCTATATCTAAGTCTTAACTGAATTTCCCCGAATTTGGCAGAGTTCATTTATGTAATAAGAGAACTCCCTCTGCCAAATTTCGTACTGATCTGATATGAAATACAGTTTCTACAGCGCTTACAAGTCAAATCAGGGGCATCATATATATAGAGGCTAAATCTAAATCTGGACCCATTTTGACTGATTTCAATAGGGATCGTCCTTGGGCAAAAAACGAGCACTGTGCTAAATTTCATCACAATCGGACCATAAATACCACCTGCACTTTGATTACAACGATACAACATCTACTGACAAACGGACGGACGGACGAACATGGTTAAATCGAATCAGGAAGTGTTTCCAAGTCGATGGGTATAATAAACGATGGGTCTATCTATTCTCCTTCTGGGTGTTACAAACAAATGCACAAACTCATAATACCCTGGACCACAGTGTGGTGTACAAAAATGTGGTATTTATGGCTTAAATTAGCATATTTGGGAACTAGATCTACACGGAGACCACAACAATGCAAAAACTGATTTGTATAAATTTTATTGAGATGAATTCTTGCTAAAATAGAATACAAACTGCAAAGTTTCTTGTAAATTTCTTATGAAATGTGGTGTTTATGGTTTAAATAAGCATTTTTGGGAGCGACATCTATAGGATGACTATAACAAGAACTGATTTTAAAAATGTTTACTGCGATGAATTCTTGTCTTCATTAAATAAATACTGCAGAGATTCAGTCACAATGCTTAGAAAATGTGATATTTATGGCTTAAATACGTATATTTTGGAGCGACATCTATAGGGTGACTATAACAAAATATCAACCGATTTGTAAAATTTTTGCTGTGATTAATTTTTGTCAAAGTAGAATGCAAACTGCAAAGTATCTGCAAAATTGCTTTAAAAATGTGGTATCTATGGCTCAAAAACCGTATTTTCGAGCGACCTCTATAGGGGAGCTATATCAAAACATTGACGATATATCCCATTTGCAATCCCAAACAACCTGCAAATATAAGCAATATTTCTACCAAATTTGATCAACCTAGCTCTATTATTATTTACAGGTGTTACAAACGGAGTTACAAAATGAATATACCCCCCATCCTATGTAGGAGGGTATAAAAATGGTGTAATGGAGGCTGTGCCGATTTGACTCAATTTTTATTTTAGTTGTTCGTAATTGCCAGGATAAGGTTTGTACGAAAGAAAATTTTGGGAAAATCCTCTAGAAAAATCGGAAAATTGGAAAAATCGAAAATTGTCATTTCTTGAGAGATTCCTACTGTTCCTATCTACTTCTTCTTTTTCAATCGAACATTGTTAATTATCTTCTATTAAACAAAAAGTCATTTTCTGTTAAACAAATGTGCTATTTTTCTTGCTGCAATTCATTCGAGTTTTGCGTATTATTACACTGACTTCGGATAGTCATATATCGCGTATCACATCCCCAAACGGTACAAGCATTACGATCAGTTAAAATTCGATCATTATCGTTCGATAATTTTTTCAGAAAAAAAGGTTTGAGTATAAAAAGTGAGTTGACCGAACGAAGAAGGATTTACGAGGTGATTCGAGACAATTTGGTGGGGCTATGATATTGCGCTCCGGAGATTTTCGTCAAACGCTTCCCGTCATCTCGAAATCTTCTGCTACCGATCAAATGAATGCATGCCTGAAATCGTCGTATTTGTGGCGGGATGTCAAGAAGTTGAAATTGACCACGAACATGAGAGTCGCGTTGCAGAACGACTCATCGACTCTTGAATTCCCAAGACAACTCCTGGCGCTTGGCAATGGCAAAATTCCTGTTGATGGTTCCACTGGATTGATATCGTTTCGGAAAATTTTTTCGGGTTCACATCGTCGAAGTCGGAACTCATCACCAATGTGTTCCCAGGCAGTGAACAAAATTATAAAAATCTCCATTGGATTAGTGAACGGGCAATATTAGCAACGAAGAATGAGGTCGTCGATAGCTTGAATTTGATTATTCAAAGTAAAATCGCTGGAGAACTGCATTCGTACAAATACGTTGACAGCGTGACCGACGAGGATGAAGCGACGAACTATCCGACGGAATTTTTTAACTCATAATTAACGCATAATTTACAGCTGAAGGTGGGATCGATCATAATCATGTTGCGGAATCTGAATCATCCGAAATTGTGCAACGGTACGCGGCTGTCTGTCAATAAACTGATGAACAATGTGATTCAAGCGACGATCATCAAGGGGAAATTCAAAGGAAGGGAACTCTTTATCCCGCGAATTTCGATTTTTCCAGCTATTCTTTCATTCCTATTCAAGCAGATTCAGTTGCCTGTACGTTTGGCTTTTGCGATGACAATCAATAAATCGCAAGGCCAAGTTGGTAGTCTGTGGGATTAATCTCGAATTTACCTGTTTGTTTTTGCACCGGAAAACAAATCAAAAAACATTGTTTATCATATCGGTCTCTACTGAAATTGAATTTAAAGTAAATAAATTCAAATAAATCGCATTAAAATTTTAACTATCTGTGTTTTATTACGTGATTGAACTTTTAACTTTGACCGCATGGAGTAAAATATTGTTGCCACCTATGTTTATATTTATATTTAGAATATATATATACTTCTGGTAATTTCTTAAGGTTAATTTTTGAATTTATGGCAAAAAAATTGGATTTGGGACCAGTGTGCGGTGGAAGTCTACGTTATAGGTCCATAAATGGGCGTGACCGGACCAATTGGCGTGCCCCAGCCCATATAAGCCAAATTTTGAAATTGAGATATCTTGGACAATTTATTAGGAGAGTACTGTAATTTTGAGTCTTTGTATTTGGTGGCAGTCTATGTGAATGGTCCAAAAAAGGGCGGGATGGAATCAATAGGCATGGCCCCATGTGAGCAAAGTTTTTAAATTGAGATATCTTCATTAATTTGTTAGATGGTAGTATACGTGATTAGTCCAGAAATGTATGGTATCTAAAATCTGGAGCAACAAAGTGAACCAGATACAGCTAGTATGTATATATAGGGGGCCTACATGTACATCGTAACAAAAATTATTATGCCAATCTGAGTGAGGGCCACAAGGACTCCCACAAAGGACAGGACCGCAAGGATCCCGTGACGTTGATAGTCATACGGACCACAAACAATGGGCCGTGAGAGACCCCGCGATAGGACAGGGCCATTAGGAACCCTGTGACGGAGCCATTAGAGACTCCTAGTGAGGACCAGAAGATCCCCAACGCAGGAACGAACTAATTTAAAAATATAACTAGTATTAAGTTAGTAAAAAGAAACGTCAATTCAGTTTCCTAGCGAGCTTTTAAATATAAGCGAGTTCGTTTATATAGACTCCGACGAAAAACATATGCAGGCGATATGAGTTTGGTTCATTTGAGTCCGTATAAATCCGATCACGACAATATCTTATATTCATTTGAGTTCAAATGTACGATGTAAATTAAAAAAAAAACGAAACGATGCGAATTTCAAAGAGGTGCGAATAAAAAAATTTGATGAAGATGTACGAGCTTGTAAGGCAGGAAGAGTACCAGTAATTACCCAACCAAATACAGTATTTTGAGCAAAAAGCTGAAGCATTTCGAAGAAAATCTTCTAGAACAATTTTAGGATATATGTCATATCCTAGCAAAATATCTACCGTACGAGAATCAAACAAATTCGAATCATTCGAACGAATATTGGGTACGAAGGCATGTTTCCCGAAATGGAATGAATGACTATGGCAGTGGTCTCTAGTTGAATAGATACATCAAAAGCCGATGTTCAAGGTACAAGTTTTACTTGATGTGGCCGAAACTGCAACATTTATTCCAGAAATAGTATTAACGCTCTCCGAAATAAAGGTTGCCTCAGAAGCTGGGTCAATTAACAACCCTGCAGAATACGAAACAACATGATGAACAATATTCCTTATTGTAGTTCCCAATATGACAGGTTTATTCTGCGCGACATGAAAAGCTTGACGAGATATACATCCAGCCAATGTGGAAGGGGCATGATATTGTAGTAGAGGGGGGCTGGTAGGGCTGTGCTTGGATCTAACGAAACATTTGTGTCGAGCCGAATTACTCGGAGTGGGCCCATGCAACAAAGAATGATGATTTTGATTACATTTCAGACAACGACGTCTGCTATCGCAATTTTCCCTCTAGGCAGGTAATTTACACATAAACGGCGGCGTTTGGCAGTAGCGAATCGATCCGAAGGCGTAGAACTTGAAAAACGTGGGCACGCGTAAATTTAGTGATTCTGATTTGGACAAAGAATACAACCCGATGGAGAAGAACGAAAAGATCCCGAAGACGTCGCATTAGTATGAGCATGGAGCATCTTCCCATCTGAGTGCTTTGGAGATTCATCTCCCCTCATACCATGAAGACACATAAGTGTGCGGATTCTCTCAAACAAGAAGACATCCAACTCTTTCCACGATGAAAGAGACGATTTATAACATTTTGTTCCCACAATGTTTGCGTAAGTGTAGGAACCGTTGGAGGCAAATTAATACTACTATCGGATCCCAATAATCAGTCGTAATTTTATAAATAGACATAGCCGATAGACATCTAATTATGCCGCGCTGGATTGATTTCAATCCCGAACTAGTTACGTATTCAAGAACCGGAAGCGAAAACAGAATTTTCAATTGATTATGTACTAGAAGCCGCGGGTTGTCATTCGTAACGAAAGATTGTGTACGCTCTCGCTAAGTGACTTAAACTTGCAGTAGACGGATAATCCACTTGCGTACCGATTTCGCGTAAAGTGTTTGTCGATGTACTAATATTGTCCAACAAGTCAGTATTATGTGAGCTCCGAAAGTTTGTTCTGCCAATGAAACAACCGAGCTACTGTTAGTTGAATTGAGGGGAAATCTATGTTTTTAACCTGGGCCATTTTTCTATTAATAGCGGATAGACAATTCATATATGTTTGATGGGACACCGAGTCGATGTCCGCTTTCCCGCGTCGTTGGAAGAGGACAAGTAATCAATACATTTCTCGAATATTTGCTGGGTGCCAGTCCACAGTTTGATCAACTTGGAACTGCGAACCATTCTTTCAGAAGACGGAAATATGCATCAAACTTCACTGGAGCATCAGAAGCTCTTACGAAAAAGTCAAGAGTCAGTAAGAGACATTTTTAAGAAGTGTTCCTCCAAAAATAAACGCTGAACAAATTTCGAAAAGGGACAAAAAGACTACCGAATATCGCTAAGTGGGAAGATTCAGAAAATTGAATTCGAAAACAGCAAAGGCTTTGGAAAGAACTCACCTCTATCACTATTCTAAAAAATATCACGACAAAAATATTTAATTTATTTTTCATAAAAAGCACGTTTACCTAGAACCCACTGTAGGCATGAGATCGAACCAAGCTCGATGTAGCCTAGTATGTAGTAGTTATGTTCGCTCAGATTCGAAGCGCCACATTCGAGTAATGTTGATTGAAAGTATGTACGAGTATGTTGATTAAGCCGAGCCGTCATTAGCAATGTACGAAGATATGACCCAAACAACGAGTGAAGGGAGTATTAAGAGAAGAGAATTCTATCGAATTTGTTGCTGTTACACTAAATAGACTCTCATGCAGCCAGCCGAAGGCAATGCAGTTGGAAATCAAACAAACAATCAAATGTATAAACGAGTGACACTGAGCACTACACCCTACGCTCGGCCCGACCGAAATTATTTTCAATTATTTTAACAATTTAACCCTCTGACCGGTAACCGTTCCTGTAGGAACGGTTACCGGTTAATATGGGCTCTATGTTAATATGGGCTCTAGAGTTACCGTTACATTTTGAGGGCGGAGCGAACTCGATCTGACGTGTCGTTGTCCGACAGTGCTTAGTTGTTTGCTGAATTTCGAGCTTTGAGCACGTGAAATTATTTCTGTGTTAACATATCGCTTCAAATAACGAATTTTATTATTTCCACTAGTAAGAATCAATGGCGAATTTTTTTCCACGTTAATTGGTAGATTTTCAAGTGGTTTTAACCAACATTCAGTGATTTCCTACTTTTCAACAACGATTGCCGTTTCATACAACATTTGTTTCCCCCTATGTTGTTTTGCTATTATTCTATTGTTTTTCCGCCTTTTTGCAGCTATTATGTAAAGAAATGAGTCAAAAAAACGCGTAAATTTTTCAAATTGCATCCAAAGAAGCAATAAAAATCTCCAACTTATGATCCGGAAATTGTTCTAATTTGAATTTTCACCAATGAATTTAACAAGGACTTGTCGCGCCGGGGAAGTACTTGTTTGCAACCAAGTTTGCGCCACTGTAAGAATTGCTTTCTTGGTGTTGTATTTACTTGATGAATGAATGTCGTTCTTATTAACATCTTTGGGTGCAGTGATAATTCTCTTCTTTTAAATTAAAACAAATGTGGAGCCTTAAAAGTAATTTTAATACGCTTACTCTGATCTTAAATTGGAAATTAAACTCATTTTAATCTATATATATAAAAATGGTGTAAAAAATGCAGATAGTAATTCATCAATTGAGAATTTGGCTCAATTTGTTTCCAATTGTTCGTAATTGCCATCAAATAATTGACGACATGATCAAAAGTAAGATAGCCGATGACAAGCTAAAATTCAAGCAACACGCATATGTTAAAGGAAGATCAGTGGAAACAGCTCTACATGAGGTAGTACACCACATAGAACAGTCCTTCAGTGAAAACTTGTACACACTTGCCGTTTGAATAGACATTGAGGGCGCTTTTAACAACGTTCAGACCGATACACTTATCCAGTCCTTAGACGAGTTTCAGGTTGACCGGGCGTTGACAAACTGGTCGGTCATATTCAAACAACGGAAATCTCCGACCGCATTCCTGAAATGCGGCTTACAGCTACCTGTGAATCGTTCGTGCCAGACAGACGCTCCTGAGAAAACGGAACACTTGCTCATGCGCCAGTGGAAACCAGTTGCTTGGACACTGATGGGTCCAGGCTAGGAGGAAAGACTTTTTATTGATGAACCAGAAGTCGAACTTTACTTGCGCCTCCCAGACCATAACACAGTATTTCAAGCAGAAGTTCGAGCAATCGCGGAGTGTGTTAACTGGCTCAGTAATACCACAAAGCCTAAATATGCGAACATATTCACAGATAGCCAAATGCCGATCAAAGCAATAACATCGGAAAAGTTCAAATCCAGAACAGTGTTAGACTGTAAAAGAGCGATAAATAATTACTCAGTCCATGGTCAACTGCGTATTTTCTGGCTACCGGGACACAACGGAGTGATTGGAAATGAACGAGCAAACAGCTTGGCTTCAAAGGGCAGAGAACTTCGAGTAATAAACTTGGAAAATTGGAAACTTTCGAAGCCACTAAAAATTAGTTGAAGCACTGGGCAGTGATGGCTCACAAAACTGTGTGGAATAGAGCAACTGCAAAGATACTGTGGGGTGACTCAAATCAAAAGAAAACCAGTAGTTTTCTGAAACTAAACAAGATCGAGATTAGTAAGATGATAAGTGTTCTAACGGGACACTCAAGCTTACAGGCATATCTTCATCGCATAGGACTACAAGAAAACAACGAGTGCAGGGCATGCAGGGAAAACATCGAAACGATAGAACATTTTCTGTGTCACTGCCCAGCTTTCACACATGCAAGATCCCGATATTTCGGTTCCGACATGTTGCCAGACTTGACTCATCTCAGAGGATATGACTGGAAGATACTGAGAAAATACGTGTCTAGTACCGATTTTCTGTAATCCGTGGGGTATGAAAATCATAAATAAGGAGCGCACAACAGGCCGAACCACAGGCTTAAGTGTATGTCCATGGACATGAGACGTTTTAAACGTCTCCTCTATTCAACCTAACCTAACCTAACCTAATTGCCATGAAAAGGTTTGTGCGAAATAAAATTTTGGGAAAATCCTCTACAAAAACTGGAAAATTCTTCTTTTTTATCCGAACATTGTTATTCATTTTCTATTAAACAAAAAAGTAATTTTCTATTAAACAAATGTGCCATTTTTCTTGCGGCAATTCATTCGAGTTTTGCGTGTAAAGAACTTTTAAATTTGGTCTAGGGCAGATATATTGCGGATAACAACAAAATATTGTGTCTGAGACTTCAAAACTTTTTTGTATATATTGAGATGACTCAAATTTATGAAACCAAAATAAAGTTTTTTATGGCAAGGTTTTTTTATATTTTATTTTTTTAAAATTCCAATTTTCGTGGAAGTTACCTTTAGTATTTGGATCATAGTATTCGATAAAGCCGGGATAACATTTAAATTAAGGGAAATTATTAGGTATAGAAATGCTGAAAAAATCACTTTCAGTTAGAAACGGAGGTTTAGGAACTGTCATTACAACTATTTGAAAAAATTTATTATTTTTCAAAAAAATCATTTTCTGCTGGCACGAATAGCAACATAAAAATAGAAAAACATTCGCAAAATATTTGTTTGTTCCATTTTTGGAAGTTAGCATCCTAACGAAGAAATCAATGCCTATAGTCTATGGATAAACGAGCAAATACTGACCCATATTGAAAATATAGGGAAATTAAAAAAATAAGTTTTAAAATTTTATTTTGGCAATATTGTTTGGGGGTGGGGTTGTGTACCAAAAGGGCGTGGCAATAACGCCCATAGAATAGGGTACTATAAAAACTTGAATCAAAGTAATAAGCCGTCAACTTTTAGAGCAAAATGGCCCATTTGTATGGGAGGTACCAAAAGAGGCGTGGACTATAGATACTGTAAAGGCTTTACACTCCACAAAATTTTAATTATTTGTATGGACTGGAATCAAAGGGTTAAGCAGTTAACTTTTTGTGCAATTGTATGGGAGGTACCAAAAGAGGCGTGGACTAAAGGTACTGTAAAGGCATTAAACTCCACAAAATTTCAATTATTTGTAAGGACTGGAGTCAAAGTTAACTTATTGTGCAACAACGCCCATTTTTTACGGGACTTTAGGTATATGCCGTTTACTTTTTGTGAAAAATGTAATGTATAAGCCGTTAACTTTTTTGCAAAATGGTCCATGGTCCATTGGTATAGGAGTACCAAAAGGGGCGTGTCAACAAAGCTTTTTCCTACCAAGTTCATCAGCTTTGCAGTTCCCCGGGATATCCTTTTGCCCAGGTGCACATATGAGGTGTATGTTAAACTGCTCAGCCATCTCGTAAAGAAATCTGCGGCAGTCGAGGGTTATTTGTGAATTTAGGGATTTGGCCTCCAGAGAATTGATGGCAGCCTGACTGTCTGAGTAAATGACAACGCCAGTGTTAATCACTATGTTGCAACTAAGCCACTTGGCGACTTCCCTTATTGCCATTATTTCGGCTTGATAGACACTGCATGTATCTGGCAGTCTGTGAGCTATATCAGGCCGTGCGCAGGATTTAGTTTCCATATATGGTACCCAATTTTGTTATTACAAATCGATGGTTGACATTTTTAATGCGTGTACATATATTTATAGTCATTAGTATTAACAAATAATTAGGTAATATTTTCAGTAAGAATTATTTAAAGACAAAACTTGGAATGAAGGCAAATAAAGTACCCTTTATTAATAAAGCGCAACATTTTTTAGAGCTTGCTTTAAGTTGATATGTATTTTGGTCAGTTCAAATTTCAGCAAACTGTACTTTAAATGCAGATACAAATATATGCCAAACTTTGGGCATATATTTTGTTTATATATGGATACAATATACTGAATATGTGCTCAGCAGTTTGGCATAATAATTTTTGTTACGATGTACATGTAGGCCCCCTATATACATACTAGCTGGATCTGGTCCACTTTGTTGCCCCATATTTTAGATACCATCTAACAAATTAATGAAGATATCTCAATTTAAAAACTTTGCTCACATGGGGCCACGCCTTTAATGGGGCGCTTAAATAATAATATCGCCCTTTAAGCTTATTATCGATACTTTCAAAAATGTCCATTCTCATGAAGAAAATCACACCTCATATAATTTCTCACAACGTTATACCTGACCATCAATTCGGTTTTAGAAAAAGTCATAATACTATAGAACAGGTACACCTTATCGTAACCTGTATCAAAAGAGCTTTTGAGAATAAAGAATACTGTTCAGCGTTATTCTTAGATATATCCCAAGCATTTGACAAAGTCTGGCACGAAGGACTTTTGTACAAAATATGCGACCTTCTGCCAATCAACACGCATAGACTGTTCAGGAGTTATTTGACTAACCGGTCTTTTCAAGTTAGATCAAATGGCATTTTTTCTAGACCTAAGAAAATAAATGCCGGTGCCCCACAGGGGAGCATTCTTGGCCCTATACCTTACATTATTTTTACGGCAGATATGCCCATAACAAACTTTACGCACACGTCTACTTTTGCGGACGATACTGCTTTCGTCAGTACTCACAAAAACGCTTCAGTTTCGTCCGATCAACTGCCATGAGGCCGAATCATTGAAGAATGAATCGGCCATGAGATTCAAAACTAAATCAACTTCAGTGGCTTATCAGCCAAAGATCTGCTCTAGATCAAGAGTATAAAATTCTTTTATACAAAACAGTATTGAAGCCCATTTGGACATATGGTATCCAGCTCTAGGGTACAGCGTGTGCTTCAAATGTATGCAAATTACAAAGAAGACAATATTCTTCGTTTAATTACAGGTGCACCATGGTATTTAAGAAACGCTAACATCCATAAGGGTCTCAACATGCCAACAGTAAAAGAGGAAATTGAAAAATATTGCCGGTGTTACGTGAGCAAGCTATGAAATCATCCAAACATCATGGCTCGAGAAGTACTTAATTGTGAAGGTCATAACCGCCTTAGAAGGAGAGATACGCTGGACTTGGTCTAAATTAAAACTAATCAAAAACAAAAATGAAATTATGATTTCTTAAATTTGAAATTTTAACCTTTTGTTAAAGTAAAAAATCGTGTAAAGTCTCAATGGTTTATTCGCAATGGCAATAACCCAGAGAATAGTATTTTAGGTTAAGATTTGTCCACTTATTGTTATTTTCATTGTATAATAATGAAAGATTCAATAATAAATGTACTGAATTGGAAAAAAAAGTTAATAAAGGATACTTTATTTGCCTTCATTCCAAGTTTTGTCTTTAAATAATTCTTACTGAAAATATTACCTAATTATTTTTTAATACTACTGACTATACATAAATATATGAACACACATTAAAAATGTCAACCATCGATTTGTAATAACAAAATTGGGTACTGTTTAAGTATATAAATATAAGAAACGACCCTGTCTAATGTACATTCATTTCCAAACTTCATCATTCCTCAATTTTGCATTCCTAATTGTCAATTTCATACTCTTTTTATTTACATATGTACACATATATACATACATACATACATATCATAAGTAAATGACCTTCCTCAGTTGTTTTCTTTTCTTTCATTTGCATGCTTCTCTGCTGTATTCCAAGCAGAGGTGCATGCAAGAGAGAAGGGCTACAACAACAACAACAGCATCAACACTCTCGTCTGCCTATGATCATCGCATAGGCAACGGAGTGCGTGTTGTTGTTGTTTCGAATTCGATTGCCAAATCTGGTTTTCTGCTTCACTTGTATGAAGCAGAGCCAGACTTTGGCATTCTTTTTCCAACCTTTGCATCGTTCGTCTGTAATAGAAATCAAACAAGTAAAAATAAATCAAATATGTAACCAAACAGTGAAATTAATGATCCTAAATTTAAACAAACTTAAATTGTAATTTAATTCTATGAAATAGAAAATATTAATGAATGAAAATAAACAAATATAAACCTAAACTCTTTTTTTTCAAATAAAGGAATAAAAAAGGGTAATAAAATCAAACTTCCAAAACAAAATAAAAATAGTAAATTAACTAAACAGACCTAAAAACCCCCACCCCATCCTAAACATTTTTGGACCTTCGAACCGAGGATGTGATTTTTATAAAATAAAAAATTAAACAAAGTGGTTAAACAATTTATGTACAAAATTTAAAGTGACATAATCTAAACAGAAAACTACAACAAAAACACACAGTTAAAAAGAAACCAGTGACCAAATTTCAACAAAGTGACCTAACAAGCAAAAATTAAAAATTAATCAAGACTTAAAAATTTAGGAACAGTGAAAATTTGTGACCTTGTTTACAATTTTGCAATAATTAGGAAACAATAATCGAATGAGTTTGAAATTTTTAAAAAAATATTGAAATGTGTGACTTTTATGACTTAAGTCAATTTGCTACATAACAAAAAGGAAACAAACAAACGTGCACAGTGACTTGAAGCTGCAACAAAGTTAAAAAATTACAAAAACATTTCAATTAAAAAATTTTAAAATATTTATTGGCTTTTGTGGTACAATAAATACCAACCAAAAACAATCTCCAAAAATTTAGTTTAAAAATTGTGACCTAACAAAAAAACCTACGAATAAACTAAACTAAATCTACAAAAAACTAATATTAAATATGAACTACTTGTGCCAAATATACAAAAATCGCCAAGAACTATTCAACAACAAAAATAAGTTTTTACTTCAAGTAAAGATTGCAAAAAACTTTAAAAAATGTCCTTCTAACGGTATCATTAAAAATTGACCTTCAACAGCATTTCTAGAGGGAAGAAGAAGACCAAAGCTAACGGCAGCTTAGACGTCTTCCAAAGCGACATCAGCAGCAGCGCAGCGCAGAGAAAGAGAGCAGGCAAGAAGACCTCAAGTTCAACGACTCGACACAACAACAAGCAAGTAAAACAGCATACTACAAGCAAGTATAGTGACTTGACCTAAGTAAGTACACACACATACACACACAAAGAACAAGCAAAATAGAAGCGGGTGCCGAAACTTTGGTTGTACATTGCGACTTCAAAATCAAATGCAAATTCTTCGGACCCTGTGTACTTATTTTACTTGTTGTTTCGTGCATTTTAAGTAGAGTGCCAGATCAATCCAAATACAAAATTTTCCTCGACGTTTGAGAAGACAACTTTGTTCCTCGTGACTTTTCTTCAACGCTTACGACATTTTTACAAAGTAGCCGCAAATAGAGTTTGACATTCCGTGACTTTTTGTCCTCTAAATAAGAATGGATCTGCTTCACAAATTCACTAATTCATATGACGACCTCATTGATTTTGAGGAAGTTCTATCCAGCAGCAAATCCGAAAATAATATCTACGCATTACAAATCTTGCGAGAACACTTAGACTATTTGTGGTCTCAAGTTGTACGACGTTATGAAGATAGCAGAAATCACAAATTTTCAGAAGGAGAAAAACCCATTGACCAACAAAAGTTGCACGAATCTTTTAAAACAGCTCTAACTGCCTATAAAAATTCTATTAGCGCAATAAATGCCGAAGTAGACTTAATAAATCCCACTTCACAGACCCCAGTTAAAAAGATTGATCAATCTAGCGCAACATTTAACGAAACCGTAGTTGAACAACCATATTCTATAAAATGTCCGCCTCGTTATACGGATATTTTCTACGGAAGTTATAAGACCTGACCAACATTTAGAGACCTCTTCTCTGCCATCTATATACAAAACCCTCAACTTAGTAACGTTGAAAAACTCTATTACCTCAATCAAAAGACAGGAGGTGAGGCTAGAGACTTAATTTCACTTGTCCCCTTGACCAATAATGGATTTGACCTAGCGTGGAAGATCTTGTTAGACCAATACGAACACAAACATTGTTCTGAAATGCCCTTCGATAATTCATTAACACAACGGTGTGAAACATTAGAATCAGTTAGCAATCTTCAACCATCGACTTCCAGATCACAACACTCTAAGCAAGACTTCACAAAACATAATCCAAAGGACAAGCGAATAAATTCATTCCAAGCAACCCTACAAGAGAATACCAAACCTAGTGGATCGAAATCCAAACCTAGATCAGCCGATATACCTCAGAATGTTGTTGAAACATCTTGCCAACTCTGCAAAGCCAGTCATTTTATGAGAAATTGTCCAACTTTTTTGGAAAAAACTATTATTGACCGACTTACTGTGGTCAAAACAACAAATACTTGTTTTAATTGCCTCCTAAACAATCATAGCGCTAAGGAGTGCAAAAGTAAATTCAGATGCCGACTTTGCAATCTCAAACATCATACTCTTTTACATAAGAACAGTGGGACACAAACCACTGAATCAGAAAATGACGCCAACGTACGACCTAGTACAAGTACACAGGCTCATACCACAACTATACAGTCCACATCGAACCTTACTTCATCAAACATCAACCCTTTGACTCCACGCGATGATATTAGACCTACAATCGAAAGTCAGGCGCGAGAGACCTTGCTTTCCACAGCCAGTGTGGAAATAGAATCAAACTGTCAGAGACAGGAAACCAGAGCGATCATAGACTCAAGATCCAAAGCGACTTTCATCTCTGACAAACTTGAGAATACACATAGACTTCCAACCAAGCGAAGTTTTATACACGTCTCAGGTTTGAGTTCCACAGTCACTGAAACATCAACACAAGCTTGTATTTTCAAACTGTGCCCTCAGGTAGACCCAAGCTTCAAATTAGACGTCCTAGCACCAGTTTTGAAGACCTTGCCATTCAACTTGCCACCACAGAACCTAAACATCGACTTCTTCAGTAAATTCAACGAATCTTTAGCAGAATCTCATTCTTACATAAGTCAACCAATCGACCTACTCATTGGACTTGACATTGGCCCTTTCATCTTTGACCTCGCAGTTCCGATGCGCTCAATTAGGACCCTTTTGACACAGAAAACAGTACGTGACTTTACTGTGGGGGGACCAGTTGATCGATCGACTCAATCAATGATGGATGTATCGCTTCAAACAGCAGTGGTCCTAGATAACATCTTCACACAATTTTGGGAGGTGGATGAGACCCCAAAAACAATTTTGAGGTCAGAGAAAACATCTACAACCCCCAGAAATTATTCGAAAATATATTTCGCTACCCTACCCAGAAACAATTGCAAAGAAATTGCATATTCTCGAAACATCGCCATAGCGCAATACCTCCGTATGGAAAATAAGCTCAGTTCGAAACCTGACATCAAACAACGATATCAAAAATTGATTTTAGAACACCTAGACCTCGGACATATGGAAAATGTTCCACAAGCGGACATTCGCCGAGCACCTAAGTACTTACCTCATCACGCTGTTTTAAAACCTGACCGTTTAGCGTCTACCATTTTTAACGTGCCAGCTCCGACATCAAACAAGAAAAGTTTGAATGATATTTTGTACCCTGGACCTGTTCTTCAACAAGACCTAGTATCTCAGACCTTAAAATATTTTTATAAAATCATCAAAGATTTGCTTCAAACCAAGCTCTTTTCAATATACTACATTCATCTTTCAGAAAACCTGGGAACCAAGACCTTGGGTATAAAGTGGAATATAAACATCGACTTATCTTTATTTCCACAACCAAATATTGAGTCAAAACAAACATTCACCAAGAGAGAAATACCTCCATTCATTACACCATTTTTTGACCTGTGCGGAACAGCCATCGTCGCAAAACTCATCCCTTGGACATGGTTAACTTGGCAGAATTTCATCAAAAGCTGCCCGGACATAAAACATACAGCAATACATCGATGGATAGAATATACCCCAGAATATCCGACGGAAATACATCACCCTTGCGAATCATTTGAAAAAGAAAATGCTGCGACCTTATTCATCCGACTCAAGACCCAATCCGGAAATTCTAATCATCTTTTGTCACTAAAGACAAACATTCCAGACAGCAATTCACTTCTGACCTTAAATCCCTTCAAAAATTCACGTGGAATTTTGACAAGAAATCGACGACCTACAAACTCTCCGACTCTAACGTACAGCGAGAGACATACAATTTTGTTGATCTACAATTCAATTAAACAACTTACAAACAATCACTCATCATTCTTTATTTTCACAGATATGGCTTCCAACGACACTGACCACCATCCTAGACATTGGACCTACTCATTCGGTCCACTAAGATCTATGCCAGATGACTTCAAATGGTATCGACAAATCAACCCAACATTCACCAACGTCTAACCACGGCCAAAATCAGACCCACAGGTTAAACGACACCATGCTCGGGCTGATAGCAGACCACATCAACACCACATTGCGCCCTCCACGACGTCTCAAACAGGTGGAGAAACAACAAACGTCACCACCACAAACAACAACTACACCATCTGAGCGACAATCGCCCCCTTCAGGATGTCATAGATTCATCCCACAGCACTGCAGACCGCCATCGAACACATACTCATTGGTCCAACCCGTGACACATGCTAATTTATCACCGAGGGGCCGGTATGTTTAATGTTGAACGACATTAAACCCATCATCAATTTTGACATATTAATTTTTAAGTATATAAATATAAGAAACGACCCTGTCTAATGTACATTCATTTCCAAACTTCATCATTCCTCAATTTTGCATTCCTAATTGTCAATTTCATACTCTTTTTATTTACATATGTACACATATATACATACATATCATAAGTAAATGACCTTCCTCAGTTGTTTTCTTTTCTTTCATTTGCATGCTTCTCTGCTGTATTCCAAGCAGAGGTGCATACAAGAGAGAAGGGCTACAACAACAACAACAGCATCAACACTCTCGTCTGCCTATGATCATCGCATAGGCAACGGAGTGCGTGTTGTTGTTGTTTCGAATTCGATTGCCAAATCTGGTTTTCTGCTTCACTTGTGTGATGCAGAGCCAGACTTTGGCATTCTTTTTCCAACCTTTGCATCGTTCGTCTGTAATAGAAATCAAACAAGTAAAAATAAATCAAATATGTAACCAAACAGTGAAATTAATGATCCTAAATTTAAACAAACTTAAATTGTAATTTAATTCTATGAAATAGAAAATATTAATGAATGAAAATAAACAAATATAAACCTAAACCTAAACTCTTTTTTTTCAAATAAAGGAATAAAAAAGGGTAATAAAATCAAACTTCCAAAACAAAATAAAAATAGTAAATTAACTAAACAGACCTAAAAACCCCCACCCCATCCTAAACAGGGTACCATATATGGAAACTAAATCCTGCGCACGGCCCTGATATAGCTCACAGACTGCCAGATACATGCAGTGTCTATCAAGCCGAAATAATGGCAATAAGGGAAGTCGCCAAGTGGCTTAGTTGCAACATAGTGATTAACACTGTCGTTGTTATTTGACAGACAGGCTGCCATCAATTCTATGGAGGCCAAATCCCTAAATTCACAAATAGCCCTCGACTGCCGCAGATATCTTTAAGAGATGGCTGAGCAGTTTAACATACACCTCATATGTGCACCTGGGCAAAAGGATATCCCGGGGAACTGCAAACCTGATGAACTTGGTAGGAAAAAGACACATTACAAAGTCTCTCGCTTTGGCTTAGGCAGTCCAATAAACTAAGGACAGAAATCGGCACCTGTAGGATATCTATACTGATCTGGCCAAAATATTACTTGAGATACTCAAAGTATCTCCTCGCACTGCAGAGGAAAATACCTTCTACGTTGGTGTCAGCTCTGACGTCTAATCGGCGAACACGCTAGAAGATTTGGTATTGCGTCCAATGACTTTTGCGGGTGCTGTTATGGTGAAGTGGAGGTGGAGAGCATTGAGCACTTGCTTTGTTACTGGCCCGCATTATGTAGACGACGTCTGGATATGCTGGGTTCGGCCTTTCTAACCTTACCTTGATTATCTCATAACTTATATACAGCTACCGGAAATCTTTCACGATTCTGTGCATAGCATTAGCTCCTCGGTCAGTATCATCCTGAGAAAAATGAGCTAAGTTGCCACGCCCATTTTGGTACTCCTATACCAATGGACCATGGACTATTTTGCAAAAAAAGTTAACGGCTTATACATTACATTTTGCACAAAAAGTAAACGGATTGTACCTAAAGTCCCGCAAAAAATTGGCGTTATTGCCACCCCCCTTTTGGCACCTCCCATACAAATCGACTATTTTGCACAAAAAGTTAACTGCTTATAACTTTGATTCCAGTCCTTACAAATAATTAAAATTCTGTGGAGTTTAATGCCTTTACAGTACCTTTAGTCCACACCTCTTTTGGTACCTCCCATACAATTGCACAAAAAGTTAACTGCTTAACCCTTTGATTCCAGTCTATACAAATAATTAAAATATTGTGGAGTGTAATGCCTTTACAGTACCTATAGTCCACGCCTCTTTTGGTACCTCCCATACAAATGGACAATTTTGCACAAAAAGTTAACTGCTTAACCCTTTGATTCCAGTGCATACAAATAATTGAAATTTTGTGGAGTGTAATGCCTTTACAGTACCTATGGTCCACGCCTCTTTTGGTACCTCCCAATTATACAACTTATTTTTTAATTTCCCTATATTTCCAATATGGGTCAGAATTTGCTCTTTTATCCATAGACTTTAGGCATTGTTTTCTTCGTTAGGATGCTAACTTCCAAAAATGGAACAAACAAATATTTTGCGAATGTTTTTCTATTTTGATGTTGCTTTTCGTGCCAGCAGAAAATGATTTTTTTGAAAAATAATAAATTTTTTCAAGTAGTTTTAATGACAGTTCCTAAACCTCCGTTTCTAACTGGAAGTGATTTTTTCAGCATTTCTATCCCTCATAATTTCCCTTAATTTAAATGTTATCCCGGCTTTATCGAATACTTCAAATGTGATCCAAATACTAAAGGCAACTTCCACGAAAATTGGAATTTTAAAGAAATAAAATATAAAAAAAACCTTGCCATAAAAAACTTTATTTTTTAGAATAGTGATAGATAAATTATAAAATTATTTTCGGTCTTATACTACACAGTGCACCCTACATTGATATTTTTCGTTTTCGATTCGGTTAATTATCTTTTTCGGTGGGGTTTCACATGATCAACCTGCACCCTACAGTCGGTCAACTCAATCTGTAATCTACATTTAAAATATTTTATAAAATATTGATATTTCGGTACACTGTGAGAAATTTATTGAATATTTTTGGGTCGATTTTCGTTATTCTTTGAAAGTATCTTTGTATTTGTTTGTAGGTTTTATTCGTATTTGGTCGATTATTTGATCTCACTTGGAGTTTTTTCCAAAGCCTTTGCTGTTTTCGAATTCAATTTGCTGAATCTTCCCACTTAGCGATATTCGGTAGTCTTTTTGTCCCTTTTCGAAATTTGTTCAGCGTTTTTTTTTGGAAGAACACTTCTTTAAAATGTCTCTTACTCCCCTTGACTTTTTCGTAAGAGCTTCGGATGCTCTAGTGAAGTTTGATGCATATTTCCGTCTTCTGAAAGAAAGGTTCACAGTTCCAAGTTGATCAAACTGTGGACTGGCACCCAGGAAATGTTCGAGAAATGTATTGATTACTTGTCCTCTTCCAAAGACGCGGGGAAAGCGGACATCGACTCGGTGTCCCATCAAACATATATGAATTGTCTATCCGTTATTAATAGAAAAATGGCCCAGGTTAAATACATAGATTTTCCCTCAATTCAACTAACAGTAGCTCGGATGTTTCATTGGCACAACAAACATTCGGGGCTCATATAAACACTTTGTGCGAAATCGGTACGCAAGTGGATTATCCGTCTACTGCAAGTTTAGCTCTCTTAGCGAGAGCGTACACAATCTTTCTATGTTGCATCGCGATGGGCCCACTCCGAGTAATTCGGCTCGAGTGGCGAGCACGAAAAACACAAATGTTTCTTTAGATCCAAGCACAGCCCTACCAGTCCCCCTCTACTACAAAATCCTGCACCATCCACATTGGCTGGATGTACATCTCGTCAGGCTTTTCATGTCGCGCAGAATAAACCTGTCATATTGGGAACTGTAATAAGGAATATCGTTCATCATGTTGTTTCGTATTCAGCTAAGGTGTTAATTCCAGCTTCTGAGGCAACCTTTATTTCGGAGAGTCTTCAAAGACGATTGAAACTTTCGGTAAATTCTACAAGCGCTAATATTATTTCCACATCAAGTAAAACTTGTACCTTGACATCGGCCCTTCTTTTGATTTCTCTATTCAACTAGAGACCACTGCCATAGTCATTCATTCCATTTCGGGAAACATGCCTTCCCGATGCAATTATTAATGAAAATAGCTGTGGTCAGGGGCTTGTGGACATTCCTATACACAATTGATATATTATTGCTTAGGTATGTCCACAATCCCCTGACCACAACTATTTACTTTCATGCAAAATTACGCCCTCAAATCGTGAATAACTTCGCTTCTATCAGAGCGAATATCACAATATTGGTACTGTGTTAAGCTGAATATGGAGTTCTAGCTGTACATTTTGCGCTTTAGTTCAAGATGTCCGATATTTGCAAGAAAAACATGAATTTTGGGGGTTATATAATATCGCTCTAGCTCACTGGGGATTCAAGATATGGCCGAAATATTTGCTCCGCCACATCTCTCCATTTTAGATCGTCGCTCGAATAAGTACATCTTGCTGTACACTTGTAAATAAAGGTAAACCTTCGTTACCAAACATAGCAGCAAAAACAACAATAAACCTCAGGCATCTTACCTATTATTATTGCATTGAAGCTAATCGTGTTTTATTATATTTCTCACTACTCTCCTTTTATTTGCACCCCTACGTCCCCGCCGGCGTAATCACTCGGTTTGGCGAAATTGCCGACCAATTTTTAAATGGGCCTCAAAAGTTTCTGAAAATTGTCCAACAACTAATTCAGACTTGGTGATACCGCTAAACTATATTTGGCAATAATGTAGCTAATAATATGCAGAACAAAGTTCCTTAACATTTATGCGAAAAAAATTTTCCCGTACTTTTTTTTGGAAAAAGTGAAGGAAAAAAATATTTTTTTAGTTTTTTTCAGCATAACTTTCAGGGACTCGGAAATTTGCACTGACAATATTTGGCAAGATTGTAGCCACGGTAAATCTGAACAACTTTTGTTAAGGTATCAATACAATCTGAACTTGTTTAATCACCTTAAATAGCTCAAACAACCATATTGTACCTCAAAAATGTTAGTATTTTACTACTTTGTGCAACGTAATACCTTTGCAAAAAATTCAACGTAAGTGCTGTCTAGGAATAAACGGGGCTTTTAGAACTGCGTTGGAGACTATACTGCACATCCAACCAATAGACATCCGTATAAAGTATGAGGCAGCCCTCACAGCAAGACGTCTACAAGTGATGGGTGAATGGATAAATCGAGACCACAAGTCGTACTATCAGAAGATTTTAGATTCTCTAGTTGGTCACATTCAAACGCCAGAAAACTCCGACGACATTCCTGAAGTGCGGCTTACAGCTACGTTATACGTTTGTGCCAGACAGGCGCTCCTGGGAAAATGGAACTTTGGCCCATGCGCCAGTGGGAACCAGCTGCTACACGGATGGGTCCAAGCGAGGAGGAAGGACGGGTCTGGGACTTTTTATTGATGAACCAGAAGTCGAACTTCACTTCCGGCTCCCTGACCATAACACGGTATTTCAACCAGAAGTTCGGGCAATCACGGAGTGTGTGAACTGTCTCAGTAACACGACAAAGCCTAAATATGCCAACATCTTCACAGATAGCCAAATGGCGATTAAAGCAATAACATCGGAAAGGGTCAAATCCAGAACTGTGTTGGACTGTAAAAGAACGATAAATGATTACTCAGCCCATGGTCAATTGCGTATTTGCTGGGTACCAGGACACAACGGAGTGATTGGAAATGAACGGGCAAACAGCTTGGCTTCAAAGGGCAGAGAACTACTTGGAAATTTGGAAACCTTTCGAAGCCACGAAAAATGAGTTGAAGCACTGGGCAGTGATGGCTCACAAAACTGTGTGGAATAGCGCAACAGTTGGAGCAACTGCAAAGATACTGTGGGGTGACCCAAATGAAAAGAAAACAAGAAGTCTTCTGAAACTAAACAAGATCGATATTAGTAAGATGATGAGTGTTCTAACGGGACACTCAAGCTTACAAGCACATCTTCATCGCATAGGACTAGCAGGAAACGAAGAATGCAGGGCATGCAGAGAAAACATCGAAACGATGGAACATTTTCTGTGTCACTGCCCGGCTTTCACACATGCAAGATCCCAACATTTCGGGTCAGACATATTACCAGACTTGACTCATCTCAGAGAATATGACTGGACATGAGACGTTTAAACGTCTCCACTCTTCAACCTAACCTAACCTACTACTTTGTAACTCTAAGACAAAAATATTTTTTTGGTGTAGATTATGTTTAGCACCTTTTTTGGGGAACATATTAACACTCAAGGTCCCCAACAGAACTGTAATAATTTTTGGCCATATTTTAACAAATCGTAAAAAACACCCCTTAAAATGGGGAGGGCGGGATTAAATGTTCTACAAAAATGTTGGCCATAAAATGTTATGTGTCAGAATACACCAAAGCCTAAAACTTAACACAAAAACAAAAAAACGGTAAAAATCCAGTCATGCAGAAAAAAACATTTTTTCCTTCACTTTTTCAAAATAAAAGTGCAGGAAAAAAAATTGTTTTCATAAAATGTTAAGAAACTTTTTTCAGCATATTCTTAGCTACATTATTGCCAAATATAGTTAAGTGGTATCATTAAGTCCGAATTAGTTGTTGGACAAAAGCTGATGACACCTTTTTCGAGGGGCCCACTGATATTCAGAACCGTTTGAGGACCATAAAAAAAATTGGTCACCAATTTCGCCAAACGGAGTATAGGGTTATACTACCCTTTGGTACACAGAAAGAAAAATGCCATACTAAATTCAAGTAAAAAACTCTTGTTTTAAGCCGAAAACTTACTTAAAATTTCAAGTACGTTCGTACTAAGTTTTTCTTAAACCAAGTAGAAATAGGATTACATTGAAAAAATCAAGCGCAAAAAGGCTTATAATAAGTATACAATACTTGAAATCAAGTAAAAAATTCTTGAAAAGAAATATTAAGCCTGATATGGCTTAAAGTAAGAAAAAAAGGCTTACTTTAATCTCTGAGAGGGAGAACAATTTTAGAGTACAATAAAATTACTCTCTCAACCAGTCTCATTTGATTTTAGGGTAAGTATAGATTTTCTTGATTTAAGTACTACTTGGCTTGAAGTAAGAAAACAATTCTTAAATAACTCTCTGAGAGAATCAAAATAGACCGGGTTGAATATTACTCTCTCAACTACTCTTAAAATATTTTCCACCACTTTTAAACTTCAATGCAGATTTTCTGGCAATTTGCATCAGTGTGATTTGTGTGTTTTTATAAGTCGGTTGGTGTCGGTTTGTGCGGAACATTGAGTGGAAGTGAGACATTTTTGATAGAGACGCCTGCAGACGACAACGACGATTTACGTTTGCGGCAATTGCTGGAAGAATTTAATTTGGAATCAGTCTTTACATTTTTGAAAGGTAAGTAATCCCAAAATTAGTAATACGAAAAATTTTTAATACGCTAAATTATAATGAACACAGCGGTTTCTGTTGTATACGCATGAGTGGCTGTCATCAGAATATAAACGTATGTATGTATGTACTTGGAGTCGAAGCATTCTGTTTTTACGAGCATACATACAAGCATTGCACACAACATTGTTGTTATTTTTAAATACTCTTAGGCTGAAAGCAGAGTAGGCGCCGGCTGCATGAGCATACAAAGCATGCTTGTGTTTTTTTATGTGACCGGTCGAAAAAATTCAGAATGAGAGCGACATAGATGCTAATTGGAGAATAAGAAAACACAGAAGCACTCATGAACAGCGCCCACTGCAATCAGCTATCGACGCGACAGCAAAAATCATGACCGCACATGCATACAACAATGAAACGTTTTTTATGCGGGTAGTTTTCTAGATTTGTATGTACATACGTACGCGTACGCGAGTATTTTTGGCATTGATGTTTTGTGTTTTATGCCTTCATAATGTTTTTAATTCGATGCATGTTTCTATCATTTTTGTATTTATTTATTTTGGGTGTTTATTCTTAATTTTTTTGCTACATTTTGGGTATTTTTTGGCGTTGCTTTTGTGTTTTAATTGTCAGTTAATTTTTGAGTAAACAATTTTCATTCAGTTCACCTACTTTTTGAACCCTGCAGTACAAATGTTAAAATATGGGCCAGAATTTTTAATTAACCTATGAAATTTATTATTGTCAAAAAACAAATAATTTCTAAATGAAAAAATAAGATATTGCTATCATTTTTCCGTTCATGTCTCAAATTTTATGGGGAATTTAAATTTAAAAAATTGAGAATAATGCATAATGCTAAATTTGTAATTGGTCTTCAACTTTTATAAAGTTTACGTCGTTTGAAAGAGAAAATAACGGAATAATGCATAATGCTAAATTTGTAATTGGTCTTCAACTTTTATAAAGTTTACGTCGTTTGAAAGAGAAAATAACGGCCTCTTTATGGAATATTTTTTAAAAAAAATTATAATTTTTTTATAAAAATTTGGTAAATTTTTTCGCAGAATCTACAATTGAAAAAAATCGATTTTTTCCATTTTTTAATTAGAACTTTTTTTGGAAATGGTATATTTTTTTAAGTTTTTTTTCTTCTAAAATTTTTTAAGAACTTCAAATTAAAAAATTGTTCCCCCATCGATTTTTTCCCAAATTGCCAGACCTGTCTTAGTATTTTGACCATAACATTTACCAATATTGAGTCCCCCAAAAATCCTATTATTTTAGAAATATTTTTTAAAAAAAGATAAACTTTTTAAAAAATATTTCTCTTTAGGCTCTTTATATTCTCTTTCAAACGACGTAAACTTTTTAAAAATCGATTTAGCCGTTCAAGAGCGATTAAAAATTTTGTAAAATCCAAAAATGAAAATGTTAAAATATTTGTACTGCAGGGTTCAAAAGTAGCTAATGTAAAACGCCAAAAAATACGCAAAATATATTAAGACAAGACCAAACGAAAAAATAAACACTCAAAATAAATAAATACAGAAATGATAGAAACATGCAGCGAACTAAAAACACTATGAAGGCAAACAACACAAAACATCAACGCCAAAAACACTAGCGTACATACAAAAATACTACTCGCACAAAAAAAAAGTCTCATTTTTGTATGCATGTGCGGTCATGATTTGTGCTGTCGCGTCGAAATGTAAGCTGATTACAGTAGGTGCTGTTGCATGAGTGCGTTTGTGTTTTCTTATTTCCCAATAATCATTTATCTTCGCTCTATTTCTGACTTTTTTGGACCGGTAAAATAAGAAAACACATGCGTTGTACACTCATGCAGCATGCGCCTACTCTGCAATCAGCCTTAGTGTATTTAGATTAATTTCATAGGTTGATATTAAAAATTCGGACCCATATTTAAAATTTTTATTTTTTATCGGCACTAAACATTGGTTCTGCTACGGTAATTGTTTTTTTCTAAATATACAAGACAACCAAAATTAATTCCTACTAATAAACTTTTTGTAAATAAAAAATATTTACATATAAATTTTTCATCAAAATTTTCAACATAAATAAGCAAATAAAAATTGCAGAAATGTGAGACGTGCTTCTCAATCATGAAAAAAATTAAATTATTTTTTGAAGAAAATATAATTGTTTAGTCCTGAATATTACAAACAAGAATTTACTAACTATCGCAACTAGAACCAAAGTTATACTTATAACTCTTTATTTATGTATGTACTCGTACATATGTAGCTGCACAGTGATACCTATACCAGCTTGAAATACATGCAACAGGAGGATATAAAGGAAGCAATACCCCCTCTTGGGCTACGCATGGAATTTCGTGAAAAGCTTTTTAAGTGGAAAAAACTGCAGGTAATGCAAGCACATACATGTCATATCAAATATGTTATGTTTATAATTCTTATTGTTATATAGTTTGGAATCGATGACGACACAATATCAGCGCAATCAAAAGTCTGCAATTGGTTAGAAGAAAGAGACGCTTTTCAGGGTAAACAAGTGTTAAACAAGGTACATTTTTAATTAATTTAAAAATATAATTATTACTATTTTCGTATTACAATTTTTAAGAGTTTGGTCAATATTTTGAAAGAATCACCGATCGGAAGGTCGATATTAGAATACAAAAGCAAAAACGAAATCTTGACTACCGAACATAGAAATGATCTTATCAACTTAATAGTGGAAGTAGCAATCAACAATAAAATCCAGATTAAAATTCAAGAATTTCCATTATTGCTAAATGAAATTGTATGGGTATTTCCCTCAGAAGAAACCGTGCAGGTAACTAATATTGTAATTTATTGTGGTATACATTTTTCAAAGTAGGCAAAATATGAATTATTATAGCACAAAATTATTTTTGGTTCAATGAAATACCATTTAATTTGTATTTGTTTGCATCTTTAAAGGATTATTATTATATTGCGAGAGGCAACAATGCAAGTCCTTGCGGAAAATTGTACTCAAAGTATAAAAACTGTCGTGCAAAACGAATTAAGTACGATAATTCGGTATCCAGCCTGGAAGAAAATGATGAAAAGTTAACTCAAAATTTAAGCAGCCAGACAGATGAAATAATTGAAGTTGACGAATCCATTGCTTCTGCCTTTAAAACTTCTTTGAACAGGGACTCAACAGACTGGACGGACGTCTGCGAAAAGTGGAAACAAACTTTTAAAATACGCCGTCGGGATTTATTGGAGCTAAATAGTGCTGATTTTTTTGCATCTTGGTCTAAATTATCTCACGCAAAAGCTGCTGACTTGGTAAAATAGAAAAAATTAAATAAGTTGTAATCACAACTCATTTTCACATTTGTATTCTTTCAGATCAACATTGATTTTGATTTTTTGTATCCATGTAAAAGTCTTATGTTACTTTCTAAGTGGGATGAGTTCAAAAGGAAGATTCTGAAATATTATGAATGCAACATTCCCAATGAAGTGTGCAAACAGCAGCTGGCCAAGGCAAAAGGAACGAAAAATATAGGTACTTAGTATTATTATATGTTTTTCATATTAATTAAAACTAATGGTGCTATTATTCTTACTAGATTCTCAAGACTATCTGATTACAATCCTATTAAATTCAATTTTTCCGTCTTCTGCCCGCTTTAAAAACAAAGATGGTAAAAAAACAAAGAAGGCAACAATTGCTGATTCCCAGGAAAGCTTAGTGCTGATTTTGACAACACTGAATGATTATCAACGGAAAATCGAAGAAATAGTCAACAAATATTATTCATCTGGACTTACGGTTCAACCATTCCTCATTTTAGAAGGTAACGATGCTGATGTGAATGAATTTTTCGTTTATTTCGATAATAATTTACTAAAATTTGACTCTTTTATACAAAGCCTAGATATTTGTTTTAAAATCTTCCATGTTTTGTCTTTAAAATATCCAATAGCTTGTGAACAGTCTTGGCTCTTTATTGAAAAATATTTCTTTCAAATTGATTTTTCTTATTTTCGTATACATTTAGAAAAAGTACACAAACATGATAACAGCGAAGACGACGTTGTCATGACTTTCGATGCATCTTTACCTATTGAGGCTAGCACAGTGCAAAAAACACAAACAGTTCTTTGCAGAAATAAACAAAATATTCCATTTTCTCTGCAAGATTTAAAATATAAAGCACTTGAGTTATCTTTAAGCTTATACGATAAAAATTCTATGCCTAGAAATTTTGTTGTCGAAGTGCAAACAACAGTATCTTCTATTTTTTCATCAGTAGCAGCAACAATTGGCAGCATAATACAAGAAGGTCCAATTCAGAATGATCTAAAACCTATTTTAGATTTTTGTAGGAGCCCTTTCGCAGATATATCCACAGAATATAAAATGATAAAAATGTTGAAAAGCTTAAAGCTATATGAGGACCCAAAACTAACAGTAATTGATGAGAAAATCACAGAATTAATACGTCAGGTAAATCCCACATTGGGAGCTAAAACATATGACATTATTGTTATGCCTTTGCGATTTATGCTCAAATTAATATTTGAAATACCAGAACTTCTTAATGACACCTTGAAAAACATTGAAGACAGTTTATCTGAGAACAAATATAGCAGTTTTGCAAATGGAGAAATCTTCAAAAATATAGTACAAAAGTTTCCGTCTGATATAGTAATTCCATATACATTGTACTTCGATGATTTCCAAATTAATAATGCTCTTGGCAGTCACACATACTCCATCTGCGGTTGTTATATACACTTTCCTTTAATACCGAAATATCTTTTGTCCCAACTTCAGTTCATATTTCCTGCCGCATTTATATCTACGGCAAATTTGAAAGAATGTGGAAATGAGCGTTCTTTTAACCGTCTTGTGGAAGAGTTGAAACAGTTAGAATTAGGCATAGACATTGTTTTAGGTAGCGAAGTGAAAAATTTATTTTATTTTGGGATTAGTCGTTAGCGACAATTTGGCTGTTAACAGTGTTTTAGGCTACGTACAATCTTTCAATGCAAAGCGATATTGCCGCGCTTGTAGAAATTCGAAATGCATTTCGACGACCGTGAATTTTTCGAAAATTTAAGAACTGATATTAATTACCAAAACGATGTGTTTGAAAACAATTATAAGGAAACTGGTATAAAAAATATCTGTATATTTAACGATTTGAAACACTTTAATGTTACTGAAAATTTTACATTTGATTTAATGCATGACGTGTATGAAGGAGTATGTGTATATGATGTTTGTAATGTTTTAGTTGCGTTAATTAATGAAAATGTAATATCATTAAATACTATTAATAGTAGAAAAGAACTGTTCACATATGGAGAGACCGAAATTGAAAATTCTTCTGGACCTTTACTATTCGATCGATTACAATCTTTTAATTTGAAAATGAAAGCTAGTGAATCAGCATGCTTTATTCATTTCTTAACACTAATGATTGGGGACTTAGTACCACCTAATAATCAATATTGGCATCTTTTTCTTATATTATTGGATATAATTGAATTGCTGTTTCGGTCAGTGTATACTTTAGATGATTTGGAAAATTTTAAATTATTAGTAAACAAACATCATACTTTGTACACTAGACTTTTTGGTCCATTGAAACCTAAAACCACTTCTTTGTACATTATGCAACATCAATACAAAAATGCGGCTCTGAAGTACCTATGGAGCATGCGTTTTGAAGCAAAGCACAAAGATGCAAAAATTTATTTTAATAACATAACATCTCGTAGAAATCCTCCACATTCAATAGCAATTAAAACTGGACTCAAATTTTCCAAGTTCTTACTTGATCATAAAGCAGGCTTAGACCCAAATTTTACTTGTCACTCTTTAAATCCTGATAATACACTTCTGAAAGATTATATTGAACAAATTAATGGAATGGAAGATATTTGTTTTAAAGAATATAAAATATGTGATGATTTGACATACAAGGGTACACGCTATAAATCAACATATTATGTAGGGATTGTCTCAACAGGATTTGAGTTATATAAAATAATACATTTAATCATAAGTCGTAATAAGGATATTTTTGTGTTATGTAGACAAATAAGAATTAAAGGCTTTGAGAAACATTTTAGAGCATATGAAGTTGGTTCAGTTATTAATAACACACTCGTAAAAAATATCTCAGAATTTAATACTACTCCCTTACATTTGTATCCACTTGATAATGGAAAAACATATATTCGAGTTAAGCATTTATATTAATAAAATGTATTTGTATATTTGTACATATACCTAACATACAAAAACATAAAATTATCTTAATTTTAATTAACTAAATCGTGTTTTGATCGGGTTAAAATTAAGTACTTATCTGGCTTAAATCAAGTATGTTCAGGCTTAGATCAAGTATTGATCAGTCTTAATTCAAGTATGATCAGGCTTACAGTAAGTATTGATCGGGCTTATATCAAGTATTGATCAGGCTTAAATCAAGTATTATCGGGCTTAAATCAAGTAATATCAGGCTTAAATCAAGTATGGATCAGGCTTAAATCAAGTAAGGATCAGGCTTAAATCAAGTAAGGGTCAGGCTTAAATCAAGTATGGATCAGACTTAAATCAAGTATGGTCCAGGCTTAAATCAAGTATTATCAGGCTTAAATCAAGTATTGGTCCGGCTTAATTCAATCCAAATTTTCTTCATTGTAGTCCGTTTCGCACTCAAATCAATCCGATAAAATTCTTAAATCAATCGCTTTATTCTTGAAATAAGAATATTTCGGCATAAAATCAAGCCTAATCAGGCTTAAAGAGCGCTAAAATTAAGAATTCAGCGCTTAAAAATCCGTACTTGATTCAAGTATTTTGTACTTGGTTTAAGAAAAACCGTACTTACCGTACTTTTGACACCGCTACGGCTTGATTCAAGTACGGATTACTCAATTTTTTCTTTCTGTGTAGTAGTATGGAACCTATTCTGTCATGTCCGTATATTTTTCAAAAAGTGTTCATTTATTGCATAGTGCAATCAGCTCGTGCTCGTCAGATGTGCATCTTCTACTACTTCCCTGAAGAGAGCCTGTCGGTACTACAGCTTCATAAGGCAAGTAACTGGAGACCACCAAATATATGCGATTAACGATCTCCAGACAAGCAGCTGTTTGGTCTTTAACACTTAAATTATTCAGGAGAAAGATACTTAGATCTTTCCTGGCCAAAATTCAGGTTCTAGGAGTACCGTCACTGTTACCGTAGGTACTTCCGCACTTCAAACCAGTAAGGAAAGGCAGATAGTCGGGCGGGGCCGACTATATAATACCCTACACCTCCCTAACAATGCGATAAGGGTTATTGCGATAATAATTTGGAATAATTGGTAAATGGGTAAGAACAGATATATCTAATTCTGAACCGATAATCGCTAAATTAAGCAATATTCGTTCCTAAATTGAGAAACATCTTTCTGGAGAATTTTGTAATGATCGGAAGTAAAGTACAACTTCTATAGCGCTTTGTAACCAAATCAGGAGGAACATATATATGGAGCTTATATATAAATCTGAATCGATTTTCCCTCAATACTCATTCATGTAAAATAGAAACCTCTTTCTGTCGAATTCCTACTGATCGGATATAAAATACAGTCTCTACAGCGCTTGAATGTCAAATCGGTGCTAACATATATATGGGGGCTATATATAAATCTGAACCAATTTTCTCCAAATTTGGCAGTATTCCTTCGTGTAATAAGAAACCTCTTTCTGGCGAATTTCGCTGTGATCGAATATAAAATACAGTTTCTACAGCTATTGAATTTCAAATCGGGGGTAACATATATATGGGGGCTATATCTAAATCTGAACCGATTTTCTCCGAATTTGGCAGTATTCCTTCATGTAATAAGAAACCTCTTTCTGCCGAATTTCGTACTGATTGGATATAAAATACAGTTTCTACAGCACTTACATGTCAAATCGGGTGCAACATATATATGGGGGCTATATATAAATCTGAACCGATTTCCCCCAAATTTTGTATTGTATCTAAGTGTATCACGAGACTACTCTCTGTCAATTTTTGTACAAATCGGTTACAAAATGTTGCTTATACAGTGCATATATGCCAAATCGGAGGTATATATATATGGGAGCTATATGTAAATCTGAACCGATTTTAACCAAATTCAATAGGGCCTAACCAAATTCCTTGGGCCTAAAAAAAGATATGTGCAAAGTTTCGTTGAGATCGGACCATAATTGCGACCTGTACTTTGATTACAAGAATACGTCTACAGACAGACGGACAGAGAGACAGACGGACATAGCTAAATCGACTCAGAAAGTGATTACAAGTCGATCGGTATAATAAACAATGGGTCTATCTCTTCTCCTTTTGGGTGTTACAAACAAATGCACAAAGTCATAATACCCTGTACCACAGTGTGGTGTAGGGTATAAAAATAATGAAAAGTGACAAAATCATATACAACTTCAATATTATACCTTAATGATGACACGGTTGAGCGGACAAAGCCTCTGCTTTTACTAGTTCGCAATATAGAATGAACTTGTAGAAATAGAAAATGATTTTTGAGGCTATATACAACCGCTCTAGCTCATAGATAATAAAATATGTTAATTGATTTCATAAAAGAAGAATATCACCATCTTCATTCTTTGTTAAAAATAGTTAGATTTATGTGTATATAATTTCATTCATTTTAAAAACTTACCACTTTCCAAATTTGATAAACTGAGAACAATAATCATCATTGTACGTATTAACTTATTCGAAATTCTAGCAAAGTCAATTAATGAGCACCAACACATTATGACTTTTCAGTTGAATATTGAAGATATTTTGGCCGCTTATATATAGAAATATATAATCATCGGTTTATTTATGACCTGCGATGTATTGCGATCTGAAATTACTAAAATTGTTACTACTCGTATATTTTATTATCATAAAAGAAACTAGTATGGGAAGATTAAAGGTGGGCCGGGCCGACTGTATAATACCCTCGACCATTGTTTGCTAACCATTGCAAGGAAAATACATTAACAAATTCACTTTTTTCGTGTGGGGACGTGTTTTTAGGTCGCTACCGAAGATTATTAAAAACTTATTTATTTTGTGATATTTTCAACACATAATAATTGGAAGCTCATATTAAAAATATTTTGTGTAGTGCTTGGCATAATTGCCTTTATAAAAAAATTAAAAGACAAAAAAAATAAATTAAATTGTTGTGTGAATAAATAAAAATAGCGTCGTTGACTTACTTCCTTGAGAGGCGCATGAGCCTCAACGGGAGAAATGCATATATTTCAGTGACGGCCGACGGCCGCGGAAATCAATACGCCAAAATCAATTAACTAATGTTGAAGAGCTCAAAATATGCAATTGACCGCGGAACCATTCCCAAAAACAATAGGAATATTGGTGTGATATGATATGTGATATGGAACGTAGATATCATTGTATGAAATTTGCAATAGTATAACAACAAAAATTGATTTTCCGAGACGATTTTTAATGATCGAGGTGTGATCAAACAGACAAAGCTATTTATGAACCACAGATTTGAAATAGTATAACAACAAAAATTGATTTTCCGAGACGATTTTTAATGATCGAGGTGTGATCAAACAGACAAAGCTATTTATGAACCACAGGTTTGAAATATATATACACACAGAAAACAATTTGGTTGCCTCAACCAAATTACTTGCCAACGGAATTCTGGTGGTTATTTCTACCATAATGCGATTCCATCAGGACAACCAACATTTTGGTTGTTGTATATTCTGCTTCCATGTTGACAACAATCATATTTAGTTCCGAAAATGGTTGCTAAAATTATCTTTTGTATGTTGCCACAACCAAATGGTTTTAAAAATTTGTTGTTCTGACAATTTTTCGGCCATATATAGGGTTTTCCATTAAGGACATAACATTAACTTTGCCAAATGATCATGTGGCTTTAGTTCTTGAGTCAGTTTGATCTTATACGGATGAAGGCCAAGATCTTTTCGCAAAATACGCCACAGTGTGGTTTGGGAGATGCCCAATTCCGAAGAACGACGTGGAATCGATGGATTTGTCTCATTTTGAACGGACATACTTTCCCAGCAAAATCTTGGTAAGTACATGTCATTACCACTCGCATTAACAGGTAATGATATCTCATTGACGTCAGCATTACTTTCGGTAAATAAATAACGACTAACAAAATAATGGCAAAAATAAGTTATGTTAGAAAATCTTATTTTAGATTATCAACATTTCTTTAAATGATTTACGATTTATGATTTTTCTTAAATGATTTATATACGTTGACGTATATACGTTGTAGTTTGTATTCAGTTAAATCATTTAAAGGAAAGTTTAAGAATTCAAATAAGATTTCTAAATTAGATTACTAATAATAACTTATAATGATACGATGATGAGATATCATTACCTGGTAATGCATCTGGTAACGACATTTACATACGAAAATGTTGATGGGTTATATTTTTGTACTTGATTATTAAGCGATTTGTCTATGAATCGGGAGTTGGGCCAGTGGTTGTGATGCTAAACTACAAAACCACGAGGTCGCGAGTTCAATCCCACCTAGCGGCAAATTAAATTTTTCGTCATATGACGACAACAACCGATAACTACTCTCTCCCAATTATACGCTATACCCAATGTTACGTTCATCCCAATGTTACGCTCTTTCCTATTTTACGCTCTTCCACTTTCTCACCACATGATGTTGATGAACAAACAATAGCAACTAGGAAATATCCACTACCACACAAACCCACCCACTCGTAAAATTATTTCTTGTGTCCACGCTTACTTTTTGAATAATTGCACAAAGTGGGGGAAAGTGGTTATTTTTCAGCTGCTTGACTAACGTTTTGATACTGAATGATCATTAAAAATGCTTGAGGGTGCGTTGACATAAAGATACGAAATTGTTATGGCCCTAGTAGAAAACTCGACAATTAATTAAAAACATTTTTCATTAATTTTTATAATATTTATTTAACAAAAAAACACACTATTTATAACCAAACTGTTATGCAAATTTCGCTTTCAATTTCATGATTTTTGCTTGTATATTTTATTTATGTAAGACCTGTTGCAAACCATATTCTGCATTCCACACATTATTATCCACACGAAATTATATTTGACTACATATTCTTGAACAAAATGCTGAAGATTTATTTATGTCGAATAATCTAATTTTTTTCATGTATCAAAGGACAGCAACCAAGCTTTTGGTTGTATTACCCAAAATATATTTAGGGTAATACTAAATTTGGGAAATTATTGGGATAACCAAAAAACCAATTATTTATTAATATTTTTTCTGTTATAGTAACCAATTATTCGTTGCAATAATAATCTTTGGTCAATTGATACAATTTCTGTTGTCAATTATAAAACATTCGTGGTCACTACCAAATATCGATCATATGGTACTATAATGCAAATTTAGAAGTAGTTACCACAACTAACCGAGTGTCAATGAAAAAAACAATCTTAAATCAATTGATACAACCATCGATTTAGTTACAAGCATTTTCATTTGATCGTATCCATGTTATTATTGTTGTTTTAACTATTTGTATATAAATACAACCGGCACACGGTATATACAATAGACTTTTTGTTGCTAGTACTATTTTCTTATTGTTAATGTCGAATTCCAACAAATTATTTTCCAGGGTGTCCATATATTTTACTACACGGGGCAAAATCGCCTTTTTTGATATGTTTGAACCGAAAAAAATATATTTGGAACACAAATTTTTAAATATTATATATTTCTTAGCAAATAAATTTTATTTGAAAATCAATAAAATATATTTGGAACGCATATATTAATATATTACAACAAATTGTATTTGCAAACAAAATTTCTCAAATAAAATATGTGTTTAAATACAATTAAAATTATAATTTAGGATATTTTCCAAATATATTTTATTTAAAATAGATTTCCAAAACTTTTGGTTGTTTGTTGTTTGGTTTCGAATTGTACCTACCAGTTATGATACCATATGCAGCATTAACTTCTGTTTTAAATCAATCATTTAAAATTTCTGAGTATTCCAAGCCATCATCAGTTGTCAATCCTCTAAGTACTTTATTATACGATTTCAATTATTATTATTTATTATTTTTACGAACATTAAAAATTTCTAATAATTTAACATTGAATTACTGGAAAATTTAACACAAATATCTTCCCAAATACAAAACATTTGTGTGTACCAAATATTATATGTTTAGAGTGTACCCTAAACATATATATGTTTCAAGGCGAATATGTTTGGGACAATATACTACAGAAGCGATTTTTTTTCAGCGTGTACAACCAATTTATTTTTTTGAGGTTTTGGGTCCAGATTTTTCATTCAATAACAAAAATTATACTAAAATTTCAATAGCACCAGAACTGACTATGGCCCATACATATCTACACCAAACATATTCGGCTTGAAACATATATATCTTTAGGGTACACTCTAAACATATAATATTTGGTATACACAAAAATTATATATTTGGGAAAATGTTGTTCTAAACAAATCGAAGTTTACATTTTGGACTATTTTTGCCGAAACAAATATTCATTTGCATTTAAGTATTCGGAAAATACCTAAATTATGTTAATTTCTCAGAAATTCAATATTAATTTTTTAAAAAAATTTCTCGTCGTAAATATGGGGAAATCGCCATTTTTGATATGTTTCAATCGAAAGAAAATATACTTGGAAGCAAATTTTTTAAATATTATATATTTGTGAACAAATAAATTATATTTGGAAATCAAGAATTTTACTTGGAACGCATATATTAATATATTAGAACAAAATATATTTGCGAACTAACTTTCACAATTAAAATATGTGTTTACACACAAACAAAATTATTGTTTAAGAAGTTTCCCAAATATATTTTATTAAAAAAATAAATAAGTAAGCCCTATAAGCTTACTATCGATACTTTCAAAAATGTTTGAGTCCATTCTCATGAAGAAAATCACACCTCATATAATTTCTCACAATATTATACCTGACCATCAATTTGGTTTTAGAAAAAGTCATAATACTATAGAACAGGTACACCGTATCGTAACCTTTATCAAAAGAGCTTTTGAGAATAAAGAATACTGTTCGGCGTTATTCATAGATATTTCCCAAGCATTTGACAAAGGACTTTTGTACAAAATATGCGACCTTCTGCCAATCAACACACATAAACTGTTCAGGAGTTATTTGACTAACCGGTCTTTTCAAGTTAAATCAAATGGCATTTTTTTAGGCCTAAGAAAATAAATGCCGGTATCCCACAGGGGAGCATTCTTGGTCCTATACTGTACGTTATTTTTACGGCAGATATGCCCATAACCAACTTTACGCACACGTCTACTTTTGCGGACGATACTGCTTTCGTCAGTACTCACAAAAACCCTTCAGTTGCGTCCGATCAACTGCAGTCTCATGTCCGAATCCTAGAAGAATGGTTAAAAAATGGAGAATAATGGTGAATGCCTCAAAGTGTACTCATGTTACTTTTACCCTGCGAAGGGATGCAAGTCCTCCAATTTCTATTTTCAATTCACAGATTCCCCAAAAGAATCATGTAAAATACCTTGGAATCCATTTAGATCGGCGTTTGACGTGGTCGCGCCACATAGACTCTAAAGTAACTCAAATAAAACTCAAAACTAATCAACTTCATTGGCTTATCAGCCAAAGATCTGCCCTAGATCCAGAGTATAAAGTTCTTTTATACAAAACGGTATTGAAGCCAATTTGTATGTATGCAAATTACAAAGAAGACAATCGAATATTCTTCGTTTAATTACAGGTGCACCATGGTATATAAGAAACGCTAACATCCATAAGGATCTCAACATGCCAACAGTAAAAGAGGAAATTGAAAAATATTGCCGGTGTTACGTGGGTAAACTATTCAATCATCCAAACATCCTGGGTCGAGAACTACTAAATTTTGAAGGTCATAACCGCCTTAGAAGGAGAGATACGCTGGACATGATTTAAATTACAACTAATCAAAATCAATCAAAAACAAAAAATGAAATGAAATTATGAATTCTTAAATTTGAAATGTTAACCTTTTTGTTTAAGTAAAAAATCGTGTAAAGTCTCAATGGTTTATTCGCAATGGCAATAACCCAGAGAATAGTATTTTAGGTTAAGATTTGTCCACTTATGGTTATTTTCATTGTATAATAATGAAAGATTCAATAAAAAATGTAATGAATTGGAAAAAAAATTATTTTAAAAAGGCTTTTAAAACTTTGCTGAATTTTTCGAGCTTAAGTTAGTTTTTCCTAGATTTAATGTTATACTTTATAGTTAAAAATTTCATAAGCAGCATTCGCTTTATCTTACAGAGCTAATTTTTAATTAATAAATATTACAATTCATCACTTTTTGTCCATCCATCAATGCAATTTACGAAAGATTATAGAATCTAAGTTTTAATTGCATTTTACAAACATTTCTAAAAATTTACGCTTTGAACTTCTGAAAAACAAAAACTTCCCTTTAAATTAATGCAGGGATACGATGTCAAAATACTTAAACACAAATTGATCATTGTTTCGGAAATAATAGTTCCAAATAAAAACATATTAGGGTGGGAACAAAGTTTTGTTTAGAACTACATCCTCCCAAACATATAATATTTGTATGTGTCCAATATATTATATTTGGAGTGTACCCAAACATATGTATATTTCAAGCTGAATATGTTTGGGACAATATTCTACAGAAGCGATTTTTTTTCAGCGTGTGTACTTTGAGGATTGACAACTAATGATGGCTTGGAATACTCAGAAATTTTAAATGATTGATTTAAAACAAAAGTTAATGCTGCATTTGGTATCATAACTGGGGGTTCAAACCAAAATTCAACAAAAGTTTCGAATTTTTTTTTAAATAAAATATATTTTGAGAAATTCCTAAACAATAATTTTATTTGTATTGAAATAAATGTTTTATTTGAGAAATTTAGTTTGCAAATTTTATATGTTGTACGAGTTCCAAAAATATTTTATTGATTTTCAATTAAAATTTAATTGCTCAGAAATATATAATATTTAAAAATTTGTGTTCCAAATATATTTTCTTTCGATTAAAACATATCAAACCAGTAAGGAAAGGCAGATAGTCGGGCGGGGCCGACTATATAATACCCAACACCTCCCTAACAATGCGATAAGGGTTATTGCGATAATTATCGATAATTAAAAATTACCAACTTCAAATGCGTGTAAAAAAATCTCGCACTGCACTAAAAAAACCCTTGAACGTTTTATTATGGATAATGTATACTTTCATTTCCAAGTGGTTTCATCCCATTCCCATTTTGGTTGTTGCACTGTGCTATTAATGATTAAAAGCTGTTAATTCAATTCAATTTTTAAAGGATATTTTTTGTTCCTTTGTCCTTAGAGACACAAACAAATAATAAAAATGTATAGAGAATATTCTCCCCTTTCATTTGATATGCATATTGATGTTATTCACATTTTAAAACGTCTAAACAAGTTATATCAAAATTGTTAACCTTGTAATTTTAAAAGTCCCGTGAAAAGGACAAACGATCACGAAATGAGGAAGTACGTTATTTTCTTACTAGTGCCCTATATTTTAAATTTTATATAGTGCATTTCGTGGGAGGGAATAAAATATTTTTTTTGTTTCGGTGTCCTAAATATGTTATACGAGTATAGGCTTTGAAAATCAAATATTTGTTATTCCTTAACCGTTAAAGATAGAAAGCTGAAATTTTAATAGGTGTTGTGCCAGTTAGAGTTCTGTAACATGTATTTGTTTACGATTTTTAATTCAATAACTTTGAAGGATATTAAAGTTTAAAAGGACATTTTTTGTAGCCTTCGTCCTTGGAATTTTTTTCCAAAAATTTTATTAAATAGCGGGAATTCTCCCCTTTCATTTGATACCCATATTTATCAATTCGCATTGTTGTAAGTGCAAATAAAAATATTTTAAAATTGTTATCCTTGAAATTTTCAAAGTCCTGTGAAAAGGACAAACGATCACGAAATAAAAAACTGAGTATGCAGCTTATCTACTGTTGGGCTATAGTTTCATTCCTATATAGTCTCGTTCTTGGGAGGGAAGTTGTGTCGCACAGTGAATAATTGGTAAATGGGTAAGAACATATATATGCGGATATATCTAATTCTGAACCGATAATCGCTAAATTAAGCAATATTCGTTCCTAAATTGAGAAACATCTTTCTGGAGAATTTTGTAATGATCGGAAGTAAAGTACAACTTCTATAGCGCTTTGTAACCAAATCAGGAGGAACATATATATGGAGCTTATATATAAATCTGAATCGATTTTCCCTGAATACTCATGCATGTAAAATAGAAACCTCTTTCTGTCGAATTTCATACTGATCGGATATAAAATACAGTCTCTACAGCGCTTGAATGTCAAATCGGTGCTAACATATATATGGGGGCTATATCTAAATCTGAACCGATTTTCTCCAAATTTGGCAGTATTCCTTCGTGTAATAAGAAACCTTTTTCTGCCGAATTTCGCTGTGATCGAATATAAAATACAGTTTATACAGCTATTGAATTTCAAATCGGGGGTAACATATATATGGGGGCTATATCTAAATCTGAACCGATTTTCTCCGAATTTGGCAGTATTCCTTCATGTAATAAGAAACCTCTTTCTGCCGAATTTCGTACTGATTGGATATAAAATACAGTTTCTACAGCACTTACATGTCAAATCGGGTGCAACATATATATGGGGGCTATATATAAATCTGAACCGATTTCCCCCAAATTTTGTATTGTATCTAAGTGTATCACGAGACTACTCTCTGTCAATTTTTGTACAAATCGGTTACAAAATGTTGCTTATACAGTGCATATATGCCAAATCGGAGGTACATATATATGGGAGCTATATGTAAATCTGAACCGATTTTAACCACATTCAATAGGGATCGTCCTTGGGCCTAAAAAAAGATATGTGCAAAGTTTCGTTTAGATCGAACCATAATTGCGACCTGTACTTTGATTACAAGAATACGTCTACAGACAGACGGACAGACAGACAGACGGACAGACAGACGGACATAGCTAAATCGACTTAGAAAGTGATTACAAGTCAATCGGTATAATAAACAATGGGTCTATCTCTTCTCCTTTTGGGTGTTACAAACAAATGCACAAAGTCATTATACCCTGTACCACAGTGTGGTGTAGGGTAAAAAAAGGCGATTTTGCCCCGTGTAGTAGCCCATATATAACGCTGTTTTCGGTACGCTTATAATTAGTCAAAAAGTCGAAAATCACTTGCTAAAAATCCAAATTCAAAATAATGGCGAACCTGTCCACCAATTTGTAAGCCCAGCCATGTAGACGTCATGCTGAAGCAAACAAGTAGTAATTTATTTAGAACAAAAACTAATTTTTGTGTGTACCAAATATCATATATTTAAAGTTTACCCAAAATATATACTACAGACAGTATACTAAAGAAAAAATAATTTTTGTGCGTACCAAATATTATATATTTAAAGTGTACCCAAAACATATAGTACAGACAGTATGCTAAAGAAGCGATTTTTTTCAGCGTGTGTTCTTTCCAGCAAATTTTGTGGCTGAATATCTCGAAAACTAGAGCTAATCTATAAAAACGACTAACACCATTAGAATCAGCATGGCCGAGTTAGATAAATCCATAGAATCTTCTATCTGTCACATTCTTGGACTAGCACATTTCCTTACTATGTATTTGTTAAGTTTTGAATACGTCGAACTTGTTAATCAATGTTGAAATAGAATTGGATAACCGAGTGTTAAGTGCAATGATATTGATCTAAACATACTGAGTCAGAAAAAATATTGTAATTCAGATGAAGTTGTCAAACATTTCCACATGAAATTATGGGCTGAACACTTGTTAACTACAATAGTGCTTTTATATGATTTATTTGTTATGTCGCAACAAATTAATTGAAAAAGGTAATTTGCTCTAAAAATATTAATAAGTGCTGCTGTCTTTCATAATATTTTATATTATTTCAAAATTACAGGCAATTGAAATTTATAAAAATAAAAATTTATAATAAATAATAGAAATGAAGGAGCTTATCTATCTCACTCCGACAGTTAATAGAATAGGAAAATTTCTGGCGAAAGGTGTAATAATTACCGGATATACATATGTAAATATGTTAGTAAATGGACTATAAATATTTGAAACACTATGGAGCTCACCACCATCAATATGAATGACACTCCGTACTCGTTTATAATATTCGTTCCGTATCAGCTCATATCAGGGACTCACTGCAGTAATTTACACACATACTTATACATACGTAAGTAAATTCATTGTTTTCAATTCATATTTACTGAAATGTCTGTCATATAGTTGATTGTAACCGGGAACAGATTGTTTCTGCGCTCAGGAACGGTGATTAAAACCATATCCTACACATATACGTGTACTGAAACATCCCTCGAAGCACCTCAAAAAGAAAAAGGAAGCATGAAGTAAAATGAACATGTGATATTCACACACATTAGTCGATGTTTCACAGAATTACTGCTTATGTTATATAAGAAAAACAAATTGTATTCACGACACTGCGCTTTATATTGCCATATAATTGATTATGTTTGTCTACACGTTCCTGGGGCCGAAAAATACCGTTTAAAGTAAAATACACACGTTGAAGTATTGCACAAACACCCGACACCAATCTTTATCGCTTCACGGATAACATTTGTCTACTTACGTCTGGCTACAGAGTTGGCCTGCTAGTAACACCAACTTAACGAAACTGTAAATGTTATACAAATGTATATTATATATATATATATATATATATATTCAGCACAATACTGAATTAAATGTTGTCACTGGGAGAGTTCAGTTTTTATAATATAGCATGCGATAGTAATGTTACCTCGAATTTTCAAAAGAGAGAGAAAGCATGCGTACAACTTAGCATCCTTTATGATGAGTATGTTATAACAACAGTTAGAGACTAATTTATACTAAAGTTTGGTGGAAAATGTATTTAATCGGACCGTTTTTTTTGATATAAAGTCAACATTTCCATGTTATATACAGTAGATCCCACTTTTTATTTTGTGTAAAAATATATTGTCTTTAAGAATTATTGAGTTATATCAAGATTCTATGTAGATATCTGCTCCTATATCTAATTCATTTAATTTGGCTGAAGCTGTTTGACTGAACACAAGATGGTTTCAACTAATTCTATATACCTATGTATATAACGGGTTTTCCAATAGGAGTGATATGATTTCTTTGAAAAAAAAACACACTTATTGTTAAGGAAATTCAAAAGTTTTTTATTTAATGTGAAGTACAATCGATACAATTAAGCTATAAATAAAACGTCATTCAACTGGACTCCACGACTTCTTCTGCAGGAACCAATTCGATGAATCCAATTTTCGTATTCGTATGCCATGAATGGCACGTTCAATATTGACTTGTACAGCTTGAAGAGAGCCTGGTTTATTTCGAAAGACCAATGACTTCAAATAACTCTACAAGAAATAGTCTAATGGTGTTAAATCACAACTTCTTGGAGACCATTCAATATCACAATTTATTGAAATAATCGAATCCCTATACTTTTCTCGCAACAATTCAATTGTTTCATTTGCTGTGTGGCACGTAGAGCTAAAATATTTCTCATTGGTGTCAAGGTCGTATGTCGACTGAAAAGTGTTTTTTTTTTTTTAATTTTTAAAAAAATGGACTTAGCATCATTTTCAAATGTGAACGGAAAGTTTATTTTTGCTATTTTTGCGTACCGTTAAGGAGCGTCGGATCGGGAATCGGTAAATGGCAAAAATATAGCTCTTAACGAGAGATGGGCGTCAAGGTCGTAGGCCGACTGGAAAGTGTTTTTTTTTTGGATTTAAAAAAATGGACTAAGCGCAAGAAAAGTTGCAATTGGATAACGATTATTTTGATAATAAAACTGAATAATTTGTAAACGTTGTTCTTGCGTATATCTCTCCATGATGAAATTTTGCACAAAATGTTAATCTATATATGGGCTTTTCCTGCGTTGCGGATGGTAGGAATTTCATTAGTTTTCTCCTATAACTTCGTTGATATTGATCTTAGGAATATTATTGTGATTAGCCAATCTGTAAAGTCTATCGAGCTTAATAACACTGAATTAATAGAATTTTGAAAACTTTTTGGTTTGCATAAATATCGACAAAGGAACGGCGTGACGGACGGCACGAGGTATATTGCGTGATTTAAAAATGTCAACGAAAATTCTTATATAAATAATACCAAACTTTGTGCTTGCATATACGAGAGGCTATGCTTCTTAAGTATGTATTTACCATTTACTCTAAAAATGCAAAATTTTTCAGATATTTAGATTTTTGTTGAATTCCGGACGGCAAGTTCCGGACAGGGGTTTCTAAAATATGTATTTTAATGTCAATAGTCCCGTATATACGTTTACCCAGGGCCGTGCGCAGTATTTTTTTTTTTTTAGGGGGTTTCACATGTTGGACACATCTTTTACTATTTTTAACATTACTGTATTTAAATATTATATTAATTGTATTAATTTAAACAATACATATATTAATTGTATTATTGTTTTAATAAATTGATACGGCGAAGTGAAAAAAAATTTCTTCTAATACTGTGTTAATTTCAGTCATGGTTGACCGCATGTATTTTTTCAGCCGACGCAATCCACATTTCAAAAGAACTGTCAGGCAAAATTTATGAAAATTTTTAAATAATTATTTACAACTTTCTTCATTTAGTATTGTCTTTTTAGATGGAAAACAACATTGGACATTTGACAGAATTCCACGGTGTTTCAAAAAACGATCTTCGAGATAAATGATGAATAAATCTAGGTATGGAATATGGGTCCAAAACTTATAATATTCTTCAATATTTGTTGCACAAACATTGCAACGATGACTTTGTCGGGCCGAAATCCTAGGTTTCTTGTTTGGAATATCTTGTTTTTCACAAAATATTGTAACAGACGAAAAAATCGCACTAAAATGCAAACAGAATACAGTTTGGCTGCCTCAACCGAATTTTTTGCCAACCGAATTTTGGTAGTTCTGTCTACTATCATGCGATTCCATCAGCACAACCAACATTTTGGTTGTGGTATACTTCTGCTTCCATGTTGACAACAATCATATTTGGTAGCGCCAACTACGAAAATCGTGGCTAAAATTATCTGCTGTATGTTGCCACAACCAACTGTTTTAAATGTCAATCGCCGCCAGTTGTAGCGAACGGACGTGTCATTGCAGAGCGGATAGTTTTTTTAACCTATTACGCAGTACCTATTCACCTACCTACTATGCAACCACAAGGTGTGTTGTTCTTTAAGTGGGGGTTGAATTTCATCGACGTACTTATTGCGGGCAAATACTGGCTATGGGGGTCTCTCCCAAAAATGTATGATTAACCCTGATGAAGTAAGTGATATTACGGTGCAGGGAAAAATAAACCCAGTACCGGCGGAAAGCGTTGATTTACTCGCAATTCACGTGTCGTTGTTATCAAACAATCGTGAGCAAGTAACTTCTACGGGGTTGGGTGCCTCGGATCCCGTTGTCGAAACAGCACATCTAGCCTTTGGCAAAATAAACGATGAGGAAGATAAAGAAAACCCAAGCGGGGGCTCTAAGCAACCCCAGCTTTTAAAAGCTAGTGGGAACTCAGACTCTGAGTCATCAAGTGATAACAATATTACTATTGTTGAAAATCGGAAATGACTGTCAGGGGCACAAAGAAGGAAACTGAATAAGATGAACCGGCAGAAGATATTACCGGGTGAATCTGACTCTTCTACATCTACTAAAAGAGTCAGATCTCCCGAAGAGCATAGCGATGCGAAATTAATTAAGAAGAAAAAAGCTCACCGACACCCAGCACTTCGGAGAAACCTATTCAATCTACCAAAAATGGAGTTTCTAGTCAGAATCCGTTAATGGTGGGAGGTGAAGTTAATCCTGTTGTTGAGAAGGTGAGCAAGTCCACCAAACCATCCATAAAGGAGTGGGCCTCAAACAAAAAGACCCAAGGAAAGGAAAAAGCAAGGTGGCTATAAAAAAGGGTATGGAAGGACCATCTTATTCCCAAATAGCCAAAAAACATATCCAGGACGAACTACACTATGCCATAATTGATAGCAGTAGTGCGTCTGGCAGAATTCCCGAAGAGCAAAAAAGTATCTTCGAAGATTTGTTCTACACAAAGGTATTGGACCACATTCTCGAATCTAATGATGGACCAACAATCCAAGTAATGAGTTGAACGTTTGAGAGGGGCGTTTTGATGCTGAAACTGGCATCACAATGCTATGTCGATGTCCTCGAAAAACTAGTGGAGAGCATCCCATCACCTTGGGACGGCGCAAAGCTGAAACTGGTAAGGAAAAGCGACATCCCTGTATTCATAAAAGCATCTTTCTATGTCAGAGGATGGGCAGGTAAGGTACCGTCAGAGCGCATACTCAGCGTCATTGGCAAACAAGATTCGAACCTTAAAGGGGGAAGTGGGAAGTCTTCCACAGGAAAATTGATCCCGATGGTTCTCTCCAGGTGGTAGGCATAGACCTGTATTCCAGGGATAGCCTTGTCAAGACAAACGGCATGGCATTTTTCGGGATTTGGAAAATCTTCTTTAAGATTGGAAAAACCCCCATTGGCAGGACAGTTAAATCGATCCCAAACACGAACGTACCGCCTGCAGTGGCAAACGAAAATAGTGAACAGAAAGAAGCGATTGAGACAATTACAAAAAGTGAGGTGGAAGTGGTCGATAACATCGCCAAATTGCCGATAATATCTCCAAAGGTGGTAATAAGGATATGAAGAGGGGCAAAAAAACTCAAAACAAAGAGGAAGCGACAGAAAACAACACCGCCTTCCAAGAAGTGGTCGATAACATTACCAAATTGCCGATAATATCTCCAATTTTGCAGAATGTTCCCAGCAATAGTGGTGATAGGAATAGGTACATAAAGAATCAAAAGAAAGAGGGAACGACAAAAAGTAACACCGCATCCCAAAGAGGTCTACTTGAAGAGTGTGTAATAGGTTGTAAACGAAAGGAGGAGAAAGACTCACTACCAAATAAGGAGGGAGTGCAACCAGATAGGGTAGACGACTCCCAAAGGAAACATTTACTGGAAAGACAATGATTGAGGTCATCCAGATAAACCTCCACCGGATTAAACGGCATCCATTGCTCTGAAGGACAAATTAAATTAAGGCAGGGTTTATGTTGCTTTGGTCCAGGAACCGTAGGCCACTAGTAACAAAGTTACTGGATTAAACCATATGAACTACAATCCTTTCTACGCTAACTACCTGTGTAACTACCTCGTCCAAGGACTTGTATTCTGTGCCATAAAAACGTATGCTATCTTTTCTCTCCAGATTTGTCAACATTGGACGCAACTGTGCTGATGCAAGGTAATGGAAGTATGTACCTGGCGTCAGTATACCTGCCATTCGATGCGCCGACATTGCCACCTACGTCGGAATTACAACGTCTGGTAAATGAATCCAAAATTAAACTAATGTGTTACTAGCTGGTTGTGATGCCAACTCACACCATGTTGCTTGGGGTAGTACTGACACCAGTAAAAGGGGACAAACCCTTATAGAATTTTTGAATACTAACGATCACCTAACTCTCAACAAAGGGAACAAGGCGACCTTTGTTAACAAAATTAGGGAAGAAGTATTAGATATCACGATATGCTCAGAAAACCTCATTGATGAGATCCATGAGTGGAGGGTTGCGGATGAATACTCCTATTCGGACCACCGTTATATAAGGTTTAAAATTGCGCGGCCACCGCCTGACCCAATAAGTTTCCAACCGACTGGACCAAATTCGGCAATCTACTTAAAAATCGATTGGGCCAGCCTAAACACGATTATCCAAGTACAGAAGACATTGATATCAATGTGAGGAGGATTACGGAGGCTCTTGTAAAATCATTCGAAGATAGTTGCCCGCTTCGAGAAAGGAAATGTGCCTATGAGAAACCCTGGATGACAGGGAAAATTCGCTCGATTGGCAAGGATGTCCGCAGACTTTACAACAGAGCTCGACGTAAAAAGCTATCAGTATATTTGGATGACTACCTCAGAAGACTCAAAGAATACAATAAAATCATTAGACTGGCGAAACGTAACTCCTGGAGGCTTTTCTGTGAGCAGGTAGAAAGCATTAACAGCATGTCTAAAATAAAAAAGTTCCTCTCAAAGCTCATACCGAACCGAAACACTGGTGGATGAAACGGTTAAAAGGATGGAAACTATAGATGATACCGTAAGGCTTTTGATGAAAACTCATTTTCCGACTGGTAATGTTGGGCCAACAGAGGAACAGTTACAGAACGAAAATGTGATGCAACAAGTACCTATTGCGGATGCTATGGTTAAAGAAGCAATAAAAAACTTCTCTCCTTTCAAGGATGCGGGACCGGACGGAATATTTCCAGCACTTCTTCAGAATGAGGTGGATCTGGTATCAACTCATCTGGTTGGAGTTTTCACTCCATGCCTAACTCATGCATATACCCCAAAAAAATTGGCAGGAATCAAGGGTGGCCTTCATACCCAAGCCTGGCAAGGCGAGTTATACGATTTCAAAGAATTATCGACCTATTAGCCTAACTTCTTTCCTGTTAAAAACAATGGAGCGAATAATTGACGACATAGTCAAAAGTAAGATAGCCGATGACAAGCTAAAATTCAAGCAACACGCATATGTTAAAGGAAGATCAGTGGAAACACCTCTACATGAGATAGTACACCACATAGAACAGTACTTCAGTGAAGAAATGTACACACTTGCCGTTTGTATATACCGATACACTTATACTGTCCTTAGACGAGGTTCAGGTTGACCGGTCGTTGATAAACTGGATCAACAATATGCTAAGGAATAGGTGGATTATTTGTGGGTCATAAGACGTAAAAATCAGAGACAAGGTAAATCGTGGTATACCTCAGGGGGGGCATATTATCTATGGGTTACGACGATACACATTCTCCTTAAAGCCCTCACCAATGAAGGACTTAAACCAGTCTGTTATGCAGTCGACGTTATAATACTTCTAAGGGGCACACATCCAAACCAACTATGCAGAAGAGCTGAGGAGGCACTTAACATAGCATATAACTGGGCACAACCAAGGGGATTAAATGTCAACCCAGACAAAACAGAAATATATCTATTTACAAGGAAAAGGAAGATTCATCCTTTTACCGTGCCTCGATTCCTGGATAAGAATATTGCCATATCTAAAAAGGTAAAATACTTGGAAGTAATCTTGGATCAGAAACTGTACTGGGAAGATCATATTGAACATAGAAGGACGGGTCTGACTTTTTATTGATAAACCAGAAGTCGAACTTTACTTCCGCCTCCCACAACGGAGTGATTGGAAATGAACGAGCAAACAGCTTGGCTTCAAAGGGCAGAGAACTTCGAGTAATAAACTTGACAAATTGGAAACCTTTCGAAGCCACGAAGGATGAGTTGAAGCACTGGGCAGTGATGGCTCACAAAACTGTGTGGAATAGAGCAACTGCAAAGATACTGTGGGGTGACCCAAATGAGAAGAAAACAAGTAGTTTTCTGAAACTAAACAAGATCGAGATTAGTAAGATGATGAGTGTTCTAACGGGACACTCAAACTTACAGGCACATCTTCATCGCATAGAAGTAGCAGAAAACGACGAGTGCATGGCATGCAGGGAAAACATCGAAACGATGGAACATTTTCTGTGTCACTGCCCTGCTTTCACATATCCCGATATTTCGGTTCCGACATATTGCTAGACTTGACTCATCTCAGAGGATATGACTGGAAGATACTGAAAATACGTGTCTCGTACCGATTTTCTGTAAACCGTGGGGTATAAAAATCATAAATAAGGAGCGCACAGCAGGCCGAACCACTGGCTTAAGTGTATGTCCATGGACATGAGACGTTTGAACGTCTCCTCTATTCAACCTAACCTAACAGTTTTAAAAAAATTGTTGTTCTGACAATTTGTCAGTCATGTACCACCTACAATTAATTAAAAACAGTTTTCATTAATTTTTATTTAATTTATTGAACAATAAACCAAACAATTCATTACAAAATAAAAATCCCATATTACAAATCCATCACTAGTATAAGATGTGGAAATATTTGGCACAAATTTTATAACACGAAACAAAAACACAAAACTTTAATGCAAATATCGCTTAACCCTGTGCTTTAAATTTCATGATTGTTGCTTTTATTTTTTATTTACGTAAAACATTTTGCACAACATATTCTGCATTCCACACATTATTATCCACACTATATTATTTTTGGCTACATATACAGTTCTTGAATGTCGTTATTTATGTAGAGTAAATTTAGTTTTTGTTTGTCATGCATCAGCAAAAGAACAGCAACCAATCTTTCGGTTGTATTTCCCAAAATACATTTATTTCTAAATTTGGGAAATTATTGGGATAACCAAAAAACACATATATATATTTTTTCTGTTGTAGTGACCAATTATTCGTTGCAATAATAATCTTTGGTCTATTGATACAATTTCTGTTGTCAAGAAAAAACATTGGTTGTCACAACTAAAAATCGATCATATGATACTATAATGAAAGTTTAAAATTTGTTACCACAACTAACCGAGGGCCAATGAAAAAAAATCTTAATTCGATTGATACAACCATCGATTTAGATGCAAGCATTTTCATTTTATCGTATCCATGTTATTATTGTTGTTTCAACTATTTATGTATAAATACAACCAACCAACGGTGTAGGCAATATAATTTTTGTTGCTAGTACTATTTTTTATTGTTACAATCGATTCCAACCATTTATTTTCCTGGGTGTGGGAGTACAATTTTCGCGTATGTCAATCAATTCCTTTTTATGTATTTTCAGCCATATCAGCTAAATCTTGATTTTCACTTTGAAGAACGCGACTTAATGATAATGCTAAGCAGTGAACTGAATGAACTACATAGACCGAAGCTTGAAAACCCAATGTTTCTATAGCCATCAACAACTAAAATTCAGATGTTGTAGTTTCCTGATCAGACCAGGTGGAATGCATTTATTCCAAAACCTCGATAACGACTACTTGTAGGTGAAGATATATGTATGTCAACAGACTCATGTTCTTTTACCCATTGAGTTCGCAATACCACTTTAATTATTGCTTTTTATCGTCACGGAAATTCCTGTTATTAGAAATTGCTTCTTGGAGAGCTATTTGCCTTTTAGGATATTGAAAAATGTGATATATGGTATATGTGGTCATTACAACTTTCAATACACTGATTGCATGGTATTCGAGTGATGAGTGGTGCCGAAAAACTTCAAGCGCTTTGTTACCCTCCACTATAGGATGAGGGGTATACTCATTTTGTCACTCCGTTTGTAACACCTCTAAATATTGATCTGAGACCCCATAAAGTATATACATTCTTGATCGTCGTAAAATTCTAAGACGATTAAGCCATGTCCGTCTGTTTGCCTTTTGTAATCACGCTACAGTCCGTAATAATAGAGCTAGATTGATCAAATTTGGTAGAAATAATCTAATATTTGCAGATTGTTTGGGATTGCAAATGAGGCATATTGGTCAGTGTTTTGATTTAGCTCCGCTATAGAGGTTGCTCCAAAATATGGATTTTGAGCCGTAGATACCACATTTTGAAAGCAATTTAGCAGAAACTTTGCAGTTTGTATTCCATTTTGACAAGAATTCATAACAGCAAAAATTTTGAAAATCGGTTCATATTTTGCTATAGTCACCCTTTTTATATAGGTTATATAATATATAATCTATAGATTAATGGTATTCGAGTGATGACTGGTGCCGAAATACTTCAAGCGCTTTGTTATACCCTCTGTTCAGTTCTCTGAACTGAATTGAGTCGGCTAGATTTAGGTATGTATTTACAACATGTTTGTGTATGAAATGTGAGTGAATTCAAAGAAATTCCCATTCTGACATCGACCCAGCCATGCACACTAGATAAGCGCAGTGCATTGGTCGTTGTATTGTATTGTATTGATGAGCTATTTATAGACTGTAGTGAAGATAAGGGAAGCATGTTTTGTGACCTTATGTCTTCTGTTTTCTTCGCAGGTAGAAAATAGGTTAAGATTTCTGTCACTACACTGATAGAAAAACCGTTCGTCACCATGACGAATCAGTTTCGTCAATATATCTTCGTACTGCTGACGAAAAGTTTCGTACATGCGATGTTTTTGTACGTCAATAGAACGAACACGATCATCAAGTCATGTTTTTGGTGATTTCGAAATTCGCCGAGAGAACGATAAGGCTTCTTTCCCACGACGAAAAGATTTATTTGGCCATTTTGCTGAAAATATGATCAAACGAAGCAATCAAATTATAGTTTCGGCTTAAATGTACTGTTCTATATGCGTTCTGATTACCTTAGTTAAACAATTTGTTGTAAAAGTTAAATTTAAAAAATCTAATAATTAATGACGAACACCGTTCGTCAATAAGATTATCCATTTATCATGAGTACGATCGACTTATTCGCCCTTTACGGCAACGTCAACTCCTACAGCAAAACAAAGTAAGACTTGCGACGTTGTTATGTTCGTCCACGTGTGTGTTCCACGCAGCACCGATTGGTTCAAACAAACCGCACTGGCACGGCGTAACTGATGTTTGTTTAACAAAACATCAAACACATGCATATTCGTACATGCAGCTCGACAAGCTGTATAAGTGTGAAACATTTGTGCTAGTGGTCTGTTGGCAAATACATTACTTGATGTGATTATTTTTGATTTAAAATAGCAGAAGTAATGAATACTTCTCGTTTGTTTCATTTCAGCCTTACCTGATAAGAACTGCGTCTCGAAACTAATATTCACAACTGAACCTAGCAATGCAGTCAAATAATTTTATTCTCCATACCATTTTAAATGGTTTAAAACTAGAAGAACATTTATTGGAATTTTTAAAATTCAAATAGTCGTGGGCATGAATTCGTCGTGGTGATGAATGGGATTCGTCGTGATAATGAACGGGATTCGTCGTGGTGACGAATGAAATTCGTCGTGATAATGAATGGGATTCGTCGTGGTGACTAATGGAATTCGTTGTGGTAATGAATGGAGTTCAGCATGTTGATGAATAGAGTTCGTCGTGGTGATGAATGCTATTCGTCGTGATGATGAATGGGGTTCGTCATGATGATGAATGGGGTTCGTCATGATGATGAATGGGGTTCGTCATGATGATGAATGGGATTCGTCGTGGTGATGAATGGATCATCCTGATGACGAAAGTTTTTGGAAACAGAAATTCGTCATGGTGACGAACAAATTCATCAAGAGGATTATTCCGTACGTTAGCTGACTTTTGACGAAAAAATAATCGTGATGATGTACAAATTCGTCGTCATGACGAAGCTTTTTCTATCAGTGTAGTAAGTAAGTAAGATTAAAATATTGTAAATAAAATTAGTTCCTTTCTAGAACTCAAACGTGTCACATCAATTTTCATGTCTGCTAGCTCTGCTACAAACACCCTTCACCATAGGATGGGGGGTATATTCATTTTGTCACTCCTCTAAATATTGATCTGAGACCCCATAAGGTATATATATTCTTTATCGTCGTAAAATTCTAATACGATTATAGACGAAATACTTCTTATATTTGCAGGTTGTTATGGATTCCAAATGGGGCACATCGGTCAGTGTTTTGATTTAGCTTCGCTATAGAGGTTGCTCCAAAATATGGTTTTTGAGCCGTATATACCACATTTTTAAAGCAATATAGCAAAAACTTTGCAGATTGCATTCTGTTTTGACAAGAATTCATAACAGCAAACATTTTACAAATCGGTTCATATTTGGTTATAGTCACCTTATAGAGGTCGCTCCAAAATGTACGTCACATTTCCTAAGCATTTTAACTAAATCTTTGCAGTTTGTATTTAATTAAGACAAGAATTAATCGTAGTCAAAAATTTTTAAATCAATCATATTTTGTTACAGTCCACCTATACATGTCGCTCCCAAAAAGGATTATTTAAGCCATAAACACCACATTTGCTAAGAAATTTTGCTGAAACTTTGCAGTTTGTATTTTATTTTGGCACGAATTAATCTATTTAGTGTTGCAGTAGTAGTAGATGTAGCTCTCAAATATGCAATTTTAAGCCATAAATATCACATTTTCAGGTGAAGAATTTGGCTAAAGAATTCGCGGCCTAAATTATTGCAGCGTTGGTTTTATAAAAATTTGCTTAAACAAAAGGATTGTTTCATGATTTGCTCCATATCCAAAGGTTTTGCCAGTATTAAAATTGAACGCATTCCATGGTTGAGGGTACATAAGATTCGGCATGGCCGAACATAATGCTTTTAGTTGTTCTAATTAGTAAATGGTCTTGATACCAGTCAAATTTTCCGGATAGTATAGGCTTTGACTTACTTTTACTAAATTATATCTGTCATCATATAATCATCATCATATAATATAATTTACTACATTTTAGACAAAAACCTTTAAAGTAAACAACGGTTCAATCTTTAGTCGTTGATTTACTTTTTGGAACAAGAAACACATTTTAACCATAGAAACTAGTAGTAAACATTTTCAATTCCAAATCATTTTGGGGGGTTTGAACCCCTAAAAACCCCCTGCGCACGGCCTGTGTTTACCCACACAAAATAAACTTATATACGATTAAACAACATTTTTATCGCAGGTAAAGAAAACGGGGATAAAAAGTTGCTACGGATAAAATGTTTAACTAGGCAACATTTTATTTTATTTATTTAATTTCAATACATAATGCATACACATAGAAAGCCCAATTATTCATGTACTTTGAGATTAATACTATGTTTAAAAATAACTAAATTCAAAATATTTTAAAAATTAATAAACAAGAGTAATATTTAAATGGCTCCCCAGCCATATGAACATTGCAGAAAATAAAGGTATAAAGAATTTGGGTCCCATAGCAATCAGAAGATAAAACCAGTAAGGAAAGGCTAAAGTCGGGCGGTGCCGACTATATAATACCCTACACCACTCTCGTAATATTGAATAACTCTGATAAATAAATTTTGTAATTCATGTATAAATTGTTTACATAAATTTACTTTTGGGACATTTTATACTTAAATAATACCCTGTACCACAGTGTGGTGTAGGGTATAAAAACGATTGGATCTAAAGAGCAAAATCGGACGAAACATATATATGGGAGCTATAGCTAAATCTTAACCGATTTTCTTCAAATTCGGTAGTGTTGGTTCATGGATCAAGAAACTTTACCATTCTAAATTTCAAAACGATTGGATGTAAAATACAGCTTCTACAGGACTAAAGAGCAAAATCGGACGAAACATATATATGGGAGATATAGCTAAATCTTAACCGATTTTCTTCAAATTCGGTAGTGTTGGTTCATGGATCAAGAAACTCTACCATTCTAAATTTCAAAAGGATTGGATGTAAAATACAGCTTCTACAGGACTAAAGAGCAAATTCGGACGAAACATATATATGGGAGCTATAGCTAAATCTTAACCGATTTTCTTCAAATTCGGCAATGTTGGTTCATGGATCAAGAAACTCTACCATTCTATATTTCAAAACGATCGGATGTAAAATACAGCTTCTATAGGACTAAAGGACCAAATCGGACGAAAGATATATATGGGAGCTATATCTAAATCTGAACCGATTTTCTTCAAATTCGGCAATGTTGGTTCATGGATCAAGAAATTCTACCATTCTAAATTTCAAAACGATCGGATGTAAAATACAGCTTCTATAGGACTAAAAGGCCAAATCGGACGAAACATATATATGGGAGCTATAGCTAAATCTTATCCGATTCTATAGGACTAAAGCTTCTATAGGACTAAAGGGCCAAATCGGGCGAAACATATATATGGGAGCTATAGCTAAATCTTAACCGATTTTCTTCAAATTCTTCAATGTTGGTTCATGGATCAAGAAACTCTACCATTCTAAATTTCAAAACGATCGGATGTAAAATACAGCTTCTATAGGACTAAAGGGCCAAATCGGACGAAACATATATATGGGAGCTATAGCTAAATCTTAACCGATTTTCTTCAAATTCGGCAATGTTGGTTCATGGATCAAGAAACTCTACCATTCTATATTTCAAAACGATCGGATGTAAAATACAGCTTCTATAGGACTAAAGGACCAAATCGGACGAAAGATATATATGGGAGCTATATCTAAATCTGAACCGATTTTCTTCAAATTCGGCAATGTTGGTTCATGGATCAAGAAACTCTACCATTCTAAATTTCAAAACGATCGGATGTAAAATACAGCTTCTATAGGACTAAAAGGCCAAATCGGACGAAACATATATATGGGAGCTATAGCTAAATCTTATCCGATTTTCTTCAAATTCGGCAATGTTGGTTCGTGGATCAAGAAACTCTACCATTCTAAATTTCAAAACGATCGGATGTAAAATACAGCTTCTATAGGACTAAAGGGCCAAATCGGACGAAAGATATATGGGAGCTATATCTAAATCTGAACCGATTTCAACCAAATTCAATAGCGATCTTAACAGCCGCGAAATACTCTAAACTGCAAAATTTCAGAACGATCGGAGTGAAATTGCGACCTGTAGTCGACGAACAACTTTACATGGACAGACGGACGGACGGACATCGTTAAATCGACTCATCTAGTGATTCTGAGTCGATCGGTATACTTTAAGGTGGGTCTAGCTGTGTTATTTTCAGGTGTTACAAACATCTGCCGTGAAACAAACTTATAATACCCTGTACCACAGTGTGGTGTAGGGTATAAATAGAAAATTATGTACAATATAAAATATTAAGGCGAAATGCCATTTAAGTAGTTATAACTTGTCTCTTGTATGAAGAGGAGTAAGAGAATAGTTTGAGTAGATTAGGTAATTGGTTCCAAAATCGATAGACTCTAAGAATGAATGAAGAAAACTGATTAACTAGAATTTGGGGTTGTGTTGATTTATAAAAATGAAGTACTGTCTGTAAGTTAAGATAATCGCGAAATTAACATCCTAGATGTGTCTTAGTTAGTTCAGTAACACGGTAATGGTAATGTATTCTCAAATCATAGACATAGCGTATGATCTTTCTAAAAATCCTCTCAATTCTATCATAATTATAGGACCAAGTCCCAGAATAGACTTCAATTCCGTAATTCAACAGAGACATTAACAAAGAATGACCCAAATGATATCTTACATGTCTCGGTGTATATGCTTTCAAAGAGTATAACCTTCTTAAAGTAAGGCAGACTCTATTTGTAAGATTATCAATATGACTTCCAAATTAAGATTAGAATCAAGAGTAACTCCAAGGCATTTAAGGGAATAAACGAACTCTATTGATTAACGAAGAGTCGGGGGTATGAAATATTGAGACATTTTTTGTGATTGACATCCAAAGAAGAAAAATCAAATATCTTGAACAAAAATATTCAGTCGCCGCCCGTCGTAGCGAACGGACGTGTTATCGCAGAGCGGATAGTTTTTACCCTATTACGCAATACCTATTCACCTACCTACTACGCAACCACGTGGTTTGTTGTTTTTAAAGCGTAGGTTGAATTGGATGCATCGGTCTCTGGACAGAAATTTTTGAGCTTAGTCTGGAAGGCCTATATCGACGTTCCTATAACGAGCTAATACTGGCTATGGGGGTGTCTCCCCCAAAAAAATTATGATTAATCCAAAAAAGACAAAGGAGATTACGGTACAGGGGTGGGAAAACCCAGTGCCGGCGACAAGCGTTGATTCGCTCGCGAGTTATGTGTCGTCGTTAGCATGAAACTTCTACGAGCTTTAGTGCCTTGGATGCTGTAGTCGAAAATGAGAGAGCACATCCAGCCGCAGGCAAAACAAAAGATAATACAGATGAACCAATACCCAACTGGGGCTCTGAGCAACACCAGCCTTTAAAAGCCAGTGGGGACTCTGACTCTGAATCATCTAATGAAAAAATATCACTATAACTCAAAGAGACTGTCAGGGGCACAAAGAAGGAAACTGAATAAGTTGAACCGACAGAACCTATTACGGATTGAACCTGACAATTCTACCTCCAATACAAACATGGAGGCCGCTAAAAGAGTCAGGTCTCCCGAAGAACATAGCGCTGTGAAAGTGACTAAGAAGAAAAAGGGCTCGCCGTCTTCCAGTAATTCGGATAAGACTAACGCAACCACACAAAAGGAGGTCTCTAGTCTGGGTCCTGCGATTGTGGGCGGTAAAGTTGACCCAGTAACGCAGGTCAAGTCAACCATATCATCGGTTAAGGATGAGGCTTTAAACAAAAAGACTCTACATACACGGAAACATCAATTGGTCATAAAGAAGGGTAAGGCCACCAATCGTATTCTAAAATAGCTAAACAACATTTCCGAGACGATCTGTGCTATGTCATAATTGATAGCAGTAGTGCACCAGGCAGAATCCCCGAAATCCAAAAGAGTAACTTCGAAGATTTGGTCTATACGAGGGTAGCGGAGTAAGTCCTCGAATCTAAGGATGAACCACCAATCGAAGTAATGAGTTGCAAGTTTGAGTCGGGTGTTTTGATGCTAAGACTGGCATCACAACGCTTCGCTGGTTTCCTCGTAAAACTTGGGGATAGCTTCCCATCTCCTTAGGACGGCGCAAAGCTAACATTGGTAAGGAAAAGCGACATTCCTGATCTCATAAAAATGACTATATGCCAAGGGATGTCCCAGTAAGTTCTCATCAGAGTACATAATCTACATCATTGGCAAACAGAATTCAAAACTTTCTGTGAGAAAGTGCGAAGTCTTCTATAGGAAAAATGATAGCGAGGGTACTCTCCTCGTGTCGGGCATACCCGTGAATCCAAGAACAATCTTGTCATGGCGAAGGGCATGGCGTACTTCTTGATCTGGACAGTCTTTTTCAAAATTGGAAAAGTCCCGATTGGCAGGATAGATGAATCGAGTCCTAATATGCTGTCTGAAGAGAAAACACTGGTAGTGAACGGATGGAGACAAGTAAGACACTGACAAAAACTGATGGGGAAGTAGTCGATAACACCACCAGTTTACCAATAGTACCGCCGCTTTCGCAGGAAGTTCCCAGCAAAAGTGGTGATCATAAAAAAAGAGACACACAAAGATTTAAAACAATGAGGGAGCGACAAACAATAACACCGCCTCCAATTGGAAGATGGCGTATGTTAGGTTTAGGTTAGGGTGGCAGCCGTATTTTTTTACAAGCTCACATAGACCAGTTTAGGTCCCTAGTGTTACCACGGGCTGAAATGCCCCTCATCGAAAGCAACCTGTTTGATATATAAATTTATCGATAGTCGAATATCAGTACTGGAAAGATCTGTTAGGCTGCCTAAAAAGGCCGACCCCGGTATGTCCAGTCGTCGTTTACTCAAAGCGGGACAGTCGCAAAGCAAGTGCTCAATGCTCTCCACTTTTTCCTCATCTCCACAGCTTCGGCAGAAGTCATTGGAGTCAATACCCAATCTTTTGGCGTGTTCGCCGATCAAGCAGTGTGCCGTCAGAACCTGTACTAACGTAGACAATCGTTTCCTCTCTAGTGCGAGGAGATATTTTGACCTTCTCAGGTCATACCTTGGCCAGATTTGTCTAGCTACCCTGCAGGTGCCGATTTCTGTCCATCTTTCGTTGGACTGCCTGATTGCCTCTTGCCTAAGCCAAAGCTTGCACGTGGATAGTGGCACACCAATATATGCAAATTCTTCGAGAATTTGTAATGTCGTCCCTTTCCTAGCAAGTTCATCGGCTTTGCAGTTCCCCGGGATATCCCTATGCCTAGGCACCCATATGAGGTGTATATTAAACTGCTCAGCCATCTCGTTAAGAGATCTGCGGCAGTCGAGGGCTGTTTGTGAATTTAGGGATGTTGCCTCCAGAGAATTGATGGCAGCCTGGCTGTCCGAGTAAATGACAACGCCAGTGTTGGTTACTATGTTGCGACTCAGCCACTTGGCGACTTCCCATATTGCCATTATTTCGGCTTGATAGACACTGCAGGTATCTGGTAGTCTGTGAGCTATATCCAGACTAAGTTCTTCACAGTGTACTCCGAAGCCAACCTTTTCATCATGCTTCGAACCATCCGTGTAAAAGTGGAGATGGTTTCTATTACCTGGTATTCTGCCGACCCATTCATCTCTGGCGGGAATCATAGTGATGTAATTTATCTCGAAGGTGTACACAGTTGGTATATAGTCCACTCGGTCGGTTACCATAGCACTACACTTTGATATCCTCATGTGACCATAGTTCTTGTACCTCCACATTGATAGGCAGTTTAATCTTATTGCCGCCTTGGTTGCAACTTCTCTCGCCACAATATCAATCGGCAGTATATGGAGTAGGGCTTATAGAGACTCGATTGCTGTAGTCCTTAACGCTCCGCTTATGATCAGGCAGGCAGTTCTCTGAACCTTTGTTAGTAGGTTGGTGATGGTTAGTTTGTCAGTTGCCGTCCACAATACCGTATAACAGTATTGGACGAACTACTGCTATATATATCCATTGGACGATTTTAGGAGAGAGTCCCCACCGCGACCCTACAGCCTTTTTTGCAGGAATATAAGGCGACGTTGGCCTTCCTTACACTTTCCAATACGTTAAGTCTAAATAACATTTTCCTATCTAGAATTATTCCTAAAAATTTTGCACTTTCAGAAGAGACTGGATCTGTTCCATTTATCCGAGGTGGAGGGTCCACATGTGGGACATTATTCATCCTAGTAAAGAGAACCAATTCTATCTTGTTGGGGTTAACGCCCAAACCGCTGCTTCTGGCCCATCCAGCCAACTTGTTCAGAGCCACCTGTAGGATGTCTCTGAGGACGTTTACGACTTTGCCACTCACTGCGATTGCCACGTCGTCCGCATATGCCACGACCTTGCAGCCACAACGTTCTAGATCTAGCAGGATTTCATTCACCGCTAGGTTCCAAATTAGTGGAGACAGTACTCCTCCTTGCGGGGTCCCTCTGTTTACAAACCTTGTTAGAGTTGTGGACCCTAGACATGCTGTTATGCGTCTTCTGGTGAGCAGACTTTGAATTAGTCTAATCAAACTAGTGTTAACTTTTAGATGTGAGAGTGCCGCAATTACCGCATCTGAGTGAATGTTGTTAAAAGCCCCTTCTATGTCAAGAGATGCCATCATGGTGAATTCCTTCAAATGCAGGGACGATTCGATAGTGCTCAGAAGTTCGTGCAGGGCTGATTCTGTAGACTTGCCCTTATTGTAAGCATGTTGGTTCCCCGACAGGAGTTTTGTATCCAGGTTTTCCCTAATGAAATTATCTAAAAGTCTTTCCAGACCTTTCAATAGGAAGGAGGATAGGCTAATTGGTCTGAGGTCTTTTGGCCTAGTGTGTGATATCTTTCCCGCTATAGGTATGAATACCACTTTGGTATCCCTCCATCGATTCGGGACGTATGAAAGCCTGATACAGCCTACATAAATTTTCTCCAGCAAGGGGATAATGTGCTTTAACATTTTCTGCATTTCTGCTGGAGTGATGCCATCTGGTCCAGGTGACTTGAAGGGCTCAAAGCTGTTAATAGCCCAGCTTATTCTGGATCTCTCAGTCAAGAAGCTAGCGACGCTCGCAGTCCACTCGCACTCTTGTTGGTCCTGCTGATCCTCGGGTTCTTTTACAGAGTTCCCCGGGAAATGTGTGTCGAGCAGTACATTGAGCGACTGCTCGCTGTTTTTGGTCCAATTATTTGCCTCATCCTGCAAGTAACCCACTGTACAGGGTGAAGCTGATAATATTTTCCTCAGCCTTGCGGCGTCGGAGACCTTTTCCGCCTGTGGACAGGCGCAGCAATAGAGCCGCTGAGGCTGCTTTAGCGTGATGTAGGTTAATCTGTAGAATTCTTACCATCATTGGTAATTGACAGATTAACATCCACCCCGACAAGGGTGTTATCGAACTCTTCGTCCGTATCGTCGAGAAGCATGTCCCCGCCAGATGCGTCAAAGAGTCCGGAGACTGCCCTCAGCCTCTCTGTGTCCGAAGTAGAGATTTTGTCCTCAGAGAAGGACGTTACAGATCTTCTGTTAGAGTTGGAGTCACCAGAAATAATAGGCGTGGGTACCTCCGCACTTCCAGAAAGTGCCACGGTGGACGACTCACCTTCTGCAGTGGGAGCTATATCCTGCTTGTATATCTTCAAGACTATAGTCTCGAAGCCTATTGTAGGGTTGCACTCGCACTTTGTATATGGGAGGTGGATTCAGCGTTTAGGATAAGATTGACCTGCCGCTTTTTACCATCCGCCTCACCCACCTTGCTGATTCTCCAATTATGGGCTGGCAGACCAGGATTGGAATCTTTTATTATTTCTAAGATGTCAGCCGGGTTGGAGGGCTCTTCTGTAACCCAGGTGATGGCTCTAGGGTGACTAGGGATGTTGTTTTTTTCTACAACATCCAACTGGGCACCCGGCCACACCTCCCCCGCTCGACTCAGAGCAGCCTTATACAGGTCTACTGATCTGGCATCACCGAAATGTAAGAGCTTTACTCTCCCCTGATGCCATCCTGCATCGTTGCAGATTGGTGGTTTGCCCGGCATTTCTCTACGGACATCGAGGTAATGAGCCATAATGACTGATTGTACATGACTCCATTTGTCCTTGAGGATGGATCCATCCTCAGTACTTCTGTCTATAACAGCCATCACTAGACTCTCCTTCGCCACTTCATTGAAGGGCTTGGTGAGTGTCCTGTTGATGGTGACATTAGGGCCTCTTGCCTTTTTCGAAGGCAGGGGTTCATCAGGTGATCTGATTCGTTTTACTTTATTAGCCGTTAACACAGCTGAATTTGTGGCTCTTTCAGCCGACTCATTGGCCTTAGAAGCATCTATGACGTCTTTAGCCCAGGTAAGTGACTCTTTTTGTTTTTCGGTAAGAGCCGAAACCTCAACAGCCTCCAACTTCGTCAAAACTCTGAGCGCTACACGATGCTCATTGTGCTTCCGTTTTGACGGTCGCACATGACGTTTCCCCCTCACCGCTCCACCTGTTGTGAGTACTTGGGGGAGATTTTCACCATTTTTGGTGTGGTCGGCTTTGGCCAAGACCAACGGACGGACAGTCGGACGATTGGGGAACCGCGCTCCATCGGAACACGAAGGCATCCCCGTCAAGAGATTTTATTTTGTCTGTATTAGACCGTAATAGGTACTACGATGTAGGCCTTACAGACTTTGTACAGATTTTTGCTAATGCGTAATAGGTACTGGTAACTATCCGCTATGTGATATACACGTCCGTTCACTGCGAATGATCAGCAACGAATCTTGCACACATTTTTGTCTTACAACGTTGGCAGAAAAGCCATTGTGAGATAATTTGCAGATTGTTATAAAGGGTTTTTCAACAGGGACTCTACAAAAGTAGACCGACAGGGACAGCAAACGACGCCATATTTTGTGCCTCTCTGTTGACATTTCTCTTCAGTAAGGTTTGTCATTTCATGATGGAAAGATATACGAGCCAAGAACGAGTCGAAATTATTAAAATTTACTACCGAAATTCGGAGTCAGTGGCCTCAACGCTAAGAGCGCTACGTCCAATTTGTGGTCGATGAGCGATGAGGCTCATTTCTGGCTGAATGCCTTCGTCAATAAACAAAATATGCGTTATTGGTCAGACAGCAATCCACACGTACTCCATGAGTCATCATTGCATCCCGAAAAAATTACGGTTTGGTGCGGTTTATGGGCCGGCGGCGTCATTGGGCCGAACTTCTTCCGTGATGATCAAGACTGGCTCGTTATTGTGAATGGGAATCGCTACCGTTCAATGATAACCGAATATTTTTGGCCCCAATTGGATGATATGGACATGTGTGGCTTGTGGCGCCGTCCTGTTGGAATGCCAATGCCACAATGCGAATGCCACAATCAATTTATTGGAAACCAAGTTTGGAGAACGTGTTATCTCACGAAATGGTCCAATCGATTGGCCGCCTCGGTCGTGTGATTTGACGCCGTTAGACTATTTCCTGTGGGGCTACGTCAAGTCTATGCGGTAGACTAATCGGCCTGGAATCCTTATCTCCAGTATGGGACGGCTTTCCCGCTTTTGGGTTGAAAACAACCTTGGTTTTTTTCATACAACATTTGGAGCTCCACCGCATGACTTTGTGTGGTCCGGGCGACTTAAAATGTTTAAAGCTTTTGATAGCCCAAATAATTCTAGATTCGGTTACAATCTCGCTGGCGACCTCTGATGGCTGCCTTCAAATGCATCCTCAATTGATGCATTCAATGACTCTTCAGAGTTGCCAGGGAAATGCCAAAAGCACTCCCAGCGATTCCTCACTGGACGTAGTCCAAAAACTGTCATCTTTTTGATGTACCCTAAAGTACAAAGTGTTGAGGCTAAAATTTTCCATAATCTTGAGGCTTCGGATGAGCATTCTACGCTACTATGGTCTATGGTCTATGCCAACAAGCCAGCGACGATTTATGAACGTCGTACGAATATCGAACTTGAAATTGCAGCAGTATCGGCCGATTTATGCTTGAAAACCGTCGAAAATTGGGTTCAGAGTCTGGACTTCTGCAAGCGTACCCGTGGTGGCCATGCAAAAGAAATCGAGTTCCATACATAATGGCATCGAACGTAATTTCAGAGGAAAAAATAATTCCATTGATATCCAAAACCGTTTTTGTTTTATTTAAAAAAAACTTTTGTAGCGCTCTCATTGAAAAACTCGGTATCTGCGAAGTTTATGCATGTGACAACGGCGCCAACATTTTATTGGCCACTGTCTATAAAATATTTTTATTAGCAATCCTGCATATAAATATTTACAAAATATGTTTTAAATATATGAATTTGTAAGGGTTTCTTGCAATCGTCTTCACCAATGTGCTTTCCGTCTTGACGGAAGCACATTGCTTTGATCCAGGAACCATGGACAACTAGCAACAATGTTACTGGATTAAACCATGGGAACTACAACCTTTTCTACGCTACTCGTCCAAGGACTTGTATTTTATATGGTTTAAAATTGAACAGACCCCGCATAACCCAATAAGTTTCCGTAACAAGGCTAAGACCGACTGGACTAAATTCGGAAATCTACTTAGAAATCGATTGGGCCAGCCTACACGCGATTATCTATGTACAGAAGACATTGATATCAATGTGAAGAAGATTATGGAGGCTTCGAGAAAGGAAATCTACATATGAGAAACACAAATTCGCTCGATTGGCAAGGATGTCCGAAGACTTTACAACAGAGCTCGACGTAAAAAGCAATCCGTATATAGGGACGACTACCACAGAAGACTCAAAGAATATAATAAAATCATTAGATCGGCGAAACCTAACTCATGGAGCCTTTTCTGCGTTAACAGCATGTCTAAAATTTAAACTCATGTCCAAACCGAAACACTGGTGGATGATACGGGTAAAAGGGTGGAAACTATAGAGGATTACGTAAGGCTCTTGACGAAAACTCATTTCCGACTGGTAATGCTGGACCAACAGAGGAACAGTTGCAGAATGAAAATGTATGCATGTATTGCATCAAGTACCTATTATAAAAGGTTTTCCAACAAGAGGAGTTATTTTGGTATTCAAAGAAAAATGCCATTTTTTGAGATAAATGATAGGATGTTTATTTCATAATAAAGAGGAAGGTATGCCGATAATAATGAAAAACAACATCAGCCACATTGCCACCACGACCACGCTTACAGGACCATATCCTTTTCATGAAATTTTCGATAACCAAATCGCAAAGTGGCTGCCCTCGATAGCCTCACGAATTCTATCTTTGAGGTCTTGAATCGACGCTGGGCTGTTGGCGTAGACCTTATCTTTCACGTGGCCCCAAAGGAAGAAGTCGCAAGGTGTTGAATCACAAGATCTCGGTGGCCAATTGTGATCACCTCTTCGAGAGATAACACGGTCCGGAAACTTTTCCCGTAACAGAGCAAAGGTTTCGTCGCTTGTGTGACACGTACCGCCGTCTTGTTGAAAGTAAACGTTGTCCAGATCAATACCATCCAACTCCGACCATAAAAAATCATTAATTAATCTCTCGATAGCGCAATCCATTCACCGTAACTATTGATCCAACCTCATTTTCGAAAAAGGAAGGTCCAATGACCCCGCCGGACCAAAAACCGCACCAAACAGTCACACGTTGAAGATGGAGAGGCTTCTCTACAATAACTCTTGGGTTTTCCGAGCCCCAGATGCGACAATTTTGCTTGTTGACGTAGCCACCGAGGTGGAAATGGGCCTCATCAGTCAAAATGTTTTTTCGATGATTTTCGAATTTTAATAATTTCAGTGCGTTGTTGAATCGTGTATCGTTCCATTTTTACTAATGGCGTAGTTTCTACTTGTCCAATGTCAGAGAATAAAAGCTTCAAAAGTGACAGCTACCGAAATACCGGGTGATTCAAAATAACACCTCTTGTTAGAAAACCCTGTATTAGCCTAATTGAAGTAACTCAGCAATTTTTAGCAAACAACAAAGCTGAAAATTACAACGCCATTGTTGGAAAATTAATTGAAAATTTCAAAAAAATGGGTGTGAACATGTCTCTCAAAATCCATTTCCTCGAGAGTCATCTGGATTTTTTCCCCAACAATTTAGGAAAATTCAGTGATGAACATGGTGAGAGATTTCACCAAGACATTTTAAGAATGGAAATTCGCTACAAAGGGAAAAATGTTATACATATGCGGAATACTGCTGGTCAATTTGCCGTGAAACTCGAGGACCTTACAAGCGGAAGAGTAATGCAATACATTTTTCCTAAAAATATATATAATATATATTAAAGTCGGCTAATCCGATATTATTATTATCCGGATATTATGTCTGACTAATATTTTGATTATTTTTATCTTCTTACGTAATAGGGCTATCAACAAGAAATTTTGATATATGATGCTCCTTATTAGGGGCTATCACATATATTTTTTCTGCATGAAAAATTGTGTCTCAGAAAAAATATTCGACTAGACCAAATTTTGAAAGGACATTTTTGATGTCCTTTTTTCGCGAAAATAAAAAGTCGAATAACCCCTGCTATTCCCAAGAGTCTCCTCTTTCATGTGGTATCAAATTTGTTTTCGTGGGACCAACGAACCTTTTTATAAATTTTTTTACTAAATGTACCCATTTTATATTAAAGGCCCTCTAAATCGGAAGCTGGATGACAAAATGAATAACTGTGAATGCAGTTATACTTCTATTTGCACCCACTATTCAACGTATATCATTTGGTGCGTGTGTAATTTTCACTGTTCTACAGTGAACAATTTCGGGAATTCCTTCTGTGGAGTGGACTGTATTTTAGTATCAATTGAACTCCGACAATTTGTAATGGGTAAAAGAAAACAGAAAGAAAAGGCACAGATTTAATTTTGTTGAAAACAGAATTATTTAATAAGAGTCGCTGCTGCTTACCGCTACAGATGATGCCGCAAAAGTGAGGAACTGTGGTACAGAGCGAAAGAGAAGACCTTTGATTTTTGGCAATTCAGGTAATTTACATTGGAAGGAACAGAAAAGATGGCAGCTCTTTATCCATTTGAGTCAAAGCTGTTTGCCTTCATGGCAGGGAATGGATAAAGAGTTGCCATCTAGACGAAAGTTACAATGAAAGAAAGGATACAGGGGAAATCCATAATAAGCGAATTAATTTTATTTTAAATTAATGTTACACAAGATTTATGTTACACATTCCTACATACCGAGTTCAATTGGAACTATATAACATTTTTGAGTCGGGGCACATTTGATGTTTTGAAATCACTACTAAGGAACGACGCGGGCTAATAGTTATACACTTTAACGAAGTTTTTTTAATTTTTTCTCATCGTTTGAAACGCAAAATTGACCGAAAACAATCTGCTTTGTTAGAATTTCAAAAATCAATTTTTTGTTTATATTTTTTTTCAAAATGTTAAGGTAAGTACAGACGATTTGCAGATCGGCAAACATTGCCAGAAAAATGGCGGAAAAATGCAACCCTGTGAATTTACAATCGTGTGAACATATAGTTTTTGTTTTGCAACGTTAGCAGAAAAGTTATTGCGAGATAATTTGCTGATTGTTATATGTTCGAAGTTTATGCATGTGACAACGGCGCCATTGCCAGAAAATCATGTTATTTGCAACACTGTCTATAATGTATTTTTATTGGCAATCCTGCATATAAATATTTACAAAATTTATTGTAAATATATGAAATTGTAATATTTTCTAGCAATCGTCTGAACTGTCAATTCATCTTTGCCTAACAATCTGACATTGCCCGTATATTTGCATCACTTTTACAGGGTTGATAATGTTTGCCGATCTGGCAATCGTCTAAACTCAGCTTTAGAAGTATTACAACGTCGTCTGCATAACAGACTGGTTTAAGTCCTTCATTGGTGAGGGCTTTTAGGAGACTGTGTATCTTCGTGACCCATAGAAGAGGCGATAAAATACCCCCTGAGGTATACCACGATTTACCTTGTCTCTAATTTTTACGTCATATGACCCACAAATAATCAACCTATTTCTTAGAATATTGTTGATCCAGTTTTTCAGCGCCCGGTCAACCTGAAACTCGTCTAAAGACTGGCTAAGTGTATCGGTCTGTACATGTTTTTGACCATGTTATCAATTATTCCCTCCATTGTTTTTAACAGGAAAGAAGTTAGGCTAATGGGTCGATAAGCCTTTGGGGCCGTATAACTCGCCTTGCCAGGCTTTGGTATGAAGACCACCCTTGATTCCTGCCAGTTTTTTGGGGCATAAGAATGGGTTAGGCATGCAGTGAACACACCAGCCAGATGAGTTGATACCAGATCCACCTCATTCTGCAGAAGTGCTGAAAATATTCCATTCGGTCCCGCAGCCTTAAAGGGAGAGAAACTTTTTATCGCTTCTTTAACCATACCATCTGTTATATCCGTAATAGGTACTTGATGCAATACATTTTCATTTCGAAAATTCGCAGTGGTTTTTGTTGTACAGCGTCCCAAAGTTGTTATCTTCTCTCCTTTTTTCTTAAAGGACCCTGAATTCATCAGAGTATAACTTAATAACGCGTTATCCGATTTCAACGATTTTATTGTAATTGTAACTGACCACTCCCGTACTTCAAACCTAATAATTTAAATAAAGTATTGACCTTGTCGAAGGACATTAGAAATCATATTTTTTTAAGTTAGCCCGCTAAATTTCCTTTACACGTGACATAAGTTTCAAGACGAAATGATATTTGGTTTAAAAAATACAGAATTTTTACTGTTTTCATCCATACATATTTCAGGATCTTTTATATAAAAAACAATGTAAATGCTTCATATTTAAGCTAAATCGAAGTAGACTGTTCAACATTTTTTGCGGCGCAGTCGATTTGGAGATATGGAATAATACAGTTTTCAGTCTAAAAGAGGGTTTCATTTAATTGACTCTAGTTCTCGCCATAAACCGCGATATGCAAAAATAGAGAGGTTGAACCACAAATTGTACCAAAGTCGAGAACCACTTACCTAAATTGGTTCGCGATAACTTTAAAGAGTACAAAATTAGGTAGCTTCAAACTATGGCAAGAACTAGAGTCAATTAAATGAAAATGAAATGAAAAACAGCTTTATTTAATTTAACTATTTGCATTTGTACCTTAAAGAAGGAAACTAATGTTATATGTGGCACATAATTATGAGCATTATGAGAATTATGACCCCAGTAGATTGAAGGGCTCAAAGCTATTAATAGCCCAGCTTATTCTGGATCTCTCAGTCAAGAAGCTAGCGACGCTCGCAGTTCACACGCACTCTTGTTGGTCCTGCTGATCCTCGGGTTCTGTTGCAGAGTTCCCCGGGAATTGTGTGTCGAGCAGTACATTGAGCGACTGCTCGCTGTTTTTGGTCCAATTATTTGCCTCATCCTGCAAGTAACCCACTGTACAGGGTGAAGCTGATAATATTTTCCTCAGCCTTGCGGCGTCGGATACCTTTTCCACTTCGCCACAGAAGGTATACCAAGAGCGTCTTTGCGCCTTTCTAAGCTCCTTCTTATAGATCTTGAGTTGCTCTTTATAGGCATCCCAATCATTAGCGACCCCAGTAGATTTAGCCTTATTGAATAGCTTGTTGCAGGTCTTTTTCATAGCCGTTAGCTCAGAAGTCCACCATTGGGGTTTAGTTTTACCCTTGTACCTTGTTTTTGGACAGGCTTCTTCAAGGGATCTATTGAATGATATGGTGATATGATCGACCAGATTATCCAGACCGGCTTTGTCATTCGGTTCGTACAGAAGTTTAGAGTTGAGGACTTTCTTGAAATTCTTCTCATACAGATGCCACTTTGTCTTCCTTACATTTCTGTGGACGGCGGGTTTAGGCGCTTTTTCCTCGAGTTTGAACTCAATATAATGGTGGTCTGAGAATGAGTGGTCGTCCAGTACATTCCACCCAATAATTTTGTCTGACAGCCGGTCAGTAGCAAACGTTACGTCCAGTACTTCTTGTCTGTCTTTAATTGTAAAGGTCGGTTTATTACCTATGTTACAAATACTTAGGTTGGTAGTTAGAATAAAGTCAAGAAGCGAATCACCCCTATTGTTTATATCCGTACTACCCCAGATAGTATGATGAGCGTTCGTGTCTGCGCCAACAATCAGCTCGACCTCGTCAGACGTTGCTTCTTCTACTACTTCCCTGAATAGAGCAGTCGGTACTACAGCTTCATAAGGCAAGTAACAGGAGACCACCCAATATATGCGATTACCGATCTCCAGACTAGCAGATGTTTGGTCTTTACCACTTAAATTAGCCAGGAGAAAGATACTTAGATCTTTCCTGGCCAAAATGCAGGTTATTGGAGTGCCTTCACAGTTGGCCACAAGCAGTTTAAAGTTGGGTGTCCTAATACCGCACACCCTTCCTCCCACTGCGTAGGGCTCCTGTATGAGGACGATGTCTACTGCACCTAAGGACAGGCGCAGCAATAGAGCCGCTGAGGCTGCTTTATCGTGATGGAGGTTAATCTGTAAAATTCTTACCATTATTGGTAACTGACAGATTAACATCCACACCGACAAGGGTGCTTCGAACTCTTCGTCCGTGTCATTGAGAAGCGTGTCCCCGCCAGATGCGTCAAAGAGTCCGGAGACTCCCCTCAGCCCCTCTGTGTCAGAAGTAGAGCTTTCGTCCTCAGAGTAGGACGTTACAGATCGTCTGTTAGAGTCGGAGTCACCCGAAATAATGGGCGTGGATATCTCCGCACTTCCAGAAAGCTATGTATCAACCACGGTGGACGACTCACCTTCCGCAGTGGGAACTATATCCTGCTTGTATACCTTCAAGACTATAGTCTCGAAGCCACACTGCAGGGTTGCACTTGCACGTTGTATATGGGAGGTGGATTCAGCGTTAAGGATCAAAGTGACCTGCCGCTTTTTACCATCCGCCTCACCCACCTTGCTGATTCTCCAATTATGGGCGGGCAGACCAGGATTGGAATCTTTTATTATTTCTAATATGTCAGTTGGAGGGCTCTTCCGTAACCCAGTTGATGGCTCTAGGGTGACTAGGAATGTTGTTTTTTTTCGACAACATCCAACTGGGCACCCGGCTCGACTCAGAGCAGCCTTATACAGGTCTACTGATCTGGCTTCACCGAAATATAAGAACTTTACTCTCTCCTGATGTCATCCTGCATCGTTGCAGATTGGTGGTGTCCCCGGCATTTCTCTACGGGCATCGATTTGCGATTACGTAATAGATTTTAACTATCCGCTCCGCGCTAAACACGTCCGTTCACTACGACTGATCAGCAATAAAAATATTTTGTTCAGGCGTAAGTCTTTCCATGATGAAATGCCCAACAATACTGAACAAAAATAACATGACAGCATGACGCGACTCACACGTGATCTGTCAAAACAGGCAATTGAAAAAAAAAGTATCTCTACTTAGATCACCCTTTATAAAACCCGATATGAATAACTAACAAAAAAATATAAACCATAAAATTTCCAAAAAAACTTATTTCCTTTTTAGATTTTATTACCATCTACACAATATGAGGAAAATTGTGTAGATGGTAATAATGAGCAAAATTTAAAATGATTATTAAATTAAAAAAAATTAGCATCAAAGAAACCTTATTTTTAATCATGAGGTACGCTCAACCACATTTAAAACGACATGTAACATTTCAAAATCGGCCAACGCAATCAAGAGATATAAGCAATGGAATATATACAGATACTCGTATCTGAATTCGCCAATTCTTTGTATATTGAAATTTTTTGTCGAATATCGTACGGTTTGCCACGTAATGACTCATATACCCCATAAATCCTCATTTCTCAATAGATCCTTATACAATTTAACAGATAACTGTTTTTTGAACCAAAAACTACGACTGTGTAATTTTAAGAAAATCGGCCCAGATTTAGATATATCCTCAGAAATTTTGGACAGTTCAGCATTATTGGACAACAAATAATAATAAAACTTGGTAATATATTTTTATTCTCTTCTAATAGGGCGGTGGAAAATATGTATCATATACCTTTTCATAATTTTTTTAATAATTAATACTAAAATAATTTTTGACGACCGGTACCTATTCCTGAAGACGTTGTATGAAAATTCATTTTCGAAGGCCTTCCCATTCGATGCTACAAAATCCGTTTCTCATTCCTGCTTCCCTTCTTCAGATAGGAATTTAAGAAGGCCTGGCTAAAGAAGGCAGCATGGAAGGTGTTCACTTCAACGAGGGTGTGTTCTTTTGTTGTAAACACAAAAAAAATTTCTGTGGTACATTCCTGACTCCCTTCTTTCCCGAGGCATTATATAAGGCCTGACAAAAGAAGGCAACGCCGAAGGTGTTTACTTTAACGAAGGGCAGGGTGTTTCTGTACACTTTTTGGTGTAAATATACAACTCAATTCTGTGGGCTAGTTGGTAGCACGTCCGATTATAAATGCGAAGATCATGAGTTCAAATCTCAGCGGAGGCACATAACAATGTTGAAAAATTTAAAGTGGAAATTAATAGAATGACAACTCCAAAACCCGAAATATTCAAAGAAACAGCAAAGTTGAAGAATTTAAAGTGGAAATTGATAGAATGACAATAACAAGGCCCGAAATATTCAAAGAATATTAGTCATTGGTTCGTCATATTTTTAAAACCTTATGGAAAACCTTTTATTTTTGGCCTTCTAGAAGTGGACCTTTCAGAAGGACTCTTATTGTAGGCTTTCTGGAAGGGATTCTTTTTCTGACGTTCTTGAAGGGCTTTGGTTGCAGGCCTTTCAAAAGGTCTTTGGCAAGAGGCCTTCACGAAGTGCTTTGGTGGAGGGTCTTCTTGACGGCAATTCGTCAGAGTCCTTCCAGAAGGCCTGCCAACAGGAGCGAGAGCGTAACGCCTTGATCTCCAAGCTCACCCTGTGTTAGTTTTAAATGAGTATAGAATGCGGCAAGCATGCCTTGCACCTCCCTAAGAAGGCCTTTCGTACCTTCCTTTTCCCGCTGGGATGCAAAGTCCAGTTTCAAAAAGTTTTCAGGGGAAGAAAAAACTTTCTGTTTCTATTCTATATAATATTCTTTCTGCAAATACGCGAATGTTCTTTTATTTGTTCCGCTTAAATATCAATAATTTTTAATTATAATCATCATAATTATCCGTTTTTATATAGACTTCACATGTTTTGCATTTTTATGTTATCTTATCACTGCCAAGGGGGGGGAAACAACACAATGGTGTTTTCTTTTTATACGTTACACCACACTGTGGTACAAGGTATTATGACTTTGTGCATTTGTTTGTAACACCCAAAAGGATGAGAGATAGACCCATTGGTTATTGTACCGATCGACTTGTAACCACTTTCTGAGTCGATTTAGCTATGTCCGTCTGTCTGTAGATGTATTCTTGTAATCAAAGTACAGGTCGCAATTATGGTCCGATGTCAACAAAACTTTGCACATATCTTTCTTTAGGCCCAAGGACGATCCCTATTAAATTTGGTTAAAATCGGTTCAGATTTACATATAGCTCCCATATATATGTACCTCCGGTTTGGCATATATGCACTGTATTTTATATCCGATCAGTATGAAATTCGGCAGAAAGAGGTTTCTTATTACATGAAGGAATACTGCCAAATTCGGAGAAAATCGGTTCAGATTTAGATATAGCCCCCATATATATGTTAACCCCGATTTGACATCTAAGCGCTGTAGAGACTGCATTTTATATCCGATAAGTACGAAATTCGACAGAAAGGGGTTTTTTATTTTACATGAATAAGTATTCAGGGAAAATCGATTCAGGTTTATATATAACCTCCATAAATATGTTCCTCCTGATTTGGTTACAAAGCCCTATAGAAGTTGTACTTTACGAGTACTTCCGATCATTACAAAATTCTCCAGAAAGATGTTTCTCAATTTAGGAACGAATATTGCTTAATTTAGCGATTATCGGTTCAGAATTAGATATATCCACATATGGGCAAATGTCCAAATTTTTTTAATTTTGAAGTAAATTTTTTATCAAGATTTTTTTGGCGAGCACATCGACGACTTTTACAACAGACGAAGATAAAAATATAAACCTGCAAAAACCGTTGTTGTGAATAAATTTCATCAAAGGCCGCGAAAGTTATGGCGGTTCCAAATTGAAATTTAAAAAAAATTGTATAAAATGCAATTTTCATCGGAATTCGGAAAACTAAAATTACAATAATTAGCATTTTATTATACATTAGCATTTCTTTCAGCCTATGAAAAAATATTCGCTGTAGGTTAATATTTCGTATAAATATAGCGAATCAAAATAATTTTTAATTGAAACATGATATAATATATCGAATACCGCGAAATATAAAAACCGGAAAAATATAAGTCTAATTTTCACCATTATATGAGGCAATTTGCTGTGGCCTAAAAAAGGAATGAGGATAATATCGCTATTAGTTCAAAAGTTATGTTTGTTTCAAAATTCGAAGTTCACATCATATGTGTTTTATTTTAATAAAAAAATGTTATGATTTCATCGTTATCATTATTATTATATTTCTGGAAATATAATTTTTGCAATGTGCGTAATTTGCACAATCATCAAAATAAAATGACGGCCCTCCGATTTCGGAATAGAGCGTTGAAAATCCTTTTATTTCATATACACTTCCGCCATATCTGTATCTGTGTGCCTTGACGATCATTGCTGAGACAAAAGTGTCACGATCTTCGCGTACAAGACTTCAATCTTCAAATAAGTATCAATGATTGTTAAGTGCACCACAGCAGTACGCCCGAAGAACATAGAAATGAATTTCAGACGTTTATACTATTAAAAATGTCAAGGGCAAAATTTGCAATTTTGCAAAACTTAAAAAAAGTGAATAAAATTTCAGCGATTCATTATTTTATTACGGCCCCCTGATTTTTGGATTTAACAGGTCAAAAGCCACCTGGGATAATTAATTCAGCTCAACCTATACATAACTGTCGATGTGCTCCGCGAAATACACTATCAAAAAAAATGCACGCAAGTTTAACAAAGGTTTGGGAAGCTATAGCGGTGGTTCAATTAAGAGCACATCAACGACACCTATATAGATTTATAGGTATTTCAAGCCGCTATAACCGCATCTTTAGTGTTATTTCATTACATCGCGGGCCGCGCTGACCGCGGTCATAAAATAAAAAACACTGGAAATCGCATTTCAAAAAGTTATGAGCTATAATTTTTTGCGGAAAGATTGTTCCTCTATGTGTCCCTCGTGTTTTTTGTAACTGACCAGTAACTTCAGAATAAATAGTTTGGCCACAACTTATAAAGGAATGGATACAGATATGAGCATTTCTAGGACTTTTTTCACTATTTTGAAATGTATGTGCTTATAACTTCTAAAGTTTTTTAAGATAATAACAAACTTTTTTGGGAAAAAACTTTTATATTTGTGGTTTATCTAATTCTATCAACTTATGCACCGAAATCTGCACACAAAGCGAGAAAAGGGTAAAACATCATACATTACCCCTGTGTTAAAAAATGTTGATATTTGCTCATATATATGTTCTTACCCATTTACCAATTATTCGAAATTAGTATCGCCTGCCCCGCCATACTTTCTGCCTTTCCTTACTGGTTTCTAGCTGATGTATTTTTAAATGTTCTGTTATTCTAATAAAATTCTCAATATTCGTAATATTGGATGTAGCATATTTGCATGTTTAGCTAACGATATTCTATTTAATGCACAAAATAACTGTTTATATATTGAATACGGAAAACAACGTTCGATTTTCTTTCATTGTTTTTTCTATTTGTTCTTCTTCAGCTTTATTTCGTTCTTCTGTTTTTGTCAATATACCAAATTCGAAAACGCACATAAACTCAACGACTCTGAATTTCCGCATACATTCACATTTCTAAATCTAATCATCGTCGTATGAGCAGCCAATCGATGTGTCCGGACAATTTATTTTCGACTACCTGCGAAATATCATTGCCACTAACACAATTTTAGATAGGATACACACTGCCGACGAACAGCCGTCGAAATTGTTGCTATTAATGCAGAAATAAAAATGTCCACTCGCACAACCTTTCTCTACCACCGCTCAACAAGAAATGATTCCAAAAAATTCCAAACACTGCAATTCTCTCCATTATTCTCAATTTTGGACCAAAAAGAGGCTAAAATGTCCTCTCGCAGATAAAAACTATCTTAATTTAAAAGATAACTAATCTTTAATTCAAAAAACAAAGAAAAGTGGACTGAAAATTAAGGGTAAATTGTTTTTAAAAACATGACATGAGAATTTCTACATTTTTCATATTAAAATGTGTACTTGAGTTAATGACAGTTGCACTACAATAAATTATTTTTTCTTTAATTTTATGACGTAACGTTAAAGTCAACATGACATAGTATTATAGATATCTTATCATAGAATTAAGAAATTTTACTTTAAACGAATGAAAATTTCTTTGAAATCAAGTAAATTTGCTTAAATTTTAAGAAATTTGTTCTTCAAACAAAGAGAGATTAAATCTATGATCTAAAGGCAAAATAGTTTTTAATTTCAGGTAAATTTTTTTTCAGTGCAGGCACTGTTGATTGCACTATGACTGAACCACTCTTTGACAAAAAATATCTCACTCATACACCTGATAGATTAGAATGCAATGGTCGTGTCCCAAGAAATAGGAGATTAGTAAACTTCTATACTCAAGAAGGTTCCAAACTCAAGAAGATTTTGGAGAAGTGAGTTTTCACAAAGATTTCTCATTCGCTTGGGTGTAGAAATCAACCATATAGAGCTCCGTATCTCCCATACAACTGCAGCAGAACTGTTGATAACGAGTGTCACGGCTCAGAAATCATGCTGCCAATTTTTAATACATATTATAAAATACTTGTGTCTATAACAATATAGAAACAATATGGTCTTGAAGCCTGGAGAATATCCTAGTTAGAATCACAAAGATTTGCAGACCGAATAAAAGCAAGCAAGCAACTTAAAAATTTTTAATAGAATTTGTGTACATATTAAAAATTATATTTCCTCTTCCTTTTCGTCTCCACAGCTTCTGCAAAAGTCATTATGCAAGACCATAAATCTGTTTGCGTGCCGTCCAGTAAGACACGACGTGCGTTTGAGTCTAGGCCGGGTCACATCAGCATGGAATATATACAGTTTCTGACTAGTGACCACCTGCAAGCTGCAGGTCGCTAGAGGCATGCCTACATGTTCCAGTTCCTCTGGAGCGTGTAAGGTAGTTCGTAGTCTTGCAAGTTCATCTGCCTTCCAGTTCCCTGGTATGTCCTTGTGGCCCGGAACCCATATCGGGTGAATACGAGTATTTAACTGTTCTGTCACCTCGTTAATAGATCTGAGATAGTCGAGGCAAATTTGTGAATTCTGGAATATAGTTTCCAGGGACGTGATAGCAGCCTGGCTATCAGAGAAAATATTTATACCGACTTTGGACAGCACATTTCAGCCATTCCGCTATCTCTGTAATAGCTATGATTTCTGCCTGCTAAACACTACAGTGATCTGGCAGTCTTTTTGCAAGTGTTAGCTCAAGTTCTTTAGAAAATACACCATATCCCACTTGCTTATTGAGTTTGGAACCGCCTGTATAGACGTTTACGAATCTCCTATTTCTTCCCTGCAGCCAAAATTACTAGTATGTATATAGAAATATACTAGTTGCTTTTTACTTCAAACTAGTAATATATCTGTCCTTTTTTCATATAACGAACTATCGATTTTAACATTGGCATGTCATAGGCACCCAACTAGTTCATTTGTTTACAATTCAGTACTAGTTAATATCTAGTTCAGTTATATTTATATATATATTTGAGAATAAGAGAGTACAAGAGAATGGTGGTGGGAGAGAGAATCATTTACTCTGCCACCACCAAGCAAGTACTTGCTCGTAAACAGTGTTGCCACAGGAGAAATATTTTTCCGACCAAAATTTTTCCAAAAACCGACCAAAACCCATTGTAGCCGACCAATTTTATAAAATCAAAGTTTTCGATATTTTGTAAAGTTTGGTAACAAAATTTTCCGATTTTGCTGAAACTAGGAAATGTTGCTGAACTAGGAAACTAGGAATCGAATATACCCTACATCATGGATCGCATTCAATGATATAACAGAAAAAATATCTGGAATTGTTCGATTAATTGATTCTGGGTAAAATTCGCCAAATTTTATAGGTATTTCAGCTGATTTAAGTTAAAGACATACACTATTGCTACTGAATTCTGAGGATGATAGAGTGGTGTCTATCGAAACTGCAGTCAATTGTACCAAGCAATTAAAACTCTCTACCAATTTTTGTATTTGTTTCTATTACACAATAGTACGAAATTTCGTTAATTGTAGTATTTTAAAAGTTGAAAAATTCAGTGATGGTCGTAAATTTACAAAATTTCAGCAAAATACCAGAAGTAGACAAAACTGTAAAGTCATAAGTCATGCAGAAGGTCGAATCTGCTTGAATAATTTATGAGGGTACTCTATACATAAATAGTTTAGTTTATAAATTTGTTTATAAATTTGTTTCTTTGAACACAAATGGCGAAATTCCGCAATTATGCTGAGATTTATGAACCAGAATTTCGGCATCAATCTACTCACGGCCTACAGAACAGGACTGAAAGAAATAATTGCTTTCCTCAGAAACGATAATTTAGACAACTACAAACCACATTTCCGGTAAATGTAACTTCCCTTGTCGAGCCTGAAACTTTTATTGTCAAAGAAAATTGCATTACTATGTAGTTGTCCACAATTTCGACATGTCGATACTGCTTGTAGCGATTAAGAAATATATTGGGATTGACAATCGACATTTCGAGGTATTTCCAGCAGTGTAAAGGTTTAACTTTCAGTAATTTACTTTGATATTATTAATCTTCAATTTATTCAGTATTATACTATAACTTAAAAATTTCAGAATAAAACCGACCAATATTGTGTTGGTCCGACCAGAAAGAAAAATTTTAAATCTATCCGACCAAATTTGGTCGGAAATGACCAAAACGGCAACGCTGCTCGTAAAGCAGTTCAATCGTTTTTGCTTATTTCTCCGCTGCTGACGGCAGAGAGACGAACGGGTCGATCTGCAACCATCATGTAGGTACCAAGTACTGTTAAGCAGCTCAGATAATAGTTTTTGTTGGCAGCGATGCGAATGGGTTTGCATAGGTCACATTACAACTAGCTTATGACTGGTTCAATACGCAACTAGAAATGATTTTAGCTGCAGGTTTGGGACACGACCATTCCATTCTCTATCAGGTATATGAGTGAGATATTTCTTCTCAAAGAGTGGTTCAGTCATAGTGTAATCAACAGTGCCCGAATGGTCAGGCATTCTGTCTAGAGCAGGGATCGGCACACTCATACAACCATAATACAACTTTTCCCTCTCTCAATGTAAACTGAATGAATTATTTTACTCTCATTCAATGTGTGAGAACAAAAAGCCGCCCATGGGCGCTATTTTGCCGATCTCTGGTCTAGAGCAGCGATGGTCAAAAGCACTACCCGGGGTTTTTCCTCTCAAGTGTACATGAGCACACACATTGAATGAGAGTTCACTATTCCCTTTTTGTAACTCGATTTTTTGGGAAAATATTAAATATGTAGAAATACATAATTTTAAGAAACTAAATTTATATAACTTGTAAGATACCTAATGTATGTAAGTTATCTCGTAATAATGAAAAATGTTAGCTATAAGCGTATTTACCCATTGTAATAAGGATTTTTCGAATTAATAAACCTGAATTGAATTGAATTGAGAGTTCACTATCATTCAGTCGCGCTTGAACATTCGATCGACGAGGTTGTGTCGTCGCTTGTTGCTTAGCGTGCACATAAAGAAAAAATGGATGATACAATTATTACAATATATACTTCAAGTATGGGAATAAAGTTTAGTATGTATTGTATTTTTACCGAAGAATTTATAAACATATCTAAATAGTTACAAGTTTAAATTATTTATTATGTTACTGCAGAAATGTATATATTATTTTCTTGTGTCAAAATTAAATAAAGTAACGAATTTTTTAAAATAATTTTAAAGGTACATATTATTATCTTTTAACGATTTTTTAATAAAATTTGTATAAACACCTAAATATACTAACCAAAAAAAAGTTGGACACTCGAAAACGGTTAATAGAAAAAGTAAAGAATATGGCATAAACAATACGAGTATGCAGTACTTTGTTGGAAAATTTGAATTGATTAATTTACATAGCATAATAATTATGTATGTGGCTAATCATAACATATTTAAAGTTCGATTTCTTTATGTACGCGTATAATAACACCAAATGTACTTAATGATGTTCGTTGTCCACTTTATTTATTATCTTATATGTTAGGAAAATCCAAATACCATTTCTCGCAGTGCATAAATAGAGTTAACACTTCTCACAAATACATAAACATTTTGTAGAAGTATTGTGTGTCCATCGCTCCTTTAAAGAGTTTTTTTTTAAGAGAGACTCGTGAGAGTTTGCGTTCTGCGTATGTGAAACTTTAGCAGATATTGATAGGATGCGTTGATTGCAAAACGGTTCTCATTCTCCAGAGAAGGGAATAGAGCAGCGATGGGCAAAAGCACTACCCGGGGTTTTTCCTCTCACGTATAGGAATAAAGTTTAGTATGTATTGTATTTTTACCGAAGAATTTATAAACATTTCTAAATACAAGTTTAAATTATTTATTATGTTACTGCAGAAATGTATATAATATTTTCTTTTTGTCAATATTAAATAAAGTAACGAATTTTTTAAAATAATTTTAAATGTATATATTATTATCTTTTAACCATTTTTTAATAAAATTTTTGTAAACACCTAAATATACTAACAAAAAAAATAAGTTGGACACTCGAAAACGGTTAATAGAAAAATAAAGAATTAAATAAAGAATAAGGCATAATCAATACGAGTATGCAGTACTTTTATTGGAAAATTTGGATTGATTACTTTACATAGCATAATAAATATGTATGTGGCTAATCATAACATATTTAAAGTTCGATTTCTTTATGTACGCGTATAAGAACCCCAAATCTACTTAATGATGTTCGTTGTCCACTTTATTTATTATCTTACCCAACAAATATATGTTAGGAAAATGCAAATACCATTTCTCGCAGTGCATAAAGAGAGTGTTAACACTTCTCACAAATACATAAACATTTTGTAGAAGTATTGTGTGCCCATCGCTGGAATAGAGAAACAGATTGAGTTTTCCGTTGAAATTAGAAATGCAGAGAGTTGAACAGTATTATATATTGATTATATGAAGATGTTCTTCTGTGGAATACTCTCTCTCTTTATTTTAGCGGGGAATCAGATTCAGGGTTACCGTTGCAAAATTTAAAAAGGTTGCACAAAAAGTCGTTTTTGAAAAATAAAGTCGAACAAAAAAGACGTTATTGCAAAAAGAGGTCTCACCTTTTATAAACATTTTACTTCAAAAAACCATTATGAAAATAATAACAAATAGTTTGTATGTGAAAAACAGGTAAATTTTTTGTAATTATATGAGTTAACAGAATGATATTTGATAGCATAATATTTGTACTTACAGAATTTGCTTTAATTGAACACAGCACATTGCTTAATATTTGTGTTGGCATATTAATTACTCTTGATATTTTTTAGATTTCATAAATATTGATAAAGTTGGAAATCTTGATAAAGTTGGAAATCTGTTAAGGGCCGTAAGCACAAAGTAAAATATACAAGAAAATAACAGATTTATCGAAAAATTATTCTTTTTGAGTGGTGTACCATATTTGAAATTTTTATCCCCTGTGATTTTTTAAATTGAATTTGTTTATTTCTGTTACAATAATAAGTCAAAGGCGATGATTATATTTTTGTCTTGCTAAATGCCTTTTGAATGATGGTACAATTTTAAGTACATTTTGTCTAAAATTTATATTAACAACGTTTCAAACACCCAAAATAATTCCCCGATGCATGTCTTTATTAATGATTCTTGGAATTAGGAACACAACATGTATAAAGACTGACTGACTGACAAATGCTACAATTTAGGGAATTTAATATTTTTTAAAAATACATTTATTGATTTAACAATTTTTTTGTTTATAGGACAGGCCTGACAGTATATGTATATATAATTCGTTATACGGAGCATTGTTTATACACCATCTTTTATCAAAAATCTTGAACTCATAATAACTATATTTACCTATAATTTACTCAAAACTGTTTGTTGTGTCTACGGTTTCCTAGAAAATTATTATTACAAAAAAAGTCTCTGGATGGAAAAGTCGCACAAAAAGTCAAAAGCCGCCAAAAAAGTTGCAAATTGCAACTTTAGTCGGCCAACGGTAACACTGATCAGATTCCTAAGATGACTTTGTACGAGCTCGCGGTGAGGGGATAACGCAAAGTTCAATGTTCCAAAGCTTCAGACAAACACTTTTATTTGTATCTATGTCTAATGCTCTAGAAACAGCTTTTCAACCCTGGGTTACCATCTATTTATTCCCTTGCAACCAATCTGTGTTCAACTTAATAATCTTCACATACATTTTCTCCATTTGAAAGTTAAAACAGACGTTTTTATAAAATATGCGGTGGACGTGATCCAAGTAATTTCTTCTAGCTTCTCTGACGGCTCGATAGGACCATGTACAATTTCGGGAGTTCCTTCTGTGGAGTGGACTGTATTTTAGTATCAATTGAACTCCGACAATTTGTAATGGGAAGAAAACAGAAAGAAAAGGCACAGATTTAATTTTGTTGAAAACAGATTTATTTAATAAGAGTCGCTGCTGCTTACCGCTACAGCTGCGGGACCGAATGGAATATTTCCAGCAATTCTGCAGAATGAGGTGGATCTGGTATCAACTCATCTGGCTGGAGCGTTCAGTACATGCCTAACCCAAGCTTATACCCCGAAAAACTGGCAGGAATCAAGAGGGGTCTTCATACCCAAGCCTGGTAAGGCGAGTTTAAAATAATGAAGCGAATAATTGATGACATGGTCAAAAGTAAAATAGCGGATGACAGGCTAAAATTGTAATGAACATTCTGTATCGATGAATAACTTAATAAAAAGTATCGAGTTTTATAGAACTGAATACAAATGTATTCAATTCTTGATCAAATAATAGTCAGGAGTAGGACTGCGGGAGCCATCAATATGCTAGCAAAGCAGTCGGTTGGGGGGTTCGGGTCCTTTCCTTCCTAGAATCAGTCAAACATAACAATAATAATGTACAGACTCCCTATTTATTTAAATTTACTAATGGACCAATGGCACTAAACTTTCAAATAAACCGCCCTAAGTTTCGTAACCGTTTTATGAAATTGAATTGAATGGAATTGGTTGAAGGTCTCAAGATTTTTGGCATATCCGAGATGGATTTGGATTGCACATGCCTCATTACCCTCCCTAGCCAATGTTCTAGTGGCATAAACATCTCTTAACTAGAACCCCAAATTTTTACTAAATAAGATACCTAAGTCCTCCTCTTCATCATCGTTGTAAGAAAACTCTTAATGATTCTTAGTAATCCATACTTAAATCAGTAACATTTTTATTGAAATAGATCCTCATTATTTATAAATTATAAAGGAATGAAGAGATACAAGATATTCTAACGATTCGATAAATCTGATAAAATTTTAGGTGATTAAATTCATACAAATCTTAGTATGAAAGAACTACATGAACTTAAGGTGCATGCATTCTCTGAAATCGTAGGGTATTCATCTCTAAAACACTTGGTCATTTTTTTTTATGACCGTACCATCAAACAAACAACAACAAAATAACTAAGATGCAATGGAAGAACTGTTAAAAGCGATCAATTTGTTTTTTTTTTTTTCTATCAAAACAGAAGCAAAATTTTAGAATTATGTAATTGAGAAGCAGTTCGGTTAATGTAAAAACATTCTCTGTTACGTTGTTAACGGCATTCTCAGTTACCTGGTCTATGAAATTCTATGTTACATTATTAACATTTCTCTGTTACACTTTTGACAGTTCTGCACTATACCATTCGGAATTTAATTATATCAATGTTAATGATAATTAACACAGTCTGTTAATGACTTACCAATACATCCGAGCGAAGATTGAGAAGGCCTTTTCAATTTATTTGATGTGTGATGTCGAGGAATTCTCTGTTGAAAACTTGAAGGTAATTTATAAAGATGACATTTGTGGTATTGTGATATTGGTGTTTAGGGATTTTGGTGTGGTAATTCTAGTGATAAATTTTAAATTAATTAATTAAGGAACTCTGGTAATTTTATAAAATAAGTGAGATTTGATTCATGGATAAATAACAGTTTCCTTTAAGTATTACTATTTCACAATTTTAGTTTACGCTGTTTTAAATATTTTTTCACTTCACTTTTGCATTCAGATTAACAATATTTAATTTTGTTTTCCATAAACCAAATTTCACAACTTACTCAAACTTTCACTTAATATTAATTTTTATCTTTACTTATTCTGTATTTCTAATTTCATGGTGGGGGAGGCCTTGTGACACGTCTCCAATCCGTTTAGCTTGCTTTCATTTTTGTAAGTAATCTTGCGCTTCTATTCATGGATGATAATTTTTTGGTTTATGTTTTCTGTCATTCACATTTTCTACCTATAGAACAGGTTTCTTTCCATATAATCCAGACATACAAAAATTTGTTTTTGCAATGAACTTCGGTGTTTTGGGTGTATCCCAGCATTAACAGCCTGTTTCTGTAACTTAAAAATTTGCTTTCGTTCGCCTGCCAGACGACAAACAGCTGATTTGGGTTTCAGTAACTACCATCAGAACGACAAGTCGTACGATAATGAACTCGTACGAAAACGTAATCATTTCAGTGCAAATTTTGGTTTCTCTATCTCTCATTGCTGTCATCTCGGCGAACACAAATGTCAGATCGAGTCACATTATTTTATTTGTCGACTGATAGGAACAATGACAAAAAAACATTATTAAAAGCAAAAAATAAGTAGATAGATAGATAAACAATTAAATAATAATAAAATTGTGTACATATGGGTACATATTTAAGCATACAGAAGTCAATATTGGTTGCTCGCTAAGATGGAAAAAAATTATCAGTGCACAATGAGAGAGGCGGGAGAGAGAGAGAAATAAATGAGAGTATTGGTGCAGCTCAACTGACCACCCAGGGTTGCTTTTATGGCACGGCTAGTGTGAATAGTACAGAGATGTATTTGCTAAGGTCGATCATACACAAATGTGTGCTTTTTTAGACCGGAAGTTGTGAAATTATTGATCTGGCAATTACATTATTTTCCAATTGGTAAATTGCTAACGTCGTTGACGTAAGGCCAGGCGAACGAACGATAGAACGTTAGAGAAACCAAATTCCTGACGAAAGTGAGTGACTGGTTTTCGTTCGCAGAGACTTTCGTTAGAAATACAGAAACAGGCCGTAAATATGGATGTAGGAATTAAGCACCTTCTTCTTGATAGTTGTTTAATTGTCTGTTACCTATTGTCATAAATATTTCACTGGAGTTGATTCCAGAACTAGGAATAAATAGATTTCAATCCACTTCAAAAGTAATGTTCACACAGACCAAAAGATCGATGCAAATGTAACTTTGAGGCGTATTTTCGCGAAATCTTGTCACTTATGGTATCTAACAAAATAAATTACTCAGTATGGAAATTTGAAAATACAATACTCTCTTTACCTTTAATGAGTCTGTCGTAGACTACGGACTGAGGTCGAAGTATCAGCAGAAGTATTCAGGTGTGATGCTAGGAAAGTTCTTTAGTAGGGTTTGACCCAAAAACGCGGAGGTTATAGCTGCCGCATGGACAGTGTGGTTTTCTGGGAAGTTGCGCTATTTAATGACTGGAGTCAGTCTATGACTACGGAAATAGGTTTCCTCGTTGAAGCAATGCTGCGATTTGTTTAATCTTTCGACGAATATACGATAATTATTATATTTGCCTTTATCTAAAGGAATATTCATTGCAATTTTCATTTAGAGCACTATATTGTTGGAGAAATTTACCTGCTGTTTCACACGTTGCAACACTAATTATTTGTTACCCAATGGATAAGGATTTATTTTTATTACTATGTTTTTGAAATATTGATATGTGCGATTCGAATGGTGAAATAGAAAGGAACGTGCTTTCGAGAAATTTTATAAAGAAAACTTATAAGAAAACAATAACTGAATCTGTTACAGTTTTATCGATATCAATAATGCATACGCAAAAGAATATTTATTGTACAGTCCAACAGTCCAAAAACAAATTTAAAGAGGGTAGCAATATGTAGCATAAAGTCCATTACAAAATTCAAATCCTTCGTACTCTCCTCAGGTAATGTTGAAAATTGTGATATCGTGTTTTGAAAGTACAGTACCGTAGTTCAGTTCCACTGTTATAAACTTCACACACTTCAAAACATAACTTAGGAAGCAGTCTATCTAATTCTTTTAAATGTTTACATTGTTAGTAATACAGCGTCTCATTAATGGAATGGAAACTGGGGAATCTGTACGTTCCCAGGAATATGTTTCAACCTCACAAAAATTACATTTATAGCCTGTTTCTCTATCTTTTGAGAATATGTATAGGTTGTCAAAAAAGGGAAAAATTGTTCATGTGACGTAGGCAATAATGAAGATAGAACACTTGAAGCAACCCTCGTTAGTGTCGCTTCGCGCTCTGATTGGCTGCTTCCGTCAAGACAATTGCCGAATTTACTGTCATTAAAAAATCACAGACAGTACGAAGACAATGTGAGATGTGTAACCTAACCTAAAACCCTGGGTAAGCGAATGAAAATCAATTTGGGTTTCTCTAAATGCGAAAGTCAACGAAATCGAAAGAATACGAAATCGTTTTCATACAAATTTGTGTTTCTCTATCTCGGACGAACTGCCATCTGTAGGAACGAAACGTCAAAATCAGTCACTTGTTGTTTTGTTTGTGACCCAAAAAAAAAACATTGTTTTGATTGTCTCCTAATTCAAAAAGTGGAAAAACTTACTGAAAACGTATGATTAGTAGACCTCGGATTATATACAATTGCATATCTTTTTTGCAGATTGATAGAAAAATTCTGATTGGACCAAAATTCGTTTCAAAGAAAAAGGAATCGAAAAACAGGTGCATATTTTGAAATTTTTTTGCATATTTGTGATATGCAAAATATGCAAAAAATATGCTAAAATATGCAAAAAAAAATGCGATATATGAGTCAAAAATGCGAAATTTTAGAAGGACATGTCAATCTTATTTAAAAAATCATGACACAAAAATGGATGGAAAATCATCCCCAAAAGTGCCAAGTATATGGAAAGTACGGGGTAATTCCAAAGGAAACCGACAAACTCTGAATTTTTATGAATTTAGATTTGGATGAAATTTTGCACGCGTATACTACAAGACAATACGGAATTATGACCAAATTCAAAGCAGTTTAGATTTTATAGGGTGCCAAATTGTTCATCTAAACATTTTAATAGATTTATTTTTTCCTTAAATTTTTTATAAAAAATGGTCCATATATACTCTACCGATGGTGAGTTTCAAAGAAAATGGAATCGAAAAACAGGTGCATATTTTTAATTTGTTTTGCGTGTTTGTGATAAGCAAAATATGCAAAAAAATATGCAAAAATTTGCAAAAAAATGCGATATATGAGTCAAAAATGCGAAATTTTAGAAGGACACGTCAATCCCATTTAAAAAATCATGACACAAAAATGGATGATTTCAAAAATCATCCCCAAAAGTGCCTAAGTATATGGAAAGTACGGGGTAATTCCAAAGGAAACCGACCAACTTTGAATTTTTATGAATTTAGATTTGGATGAAATTTTGCACGCGTATACTACAAGACAATATGGAATTATGCCCAAATTCAAAGCAGTTTAGATTTTATAGGGTGCCAAATTGGTCATCTAAACATTTTAATCGATTTATTTTTTTCCTTAAATTTATTATAAAAAATGGTCCATATGTACTCTATCGATGGTGTCAAATTTGGAGTGGGGACGACTTTAGTTGAGAAGTTACATTATAATAACGGAAAATCTTCACCAAATTACAAGGAAAACATATTTGTATGTGTTTTCAACTATATTTTGTTTGTTGATTTTTTTCAAGTATTTTTTCTTTGTTATTTGGTGAAGATGTTCAGTTATTAATTGAACTTCCGAACCAAAGTTGTGCCCACTCCAAAATTTACACAATATGTAGATTACATACTGACCATTTTTTATAAAACTTTTAAGGAAAATATTAGATCGAATTTGAGACATAGCAATTTATATTTTATTTCCGCGAAAAGTGACCGAAATAAACTGTTTTAGATAAAGTTAGTATTTTTTATGTAAAGTACGTGGAAAAAGCTTTAAGAAATGATATTTTCTATTTTCAATTTCTTATGCTTTGTAGCATTAAAAATAACTTAAAAAAACCATTACAGAGGAAAAAATCAATTTTTCTGAACTTTGACCTCGCCCTCTTCTTCCAATATTAATTTAGCTGGACCCGGTCCACTTCGTTGCCCCAGATTTCAGATTTCCGATCCAGCCCATTTTTTGGCCAATTACGGAGACTGCCATCACATGCATATACACATAATTACAGCACACTCGCTAACAAATTGTTCAAGATATCTCAATTTGAAAATTTGGTTTATATTGGCAGGGCCACGACCATTGATCCGATCCCGCCCCTTTTTCGACCATTTACGTAGACTATCACCAGTTACATATGCACAAAACAACAGCACTTTCGATAAGATTTGTTTCGATATATTTTGAAAGGGCTTTAAAATTTTTAAAACATCATTTTATGTCCGGTTTGACTTCAGACTGGACATCGAAATATTGTTTTCGCATCTCAATTGATATCAGTATGTACATACACATTTGTATATCCTTAGCTCTTAAGGAACTTTTAAATCAGTGAAATAATGAAAATTGTTCTGGTCACTGCTACATTGACCACATTCCGAGAACTACAATTTATTTTTCGCGCTTATATTTGCCGTTAATAGTACTCCATAAATATGTGCAAAGTTTTAATTTTGTATTTTATAAGAGTCTTCTGAAAGAACAAAACTCAAGTTTTTGATAGCGCTAGAACTGACCACAGGCCGAAAAATGATTAAGTGAGTAGCACGTGGTTTATACAACAATCCTGTCTTTGTGTATGCAAAATGTCAGCTCTCTAGCTCTAACAGGAGCCTCAGCGGTCCAGAGGGCGATTTGTCACGCCCACTTTCTGCAAACATTTTTTCCAAAACCTTCTCAGACCAAATAGCTTTCAAACAAAAGAAAAAAATTTAATATCGGTCCAGTGGTCTAAGCGTCTTTAAAACACATACATACAAACATTTTTCCATTGGGTCACTAGCTGGACCCGGTCCACTTCGTTGCCCCAGATTCAGATTTCCGATCCCGTCCATTTTTGGACCAATCACGCAGACTGCCACTAAATACATATACTCAAAATTACACCACTCCCACTAAGAAATTGTGCAAGTTATCTTAATTTCAAAATTTGCCTCGATAACCGCAAATAATAAAACTTTCTGCCGAGAATGATAGATTAGTGTTTTTGTGCTCACAGCCAAATTAACGCCAATGCGATGAAAATAAAATAAATGTGGCACAAAAATGCACAAATTATGCAATATTGTATGAGGTTATGTTTAATGATCGAAATTTCTTTCTTCTACGTCCCTATACTTTCAGAGATAATACATGCTTCACTAAACTACGCCCACTTTTGCCACACCCACTAATTCTGTCCCGCCAATTTCTGCTGAAGATTTAGATAATTACTCCACTAAAGTGTGTTCCAAATTTCGTTCTCCTACCATCAACACATTCTGAGTTTTTCGAATTTTATATAATACCACGCCCACCTATTGTATCCCCCATACTTTTGGTGAAAGTACTAATTTTGACTCCACCAACTTACAATCCAAATCTCAATAATTTCTGAGAAAACTAACGTTTAACTAATGCTACGCCCACTTTTGCCACGCCTACTAATCCGATCCCTCCCATTTTTATTGAAGTTTTAGAAAATAACTGCACTAACGTGTGTTCCAAATTTCGTTCTTCTAGGGTCAACACTTTTTGAGATATTCGGATTTTAAATAATGCCACGCCCACACTTGCCCCGCCCACTTTTTTCAAAAAAAAATTTTTAAAACCATATCTGACAAAGAACCTTTCAAACAAAAGAAAAACAAATAAAATCGGTCCAGTGGTTTCAGAGCCTATAGCATACATACATACATACAAACATACCACCAACTTACAGTCCAAATCTCAATCGATAACACCAATTGCAATCCAAATCTCAATCGCCCAATGGTCCAACAAAGTGGACCAGTCGACAGGCAGGTCGCAGGTCTTAGCTGAAGGCTGGCTGACAAACTTACGGAACTCGCATATCGTTCCATATCAAACCGAGCGATTTTTGGAAAAAAATCTGGTCGACATTGGCGATTGTCTTGAAACTTTGTATATGAGTTTAAATATGGAAATGAATCATCTTCTAGTTGGCGTGAAAAACACCAAATTTTTTTTGATGTTTTGTATAGCATCTGAAAAATGTGGGAAAATATCTGAAAAGGTGTACTTTGGAAGTTATGTATTCTGCAAATGCGTGTACGGAATTTTACAAAGGAAGGCTCATTGGTAAGGTCTTTGAAGTACAACGTTCGCAAATCTTTGCCACTAAAATATATATACCTTAAGGTGATGGCTATGATAGGCTTCTTTTATACTGGTGAAGATGACAAAGCTAATAGCCAGTTTCTCTATCTCGAACGAAAACCTAAGCCGTGGGAAACGGTCGCGGGGGTACTTCGGTACTTTTGATAGTGGAAAAGTACTGAAAAAAGTACTAATGTACTAACTTTTCCATCCCTCGTTTATACAACAATCCTGTCTTTGTGTATGCAAAATGTCAGCTCTCTAGCTCTAACAGGAGCCTCATCGGTCAAGCGGGCGATTTATCACGCCCACTTTTTGCAAACATTTTTTTCCAAAACCTTCTCAGACCAAATAGCTTCCACTTTGTCTTCCTTACATTTCTGTGGACGGCAGGTTTAGGCCAGAATGCCATACTAGGGAAACATTTTCTGAGAATTTAAGAAAGATCCAGTTTTTGACCTTTCCAGAGTTATGATTTGAAAAATATAACAACAAAAAATTTAAGATACGCTTTTCAGGATAATCAAGTTTTAAGGATATTTGAGTCCCTAATACACAAAAATGTGTAACTTAATATATAACTCTTAGAGAGGATGTTAAAATCTTTTAAATATCATTCAAATCTGATAATCCGTTCAAAAGTTATGTCGACTTTAAAATAGCAAAATTTGTAAACAAATTTTGTAGATAACCAACTTTGGGTCCCTATAAAATCTAAACCACTATGAAATTGGTCAAACGGTAAAAAGCTTTAATTCCGAATTGTCTTTTAATATACGCGTGCAAAATTGCATCCAAATCTACATATGTAAATATTTTGAGTAAGTCGGTTTCATTTGGAATTAGCCCATACTTTTCATACATTTAGGCAATTTTTTTGGATGATTTTTGAGATCACCATTTTCATTTTTGTGACACGATTTTTTAAATAGTATTGACATATCCCTTTTGATTCGTATATCGCCAAAAAAATTTTGCATATTTTGTGCATATATTTTGCATATTTTTGATATGCACTCAAGTTATTTAAATTTGAGTAATGAACATCTAAATACAAATTTTGGTTCAAATCGGATGAAAATTAAAAGATATGCAAAAATCCGAGGTCTAATGATTAGTAGATACGAATGTGTCATAATTATAATCATAACTAATACTTATATTAATATATAATTAGCCAACTAAATAAAAAAAATGTATATACACATCATCATACAAAAGTGAACATAACAGCAGCTCTGTATGTCGTTGATGCACAAACAAAACAAGAAATCACCCAAGATAACAATCTTTTGGTTGATGATGTGAGTGATTTCTTGTTTTGGTTGTGGCCATCGCTACGCATACTGAACAGAGTTGGGAATATTTTGTTCGAATTTACCAAAATGTATGCTTTTTTGGCAGGAAGTTACGAAATTGTTTATCTGGCAATTATATTATTTTCCTATTGGCAAATTGCTTACGTGCAGACGTAAGGCCAGACGAACGAACCTTAGAGAAACATAATTCCAGACGAAAGTGAGTGACTGGTTTTCTTTCGCTTAGGTTTTCGTTCGAGATAGAGAAACTGGCTATTAGCTTTGTCATCTTCACCAGTATAAAAGAAGCCTATCATAGCAATCACCTTAAGGTTAATATATTTTAGTGGCAAAGATTTGCGAACGTTGTCCTTCAAAGTACATGTTAAGACCTTACCAAAGAACCTTCATTTGTAAAATTCCGTTCGTTTGCAGAATACATAACTTCCAAAGTACACCTTTTCAGATATTTTTCCAAATTCTTCAGATGCTATATAAAACATCCAAAAAAAATTGGTGCTTTTCTCGCCAAATAGATGATGATTCATTTCCATATTTAAACTCATATACAAAGTTTCAAGACAATTGCCAATGTCGACCAGATTTTTTTTCCAAAAATCTTTCGGTTTGATATGGAATGAACGATTTGCGAGTTCCTTAAGTTTGTCTGTTCAGGAAACACTGCAACCTTTATTAACAAAATTAGGGAAGAAGTATTAGATATAACGATATGTTCAGAAAATCTTATTGATGAGATCCATGAGTGGAGGGTTTCGGATGAACACTCCTATTCAGACCACCGTTATATAAGGTTTAAAATTGCACGGCCATCGCCAAACCCAATAAGTTTCCGTAATAAGGCTAAAACCAACTGGACTAATTTCGGAAATCTACTTAGAAATCGATTGGGGCAGCCTACACGCGATTATCTATGTGCAGAAGACATTGATATCAATGTGAAAAAGATTACCGAGGCTCTTGTAAAATCATTCGAAGATAGTTGCCCACTCGAGAAAGGAAATCTGCCTATGAGAAACCATGGATGACAGGACAAATTCGCTCGATTGGCAAAGATGTCCGCAGACTTTACAACAGAGCTCGACGTAAAAAACAATCAGTATATTGGGACGACTACCACAGAAGACTCAAAGAATACAATAAAATCATTAGATCGGCGAAACGTAACTCCTGGTGGCTTTTCTGTGAACATGTAGACAGCGTTAACAGCATGTCTAAAATTAAAAAGTTCCTCTCAAAAACTCATGTCCAAACCGAAACACTGGTGAATGACACGGGTAAAAGGATGGAAACTATAGAGGATACCGTAAGGCTCTTGATGAAAACTCATTTTCCTACTGGTAATGCTGGACCAACAGAGGAACAGTTACAGAATGAACATGTATTGCATCAAGTACCTATTACGGATATAACAGATGGTTAAAGAAGCGATAAAAAGTTTCTCTCCCTTTAAGGCTGCGGGACCGGATGGAATATTTCCAGCACTTCTGCAGAATGAGGTGGATCTGGTATCAACTCATCTGGCTGGAGTGTTCACTGCATGCCTAACCCATTCTTATACCCAAAAAAACTGGCAGGAATCTAGGGTGGCCTGGCAAGGCTTTGGTATGACTTATTTCATGTTGAAAACTTCTTTCCTGTTAAAAACAATGGAGCGAATAATTGATAACATGGTCAAAAGTAAAATAGCGGATGACAGGCTAAAATTCAAAAAACACGCCTATGTCAAAGGAAGGTCAGTGGAAACAGCTCTGCATTAGGTAGGGCACCACATAGAAGAGTCCTTCAGTAAAGAAATGTATATACTTGCTGTTTGCATAGACATTGACGGCGCATTTAACAATGTGCAGATCGATACACTTATCAAGTCCTTAGACGAGTTTCAGGTTCACAGGGCGCTGAAAAACTTGATCAACAATTTAAAATAATAGGTGGATTATTTGTGGGTCATATGACGTACAAATTTATTTTATCGCCTCTAATATGGATTACGACGATACACAATCTATGAAAAGCCTCACCAATGAAGGACTTAAACCAGTCTGTTATGCAGACGGCGTTGTTATACTTCCAAGGAGCGCAAAACAGGCCGAACCACTGAGTTAAGTGTATGTCCATGGACATGAGACGTTTAAACGTCTCCTCCCTTCAACCTAACCTAACCTGAGCAAAAGAATATAATTTAAAATACACTAGGCCGGGTCGATTTGAGGGGTGGCAAAAAAAGTCGCCATTGCTTAGTGAAAATCGTATTCTAGGGATCAAAATAAGAAACTTTGCCGAAGGAACCATATTTCTAAAACGAATTCTGATGTCCCGGAATTCGGGTCGAACTTTTGGGTAGGGGCTAATTTTGAAAAATCCCACTTTGACCCATTAAGAGTGCTTTAATCGAGTCCAAATGTATGACCGACCCCCACTAACTTTGGAGGCCCGACCCACCCATGCCAGTGGCACACCCCCTGGGGGTTCCATACATTTGGACTCGATTGGAGCACTCTAAATGGGTCAAAGTGGGATTTTTTCCGGGACATCAGAATTCGTTTTAGAGGTATGGTTCCTTCGGCAAAGTTTCTTATTTTGATCACTAGAATACGATTTTCACTGAGTGGGGGGTCGGTCATACATTTGGACTCGATTGGAGCACTCTAAATTGGTCAAAGTGGGATTTTTTCCGGGACATCAGAATTCGTTTTAGAGGTATGGTTCCTTCGGCAAAGTTTCTTATTTTGATCCCTAAAATACGATTTTCACTGAGCAATGGGCGATTTTCCAATCGACCCGCGCTAATGTACACGGTGCAAAATTGCCTTTTTTGGTATGTTTGAATTGGAAGAAAATATATTTAAATCACAAATTTTTGAATATTATATATTTCTGAGCAAATAAGTTTTATATATATATCAATATATTACAACAAAATATATTTGCAAACTAATTCTCTCAAATAAAATGTGTGTTTATATATAAATAAAGTTATTGTTTAGAAATTCCCCCAAAAACATGTTGTTCAAAAAAGCCTTTCATAGCGTTGCAGATTTTTCGAATTTAATTTTTAATTTTTCATTGATTTTAATTAATACCTTACAATTTAAAATGAAATACGTATCAATATCTTTTGCTTTAAATATATTTCCATTCATTTCATTTTTCTTTACAATTTAAAACCCTCACCTTAGAGATGAGGGCAGGATTGACCTAAGACTCCATGTATGTTTGGCGGAAAATCGATTTGGGTCATTTTAAATCATTTAAGCAATGTCCGTCCGTCTGTCTAAGTGCCTGTCTGCAGGCTGGTGCGCACGATATATCCCGAAGGGAATATATTGACTTCAAATTTGGTATGTGGTAAATATTTTGCTATCTACGGCTAAGTTCGAAGATGTGCCGTATTAGTCCATTCCATTAGTACATCCCCGACAAAGGGCTAACATTTAGTGCAATATTGAATCTTTGATAACTTTTACACTACTTACAGGAATCTTCTGAAATTCCACGCATAGTATTAGTCTGTTAGTCGCAAACGCGGTACCTACACAAATGGACCATTTTGCACCAAAAGTTTACTGCTTATATGTGTAATATCAGTCCATACACATACATACTTGAAATTTTGTACAGTGTAGTGCTTTTTTTATTGGCACGCTCCTTTTGGTAACTCCCACACAAATGGACCATTTTGCACCAAAGTTAACAGCTTATAATATTAATACCAGTACATACTTTAAAGTTATTAAATGCAATTAAAATTGATAATAATTCAATTACAACAAAAAAAAAGTTACGAATATTTGACAGATCTGGCACATAATTCTATAAAAAAAATTTCTTTGGGATTGATCCTATTAAAGCATATAAAGCGAGTTGGACGCTATTAACACGTAATTTCGTTATAATTCTGTGTTAAAGTTCATTGCTTAATTGCAACTTTTTGCAAACAAATAATCAAGTTAAAAACCATAGTGCTTGCTGTGTTATTTGTTCATAAATAAACAAAGAAAATTGACAAAAACAAATCTCCGTGTATGTCTCTCACTCCCTCCGTTAAGAGGCGGTTAATGGGAGAAATGCTTACACGGGGCAAAATCACATTTTTTGATATGTTTAAATCCAAAGAAAATATATTTGGAACACAAACTTTTAAATATTATATATTTCGGAGCAAATAAATTTTATTTGAAAATCAATTAAATATAAAGGGTGTCCCAAGAAGAACGCAATTTTTAAACCTCGCAACATTCGAAGTGTCATTGTTTGACATTTGAATAATTGTTATTGTTTGTTAGTAGAAGGTACGAGGTTAGTAAAAATGGAGCGCTACACGAATGAACAACGCATTCTCATTGTGAAATTGTTTTACCAAAATGGTGAAAGTTTTGCGGCTACAGTTCGCAAATTGCGATCAATTTGGGGTCACAATAATGCTCCAAAAGAGTCAACTGTAAAGAGATTAATGGATAAATTTGCCGAAACTGGGTCTGTTAGTGATGTAAAGACAACAACGCGCCATCGACCAGGTCGATCGACCGAAAATGTCGCAGCTGTACGTGATGATGTCGCTCAAACTCCATCCACCTCAATTCGACACCGAAATATCGGTATCGTGAAATGATAACCAGTTTTTTCTTGCCTAGAATTGAAGAAATGAATGTGGAGGGCATGTGGTTCCAACAAGACGGCGCCACATGTCATACAGCCAGAGAAACAATTCAATTGCTGCATCAGTCATTTCCCGGTCGTGTTATTTCGCGTTTTGGAGATCAGAATTGGCCGCCTAGATCGTGCGATTTAACACCATTAGATTTTTTTCGTTGGGGTTTTTTGAAGTCGATGGTTTACGCGAAGAAGCCGACGACGACTCAAGCCTTAAAAGACGAAATTGGACGCTGCATTAATGAAATACCGCAGCATTCATGCAAAACGGTCATTGAAAATTTCATTAAAAGATCGCGTGCATGTTAGCAAAGCCGCGGCGGCCATCTGCACGATATATTGTTCCATACATAACCTCATTCTGTCTACTTTACGATATAATAAAGTTTCACGATTTTTTTCTTAAATATCTGTGTTTTATTTAAAATTAAAAAATTGCGCTCTTCTTGGGACACCCTTTATTTGGAAAGCATATATTAATATATTACAACAAAATATATTTGCAAACTAAATTTCCCAAATAAAATATATGTTTAAATGCAAATAAAACAAGTAAGAAAGTTTCAGTCGGGTAAACCGACTAAGGTATACCCTCACTTTGTGAGTAATGTAATATATAACATCACACTAAAAATCTGTCAGTTTGTGTGGGAGGTACCCGAAGGGTTTTTTCCAAATACACCAATTTTTCGGTAAACAGTAGATTCTTAAATATATTGCATTGTGCCGAACTATAAGCGTTTATGTGCACTGGTATATTAAAGTTACGAGCTATGTAATTTTGGTATGATTTGGTCATTTTGTGTGGGAGGTACAAAAAGGGGTGGGGTGATAACGCCCACTTTTTACAGGACTATAGACACTATAACCGCATTACACTGTACAAAATTTCAAGTATTGGTATGCACTGGTATTAAAGTCACAAGCCGTTTAATTTTGGTACGAAACGGTCCATTTGTGTGGGAGGTACCAAAATGGGCTGTGCAAAAATGCCCATTTTTTACCGGACTATAGACACTACAAAAACATTATACAGTAGAAAAGTTCAGGCATTTTTATGCACTTGTATTAAATTTATAAGCAATTAAATTTTGATGCAAAATGGTCCATTTGTGTGGGAGGTACCAAAATGGGCATGCCAACTTCACCCATTTTTCTCGAGGTAATAGCGACTAATATACTAATGTTATGTGTAGAACTTCAGAATATGCGAATAAGTAGTATAGAAGTTATTAAAGAATCAATATTTCACTAAATTTTAACCCTTTGTGTGGGAGGTACCAGAATGAGTAGATCAATATGGCCCATCTTCGAACTCATCCGGAGATAGATAAAAATATTACCGCATACCAAATTTGAAGTCAATCGGTTACTCCTTTCGAGAGTTATCGTGCGCACCCGCCAGCAGACAGACAGACGGACGGACATTGCTCGTTCGACTTAAAATAACCCAAAACAAATATCCGCCGAACATACTTGGGGTCTTAGGTCACTCCTTCGATGTGTTACACCCTCGTATCACTAAAGTGAGGGTATAATTATTGCTTAGGAATTTTTCTAAATATATTTTATTTAAAAAATAATTCCAAAACATATGTTCTGTTGATTTTTTGTTTTTTTTGGGGATTTCAGTATTGACATTTCCTTGGTTTCAAATTGTACCTCCCAGTTATGATATCATATATGCAGCATTACTTCAGCTTTAAATCAATCATTTGAAATTTCTGGGTATTCCAAGTCATCATTAGTTGTCAATTGTCCAAGTAATTTATGTTGATCCAAGATTATACGATTTCAATTGTTGTTATTAATTACTTTTACGAACATTAAAAACTTAACTTTGAATTACTGAAAAATTTAACACAATTTAGGTATTTTTTGAATACTTAAATACAAACAAATATTTGTTTCGGAAATAATAGTCCTAAAAAAACATATTGAGATGTAAACAAAAATTTGTGTAGAAAAACCTCTTCCCAAATATATAATTTGTTTAGAGTGTACCCTAAATATATATATATGTTTTAAGCCGAATATGTTTGGGACAATATACTACAGAAGCGATTTTTTTCAGCGTGTACATTATAAATAAATTTTGTTCTCTTCCAACAGTTTTTAAACATGAAGAAATAGTATTCAAATGTCAAGGATAGGAACGGCCATAAAACCTCGTCCTCTCTATAATTTTATAAAGTCTGACAACAATCCTCATAACATAAAATACAAGTGCAATGTCTCTTATCCCTACAGAGAAATTAGAAACAGTCTCTGAAAACGACCGATTCTGAGATGGTCCAAAACGGACTAGATCCAGACTAGAGCAAGAGTAATTAATCGAGAAACAGTTGAGCGCAAAAACCACAAGAGAATTCAAAGAGATCTGCCTAGGCAGCGCTGCTTTTGATTTGCTTTTGTGAACATTTGTTTGTGTTTTTTCGTTCGCATTGAAATAATTCTAAGTGTTTACCGTTAGGAATTTATGGCGGTGCTTGTCATTTCAGCTTTGTGTGCCTTGTTAAGAGGGAATTTGACCAAGTAAGCCGTAATAATGATTATAATAATTATAACTATTTCAAATTTTCTTTTTCTGTGAATAAAAATAATGTAATTCCTTTTTTCAATGCATTTTTATAAATATATTTGAATTTGAAATTAATTTTTATAAATATAATAAAAATAAAAACCACTCAATATATATTTTCTTTTTATTTCTTAAATTTTATTTCATAATAAAGGCAAGCTGAGAAGTAGTTCTAGAATAGTCCATAACCAAGAGCGCATGAACTAATTCTTCATAATATCATTTGTCCAGCAAGCAACTGTTTCTTTTTACATGGGCTTGTCCTAGGAAGAATCAATTGTCTAGGGCTGCATTCGTTTGGAGCAGTTCTGGAGTAGTTTAGATATATTCCTGAATAACTATATCAGATCTAGTTCCTTAGAATTAATTCTAAACTATTACATATTGAGCTATATCAGAACTGTTCCAAACGAATGCAGCTGGAGACAATTGATTCTTCCTAGGACAAGCCCATGTAAAAAGAAACAGTTGCTTGCTGGGCAATGGATATTATGTAGAACTAGTTCATATATTCTCGTGGACCAGTCAAGAACTATTCATGAACTGGTTCGCTTCGCTGCAGGGATATGACTCTCTCACATATGGCGAATTCAATACAAGCAAAAACATCATTTAAAAACGGAAACTGTTATCCACATCCCTTGGACAACATTTTTGTTGCATAGTGTTATATGTCCGCTTGAAATTGCTTCAAGTATAACTTTTAATCTGTAAAATAGATCATAATTAAATCCTGTTATTTCCGAAGCTAGTTTCACGTCTTCAAAAAATCTTCTACTTGTATTGTCATCATTGGTGTTTCCAAAGTTATCGGGACATCCACCAATAAACCCATTTCGTGAATTAGTCGTTTTCGCCTTTTTCGATTTCTTTTTCTGAAACTATTTCTCTTTCTCTGCATTTTTGTGTCTGAAGTTTATATTATAAATGAAGAATGCTCTCAAATAATCGTATTCTGACATGTAAAACTAAGAGACCGATTCAATAGCTTTGGGGTTTGCTTTTCCGTTATAGTCTAATTGGTTAAATTCTTTGCGCCACAAATGTAGCGTTGGCTTGTGGAGGTAGGGACCGATTCAATAGCTTTGGGGTTTGCTTTTCCGTTATAGTCTAATTGGTTAAATTCTTTGCGCCGCAAATGTAGCGTTTGCTTGTGGAGGTAGTACCAGTAGCAGCGTTGCAGATTTTGTCGTCTACCATTGTCATAATAAATAAATGTGTGACAAGAAACTGTTTTCCATTTATATCAACCCTTGTTTCGACTAGAGACTTTAAGGAATTCTTTATGTTGTCAATTTCTTCCTCTGTAACGACAGTGCTCTCTTTCACAAAACGGAACCTTATGGGCCGACAGTATCTGGGAGAAGAAGGTGTCGGACTTTCCCACAATTTTTTTTTGCCACAAACTAATCGAAGAGGCACGAAGCAGCTCTAAAATATGTTCGCAACTGAATCATTGAATCATTTTCAATTTTTTGTTTGAATTGCGATTGTTTGGATCCATCATTAGCCGTCAATGTTATTAGGACATCTGTTAGAAATTCAGATAAACATCAAACAGTAAGATCAATCAATGGTTGCAACTGACTTTCTGCACTCATACTCACTTTACCTGCTTCTGAAGGTGGGTAACAATCATTTTTTTGGCTTTTGGTACAACGCTATAACACGGAAAGAACTTTTTTTTAATTTGTCTAATTATATCTTATTGTCCTCTTGTTAAATCAGCATCCACAAACATCTGCAATGCTTGAATAGGTGTTAGAGAAGAAGACGTTTTATATTTTTTTGCGCGTGTTGGAGAGATCGTGATTTCCGTAAGTATATTGGATATCCTCCACCATAGGATATTCATTTTGCCACTCTGTTTGTAACACCACTAAATATTGATCTGAGACTCCATAAAGTATATATATTAAATAATCGTCGGAAAATTCTAAGACTATTTAGCCATGTCCGTCTGTTGTAATCACGCTACAATATATAATACTTGAGCTAGATGGCTGAAATTTGATACATATACTTCTTATATCTGCAGGTATGTTGGGATTGAAAATGGGCAATATCGGTCCATTTTTGGATATAGCCACCATACATAGCATCTCCCCGATTTGACTTCTTAACGTCAAAGGGACCACAAATATCAACTGATCGGGCTGAAAATTGGTAACTGGTTTTTATTTATACACGGATCCTTCACACGAACAACGGTAGTCATACGTCCATACAGCCCCCATCAAAGGTCCCTCCAGATTTGACTTCGTAACGCCACAAAAACCTCAAATTTGGTATAATGATCGTGCGATACATGGTGGAGGGTATATAAGATTCGGCATGACCGGACTTAATCCGTATTTACTTGTTCTAAACTAGAGCGAATGTTCTCAGGTTTTCGCCTTTTACTTCTTTCACTTGACTCTTCAAATAATTTGCTTGGTCGACCAGACCGATGTTGCTTTTGAACGAGAATTTCTAAGTCCCGTCCAACCATAATTTATTTGACTTGAAAAATACGTCTTCCTTTTTATGAGCTTTTGTCCATCTTTGCTTTATCTCTGATTTTAAATGGGAAAAACGGCTTTTCAAGCTCTCAAATTGGTCTTCTGTGTACCCTTCATGCGATAAAAGTTTGTTTTTCAAAAAAATCAACTTTTCTTCCAAATTAGGTAAATTCTCATTCTTCATAAGGTCGTATAAGTATTTGCGGGTCACAATTGTTACTCAGGAAGTACTAACTGAACCTAGTATAAACAAGTAAAAGCGTTAAGTTCGGCCATGCCGAATCTTATATACCCTCCACCAGCATGTGACCACACAAAATAAGTCAAACACCCAGGAAAATTATTCTTGACTACAGAAATTGTATCAATAGACCAAAGATTATTATTGCAACGAATAATTGTTTACTACAACAGAAAAAATATTAATAAATAATCGTTCATTAGTTATCCCAATCATTTCCCAAATTTAGAATAATTAAATGTATTTTGGGAAATACAACCGAAAGATTGGTTGCTGTTCTTTTACTGATACATGACAAACAAAAAATAAAATTACTCGACATAAATAAATCTTCAACATTTTGTTCAAGAACGGTATAGGTAATCAAAAATAATCTCGTGTGGATAATAATGTGTGGAATGCAAAATGTTTTACATAAATAAAAATTAAAAGCAACAATCATGAAATTGAAAGCAGAGGGTTAAGCGATATTTGCATAAAAGTTTTGTGTTTTTTTTTGTGTACTAAAGTGTGTGTCAAATATTTCCACATCTCATAATACTGATGAATTTGTATTATGGGAGTTTTAATTTTGTATGAGTTGTTTGGTTTTTTGTTCAATAAATAAAATAATAATTAATGAAAACTGTTATTAACTAATTGTCGGTAGTACATGACTGACAAATTGTCAGAACAACCAATTTTTCAAAACAGTTAGTTGAGGCAACTACAACAGATAATTTTAGCCACCATTTTCGTAGTTGGCGCAACCAAATATGATTGTTGTCAACATGGAAGCTGAAGTATACCACTACCAAAATGTTGGTTGTCCTGATGGAATCGCATGATAGTAGACAGAACTACCAAAATTCGGTTGGCAAATAATTCGGTTGAGGCAACCAAACTGTATTCTGCGTGCAAGCATAGAAGGCAACAGCTAAATCGACTTAGATACGATTATTTATATTTTTTCTGTTGTAGTAAACAATTTTTCCTTGATACAGTTTCTGTTGTCAAGAATAAAACATTGGTTGTCACAACCAAAAATCGATCATATGCTACTATAATGAAAGTTTAAAATTGGTTACCACAACTAACCGAGTGCCAATGAAAAACAATCTTAATTCCATTGGTACAACCATCGATTTAGTTGCAAGCATTTTCATTTGATCGTATTCATGTTATTATTATTGTTTCAACTATTTATATATAATTACAACCGACACACGGTGTAGGCAATATACATACTTTTTGTTGCTAGTACTATTTTTTTATTGTTACAATCGAATTCCAAATAATTATTTTTCTGGTTGTGTATTCTTGTAATGTCGCAAATATATATCTTTATTTTGGCCCAAGGACAATCCGTACTGAAATTGGTAAATTTATGTATAAAATTTGGCAGAAAGAAGTTCTTTATGTACAAGCTGACAATACTAAATTTGAAGAAAATATGTTTAGATTTCGATATAGCCCCCATATATATATTTCTTTCCATTTAGTCCTTAGCACTACAGAAGCAGTATTACACATTCAATCATTTTGAAATTTAGCAGGGTGGAGTATCTTAATACTAGTGCCTACATTGTCGAGTTTGAAGAACATCGGTTCAGATTTAGATATAGCCTTCATATGTATACGAGTATATGTTCCTTCCGAACTGGGTTTCTATCACTTCAGAAGTTTTATTTTACGGGTAATTTCAAAGAAAATCGACCCAAAAATGACGATTTGAAAATTTTACCCTTTTGATTTTGCTGAAATTTTGCATGCGCATATTGCAAGATGTTACGAAATAATAACAGTTTACCGTGTGTCAAAATTTGTAGCGGTTTAGATTTTATAGAGCCAAATTGGGACATTTACATTGTTTTGTAAAAAATTAAGCTATGTTCCAGTCGCCATAACTTTTGCACGGAAAGTCAGATTTAATTGAAATAAGTACCATCTTAAAGATATTAACGTTATTTCTAAGTATTACACACTATATGACTTATTTAATGTCCGTCTGTCTGTCCGTTTGACTGGATTATGCGAACGATATCTCTGAAAATGAATGACCGAATGACTTATAAATTAGTATGTGGTAATATTTTCCTCAAATCTACTTAATATTTTGAGGTGACCCATGTCGGTCACCTCCTTGTGGTACCTCCCTCACAAACGGTTAAAATTTTGTGACATGTTAAAACTCTTATAACTTCTATACTACTCATGGGAATTCAATGGGCGAAAATGTCACGCCCCTTTTGGTACCTCCCACACAAAGGGACCAATTTTTACAATAAGTTCACAGCTTATAACATTAATACCAGTGCATAAAAATACTTGAAATTTTGTGCAGTGTAATATTTTTATAGTACCTACAGGCCAGCACAAAGCGGGCGTTATTGCCCCGCCCTTTCTAGTACCTCTCACACAAATTCTAAAAATTTTGTGAAATGTTGAAAAATTATAAACTCATTAAAGTAAACATATAAATAAAAAGCTCTAACATTTCATAAAATTGTTAGAATTTGTGTGGGAGGTACTAGAATGAGCGGGGCAATAACACCCGCTTTGTACTGTCCTGTAGGTACTACAATATCGAAGTTCATAAATTTTCAGAGTGGGTCGATTTCCTTTGGAATTACCCTTACATCCAATTGTTTTGAAATTTTGTTTAATATTTTATACTCCAAAATTACATTTTGGTAAGTAATTTAGAAGAACTCATTTAAATGCCGAAAAAATGTTCATACTTATGATTTGGAAGTACTTATTATGTTAATCTTTTCATTTCATTTATTTCACATTTTTTGGGGAATTTTTTTGTTTTAATTTGACAAATATTTTTGGGGGATGTTTCATGTATTTTTTGGCTACTTTTCATTTAATTTGTATTTCACATTTAACCATGGGGTGTTATTTCATTTTCGGCTTGGGGGTTATTTCGTGGCGCCGTATATGTTATGTTACCGGGTTAGATCCGGCTGCATTTCTTACCTAGCTAAATATAAAAGAAGTACTTCCAAAAGATTAACATAATAAGTACTTCCAAATCATAAGTATGAACATTTTTTCGGCATTTAAAGAAGTTCTTCTAAATTACTTACCAAAATGTAATTTTGGAGTATAAAATATTAACCCTACAATGCAAAATTTCAAAACAATTGAATGTAAAATAAAACTTCTGAAGTGATAAAAACCCAGTTCGGAAGGAAGGAAATATATTTGGAATTCGATTGTAACAATAAAAAAATAGTACCAGCAACAAAAAGTATATAAGAATAAAACATTGGTTGGTACTGGAAAGAGCCAAGGAGTTGCTTCGCTTGCACGAAAGTGGCCAGTTACCGAATTTGCTTTTCTCCGATGAGAAGCCATTCCAAATTGAGCAGTTTGTGAACAAACAAAATGATCGGGTTTACTTGCCAAAGAGGTCAGCTGAAAATTTACACCTTCGATTGGCCACCAGAACTCAAGCGCCGCCGATGGTAATGGTGTGGGCCGCCGTAACGGCCGATGGTCGCTCCCCGCTTGTATTCATCGACCATGAGGTCAAAATAAATGCCGAATATTATCGGGAAAATGTCCTAAAGACAGTATTGAAGCCCTGGGCAGACAAACATTTCGGCCGCAGACCATGGACATTCCAACAGGACTCAGCACCATCGCACTCAGCACGCGTCAACCAAAAATGGCTTAAAAAGGAGGTTCTTCGCTTCATTTCTACCGCACAATGGCCACCAAGATTGGCTGACGAAAAAAATGTTATTTGTTCTTTAGAATAATGACTAATGGGAATATCTGCAAATTGATATTAAATAATGGACGTAAACAACGTTTCAACTGCTTTGCAACGGTTTTTATGGTAATTTTTCTTGAAATGTATTTAATAGGTGATTAGTTTAAAATTTGCGAATGATTAGTTTAAAATTTGCGAATGGAGTTTATTTCATTTATTTCACATTTTTTTGGGGAATTATTTTATTTTAATTTGACCAATATTTTTGGGGGATGTTTCAGGTATTTTTTGGCTACTTTTCATTTAATTTGGATTTCACATTTAACCATGGGGTGTTATTTCATTTTCGGCTTGGGGGTTATTTCGTGGCGCCGTAATTGTTATATTACCGGGTTAGATCCGGCTGCATTTCTTACCTAGCTAAATATAAAAGAAGTACTTCCAAAAGATTAACATAATAAGTACTTCGGCATTTAAAGAAGTTCTTCTAAATTACTTACCAAAATGTAATTTTGGATTAACCCTACAATGCAAAATTTCAAAACAATTGAATGTAAAATAAAACTTCTGAAGTGATAAAAACCCAGTTCGGAAGGAAGGAAATATATTTGGAATTCGATTGTAACAATAAAAAAATAGTACCAGCAACAAAAAGTATATTGCCTACACCGTGTGTCGGTTGTAATTATATATAAATAGTTGAAACGATAATAATAACATGAATACGATCAAATGAAAATTCTTGCAAATAAATCGTTGCAAGGCATCGTTCATTGGCACTCGGTTAGTTGTGGTAACCAATTTTAAACATTCATTATAGTAGCATATGATAGATTTTTGGTTGTGACAACCAATGTTTTATTCTTATATACTTTTTGTTGCTAGTACTATTTTTTATTGTTACAATCGAATTCCAACCTATTATTTTCCTGGGTGTATTCATTTAAAAGAAGAGAATTATCACTGCTCTCAAAGATGTTAATAGGAACGAGAAAATCTTTCACGGCTTTAAAAGGAGTGGTGACAAATAAGTAATTCCCCGGCGAAACAAGCCCTTGTTAAATTCATTGGTAAAAAACCAAATTAGAACAACTTCCAGATCATAAGTTGGGGATTTTTATCGTTTCTTTGGGTGCTCCTTTTTTTGCTGGGTATGTACGTGTAAAGTTTATAAAATTTGCCGCTGAAAAGCGCGGATAAGCCATATTTTAATACGTTGGAATTTGTTGATAAAATTGTTTTTATTGTACTTGGGGATTTTTATCGTTTCTTTGGGTGCTCCTTTTTTTGCTGGGTATGTACGTGTAAAGTTTATAAAATTTGCCGCTGAAAAGCGCGGATAAGCCATATTTTAATACGTTGGAATTTGTTGATAACATTTTGTTTATTGTACTTTAAAGTTATCTTTTTTATACCCTCCACCATAGGATAAGGGTACATTCATTTTGTCACTCCGTTTGTAACACCTCTAAATATTGATCTGAGACCACATGAAGTATATTCTTAATCGTCGTAAAATTTTAAGACGATTTAGCCATGTCCGTCTGTCCATCCGTCCGTCTGTTGTAATCACGCTACAGTCCGTAATAATAGAGCTAGGTGGCTGAAATTTGGTATAGATACTTCTTATAGCTGCAGGTAACTTGGGATTGGACCGATATCGGTCCATATTTAGATATAGCTCCCATATATAGCATCTAACTTGTTGTTCCTACTGTTCTCATCTACTATATTTTTTGTGTTTTTCGGTGTTATTTTTTCTTTTTTTTCTTTAAGTTTGAGTTATTTTGTGTGGTCACATGTTATCCATGGTGGAGGGTATATAAGATTCGGCATGGCCGAACTTAACGCTTTTACTTGTTTATACTAGGTTCAGTTAGTACTTCCTGAGTAAGAATTGTGACCCGCAAATACTTATTCGACCTTATGAAGAATGCAAATTCGCCTAATTTGGAAGAAAAGTTGATTTTTTTGAAAAACTTTTATTGCATGAAGGGTACACAGAAGACCAATTTGAGAGCTTGAAAAGCCGTTTTTCCCATTTTAAATCAGAGATGAAGCAAAGATGGACAAAAGCTCATAAAAAGGAAGACGTATTTTTCAAGTCTAATAAATAATGGTTGGACGGAGCCGTTTTTCCCATTTTAAATCAGAAATGAAGCAAAGATGGACAAAAGCTCATAAAAAGGAAGACGTATTTTTCAAGTCTAATAAATAATGGTTGGACGGGACTTAGAAATTCTCGTTCAAAAGCAACATCGGTCTGGTCGACCAAGCAAATTATTTGAAGAGTCAAGTGAAAGAAGTAAAAGGCGAAAACCTGAGAACATTCGCTCTAGTTTAGAACAAGTAAATACGGATTTAGTCCGGTCATGCCGAATCTTATATACCCTCCACCATGGATCGCACGATCATTATACCAAATTTGAGGTTTTTGTGGCGTTACGAAGTCAAATCTGGAGGGACCTTTGTATGGGGGCTGTATGGACGTATGACTACCGTTGTTCGTGTGAAGGATTCCGTGTATAAATAAACCCCAGTTACCAATTTTCAGCCCGATCAGTTGACATTTGTGGTCTCTTTGACGTTAAGAAGTCAAATCGGGGAGATGCTATGTATGGTGGCTATATCCAAAAATGGACCGATATTGCCCATTTGCAATCCCAACATACCTGCAGATATAAGAAGTATGTATATGTATCAAATTTCAGCCATCTAGCTCAAGTATTATATATTGTAGAGTGATTACAACAGACGGACATGGCTAAATAGTCTTAGAATTTTCCGACGATTATTTAATATATATACTTTATGGAGTCTCAGATCAATATTTAGTGGTGTTACAAACAGAGTGGCAAAATGAATATCCTATGGTGGAGGGTATAAAAATGTGTTATTGTTCATGCAGCACAAGTTGAGCTGAGGAAAATAGGAAAGCGGCATGCATCCAATATACTTACGGAAATCACGATATCTCCAACACGCGCAAAAAAATATAAAACGGCATATTTTAAATTAAAGGAAGATAAATCTTCTTCTCTAACACCTATTCAAGCATTGCAGATGTTTGTGGATGCTGATTTAACCAGAGGACAATAAGATATAATTAGAAAAATTAAAAAAAGTTATTTTAGTTTTATAGCGTTGTACCAAAAGCCAAAAAAATTATTGTTACCCACCTTCAGAAGCAGGTAAAGTGAGTATGAGTGCAGAAAGTCAGTTGCAACCATTGATTGATCTTACTGTTTGATGTTTATCTGAATTTCTAACAGATGTCCTAATAACATTGACGGCTAATGAACGAGATAGTTTAAAGATTATTTGTAAATTGGGATCCGATGGATCCAAACAATCGCAATTGAAACAAAAAATTGAAAATGATTCAATGATTCAGTTGCGAACATATTTTAGAGCTGCTTCGTGCCTCTTCGATTAGTTTGTGACAAAAAATATTAAAAAATATTGTGGGAAAGTCCGACACCTTCTTCTCCCAGATACTGTCGGACCATAAGGTTCCGTTTTGTGAAAGAGAGCACTGTCGTTACAGAGGAAGAAATTGACAATATAAAGAATTCCTTAAAGTCTCTAGTCGAAACAAATGGAAAACAGTTTCTTGTCACACATTTATTTATTATGACAATACATACATTAAGAAACTCAAATAACTTTTTTTCACCAAATTTTTCAGTGTATGGAATTCAGTTTTCTTTTATTCATGTTAAATTTAATTAAATATATATAGCTTAATTACTTTTAAAAATAATGGAATTTAAATGCCCCCTGCTCGTTGATGCATGTGCGGCATCTTACCAAAAAGTTGTTCATTACTGCTTGGAGAGTTGAGACGGGAATTGCCGTAATTGTTTCTCGAATGGATTGCTTTAGTTCATTCAAATTTGTTGGTTTTGCTTTGTAGACTTCCTGTTTGCAATAACCCCACAAGAAAACGTCATGTGCGGTAAGGTCCGGCGACCTGGGGGGCCAACGGAATGTGGAGTTTCTGGATATCAGCTTATTGGGAAATTTTCGCCGCAATTCTGTCATAACAGGCCGGGCTATGTGAAGAGTTGCACCATCTTGCTGAAACCACACAGAGTTGAAAGAAATTCTCATTCGGCGTAATTCTGGATAGAAAAACTCTCTCAACATGCTCAAGTAACGGCCTCTAACTGTAACGGTGTGACAGTTTTCTTCGAAGAAGTAGGGCCCGACAATGCAGCGTGATGAAACTGCACACCACACTGTGACACGAAGTGGATGCAATTCCGTCTCATGGAGTATCTGTGGGTTGGAAGCACTCCATGTTCGACAATTTTGTTTGTTTATGTTGCCGTTTAAATCGAAATGGGCCTCGTCAGACATGAAAAGACAGTTCAACATGTGTCCGTCCTCTTCCACCATTTGAAGCATCTTCTGGCAAAATTCCAAGCGAATCGGGAAGTCTGCTGAGTTCGCTTTGTTGGCCATTTGCATTTTATATGGGAATAACTCCGAATCTTTGTGCATAATTGACTGCAATCACTGTCTGCTTATACCCATTTGAGCAGATAAGGTTCTTGTCGAAACTCTTGGATTGTTTTGTATGGCACCAGCTACAGCAGCGATTGTTTCCTCCGTCCGAACTGAAGGGCTTCGATGGTAAGTTCTTCTGTTGACTGTCCCATGCTCGGAAAAATTGTTAACAAGTCTCTTTATGGTCCATCTGCTCGGAGGATTGCCGCCAAACGTGCCCCTATACTCTCTTTGAACCGAAACTACGGACTTCAGTGCGTAATAGCGGCGGACAATCCAAATTCTTGTTTCAGTGTCCCAGTTATCAATTTTTGTTAAATCTAAAAATCAATCTGCAAAATAACAAAAATAACCAGATTCATTAAATAGAAAAAAAGTTATTTCATTTTGTTTTTGGTAGCAGCTTTCGTTAACCCCCTGTATATACAGGTAGGTAGTAGGTATATGCATGCAATACAAAGTAGTACGCGGCAGTCTTGAAAATATTGGGTTTCTACGTTCGAAGCTAACTATATGTCAGCTACAGGTTAGTTTAGGTTAGGTTGAAGAGAGGAAACTTTTAAACGTCTCATGTCCGTGGTCATACACTTAAGCCAGTGGTTCGGCTTGTTGTGCGCTCCTTATTTATGATATTTTTATACCTCACGAGTTACAGAAAATCGGTACTAGACACGAATTTTCTCAGTATCTTCCATTCATATCCTCTGAGATGAGTCAAGTCTGGTAATAAGTCGGACCCGAAATGTTGGGATCTTGCATGTGTGAAAACCGGCAGTGACACAGAAAATGTTGCATCGTTTCGATGCTTTCCCTGCATGCCCTGCATTCGTCGTTTCCTACTAGTCCTATGCGATGAAGATGTGCTTGTAAGCTTGAGTGTCCCGTTAGAACACTCATCATCTTACTAATATCGATCTTGTTTAGTTTCAGAAGACTGCTTGTTTTCCTTTCATTTGGGTCACCCCACAGCATCTTTGCAGTTGCTCCTACTTTTGCGCAATTCCACACAGTTTTGTGAGCCATCACCGCCCAGTGCTTCAACTCATTTTTCGTGGCTTCGAAAGGTTTCCAATTTTCCAAGTAGGAAGGAGCATTCGCTGGAATTACGCTGAAGTAAAATCTGTCACTGTGCCAGTTGCACATTCGGAAACAATACCAATTCCCAAGTGTCCAAGTATAGCTAACAGCCTAATTACGGGAACATCATCAAGTTGAACTGAGAACTCAACCCTGAGCGATTCAAGTTTGAGTCAGAAGTCCTCGCTTTTAACTCAGTTTCAACTCAATGATCTAGTGATAGATTTGGAACTGACCAAAGATAAGGCAGAACTACTTGCATCTCGGATGAAACAGTACAATATTTTGGCCCCAGATGTTAACATACCATATTATATAGTCCGTGATATACCTTACAAACAATTTTATAGAACTGTGGATATCATATGCAACATACAGTTCAAAGGAATGGCGGTTATTTGTTGACAGCAGTAAAGAAAGTTTGAAAGCAGTACTTTTGCATAACGGAAATCAGAAACCGTCTGTTTAGTTTAGTATCACATTTTTGATTGCAAATATTTATGTTTAGTTTTAGTACCACACTTTTGTCTGCAACTGTTTGCAATATAATAAATTTGTCAAACAATCAAAAGCAGTCGGTCATCGACTACTGTAATATGATCGTTTTGTTTTTCACTATTCTGTTGCAGACAAAGGTGAATGCACTTGTACACTTTCGTGTATCCATATTCTGCATAATTAGCATTTATGTTGTTATGTAGAATGCTGAAATGTAAAATGTGTACAAGTTCATGGTCATCATAAATGCGAATGACAATAATAACAAAAAAGAAATTATTATACAAAATTTATATAAAAGACCAATAAACTATACATATTGATATCATTCAATAGAAACCAACCAACAAGAGTTTTTATTTTATGAGCGCGTATTCCGTTTAGTTACAAGTGCTAGAAGGAATAACGGACAAAAAAAAAATAGTTCAGTTCGGATGTATTTTTCGAATTGACAAAACTAATTATTGTCAGACACACATCAACATTTTGGTGACCCCGTAAAAAAATCCATCACTACTGGGACCTGCATCAGCGGCAAAGATCCTGGAGAATCTGAAAAATCTGGTGGACAGAATATCGCAACAACATTTTGGGACCTGCATCAGCGGCAAAGATCCTAAAGAATCCGAAAAACTTGTGGATAAAATAAAGCAGCAACAATTCTGGAACCTGTACCAACGAAAATTAGAAAGAAGCCACAGCAATGGAGAATTTGGAAAATCTTAAAAGCCAGCAGGAGCAGAAGGCCAATGAAATCCAAAAAAATTATATCCAACATTAAGAAAGCTCCACATGAAAGAAGGACGGTAGAGTTCTACCAAAAGAAGTCCCAAGAATTGACTGATTTGTGGAAGGCTTTCGAGAGAACGGAGAATGTCATCAGACATGATCCCTCATTACCGGAAGATGATACGTACATTAAAAAGGACCCCTACGAATCCATTGGTGCTATGTACAGCGCAACAATTGATGAAGTAGAGGCGATAATTGCGGATCTTGGGACAAAATCAAAGCCTTCACCAGCTGCAGGGGCCAGTCTTCAAGAAGATACTATTATTCACCAAGGACTAGCTCGAAGAATCAGGGCGCGGATGGTAGCCTTACAACGCTTCCTTAATGGTTTGTCTTCCGTGGAAGACGGTCAACCGCGGCAATTTTACAAAATAAAAATTGAAACTATAAATGGATTATGGAATCAAATCCAATCGCTGTATGATGAAATATGGCGTCATTTGGATAACCCATCAGAATCGGGGCTTGACCAGCAGGAATACTATTCACTAGAAGATTTAGTGCAGCATTACCCCGTAAGTCTATCAGTCAAGGCAGACAAATCTGAAGGTACTCTCAACAAAACGTCAATGCCACATAATACATTACCTCTTCCGAAGGTAACAATTCCTCAGTTTGATGGGAATTGCTTAAAATGGCGGCAATTTTATGAATTGTTTTCGGAAATGGTGGACAAACAATCTCTTCCAAACGTTCAAAAAATGTGGTATTTAAGGACAAACCTGTCTGGTGAAGCCGCCAACCTCATAAGCCACTTAACCCTCACAGAAGAGAACTATTCAACAGCCTGGAAACTATTGCAGGAGCGGTATAATAATAAGAGAATACTAGTGGCCACCTTAGTCGAAAAAATTGTTAGCCAGCCAACTGGGATATCATCCACATTGGCAATTAAAAACCTTCATGACACAACACGGGAATGGTTGCTGGCGTTACAAAACTTGGACATTGATACCACAACTTGGGATGCCATAGTTTTGCAGTTACTCACTAAAAAATTGGAACGTAACCTGTATATGCGCTTTATACAGTCATTAATAAAGCCGAAGGAGGTTCCTACAATAGTTGAGTTCTTGGCTTTTTTGGAGCTGCAGTTCCAATCCATGGAAGCAGCTGGACAGAAAACAAACAAAGCCGTTTCTTCAGTTGCAACATCAGCAGAAAACGTCAACTTATGCAAAATGTGTAACGAATCCCATAGGCTGTATAATTGCAACAAGTTTTTGCATCTCTCGGAAGCAGAGAGATTACAATGGGTCCAGCGACAGAAGTTGTGTGTAAATTGTTTTAAAAGCGATCACAGCTCTAGACAATGCAATTCAGGAAGTTGTAAAATCTGTACAAAGAAACACAACACACTGTTGCATTTGAAAAAATCCTCCAACAAATCAAAAACTTCATCAAACAAACAACAAACTTCAAACACTATTAATGAAACATCGGCAGCCAATGCAGCTGCGGTGTCTTCAACTACAACAAGGTCTTCAGAGGCGCGCCAGGGCTACGTCATGTTAGCTACAGCCAACGTTATCATCAAGGGACCCAACGTTTCGGGCAAATTCAGAGCAGTATTAGATTCTGGTTCTCAAGTGAATCTTGTTACTGAACGCCTAGTCAGAAAACTGTATTCCATTAGCGCTGCATTTTGAAACAATCGATTCTCGTGCATCTTCAGAGTAAATTGAATCAACTAGTTCTGATAAATTGTTGCTGGCACCGACGAAGTTTGTTGCATTGTCGCAATATATGTTCTGGCAACGTCCTCTTCGGCTGATGAATCGTTTTAGTGATCCAATAAAAGCGTCCGTGGATAGATCTCTTACTAGCTCCAAATGAACTGCTTTGGTAGCAAAACAGCAGAATACAGCAAGGTATGCTTTTGTTGGTCGCTTGCCTCTAATTTAATAATGAATCCATAAAGGGCCACAGTAATCGACGCCTGTGTTGATGAATGGTCTTGATGGAGTGACTCGTTCCTTTGGGAGATTGCCCATAATTTGTTCGCACAATTGAGGCCGTGTTTTGGTGCATTGTACGCATTTTTGTACTGTTGATCTAGCTGTTATTTTACCCTTGATTGGCCAAAATCGTTGTCGCATAATTCCTAGTAAAGCCTGTGGGCTGCAGTGTTTGTTTTCTTCATGAATCTTTCTGAATAGCAATTTCACCAGTATATCATTATACGGAAGTATTATTGGATGTTTGGATGAATAAGGTAATGGAGATTCCTCTAAACGTCCACCAACACGAATAACACCTGATTCATCGATAAATGGAGATAAGCTGCTGAGGGAACTTTGTTTGTCAACTTCTTGTTTCTGTTCTAATTTTCTCAGTTCGACCTGAAAGTGGACGCCTTGAATTGCACGTATTATAGCTGTAAGTGCATCATCAAGCTCTGCTGGAATTAATGCCTTGAGACTCGGCCTGAGGGATTTTTCTATTTTAGAGTTTCGAATGAAGTGGATCACGTAAGATACAATTCGTTGCAGTATCTTGAAGGAACCCTTGTGTTGAATTTTGTAGATAAACTCGTGGCAGTTGCTTGAGACCAGTACTATTGACGTATTTGTCTTCTTTTCAAGATCGGTAGACATTTGAAGTTGTGGCAAGAACTTTGTGGGCCATAGTTCTTGCTTACCATGTAAAAACAATGGACCTTGGAACCATAAGTTACATGAGGACAGGTTAGATGCTCGTAGACCTCTGGACAGTATGTCAGCTGGGTTGTCTTTGGATTTTACATGGCGCCATTGATTGAATCGTTGCTACTTTGTTAGCAACGAAGGTTTTGAAGGATGATGATTGAGAATTTATCCATGAGAGGACGATTTCGGAGTCGGTCCATAAGAATAGTTGTTGTCCTTGCAGTTTGATGTCATATTGTACTCGTTGTGCAAGTTCAGCAGCTATAAGTGCGGCACATAACTCAAGTCTAGGTAGTGTTTGTTTTTTCAAGGGAGCTACTCGTGATTTTGCACAAAGTAACCTTACAATAATTCTGCCATCTCTAAGAGTTGCCCGAATATAAGCTACGGCACCATAAGCCTTTTCAGACGCATCTGCAAACAAATGCAGTTGTGTTTTTGTAGGAATTTCGCCGTTAAAAACATGTCTCGGAATCTTGAAATTGCTCAGACTTTCTAAGTCAGTTCTGAATGTGCCCCAAATAGCACAAAGATCCTCTGGTTATGGTTCATCCCAGTCTAGTTTCAGTTGCCATAATCCTTGAATGAATATCTTAGCTTTCACAACGACTGGAGCGAGTAGTCCAAGAGGGTCAAATAGTTTTGCCAGATCTGAAGTTACCGTACGCTTCGTAATGGTTTGGATTTGGTTTAGTTTGACCTTGACGTATTGTTCTCGTTGTTACTGAAATCCAGATTGACCTCCATATCGCCTTGTGGAATATCCTTCAATAGTTTGGAATTGTTAGCACACCATTTTTTCAGGATAAATCCACGTTTTTGGAAAATTTGTATTAACTCTCTTTGAGTTTCTAGAGCTATATTTAGGCTGTCTGATCCGCCAAGACCATCATCCACGTAAAAGTTCTCCCGTAGCATTTGAGATCCAAATGGGTAGTGTATTGTGTTTTCATCTGCAATCTTCTGTAGACATTTTGTAGCTTAGTAAGGTGCTGATCGCGTGCCATATGTTACCGTTTTCAGTTTGTAGTAGTTAATGGTCGATGAAGGGTTTTCTCTCCAAATAATCAATTGGTACTGGTGGTTTTCAGGATGAATCAATATTTGTCTGCACATTTTCTGAATGTCTGTGGTAAAGACAAATTTTGACATGCGGAAACGAAGTAAAATTGAAAACAGTTCACTTTGGACAGTTGGACCGGTAAACATTAAGACATTCAATGAATAACCCGCTGATGTTTTTGCAGAAGCATCGAAAACCACTCTGAGTTTTGTCGTTGTACTATCGGGTTTCAGTACACAATGATGTGGAATAAAATATTTGGAGTCCAATAGATCGTCAAGGTTTACTTTTTCCATATGCCCTAGCTGTTCGTATTCACGCATAAATTGTATGTACTGGGCTCGCACCAATTCGTCTTTTTGAAATCGCCGCTCTAAACTTATAAATCTGTTGTATGCCATTGAATGTGACTCACCCAAGACTGAGGGATTTTCTCTAAAAGGAAGACGGACTATAAAACGGCCATCTGCGTTAGTCTGTACATGTTGTGTGAAATGTGTTTCGCATTGTCTTTCTGCTGGTGACATGATTTTTTCGCTTGGTTCGACTTCATCTAGTTTCCATAACTGCTCAATAGCTTGCTCTAGTGAGGCGCTGCTATCAAATACTGCACATGTTAGTGCATTGGACGTTTTGTGCTGCCCGATTGTTCCTCCAATAATCCATCCAAGTGCTGTATTTTGAAGGATTGGAAAGTCATCTGCAAGTTTGATACTGCCATTAAGAGTAAGACTGAAGTAGAACTCAGCACCGAGAAGGATATCTATCTTGCTTTGTTTGTTGAAATTAGGGTCCGCCATTTGTATATGATTTGGGATACTCCACGATGAAACATCAATGTCCAGATTTGGTTGTGCAGGGATGATGTTTGGTAGTATGAACGCTTCCAAGTTAGTTGAGAAACTCCCATCTGTGGATTTCATTTCGACATGTATACGATTAGTTGATCGTTTTTGGATCTTGCCGACTCCATCAATGCAGAGAACAGCTTCCACTGGTGAAATTGACCAAATTATGGGCAATCTCCCAAAGGAACGAGTCACTCCATCAAGACCATTCATCAACACAGGCGTCGATTACTGTGTCCCTTTATGGATTCATTATAAAATTAGAGGCAAGCGACCAACAAAAGCATACCTTGCTGTATTCTACTGTTTTGCTACCAAAGCAGTTCATTTGGAGCTAGTAAGTGATCTATCCACGGACGCTTTTATTGGATCACTAAAACGATTCATCAGCCGAAGAGGACGTTGCCAGAACATATATTGCGACAATGCAACAAACTTCGTCGGTGCCAGCAACAAGTTATCAGAACTAGTTGATTCAATTTACTCTGAAGATGCACGAGAATCGATTGTTTCAAAATGCAGCGCTAATGGAATACAGTTTCATTTTATTCCACCCAGAGCTCCTCATTTCGGAGGATTATGGGAAGCGGCAGTCAAATCAGCAAAACACCATTTGATTCGTAGTACAACCTCAGCCTCACTGACATATGAAGAATTGGAAACAGTAATAGTGGAAATAGAAGCAATTTTGAATTCACGACCCTTGACTCCACTGTCTAATGACCCGTCCGACTTGACAGCATTAACTCCAGGGCACCTGCTTATTGGTGAAGCTCTTACTGCTCAAGTTGACAGCAAGGCTACAGATAGAATGATGTCACTTCAATCTCGTTGGCAAATTGTATCACAGATAAAACATAATTTCTGGAATCAGTGGTCCAGGAACTATCTGCACGAACTTCAACAAAAGCATAAATGGAAAAATCACCAAATCTTAAACCTGGAGACATGGTCATTATCAAAGAAGATAACACTCCAGTAATGAAGTGGCCCCTAAGACGAATAATTCACACTTACCATGGAAACGATGGATCCACGCGTGTTGCAGATGTAAAGACCGCAGCAGGCACTTTCAAACGCGCAATTCATCGCTTGGCTGCACTTACTATTGAAAGCAGTGAAAAACATGAGCCTGACTCAAACAAAGTTATTGAACCGTACATTATTCAGGAGAAACACACAACTGAACCAGATGAACCCAGAGCTAAACGAACATGTCTGATACAGAATTAAACCTTCTTTACGATACTGGCGATGCTATTTATGCTGCCAATCGTTCTCGGATCTCCAATTGACAACAAAAAGTGCGGTTCCAAGCTAGGCATCCATTTTGAAAAAATAGGCTCTACCTCTATATCTACCAGCAGTTGGAACATATTTGTCTATTACGATCTTTCAAATTATTGGACGGAAACAACGCTCTTACTGAATGGCAAAAATTCCATGCTCCACATCTGTAAAAAATGGAACCAAACATAACGTGTGCCAATGTACTCGGTCACTTTGAACTTATGATAAACGATCTAGATTTGGAAAATCAATTGTTGTACAAAACACGAGCTAGAAGAGGGGCTATAGACTTCGTTGGGAACGTCGCGCACTCATTATTTGGAGTTCTTGACTCGGAATACGCAAAGGAAATGTCATCGACAATACAAGACCTTAAGGAAAACGAGTCTTACGTGCTTAGACTTCTCAATAGCCAAACATCGGTAGTAAATTCAACTATCAACATTATCAAACAAGGACTTTTATCAACAAAACAAAGCTTTGCTCAAATTCACTGGGAAATAAATGCAATTAACAAAAGCTTACATTACATAGATGATGGACTATACCAAATCAGGCTAACACAGTTATTCAATGCAGGTATTATGCAGCTATCGTTGGTTGCCAATAATCTGCAACGAACGAAATCATCTATTTTGGACGCTTTAACAGATACCCACCATGGAAAAGTTAGTCCATTACTTTTAACCCCAACACAATTGGAAAAGGAAATAAATCAGATTAAACATCATTTACCACAGAAGACTGACCTTCCTGTTCCTATGAAAGACATATTGGATAACTCTACCATTAGTGGGTCAAATTAAGTTTGATATATACAACTTAATCCCAATTCCTAATTGGATCAACGATTCTATGGTAATGATAGATCCATGTGATTCCATGTTAGCTATCAATATGGAGCGTGAGCAATACTTTCTAGTCTCCACACTTCTACTGAAGTCCTGTGATGCTATACGTTCCGATGTTTTCCTTTGCTACAACATACAACTAAGATACCATTTTGGAGCAGAAACCTGTTCGTGTGAGATCAATTTATTTAACAACAACACCTTGCCAACTTTTACTCTAAAGACTATCCGAACCAATGTCACCTGGATACCACTAGCACATCAAAATCAGTGGATATACACTGCAGCGTCATCAACTCAGGCAACGGCAGTGTGTGATAAGGAGATCATTCCATTGAATTTAGAAGGGTCCGGTCTATTGAAAATTAAGCCAGAATGCATTCTTAAGCATGACTTCATTCATGTGGCAGGACAACGATTAATAACCACTTGGGAAGTTTAGGGAATTGTCAACAGGGAAGTTCACAAAAAATCCAATGTATCTGGACAACAATTTACCTGTATTTAGTGAGAATTATGCAGCTCAAATGAAGGAATTAACAAACCTACAACAAAAGATACAAATGCAAACTGAACATCCACTGCAATATCACTCTCAACATGGAATTGCAGTTTCATATGCGGCATTATTGACAAGTATATCAGCGATAACTGTCATACTCATCATCTACGTATCGTACAAGAAATCCCGACAGTATTTGGTATCCAATATGCTCCAGCAGAACCCATTTGTTATCCACACTCATGAAGACAACGTACAAGGCGCACCATCACCATTACCACGAATTTGCAGTCCCGACCGAGCACCTGCCAGCGCGGGGGAGGATGTTTAGTTTGGTATCACATTTTTGATTGAAAATATTTATGTTTAGTTTTAGTACCACACTTTTGTCTGCAACTGTTTGCAATATAATAAATTTGTCAAATAATCAAAAGCAGTCGGTCATCGACTACTGTAATATGATCGTTTTGTTTTTCACTATTATGTTGCAGACAAAGGTGAATGCACTTGTATACTTTCGTGTATAAATATTCTGCATAATTAGCATTTATGTTGTTATGTAGAATGCTGAAATGTAAAATGTGTACAAGTTCATGGTCATCATAAATGCGAATGACAATAATAACAAAAAAAAAATTATTTTACAAAATTTATATAAAAGACCAATAAACTATACATATTGATATCATTCAATAGAAACCAACCAACAAGAGTTTTTATTTTATGAGCGCGTATTCCGTTTAGTTACAAGTGCTAGAAGGAATAACTGACAAAAAAAAATAGTTCAGTTCGGATGTATTTTTCGAATTGACAAAACTAATTATTGTCAGACACACGTCAACACCGTCGATTCCCATTGCTCATGCATGTCAACACTAAGAAATCACACGAAACAATGCACACTGATCCCAAATTAAATTTGTTGGCATAAATTAAAAAAATAAAGTTAAGAAATTACCAGAAATGTAAACAAATATGTAAACAAGCAAAATTGTCGCATTTGGGGCACAGAAAACCCGCACGCATACATTGAAAAGCCGATACACCCAAAACGAGTTACTGTTTGGTGCGGATTTTGGTCCAGAAGCATAATTGGGCCATTTTACGTTGAAAATGAGCAAGTGGCCGTTACAGTCAATGGCGATCGTTATCGGGCCATGTTGAACGAATTTTTGTTCACAAAAATTGAAGAGGAGGATATTGGCAACATTTGGTTTCAACAGGACGGCGCTACGTGCCACACAGCCGAAGCTACACTCGATGTTTTGCGCGATGTTTTCAGAAAAAAAAGTTATTTGGCGGACCCTTTATATATATTTATATTCGAAAAGGCAACCCTATAGGGGACATAGAAAATATAATTTGTTTAACTTAGGTGGCAACCCTGTTATTCTCCATGCGGTCAAAGTTTAAAGTTCAATCACGTTTTTTTAAGCACTCCTTCTTGAGAAAATGTTGGCAATATCTATTATACTGGAAATCTGCAAAACTAAAATTTAATTTAATTTGTTTATAATTTTTATAACATAATTCATAATTATTTTGTCTTTGCAGTTGTTATTTCGAGTTTATGGCGTGTGATATTTTAGAGATACATAACCTCACGTTATTTGTGTTTCGTGGAGTAAAAGTTATAGATGTATTCGCGTGTTCATTACAGTTCAAACGCACAATTGTTTATTAAAGTGTCCTCTAACATGTAGTATAGGTGCGCTTTGCGCGTTTTATGCTTTTTCAGTCAAACGCAATTTGGGATGGTAATGAACGCAAAAATTATGCCGTTTCGAATTTGTACTAAACAAATTGATAATAATTTTTGAACGTAAACAAAATAGAATAGATAAAGAACCATGTACAGAGTTTTATAGTTTATGTTCAGAAATATTTACCAAAGTTCAGAAGACATTTCGTCAGGTAAGTAGAAGCCCACATTATGCGATACCATCGTCCAATGTTGCGGTACGTCTCAGCTTGACTTACACTGAAGGGGGGAAACGACTAAAAAGGAAATTGACAACTGAACTCTCACTGCGCCAAGAACGTAACACTCCTATTCTTGTACATACGGCAACTATATCTGCGAGTACCCGTAAGACAAAAGATGCTAATGTTTGTTTTAACAAATACTTTAAAACCAACTTGTTAAACATGATCCTTGTTACGCTCAGACAAATATACGCATTGTTCTCAGAATATTCTCGCTTCTGCACTTCCTGTTAGCTGATTAGGGAAAATGATTCGGATGCATTGAACAAATGCTAGACTAAATAGCATCATTAATATTATAATGTTTTTCTCAGATCTGGGTATTCTTCGGATCCATTATTACCCAGTATTTCCATTTCTATGACACAATCATAAAATAAAAGGAATGCATGCAGTTATGCTGCAAATTAAATTTGTTTATAACATCGGGAGGTATTGTATTATTGGGTTCACTCTTTTCGTACACAATAACTACTCCTAAATTGAGTGTGTCGATATTTATGCAAACCGGATGTCGCAGGCGGCATATAGGACCATATTGTCCAAATCTGTGGAAAATTTGTATGAGGGCTATATCCAAATCTGAACCGGTTTTCTTCAAATTAAATATGGTTGGTCCTTGGTACAAAAAACATATCCATGCCAAATTTCATGCAAATTGGACCATATTTGCAACCATCACTTAGCTTACAAACATCAAGCTTGTGTGGGAGGTGGGAGTGGGCGTGGCCACATCGGTCAAAATGTTTGTCCATTTTTTATGTGTGTTATGACTAACATGTGTGCAAATTGTAAGGGCTGTTTTCTTTTTTTCTTCAGCTCACATACAGGGTTGCCCATATTCGACGGACCCATCTGGCAACGCCATAACTTTTGACAGAGATGTCAGATCGCTTAATGACATACCGCGTTTGAAGCGTCAGTCCAAGCAGATTTTTACCATGGAACAATACACGCCACGCGAGCGCTCTGAAATAGTTGAAATTTACATTCAACAGAAGAAGTCAATTGTGAAAACTCAAAAAAAAACTAAAAAAACTGTCCGATGAAGCCCATTTCACATTGAATGGGACCGTAAATAAGCAAAATTACCGTATTTACGCCACTGAAAATCCTCAGGAGATTCAAGAATTGCCTCTTCATGACGAAAAAGTCACAAGTACTCACAGCAGGTGGTGCGGTGAGGGGAAAACGTCATGTCCGACCGTCAAAACGGAAGCACAATGAGCATCGTGTAGCGCTCAGAGTTTTGACGAAGTTGTAGGATGTTGAGGTTTCGGCTCTTACCGAAAAACAAAAAGAGTAAAGGCGTCATAGATGCTTCTAAGGCCAATGAGTCGGCTGAAAGAGCCACAAATTCAGCTGTGTTAACGGCTAATAAAGTAAAACGAATCAGATCACCTGATGAACCCCTGCCTTCGAAAAAGGCAAGAGGCCCTAATGTCACCATCAACAGGACACTCACCAAGCCCTTCAATAAAGTGGCGAAGGAGGGTCTAGTGATGGCTGTTATAGACAGAAGTAGTGAGGATGGATCCATCCTCAAGGACAAATGGAGTCATGTACAATCAGCCATTATGGCTCATTACCTCGATGTCCGTAGAGAAATGCCGGGCAAACCACCAAAAAAACAACATCCCTAGTCACCCATCTAGGCCGGGTTGGTGGGCTCTTCTGGGTTACAGAAGAGCCCTCCAACCCGGCTGACATCTTGGAAATAATAAAAGATTCCAATCCTGGTCTGCCGGCCCATAATTGGAGAATCAGTAAGGTGGGTGAGGCGGATGGTAAAAAGCGGCAGGTCAATCTTATCCTAAACGCTGAATCCACCTCCCATATACAAAGTGCGAGTGCAACCCTACAATATGGCTTCGAGACTATAGTCTTGAAGATATACAAGCAGGATATAGCTCCCACTGCAGAAGGTGAGTCGTCCACCGTGGCACTTTCTGGAAGTGCGGAGGTACCCACGCCTATTATTTCTGGTGACTCCAACAAAAAGCTCTACTTCGGACACAGAGAGGCTGAGGGGAGTCTCCGGACTCTTTGAAGCATCTGGCGGGGACATGCTTCTCGACGATACGGACGAAGAGTTCGATAACACCCTTGGATGGATGTTAATCTGTCAATTACCAATGATGGTAAGAATTCTACAGATTAACCTCCATCACGCTAAAGCAGCCTCTCAGCTGTCCACAGGCGCAGTAGACATCGTCCTGATACAGGAGCCCTACGTAGTGGGAGGAAGGGTGTGCGGTATTAGGACACCCAACTTTAAACTGCTTGTGGCCAATTATGAAGGCACTCCAAGAACCTGCATTTTGGCCAGGAAAGATCTAAGTATCTTTCTCCTGACTAATTTAAGTGCTAAAGACCAAACAGCTGCTAGCCTGGAGATCGGTAATCGCATATATTGGGTGGTCTCCAGCTACTTGCCTTATGAATCTGTTCTATTCAGGGAAGTAGTAGAAGAAGTAACGTCTGACGAGCTCGAGCGCAGACACGAACGCTCTTCATACTATCTGGGGTAGTACGGATCAGACAATGAAGCCGACCAAAATTATCGGCGGCGCATGGAAAAATACGGATCGGCGGCGGCGGCTGAGCCGGTCAAATTTCAACAATCGGCTGAGCCGATAAATTCCTACTAACGATTGCGCACTAATGACATTCTCCGGCAAAGATGGCGCTTTGAGATATTTACAATTAGAGGAAAAAACTTAGGAAAAGTTATGGAAGTTTTGATTTAATGTCGAAAATCAGCTCAATAAACCTCTACTTATTAGTTTTTGTTGTGAAAGAGATTTATTTTGAAAAATAAAGTGCCCACTGCGTTCTCTTTAAAACGACGTAGACTTTTGAAAATAGGTTCGGCGGTTCAAGAGCTATTGTAATTTCCGTAAAAACCAAACAATTTCCTTAAAAACCAAAAACTCATTTTTTAATTTCAATCCCCATAACATTTTTGGATTTTTTTAAATAAATGATAGCAAGATCCATTTAGAAACTTTTATGAACTTCAGAAACGCTAAAATGAACTTCATAGGTCGATATTAAAAATTCTCACCCTACTGCATTACTTAGTAGTTACTTTCTTAATTTTCATGGTTGCATAAAATACATCTTTTTGACTCACTAAATAAACTTCGGCGGCTGAGTTTCAGCCGGTGTGAGCCGCTGAAATCGGCGGCGGCGCCGGCTGGAAAAAAATGGCCGGCGGCGGCGCGTCGCCGATTTGCGCCGCTTCGGCTTCATAGCCTGGTACGGATATAAACAATAGGGGTGATTCGCTTCTTGACTTTATTCTAACTACCAACCTTAGTATTTGTAACATAGGTAATAAACCGACCTTTACAATTAAAGACAGACAATAAGTAGTCGACGTAACGTTTGCTACTGACCGGCTGTCAGACAAAATTATTGGGTGGAATGTACTGGACGACCACTCATTCTCAGATCAACATTATATTGAGTTCAAACTCGCGGAAAAAGCGCCTAAACCTGCCGTCCACAGAAATGTAAGGAAGACAAAGTGGCACCTGTATGAGAAGAATTTCAAGAAAGTCCTCAACTCTAAACTTCTGTACGAACCGAATGACAAAGCCGGTCTGGATAATCTGGTCGATCATATCACCATATCATTCAATAGATCCCTTGAAGAAGCCTGTCCAAAAACAAGGTACAAGGGTAAAACTAGACCCCAATGGTGGACTTCTGAGCCAACGGCTATGAAAAAGACCTGCAACAAGCTATTCAATAAGGCTAAATCTACTGGGGTCGCTAATGATTGGGATGCCTATAAAGAGCAACTCAAGATCTATAAGAAGGAGCTTAGAAAGGCGCAAAGGCGCTCTTGTTATACCTTCTGTGGTGAAGTGGAAAAGGTTGGTTTCGATGAGGGGCATTTCAGCCCGTGGTAACACTAGGGACTTAAACTGGTCTATGTGAGCTTGTAAAAAAATACGGCTGCCACCCTAACCTAAACCTAAAAACCTAGACAATCTTTTCCGTTCTAGTGCGAGGAGATATTTTGACCTTCTCAGGTCATACCTTGGCCAGATTTGTCAAATTTTTTAAACAAAAATACTTTTTCCAATTTGTTTAAAGACTGTTACTAAACCACAGTTTCTAAGTGAAAGAGATATTTTCAACATTTTTGGTTTTGATTTTATATAACAGTATACCACAATCTATAAAAAAAATAATTTTTAGCTCTGAGACAAAAAAATTTTTTTTCTAGCATAGTGTAATTGATTCCGAAAAATACGACAAATCTGCTATTGAAACAGCCTGCTTGTATGTCAGTTTGTACCCTTTGTACAATGCATAACATATTAATGCATGGTGCAGTTATAATAAAAATTGTATTGCTACCTGGGCAGCATTCTACCAAACATTTTAGGTCTTACCGCCAAGACTTTGCAAGAAAGTTTTCAAGAGAAAGTTGCAATAAAGACATTTTTAATAGACTACTATTGAGTTCAGATCCTTTGTTGAGTAGCATGAGGCCTATAAAAAGGAAAAATGAAACTTGCTGTTTAACAGAAACTATTACTATTATGTCTGAAAATCTATTAGAAAGTTCTTTAGATAGCGAAGAGGAGCAGATTTCTGAAGACGTATAGTGTAAAAATGAATTTTGATTATTTTTGTATCTTTTTCCAAAAATATCTCCTTTTATCTATAAATATATCTGATTTGTCAAAGAGAGTCTTTGTTTTATTTATTTATATCAAATCGAAATAAGCACAAAAATTAATTTGGCCGCAGAGATCGTTTAAATACACTTATGTGCGACGTTAACGATGCGCAAGACCGCCAGTCAAGCTGATCAGAAGTGTCCAAAAAATTAATAGCCAGTCTGTGTTCTTTAAGCAGCACAACATTGTAGTATATATAATCACATTATGCAAACAAAGTTGTGGCGCTCGTAATCTGAATTTAGAGCACAATAAGTGTCGAGGTCTGAGTATCCAAAACTTCACACCAAATTCACAAAGACTTTTAGGTAAATAAACTTATTTTTGCGGTCGTTCATATTCGATTCGAATTATTATGTAATACGTTCGCGTCGTACGTAAACAGTTGGGACGATATGCATTTGTAGGTTAGGTTGAATGAAGGAGACGTTTAAACGTCTCATGTCCATGGACATACACATAAGCCAGTGGTTAGACCTGTTCTGCGCTCCCGTGGGGTATAAAAATCATAATCAGTCATCTTCCAGTCATATCCTCTGAGATGAGTCAAGTCTGGCAATATGTCGGAACCGAAATATCGGGATCTTGCATGTGTGAAAGCTGGGCAGTGACACAGAAAATGTTCCATCGTTTCGATGTTTTCTCTGCATGTCCTGCGCTCGTCTTTTTCTGGTAGTCCTATGCGATGAAGATGTGCCTGTAAGCTTGAGTGTCCAGTTAGAAGAATCAATCATCATCTTACTAATCTCGATCTTGTTTAGTTTCAGAAAACTACTGGTTTTCTTCTCATTTGGGTCACCCCACAGTATCTTTGCAGTTGATCCTACAGTTGCTCTATTCCACACAGTTTTGTGAGCCATCACTGCCCAATGCTTCAACTCATCCTTCGTGGCTTCGAAAGGTTTCCAATTTTCCAAGTTTATTACTCGAAGTTCTCTGCCCTTTGAAGCCAAGCTGTTTGCTCGTTCATTTCCAATCACTCCGTTGTGTCCCGGCACGCAGAAAATACGCAGTTGACCATGGACTGAGTTATTATTTGTCGTTCTTTTACAGTCTAACACTGTTCTGGATTTGACCTTTTCCGGTGTTATTGCTTTGATCGCCATTTGGCTATCTGTGAATATTTTGGCATATTTAGGTTTTGTGGTATTACTGAGCCAGTTAACACACTCCGTGACTGCTCGAACTTCTGCTTAAAATACTGTGTAATGGTCTGGGAGGCGGAAGTAAAGTTCGACTTCTGGTTTATCAATAAAAAGACCCAGACCCGTCCTTCTTCCTAGACTGGACCCATCAGTGTAGCAGCATGTTCCCACTGGCGCATGAGCTAGAGTCGGAGATTTCCGTTGTTTGAATATGACCGGCCAGTGATTGTAATATCTTCTGATGGTACGACCTGTGGTCTCGATTTATCCATTCACCCATCACTTGTAGACGTCTTACTGTGAGGGCTGCCACATACTATATACGGATATCTATTGGTTGGATGTGCAGTATAGTCTCCAACGCTCTTGCTGGTGCGGTTCTAATTGCCTCTCTTACACTGATACTTTTGACTGAGATATTGGCTAAACTCCAAGGCAAAGTCGGCGAAAGAATAAAAAAATCAAATTTAAAATCCACATATCTCGGAAACTATTCAAGATATCTTCAACCTATAAAATGTTTATTGTAGGTCTGGTCTAGGAGTATCAAAAGTTAGAAGCCGATGAAAATTTTGTATACCCGAGGTGGTCAACTTTAGGGCCCTGTAGCTCCGCCCCTGTATGACATAGGGGGCCCAAGTTCCGAACTCAAACTCTCTAACACCTCTTGTATACACACCTAAAATTTCATCGCCATACGATAAGTGGTTTTGAAATGGCAGAATTATGTCAATTTTTTTTCATCTTAGCCCACTGTTCGACGTCGCATGTCTTACTTTGTTTTGCTATAGGAGTTGACGTTGCCGTAAAGGGCGAAAAAGTCGATCGTTCTCATGATGAATGGATAATCTTATTGACAAATGGTGTTCGTCATTAAATATTAGATTTTTTAAATGGATCTTTTACAACAAATTATTTAACAAAGGTAATCAGAACGCATATAGAACAGTACATTTAAGCAGAAACTATAATTTGATTGCTTCGTTTGATCATATTTTCAGCAAAATGGCCAAATAAATCTTTTCGTCGTGGGAATGAAACCTTATCGTTCTCTCGACGAATTTCGAAATCACCAAAAACATGACTTGATGATCGTGTTCGTTCTATTGACGCACAAAAACATCGCATGTACGAAACTTTTCGTCACCAGTACGAAGATATATTGACGAAACTCATTCGTCATGGTGACGAACGGGTTTTCTATCAGTGTATGCCTAGACAGCACATACGTTGCACGTTTTGCAATGGTATTACGTTGTACTTTTTGTCCATTGATGTCCACCACACTACAGAGGCGTAGGTTATTATTGGTCTAATCACGCTCATGTAAAGCCAGTGTGTCATATTTGGACGTAGTCCCCATTTTGAACCTATAGCTCTTCTGCACAACGACCAACATCTGTGGGCTTTCTAACTCTTTTTTTAATATGATCTTTCCAGTACAGTTTCCAAGATTACTCCCAAGTATTTTACCTTTTTAGATATAGCAATATTCTTATCCAGGAATCGAGGCACGGTAAATGGATGAATCTTCCTTTTCCTTGTAAATAGACATATTTCTGTTTTGTCTGGGTTGACATTTAATCTCCTTGGTTGTGCCAATTATATGCTATGTTAAGTGCCTCCTCAGCAGGGTTACCATACGTCCTCCTTTCGGAGGACATGTCCTCCTTTTTAACCAGTGTCCTCATGTCCTCCCTCCTTTTTCAAAAATGTTAGATTTATCCTCCTTTTGTTACAAATTCAACATTTTTACAAACAGTATACCTCCACATGAATTATACTTGCAACTACTTTTAGTAGTAATTTTGTCAGTTTTTATACCCTACTATATATGTACGCTCCACCATATGTAGGATGGAGGGGTATATCCATTTTGTCGCTCCATTTGGAACACATATTAATAATGGCCTGAGACCCCATAAAGTGTAGGTATTCCTAATCGCCGTAAAATTGCTTGGGATTTAAAATGGGCAGTATCGGTCCATTTTTTGATATAGGCCCCATATATAGAATCTCCCTGATTTGACTTCTTAACGGCCATAGAGACCACAAATTTCAACTGATGGGGGTGAACATTTGTAACTAAGTTTATTTATTACCGGAAACTTCACACGAACAACGGTAGTCATAGGTCCTTCTAGATTGACTTCTTAACGCTACAAAAACCACAAATTTCAACGAATTGGGTTGAAATTTGGTAATATGAGTTTATTTGATTTCATTAGATTTCGATTTCACTTATTTATTATTATGTACCTTGTTTCGAGATAGATGTTCGTAACACCTAAAAATACTGAAGTATGTCCACTTTAAAGTATACCGATCAACTCAAAATAACTAGATGAGTCGATTTAACAATGTCCGTCCATCAGTCTATTTAAAGTTGTTCGTTAAGTATAGGTTGAATTTTCAATCCGATCAAAATCGCTTCAGATTTAGATATATACACCATATATATTTTCTTTCCGAATTGGTCTTTTAGTGCTACAGAATCCAAAACTATGTATCACATAGACCATCCTTACGGGTTAAAATTTTATTTGTTGATCATATTAAAATGCATTATTTCCTATTACTGTATTTTGTAAATGTCCTCCGAAAGTTACAAACTCTCTTGGTTAAAGTCATAAATGTCCTCCTTTTTTGGCACAAATGTCCTCCTTTCTGAAAAAAGTTTATGGTAACCCAGCTCCTCAGCTCTTCTGCATAGTTGGTTTGGATGTGTGCCCCTTAGAAGTATTATAACGTCGTCTGCATAACAGACTGGTTTAATTTCTTCATTGGTGAGGGCTTTAAGGAGACTGTGTATCGTCGTAACCCATAGGAGAGGCGATAAAATGCCCCTGAGGTATACCACGATTGACCTTGTCTCTGATTTTTACGTCATATGACCCACAAATAATCCACCTATTCCTTAGCATATTGTTGATCCAGTTTATCAACGCCCGGTCAACCTGAAACTCGTCTAAGGACTGATAAGTGTATCGGCCTGAACGTTGTTAAAAGCGCCCTCAATGTCTATACAAACGGCAAGTGAGTACATTTCTTCACTGAAGGACATTCTGCAAAATTGGTGATATTATCGGCAATTTGGTAATGTTATCGACCACTTCTTGGAAGGCGGTGTTGTTTTTTGACGCTCCCTCTTTGTTTTGAGTTTTTGTGCCCCTCTTCATATCCTTATCACCACCTTTGCTGGGAACTTTCTGCAAAATTGATAATGTTATCGGCAATTTGGCGAAGTTATCGACCACTTCCACCTAACTTTTTGGAATTGTCTCACTCGCTTCTTTCTGTTCACTATTTTCGTTTGCCACTGCAGGCGGTACGTTCGTGTTTGGGCTCGATTAAACTGCCCTGCCAATGGGGGTTTTCCAATCTTAAAGAAGATTTTCCAAATCCCGATAAATGCCATGCCTTTTGTCTTGACAAGCCAATCCTTGGAATACGGGTTATGCCTACCACCAGGAAAGAACCATCGGGATCATTTTTCCTGTAGAAGACTTCCCACTTCCCCACTTTAAGGTTCGAATCTTGTTTGCCAATGACGCTGAGTATGCGCTCTGACGGTACCTTACATGCCCATCCTCTGACATAGAAAGATGTTTTTATGAGTACAAGGATGTCGTTTTTCCTTACCAGTTTCAGCTTTGCGCCGTCCCAAGGTGATGGGATGCTCTCCACTAGTTTTTCGAGGACATCGACACAGCATTGTGATGCCAGTTTCAGCATCAAAACGCCACTCTCAAACGTGCAACTCATTACTTGGATTGTTGGTCCATCATTAGATTCGAGAATGTAGACCAATACCTTTGTGTAGAACAAATCTTCGAAGATACTTTTTTGCTCTTCGGGAATTCTGCCAGACGCACTAGTGCTATCAATTATGGCATAGTCTAGTTCGTCCTGGATATGTTTTTTGGCTATTTGGGAATAAGATGGTGCTTCCTTACCCTTTTTATAGCCACCTTGCTTTTTCCTTTAGAATGGGTATTTTTGTTTGAGGCCCCCTCCTTTATGGATGGTTTGATGGACTTGCTCACCTTCTCAACAACAGGATCAACTTCACCTCCCACCATTAACGGATTCTGACTAGAAACTCCTTTTTTGGTAGACTGAATAGGTGCTGGGTGTCGGTGAGCTTTTTTTCTTCTTAATTGATTTCGCATCGCTATGCTCTTCGGGAGATCTGACTCTTTTAGTAGATGTAGAAGAATCAGATTTATCCTGTTCTGCCGGTTCATTATTCAGTTTCCTTCTTTGTGCGCCTGACATGCTTTTCCGATTTTCAACAATAGCAATATTGTTATCACTTGATGACTCAGAGTCTGAGTTCCCACTAGCTTATAAAACCTGGGGTTGCTTAGAGCCCCCCTTGGGTTTTCTTTATCTTCCTCATCGTTTCTTTTGCCAAAGGCTAGATGTGCTGTTTCGACTACGGGATCCGAGGCACCCAACCCCGTAGAAGTTACTTGCTCACGATTGTTTGATAACGACGACACGTGAATTGCGAGTAAATCAACGCTTTCCGCCGGTACTGGGTTTATTTTTCCCTGCACCGTAATATCACTTACTTCATCAGGGTTAATCATACATTTTTGGGAGAGACCCCCATAGCCAGTATTTGCCCCTAATAAGTACGTCGATGTTGGCCTTCTTCCAAAATATCTGTCCTGAGACCGATGCAACAAATTCAACCCCCAATTTAAGAACAACACACTTTGTGGTTGCGTAGTAGGTAGGTGAATAGGTACTGCGTAATAGGTTGAAAAAACTATCCTCTCTGCAATAACACGTCCGTTCGCTACAGTTGGCGGCGACAGACTTCCACATGCATTTGTAAAGAGCTAAAATATTTCCTGACCATGGTTAACATTGGTATGAATTGTTAGGGATTAAAAAGCTCTATAAATTTTGTGATCGTTTGATATTCGATGCAAATAATTATAAAACACGCATTAAATATTTGCTGACTAGGGATACTTTTAAAAAAAATATTTTTATGATTTTTCCAATTGTTATGGCAAAGATTGAATCCTACATTATGAAATTTCCATATATAAAGGAAAGATTTTTGAGGACAATAGTCCACATATTCCAATTTGTTAGAATAAATAAATAAGAACAAAACTTTTAAAAAATAGCCTTGAAATGACGCCTTTGGCGGATTTCGAGATGGAGGAGTTAGAAAAACTCAATACCCAAAGTTGTTCGGATGACCACTTCAGTTGCGTGCGCCCAAAGGATCCGATTAATGAAAAGGAGTTGGAAGATTTAGAGTCACTGGACATTATGAATTGGACGGGTGAGAATATTCCTATTGATGGCTCATCGACAGTTCCGGAGGACCATGATGATAACGATGATGATCCTCAGTTGCCTTGGAAAACAAAGACCTTGAAGATGATGAAGATCACAATGTTACTACATCACTTGTCTTGGAAATCAGGACCTTTTTCCGAATAGAGACCATTTGAATTTCAATATGGACAACGTTTAAACCAAATCCTAGAAGATCAGGAATCCCATTCCAGTGAATTGGGTGAGAGACCGTTAATTATATCAAATATATTATTTCAGCCTGTGAAACCTATGGTTGATGAGGAGCCACAGGTAAATAATTATCATGCGGTAATACCAGATTTAATTAATTATAAAAAATTATTCATTTATAAGATTATTTTGTATTATTATACAATTGTATTACAAGTTATATTTCATTGATTCAATTTTAAATAAAACATAAATATAATATTAAATGAAATATATTTTTATTTTGCAAGGCTTAGGTTTGTTAAGAGCTTTCATTCTCTTTTCACTTTAGAGAGGGAGAGAGAAGGAACATAAATTGAGGTTTTCAAATACATATGTATAAAATATTTATTTAAAATTCACAAGATGACATCGAATACTGAGGTTATTAAATCTTTCCACAGTATGAATTTAAAAAATTCTTAGTTTGAAGGATATTACTCAAGACATGGAATATGCTATCAGAAGAACCTGCAAGACTGTTGGTACATATGGAAATCGAGTTAAGGCTGTACAACTACATTTTATATTTACCATCGAGATTTTTCTCCCTTGGAGATGAAGCATTATCACGACTTTGTGATGGAGTATTTTCCGTAGTTCAAACACCATTACGAGAAGGATCAAATTAAGACAAATAATTCCTACAGATGCATTTTATTCTGCACTTTTAGAAGAAATAAAAATCGGTTTTAACTTTCAGCAATCAGTTGAATTCAGTACCTCGCTTTATATAACATTTATCGTTCAGACCATCACCACCGAAACGACGTGAAACTGGGTTGTGCACTTTCTCCGTTACTTACAGCGCTGGATATTGTTTTCGAAGCCACCAGTTGTCGACAGGCAGGTCTTAGCTGAAGGCTGGCAGACAAACTTATGTTAGGTTAGGTTAGGTTGAAGAGAGGAGACGTTTAAACGTCTCATGTCCATGGACATACACTTAAGCCAGTGGTTCGGCCTGTTGTGCGCTCCTTATTTATGATCTTTTTTATACCTCACGAGTTACAGAAAATCGGTACTAGACACGAATTTTCTCAGTATCTTCCAGTCATATTCTCTGAGATGAGTCAAGTCTTGCATGTGTGAAAGCCGGGCAGTGACACAGAAAATGTTCCATCGTTTCTATGTTTTCCCTGCATGCCCTGCATTCGTCGGTTCCTGCTAGTCCTATGCGATGAAGATGTGCTTGTAAGCTTGAGTGTCCCGTTAGAACACTCATCTTACTAATATCGATCTTGTTTAGTTTCAGAAGACTTCATGTTTTCTTTTCATTTGGGTCACCCCACAGTATCTTTGCAGTTGCTCCTACTGTTGCGCTATTCCACACAGTTTTGTGAGCCATCACTGCCCAGTGCTTCAACGAATTTTTAGTGGCTTCGAAAGGTTTCCAATTTTTCAAGTTTATTACTCGAAGTTCTCTGCCCTTTGAAGTCAAGCTGTTTGCCCGTTCATTTCCAATCACTCCGTTGTGTCCTGGTACCCAGCAAATACGCAATTGAGTTTGAGTAATCATTTGTCGTTCTTTTACAGTCCAACACAGTTCTGGATTTGACCCTTTCCGATGTTATTGCTTTAATCGCCATTTGACTATCTGTGAAGATATGTAGGCTTTGTGGCATATGTAGGCTTTGTGGAGTTACTGAGCCAGTTAGCTATGTTAACCGACCGAGTGGACTATATATCAACGGTGCGCGCCTTTGAGAAGAACTACATCACTATGACACCAGCCAGGGATGAATGGGATGGCAGATGTAAGAGGCAATCAGGCAGTCCAACGACAGATGGACACAAATCGGCACCTGTAGGGTATCTAGACAAATCTGGCCAAGGTATGACCTGAGAAGGTCAAAATATCTCCTCGCACTGGAAAGGAAAAGATTATCTACGTTAGTATCAGTTCTGACGGGACACTGCCTGATCGGCGAACACGCCAGAAGATTGGGTATTAACTCCAATGACTTCTGCAGAAGCTGTGGAGATGAGGAAGAAGTGGAGAGCATTGAGCACTTGCTATGCGACTGTCCCGCTTTGAGTAAACGACGACTGGACCTACTGAGGTCGGCCATTCTAGGCAGCCTAACAGATCTTTCTAGTACCAATATTCATGCTATCGATACATTTGTATATCAAACAGGTTGGATTCGATGAAGGGCATTTTAGCCCGTGGTACCACTAGGGACCTAAACTGGTCTATGTGAGCTGAAGAAATAAAAAAGAAAACGGCTGCCACCCTAACCTTAACCTAAACCTACTGAGCCAGTTCACATACTCCGTGATTGCTCGAACTTCTGCTTGAAATACCGGGTTATGGTCAGGGAGGCGGAAGTGAAGTTGGACTTCTGGTTCATCAATAAAAAGTCCCAGACCCGTCCTTCCTCCTCGCTTGGACCCATCCGTGTAGCAGCTGGTTCCCACTGGCACATGGGCCAAAGTTCCATTTTCCCAGGATGGTCTGTCTGGCACAAACGTATCACAGGTAGCTGTAAGCCGCACTTCAGGAATGCGGTCGGAGATTTCTGGCGTTTGAATGTGACCAACTAGAGATTCTAAAATCTTTTGATGGTACGACTTGTGGTCTCGATTTATCCATTCACCCACCACTTGTAGACGTCTTGCTGTGAGGGTGCAGTTCTAAATGCCCCGCTTATGCCTAGGCAGCACATACGTTGAATTTTTTGCAAAGGTATTACGTTGCACTTCTTGTTCATTGATGTCCACCACACTACACAGGCGTAGGTGATTATTTGTCTAATCACGCTCATGTAAAGCCAGTGAGTCATATTTGGACGTAGTCCCTATAGCTCTTCTGCACAACGACCAACATCTGTGGGCCTTTGCAACTCTTTCTTCAAGATGATCTTTCCAGTACGATTTCTGATCCAAGCAATTGTCTTATTCAGCAATTGAGGCCGGGTAAAACGTGGGATCTTCGTTTTCCTTGTAAATAGACATATTTTTGTTTTGTCTGGGTTAACATTTAATCCCCTTGGTTGTGCCCAGTTATATGCTATGTTAAGTGCCTCTTCAGCTCTTCTACATTGATTTGGATGAAAACCCCTTAGAAGTATTACAACGTCGTCTGCATAACAGACTGGTTTAAGTCCTTCATTGGTGAGGGCTTTTAGGGGACTGTGTATCGTCGTAACCCATAGAAGAGGCTATAAAATGCCCCCCTGAGGTATACCACGATTTACCTTGTCTCTAATTTTTATTTCATATGACCCACAAATAATCCACCTATTCCTTAGCATATTGTTGATCCAGTTTTTCAGCGCTCGGTCAACCTGAAACTCGTCTAAGGACTGGATAAGTGTATCGGTCAGTACATTGTTAAATGCGCCCTCAATGTCTATGCAAACAGCAAGTGTATACATTTCTCTACTGAAGGACTCTTCTATGTGGTGCACTACCTCATGCACAGCTGTTTCCACTGACCTTCCTTTGACATAGGCGTGTTTTTTGAATTTTAGCCTGTCATCCGCTATTTTACTTTTGACCATGTTATCAATTATTCGCTCCATTGTTTTTAACAGGAAAGAAGTTTTCAACAGGAAAGAAGTCATACCAAAGCCTTGCCAGGCCACCCTAGATTCCTGCCAGTTTTTTTTGGTATAAGAATGGGTTAGGCATGCAGTGAACACTCCAGCCAGATGAGTTGATACCAGATCCACCTCAATCTGCAGAAGTGCTGGAAATATTCCATCCGGTCCCGCAGCCTTAAAGGGAGAGAAACTTTTTATCGCTTCTTTAACCACACCATCTGTTATATCCGTAATAGGTACTTGATGCAATACATGTTCATTCTGTAACTGTTCCTCTGTTGGTCCAGCATTACCAGTAGGAAAATGAGTTTTCATCAAGAGCCTTACGGTATCCTCTATAGTTTCCATCCTTTTACCCGTGTCATTCACCAGTGTTTCGGTTTGGACATGAGTTTTTGAGAGGAACTTTTTAATTTTAGACATGCTGTTAACGCTGTCTACATGTTCACAGAAAAGCCACCAGGAGTTACGTTTCGCCGATCTAATGATTTTATTGTATTCTTTGAGTCTTCTGTGGTAGTCGTCCCAATATACTGATTGTTTTTTACGTCGAGCTCTGTTGTAAAGTCTGCGGACATCTTTGCCAATCGAGCGAATTTGTCCTGTCATCCATGGTTTCTCATAGGCAGATTTCCTTTCTCGAGTGGGCAACTATCTTCGAATGATTTTACAAGAGCCTCGGGAATCTTTTTCACATTGATATCAATGTCTTCTGCACATAGATAATCTCGTGTAGGCTGCCCCAATCGATTTCTAAGTAGATTTCCGAAATTAGTCCAGTTGGTTTTAGCCTTATTACAAAAACTTATTGGGTTTGGCGATGGCCGTGCAATTTTAAACCTTATATAACGGTGGTCTGAATAGGAGTGTTCATCCGAAACCCTCCACTCATGGATCTCATCAATAAGATTTTCTGAACATATCGTTATATCTATTACTTCTTCCCTAATTTTGTTAATAAAGGTTGCAGTGTTTCCTAAACAGACAAACTTAAGGAACTCGCAAATCGTTCATTCCATATCAAACCGAAAGATTTTTGGAAAAAAATCTGGTCGACATTGGCAATTGTCTTGAAACTTTGTATATGAGTTTAAATATGGAAATGAATCATCTTCTATTTGGCGAGAAAAGCACCAAATTTTTTTGGATGTTTTATATAGCATCTGAAAAATTTGGAAAAATATCTGAAAAGGTGTACTTTGGAAGTTATGTATTCTGCAAACGAACGGAATTTTACAAATGAAGGTTCTTTGGTAAGGTCTTAACATGTACTTTGAAGGACAACGTTCGCAAATCTTTGCCACTAAAATATATTAACCTTAAGGTGATTGCTATGATAGGCTTCTTTTATACTGGTGAAGATGACAAAGCTAATAGCCAGTTTCTCTATCTCGAACGAAAACCTAAGCGAAAGAAAACCAGTCACTCACTTTCGTCTGGAATTATGTTTCTCTAAGGTTCGTTCGTCTGGCCTTACGTCTGCACGTAAGCAATTTGCCAATAGGAAAATAATATAATTGCCAGATAAACAATTTCGTAACTTCCTGCCAAAAAAGCATACATTTTGGTAAATTCGAACAAAATATTCCCAACTCTGTTCAGTATGCGTAGCGATGGCCACAACCAAAACAAGAAATCACTCACATCATCAACCACAAGATTGTTATCTTGGGTGATTTCTTGTTTTGTTTGTGCATCAACGAGATACAGAGCTGCTGTTATGTTCACTTTTGTATGATGAAATGTATATACATATTTTTTTTTCATTTAGTTGGCTAATTATATATTAATATAAGTATTAGTTATGATTATAATTATGACACATTCGTATCTACTAATCATTAGACCTCGGATTTTTGCATATCTTTTAATTTTCATCCGATTTGAACCAAAATTTGTATTTAGATGTTCATTACTCAAATTTAAATAACTTGAGTGCATATCAAAAATATGCAAAATATATGCACAAAATATGCAAAAATTTTTTGGCGATATACGAATCAAAAGGGATATGTCAATTCTATTTAAAAAATCGTGTCACAAAAATGAAAATGGTGATCTCAAAAATCATCCAAAAAAATTGCCTAAATGTATGAAAAGTATGGGCTAATTCCAAATGAAACCGACTTACTCAAAATATTTACATATGTAGATTTGGATGCAATTTTGCACGCGTATATTAAAAGACAATTCGGAATTAAAGCTTTTTACCGTTTGACCAATTTCATAGTGGTTTAGATTTTATAGGGACCCAAATTTGGTTATCTACAAAATTTGTTTACAAATTTTGCTATTTTAAAGTCGACATAACTTTTGAACGGATTATCAGATTTGAATGATATTTAAAAGATTTTAACATCCTCTCTAAGAGTTATATATTAAGTTACACATTTTTGTGTATTAAGGACTCAAATATCCTTAAAACTTGATTATCCTGAAAAGCGTATCTTAAATTTTTTGTTGTTATATTTTTCAAATCATAACTCTGGAAAGGTCAAAAACTGGATCTTTCTTAAATTCTCAGAAAATGTTTCCCTAGTATGGCATTCTGGCCTAAACCTGCCGTCCACAGAAATGTAAGGAAGACAAAGTGGAAGCTATTTGGTCTGAGAAGGTTTTGGAAAAAAATGTTTGCAAAAAGTGGGCGTGATAAATCGCCCGCTTGACCGCTGAGGCTCCTGTTAGAGCTAGAGAGCTGACATTTTGCATACACAAAGACAGGATTGTTGTATAAACGAGGGATGGAAAAGTTAGTACATTAGTACTTTTTTCAGTACTTTTCCACTATCAAAAGTACCGAAGTACCCCCGCGACCGTTTCCCACGGCTTAGGTTTTCGTTCGAGATAGAGAAACTGGCTATTAGCTTTGTCATCTTCACCAGTATAAAAGAAGCCTATCATAGCCATCACCTTAAGGTATATATATTTTAGTGGCAAAGATTTGCGAACGTTGTACTTCAAAGACCTTACCAATGAGCCTTCCTTTGTAAAATTCCGTACACGCATTTGCAGAATACATAACTTCCAAAGTACACCTTTTCAGATATTTTCCCGCATTTTTCAGATGCTATACAAAACATCAAAAAAAATTTGGTGTTTTTCACGCCAACTAGAAGATGATTCATTTCCATATTTAGACTCATATACAAAGTTTCAAGACAATCGCCAATGTCGACCAGATTTTTTTCCAAAAATCGCTCGGTTTGATATGGAACGATATGCGAGTTCCGTAAGTTTGTCAGCCAGCCTTCAGCTAAGACCTGCGACCTGCCTGTCGACTGGTCCACTTTGTTGGACCATTGGGCGATTGAGATTTGGATTGCAATTGGTGTTATCGATTGAGATTTGGATTGTAAGTTGGTGGTATGTTTGTATGTATGTATGTATGCTATAGGCTCTGAAACCACTGGACCGATTTTATTTGTTTTTCTTTTGTTTGAAAGGTTCTTTGTCAGATATGGTTTTAAATTTTTTTTTTTTAAAAAGTGGGCGGGGCAAGTGTGGGCGTGGCATTATTTAAAAACCGAATATCTCAAAAAGTGTTGACCCTAGAAGAACGAAATTTGGAACACACGTTAGTGCAGTTATTTTCTAAAACTTCAATAAAAATGGGAGGGATCGGATTAGTAGGCGTGGCAAAAGTGGGCGTAGCATTAGTTAAACGTTAGTTTTCTCAGAAATTATTGAGATTTGGATTGTAAGTTGGTGGAGTCAAAATTAGTACTTTCACCAAAAGTATGGGGGATACAATAGGTGGGCGTGGTATTATATAAAATTCGAAAAACTCAGAATGTGTTGATGGTAGGAGAACGAAATTTGGAACACACTTTAGTGGAGTAATTATCTAAATCTTCAGCAGAAATTGGCGGGACAGAATAAGTGGGTGTGGCAAAAGTGGGCGTAGTATTAGTTAAGCATGTATTATCTCTGAAAGTATAGGGACGTAGAAGAAAGAAATTTCGATCATTAAACATAACCTCATACAATATTGCATAATTTGTGCATTTTTGTGCCACATTTATTTTATTTTCATCGCATTGGCGTTAATTTGGCTGTGAGCACAAAAACACTAATCTATCATTCTCGGCAGAAAGTTTTATTATTTGCGGTTATCGAGGCAAATTTTGAAATTAAGATAACTTGCACAATTTCTTAGTGGGAGTGGTGTAATTTTGAGTATATGTATTTAGTGGCAGTCTGCGTGATTGGTCCAAAAATGGACGGGATCGGAAATCTGAATCTGGTGCAACGAAGTGGACCGGGTCCAGCTAGTGACCCAATGGAAAAATGTTTGTATGTATGTGTTTTAAAGACGCTTAGACCACTGGACCGATATTAAATTTTTTTCTTTTGTTTGAAAGCTATTTGGTCTGAGAAGGTTTTGGAAAAAATGTTTGCAGAAAGTGGGCGTGACAAATCGCCCTCTGGACCGCTGAGGCTCCTGTTAGAGCTAGAGAGCTGACATTTTGCATACACAAAGACAGGATTGTTGTATAAACCACGTGCTACTCACTTAATCATTTTTCGGCCTGTGGTCAGTTCTAGCGCTATCAAAAACTTGAGTTTTGTTCTTTCAGAAGCCTCTTATAAAATACAAAATTAAAACTTTGCACATATTTATGGAGTACTATTAACGGCAAATATAAGCGCGAAAAATAAATTGTAGTTCTCGGAATGTGGTCAATGTAGCAGTGACCAGAACAATTTTCATTATTTCACTGATTTAAAAGTTCCTTAAGAGCTAAGGATATACAAATGTGTATGTACATACTGATATCAATTGAGATGCGAAAACAATATTTCGATGTCCAGTCTGAAGTCAAACCGGACATAAAATGATGTTTTAAAAATTTTAAAGCCCTTTCAAAATATATCGAAACAAATCTTATCGAAAGTGCTGTTGTTTTGTGCATATGTAACTGGTGATAGTCTACGTAAATGGTCGAAAAAGGGGCGGGATCGGATCAATGGTCGTGGCCCTGCCAATATAAACCAAATTTTCAAATTGAGATATCTTGAACAATTTGTTAGCGAGTGTGCTGTAATTATGTGTATATGCATGTGATGGCAGTCTCCGTAATTGGCCAAAAAATGGGCTGGATCGGAAATCTGAAATCTGGGGCAACGAAGTGGACCGGGTCCAGCTAAATTAATATTGGAAGAAGAGGGCGAGGTCAAAGTTCAGAAAAATTGATTTTTTCCTCTGTAATGGTTTTTTTAAGTTATTTTTAATGCTACAAAGCATAAGAAATTGAAAATAGAAAATATCATTTCTTAAAGCTTTTTCCACGTACTTTACATAAAAAATACTAACTTTATCTAAAACAGTTTATTTCGGTCACTTTTCGCGGAAATAAAATATAAATTGCTATGTCTCAAATTCGATCTAATATTTTCCTTAAAAGTTTTATAAAAAATGGTCAGTATGTAATCTACATATTGTGTAAATTTTGGAGTGGGCACAACTTTGGTTCGGAAGTTCAATTAATAACTGAACATCTTCACCAAATAACAAAGAAAAAATACTTGAAAAAAATCAACAAACAAAATATAGTTGAAAACACATACAAATATGTTTTCCTTGTAATTTGGTGAAGATTTTCCGTTATTATAATGTAACTTCTCAACTAAAGTCGTCCCCACTCCAAATTTGACACCATCGATAGAGTACATATGGACCATTTTTTATAATAAATTTAAGGAAAAAAATAAATCGATTAAAATGTTTAGATGACCAATTTGGCACCCTATAAAATCTAAACTGCTTTGAATTTGGGCATAATTCCATATTGTCTTGTAGTATACGCGTGCAAAATTTCATCCAAATCTAAATTCATAAAAATTCAAAGTTGGTCGGTTTCCTTTGGAATTACCCCGTACTTTCCATATACTTAGGCACTTTTGGGGATGATTTTTGAAATCATCCATTTTTGTGTCATGATTTTTTAAATGGGATTGACGTGTCCTTCTAAAATTTCGCATTTTTGACTCATATATCGCATTTTTTTGCAAATTTTTGCATATTTTTTTGCATATTTTGCTTATCACAAACACGCAAAACAAATTAAAAATATGCACCTGTTTTTCGATTCCATTTTCTTTGAAACTCACCATCGGTAGAGTATATATGGACCATTTTTTATAAAAAATTTAAGGAAAAAATAAATCTATTAAAATGTTTAGATGAACAATTTGGCACCCTATAAAATCTAAACTGCTTTGAATTTGGTCATAATTCCGTATTGTCTTGTAGTATACGCGTGCAAAATTTCATCCAAATCTAAATTCATAAAAATTCAGAGTTTGTCGGTTTCCTTTGGAATTACCCCGTACTTTCCATATACTTGGCACTTTTGGGGATGATTTTCCATCCATTTTTGTGTCATGATTTTTTAAATAAGATTGACATGTCCTTCTAAAATTTCGCATTTTTGACTCATATATCGCATTTTTTTTTGCATATTTTAGCATATTTTTTGCATATTTTGCATATCACAAATATGCAAAAAAATTTCAAAATATGCACCTGTTTTTCGATTCCTTTTTCTTTGAAACGAATTTTGGTCCAATCAGAATTTTTCTATCAATCTGCAAAAAAGATATGCAATTGTATATAATCCGAGGTCTACTAATCATACGTTTTCAGTAAGTTTTTCCACTTTTTGAATTAGGAGACAATCAAAACAATGTTTTTTTTTTTTTGGGTCACAAACAAAACAACTAGTGACTGATTTTGACGTTTCGTTCCTACAGATGGCAGTTCGTCCGAGATAGAGAAACACAAATTTGTATGAAAACGATTTCGTATTCTTTCGATTTCGTTGACTTTCGCATTTAGAGAAACCCGAATTGATTTTCATTCGCTTACCCAGGGTTTTAGGTTAGGTTACACATCTCACATTGTCTTCGTACTGTCTGTGATTTTTTAATGACAGTAAATTCGGCAATTGTCTTGACGGAAGCAGCCAATCAGAGCGCGAACGAGGGTTGCTTCAAGTGTTCTTTCTTCATTATTGCCTACGTCACATGAACAATTTTTCCCTTTTTTGACAACCTATACATATTCTCAAAGGATAGAGAAACAGGCTATAAATGTAATTTTTGTGAGGTTGAAACATATTCCTGGGAACGTACAGATTCCCCAGTTTCCATTCCATTAATGAGACGCTGTATTACTAACAATGTAAACATTTAAAATAATTAGATAGACTGCTTCCTAAGTTATGTTTTGAAGTGTGTGAAGTTTATAACAGTGGAACTGAACTTCGGTACTGTACTTTCAAAACACCATATCAGAGATCGGGATCCAATGACTTAAAAATACGAGAGGAGAAGTCAGACCGATAATGCTGTACGCCAAATTACAGAGAAAAATTATTTGAAAAAAAATCAACAAACAAAATATAGTTGAAAACAAATATTTTTTCTTTGTAATTTGGTGCAGATTTTCAGTTACTATAATGTAACTTCTGAACGAAAGTCGTCCCCACTCCAAAATATACGCCATCGGTAGAGTACATATGCACCATTTGTATCCCCTCACCTTAGAGAGGAGGGTATATATAATTTGCTACGAACCAAAAGTGTAACACATCGAAGGAGTGACCTAAGACCCTAAGTATGTTCGGCGGATATCCGTTTTGGGTCATTTTAAGTCGAATGAACAATGTCCGGCCGCCTGTCTGCTGGCTGGTGCGCACGAAAACTCTCGAAAGAAGTAACAAGTAACCGATTGACTTCAAATTTGTTATGTGGTAATATTTTCCTCTATCTCCGGCTAAGTTCGCAGATGGGCCATATTGGTGCACTCCTTCTAGTACCTCCCCCACAAAGGGTTAACATTTAGTGAAATATTGAAAAATGGGCGTTATTGGCCCGCCCCTTTTGGTACCTCCCACACAAATGGACGTTTATGAACCAAAAGTTAAGAGCTTTTAACGTTAATACCAGTGCATACAAATACTTGAAATGTGGTACAGTGCAATGCTTTTATAGTACCTAGAGTCTAGAGAAAAGTGGTCGTAATTGGTACGTCCCTTTTGGTACCTCCCACACAAATGGACCATTTTACACCAAAAGTTAACAGCTTATAACAATAATACCAGTGCATATAAAAACTTGAAATTTTATACAGTGTAATGCCTTTATAGTACCAAGAGTCCAGAGAAAAGTGGCCGTTATTGGGACGCCCCTTTTGGTACCTCTCACAGAAATGGAGCATTTTGTAAACAGGTTTAACTTTAATACAAGTACATACTTTAAAGTTATTAAATGCAATTGAAATTGATAATAATTTAAATAAAACAAAATAAATAAATAAAAAAAATTTACTAACATTTTTTTGAGACTCAAGGTGAGGGGATTCATTAGTCGGTTTACCCGACCGAACTTTCTTACTTGTTTATAAAATATTTAAGGAAAAAAATAAATCGATTCAGAGATATCTCAATTTATATTTATAATTTCTGTGAAAAGTGAACGAAATAAACTGTTTTATATAAAATTAGTATTTTTTTGAAAAGTACGCGAAAAAAAGCATCAAGAAATTATATTTTCTATTTTTAAATTCTTATGCTTTGTAGCATTTAAATTAACTTCAAAAAACCATTACAGATGAAAAAAATAAATTTTTTGAACTTTGACTTCGCCCCTGCCTCCAATTTTCATTTAATTTTTTCAATAGTGTGGGTCATTACTCCCACATACTAGGGCAACATTTACTGAGAATTTGAGAAAGATCTAATTTTGACCTGTGACACTTGAGCAAAATATTTGGATTCCTTTTTGGTTCTTATAAGGAACATAGAGTCAGCATGTATGAGTGTAATGTTTTTATAGTACTTAGAGTACAATGTGGGCGTTACACAAATGGTAATAATTTTTTAAGTCATTCGGTCACTACTTCCCAGGGTTTTCGTTAGCACTTTTCAGGATAATCCAGGATTAAGGACATTTTCGTCCTTTTGATGTCCTTTATAAACAAAAATTGGTTACTTAATTTATAATTCATAGAGAGGATGTTAAAATCTTTCAAATGACACTTACAGTATCGGACAATACATCTTCGACTAACTTTAGCGGTGAATGAAATCCTGCTAGATCTAGAACGTTGTGGCTGCAAGGTTGTGGTATGCGGACGACGTGGCAATCGCAGTGAGTGGCAAATTCGAAAACGTCCTCCGAGACATTCTACAGGTGGCCCTGAACAAATTGGCTAGATGGGCTAGAAGCAGCGGTTTGGGAGTAAACCCAAACAAGACAGAATTGGTTCTCTTTACTAGGATGAATAAAGTCCCACATGTGGGCCCACCACCTCTGATAAATTTAACAGATCTAGTCTTTTCTGAAAGTGCAAAATTTTTAGGAATAATTCTAGATAGAAAACTGTTATTTAGACCTAACGTATTGGAACGTATAAGGAAGGCCAACGTCGCCTTATATTCCTGCAAAAAGGCTGTAGGGTCGCGGTGGGGCCTCTCTCCTAAAATCGTCCACTGGATATATATAGCAGTAGTTCGTCCTATACTGTTATACGGCATTGTAGTTTGGTGGACGGCAACTGACAAACTAACCATCACCAACCTACTAACAAAGGTTCAGAGAACAGCCTGCCTGAGCATAAGCGGAGTTTTAAGGACTACAGCGACCGAGTCATTACAAGCCCTACACCATATACTGCCGATTAATATTGTGGTGAGAGAAGTTGCAACAAAGCGCCAATAAGATTAAACTGCCCATCAATACGGGGGTACAAAAATTACAGTCACATGAGGATATCAAAGTGTAGTGCTATAGTAACCGACCGAGTGGACTATATACCAAGTGTGTACACCTTCGAGAGAAATTACATCACTATGATTCCCTCCAGAGGTGAATGGGTTGGAAGAATACCAGGTAATAGAAACCATCTCCACTTTTACACGGATGGTTCGAAGCTTGATGAAAAGGTTGGCTTCGGAGTACAGGGTTGCCCATATTCGACGGACCCATGTTTTTTTCGATGACTCGTTGGGCCCATTCCAATCGACGAGGCTTGTCCGCAGGCAACAATCTTTGCGTCAATTGAATTTTGTACGGGAACAAATGCAAATCAACGCGAATAATCCGTTGTAAAGTGGACCGAGCCATGCCCAACTGCTGAGAACGGCGTTTTTGGGATGTTCTTGGGGACCTCTCAACACTGGCTCGTATGGCAGCGATATTCTCGGCCGATCGCCTTGGTCGACTTTTATTTGGCCTCTTCGGATTAGAAAGAGCCTCACCAGTCGAAAATTTTTCGTATAAACGCTTAATGGTGTTCTTAGAAGGCGCACTTCTCACATTTTTTAATATTTTAAAAGCACGTTGACTTGACTTCTTCTGTTGAATGTAAATTTCAACTATTTCAGAGCGCTCGCGTGGCGTGTATTGTTCCATGGTAAAAATCTGCTTGGACTGACGCTTCAAACGCGGTATGTCATTAAGCGATCTGACATCTCTGTCAAAAGTTATGGCGTTGCCAGATGGGTCCGTCGAATATGGGGGACCCTGTACACTGTGCAGAGCTTAGTTTGGATATAGCTCACAGACTACCAGATACCTGCTGTGTCTATCAAGCCGAAATAATGGCAATATGAGAAGTAGCCAAGTGGCTGAGTCGCAACATAGTAACACGCCAAAAGATTGGGTAATGACTTTTGCAGAAGCTGTGGAGATGAGGAAGAAAAAGTGGAGGTATACAAATTTGTCGATAGTACGAATATCGGTACTGGAAAGATCTGTTAGGCTGCCTAGAAAAGCTGAACCCAGTATGTCCAGTCGTCGTTTACTCAGAGCGGAGCAGTCGCATAGCAAGTGATCAATGCTCTCCACTTCTTCCTCATCTCCACAGCTTCTGCAGAAGTCATTAGAGTCAATACCCAATCTTTTGGCGTGTTCGCCAATCAAGCAGTGTCCGTCAGAACTTATGCTAACGTAGACAATCTTTGCCTCTCTAGTGCGAGGAGATATTTTGATCTTCTCAGGTCATACCTTGGCCAGATTTGTCTAGCTACTCTGCAGGTGCCGATTTCTGTCCATCTTTCGTTGGACTGCCTGATTGCCTCTTGCCTAAGCCAAAGCTTGCACGTGGATAGTGGCGCACCAATATGCAAATTCTTCGAGAATTTGTAATGTCGTCCCTTTCCTAGCAAGTTCATCGGCTTTGCAGTTCCCCGGGATATCCCTATGCCCAGGCCCCCATATGAGGTGTATATTAAACTGCTCAGCCATCTGGTTAAGAGATCTGCGGCAGTCGAGGGCTGTTTGTGAATTTAGGGATGTTGCCTCCAGAGAATTGATGGCAGCCTGGCTGTCCGAGTAAATTACAACGCCAGTGTTGGTTACCATGTTGCGACTCAGCCATTTGGCTACTTCCCGTATTGCCATTATTTCGGCTTGATAGACACTGCAGGTATCTGGTAGTCTGTGAGCTATATCCAATCTAAGCTCTGCACAGTGTACTCCGAAGCCAATCTTTTCATCAAGCTTCGAACCATCCGTGTAAAAGTGGAGATGGTTTCTATTACCTGGTATTCTTCCAACCCATTCATCTCTGGCGGGAATCATAGTGGTGTAATTTCTCTCGAATGTGTACACAGTTGATATATAGTCCACTAGGTCGGTTACCATAGCACTACACTTTGATATCCTCATGTGACCGTAGTTTTTATACCTCCACATTGATAGGCAGTTTAATCTTATTGCCGCTTTGATTGCAACTTCTCTCGCCACAATATTAATCGGCAGTATATGGAGTAGGGCTTGTAGAGACTCGGTCGCTGTAGTCCTTCAGGCTCCGCTTATGCTCAGGAAGGCTGTTCTCTGAACCTTTGTTTGTAGGTTGGTGATGGTTAGCAGTATAGGACGAACTACTGCTATATATATCCAGTGGACGATTTTAGGAGAGAGGCCCCACCGCGACCCTACAGCTTTTTTACAGGAATATAAGGCGACGTTGGCCTTCCTTGCACGTTCCAATACGTTAAGTCTAAACAGTTTTCTATCTAGAATTATTTCTAAAAATTTTGCACTTTCAGAAAAGACTAGATCTGTTCCATTTATTCGAGGTGGAGGGTCCACATGTGGGACATTATTCATCCTAGTAAAGAGAACCAATTCTGTCTTGTTTGGGTTTACGCCCAAACCGCTGCTTCTGGCCCATCTAGCCAATTTGTTCAGAGACACATGTAGAATGTCTCGGAGGACGTTTTCGAATTTGCCACTCACCGCGATTGCAACGTCGTCCGCATATGCCACGACCTTGCAGCCACAACGTTCTAGATCTAGCAGGATTTTATTCACCGCTAGGTTCCTAGTGTGAGATATCTTCCCCGCTTTAGGTATGAATACCACTTTGGTATCCCTCAATCGATTCGGGATGTATGAAAGCCTGATACAGGCTACATAAATTTTCTCCAGCCAGGGGATAATGTACTTCAACATTTTCTGCATTTCTGCTGGAGTGATGCCGTCTGGTCCAGGTGACTTGAAGGGCACAAAGCTATTAATAGCCCAGCTTATTCTGGATCTCTCAGTCAACAAGCTAGCGACGCTCGCAGTCCACTCGCAGTCCACTCGCTCTCTTGTGGGTCTGTTGATCCTCTGGTTCTGTTAGAGAGTTCCCCGGGAAATGTGTGTCGAGCAGTACATTGAGCGACTGCTCGCTGTTTTTGGTCCAATTATTTGCCTCATCTTGAAGTAACCCACTGTACAAGGTGAAGCTCATAGTATTTTCCTCAGCATTGCGGCGTCGGAGACCTTTTCCACTTCGCCACAGAAGGTATACCAAGAACGTCTTTGCGTCTTTCTAAGCTCCTTCTTATAGATCTTGAGTTGCTCTTTATAGGCATCCCAAACATTAGCTCAGAAGTCCACCATTGGGGTTTAGTTTTACCCATGTACCTTGTTTTTGGACAGGCTTCTTCAAGGAATCTATTGAATGATATGGTGATATGATCGACCAGATTATCCAGACCGGCTTTGTCATTCGGTTCGTACAAAAGTTTGGAGTTGAGGACTTTCTTGAAATTCTTTTCATACAGGTGCCACTTTGCCTTTCTCACATTTCTGTGGACGGCAGGTTCAGGCGCTTTTTCATCGAGTTTGAACTCAATGTAATGGTGATCTGAGAATGAGTGGTCGTCCAGTACATTCCACCCAATAATTTTGTCTGACACCCGGTCAGTAGCAATCGTTACGTCTATTACTTCTTGTCTGTCTTTAATTGTAAAGGTCGGTTTATTACCTATGTTACAAATACTTAGGTTGGTAGTTAGAATAAAGTCACGAAGCGAATCACCCCTATTGTTTATATCCGTACTACCCCAGATAGTATGATGAGCGTTCGAGTCTGCACCAACAATCAGTTCGACCTCGTCAGAAGTTGCTTCTTCTACTACTTCCCTGAATAGGGCAGTCGGTACTACAGCTTCATAAGGCAAGTAACTGGAGACCACCCAATATATGCGATTACCGATCTCCAGACTAGCAGATGTTTGGTCTTTACCACTTAAATTAGCCAGGAGAAAGATACTCAGATCTTTCCTGGCCAAAATGCAGGTTCTTGGAGTCCCTTCACAGTTGGCCACAAGCAGTTTATAGTTGGGTGTCCTGATACCGCACACCCTTCCTCCCTCCTGTGTCAGGACGATGTCTACTGCACCTGTGGACAGGCGCAGCAATAGAGCCGCTGAGGCTGCTTTAGCGTGATGGAGGTTAATCTGTAGAATTCTTACCATCATTGGTAATTGACAGATTAACATCCACCCCGACAAGGGTGTTATCGAACTCTTCGTCCGTATCATCGAGAAGCGTGTCCCCGCCAGATGCGTCAAAGAGTCCGGAGACTCCCCTCAGCCCCTCTGTGTCAGAAGTAGAGCTTTCGTCCTCAGAGAAGGACGTTACAGATCTTCTGTTAGAGTTGGAGTCACCAGAAATAATGGGCGTGGGTACCTCCGCACTTCCAGAAAGCCGTGTATCAACCACGGTCGACGACTCACCTTCCGCACTGGGAGCTATACTTTGCACGTTGTATATGGGAGGTGGATTCAGCGTTGAGGATCAAATTGACCTGCCGCTTTTTACCATCCGCCTCACCCACCTTGCTGATTCTCCAATTATGGGCGGGCAGATCAGGATTGGAATCTTTTATTATTTCTAATATGTCAGCCGGGTTCGAGGGCTCTTCTGTAACCCAGGTGATGGCTCTAGGGATGTTGTTTTTTCGACAACATCCAACTGGGCACCCGGCGACACCTCACCCGCTCGACTCAGAGCAGCATTATACAGGTCTACTGATCTGGCATCACCGAAATATAAGAGCTTTACTCTCCCCTGATGCCATCCTGCATTGTTGCAGATTGGTGGTTTGCCCGGCATTTCTCTACGGACATCGAGGTAATGAGCCATTATGGCTGATTGCACATGGCTCCATTTGTCCTTGAGGATGGATCCATCCTCACAACTTCTGTCTATAACGGCCATCACTAGACTCTCCTTCGCCACTGAATTGAAGGGCTTAGTGAGTGTCCTGTTGATGGTGACATTAGGGCCTCTTGCCTTTTTTGAAGGCAGGGGTTCATCAGGTGATCTGATTCTTTTGACTTTATTAGTCGTTAACACAGCTGAACTTGTGGCTCTTTCAGCCCGGTGATTGGCCTTAGAAGCATCTATGACGCCTTTAGCCCCGGTAAGTGACTCTTTTTGTTTTTCGGTAAGAGCTGAAACCTCAACAGCCTCCAACTTCGTCAAAACTCTGAGCGCTATTCGGTGATCATTGTGCTTCCGTTTTGACGGTCGGACATGACGTTTTCCCCTCACCGTACCACCTGTTGTGAGTACTGGGGGGAAATTTTCACCATGTTTGGTGTGGTCGGCTTTGGCCAAGACCAACGGACGAACAGTAGGACGGTTGGGGAAGCCCCCTCCATCGGAACGCGAAGGCATCCCCGTCAACGAATTTATTAATTTTTCTTGTCTGTATTAGCCCGTAATAGGTACTACCATGTGGGCCTTCCAGACTTTGTACAGATTTTTTTTGCGATTGCGTAATAGGTGCGTTATAGATTTTAACTATCCGCTCTGTGCTAAACAAGTCCGTTCACTACGACTGATCAGCAACGAATTAAGTCGCGTTCTTCAAAATGAAAATCAAGGTTTAGCTGAAAATCTGGCAGAAAATCCGAAAAAGGAATTGATGGACATGCGCGAAAATTGTACTCACCATTCTGGAGCGATTTTGTCGCCTACTAAAATATTTTGTGAAGAACAAGACATTCATCGTTGCAATGTTGATGCAACAAATATTGAAGAATATTACAAGATTTCGACCTATATTCCAAATCTACATTTATTCATCACTCATCTCGAAGATCGCTTTATGAAACACCGTGGAATTTTGTCAAATTTCCAATGTATTTTTCCATCTGAAATGGCAATACTAAATGAAGAAAATTGTATACAAATATTTGAAAACTATTCATCAATTTTGTTGATAGTTCACTTCTTCTTGAAGTAGTGTAGTGAAGTTTGGAGAAGAAGAATTGAAGCGGAGAATATCAGAAATTCCCTGGAAGCTCTTGATATATTTAATATAGATGCATTTCCAAACGTTCAGAAAATATTGACAGTGATGGCGGTGTTACCTGTAACAACAGCGACAAACGAACGCTATTTTTTAACATTGCGTCGGCTGAAAAATTACTTGCAATTAGCTTCCCTGAATGTTCATCGAGACATTCCAGTAGATGTCGTGTCAATTTATTAAAACATTAATACAATAAATATATGATTTAAATTAATACAATTTATAATGAAAATATGTTCTAATTATTTTTTAATGTTAATCACTACAAATATATGCATATGCATTAAAAATGCCAACCATTGATTTTAATAAAAAAAAGTTGGGTACCATATGTCAAAATCCCCCAAAACAAAATCCTGCGCACTGCTCTGTTCAATGGGATTCAAGTTTACGGTTGAGCTGGCCACTCCATAACGTCCTTTCTAACTCAATTGTCACAATTTTTTTAGTTTCCGTAATATATGTACAATTTCATCTCTGCCATGGAAACCCTTTAACTTACATATGAATGTCGCTGCTTTTGTGTTGTTGGTTGCGAAGGCAGAGTCTTTTTGTTATGAGTTGGTTGATGAGAAGACATCGAACAATGAACATTAAAACGAAGGCAAAGTGTTTTTCTTTATAATATATATTCAGGAAGAGATTCCGCTCCCATCCTATGACAATTTCAGAAGTGGGATCCGCGATATATATTTTCTGTGTACTCAGCAATTTGAATTAGAATAATGGAAGGAATGGAAAACTTATGTTGATTTCGTTTCAGAAAAATAATAGCACCACATCACATTGCGACATTTTAAAAATTCCGCCTGCACCCACTGCTAATTTTGCATGCGAACAATCGAACAAAAATCGTGCGGTGAGTAAAACCCATACCTACATTATGGCGCAACTATTTGATAGTGCATTAAGAATGTACACTTTCAATTAGGTTTGGTTCTGAAGTTTGCTTTTTGACGGTGCAACACTCCACTCCGTGTGGAAAATGCGATATTTTCGCATTTGCGGAGTGTAATAATTTTACAAACGAAATCAAAACCCGTTCAAACGTCTGCACCATTTTTACAAACGAACCTGAAAATGCGGTTTCAGTGTAAAATGTATAAAAATTTTATTTTTTTTTCCACAAACGAAATCACCATTAACCATTGTATTTTTGAAAGCGAAATTGGGAGATCACGGTCTGAAAACGTGTGGTACAAAAAAAGAGTTAATAGCTCGATTGCAGGAAGCAAACGTAGTGATTGATATGGTCGATTCTTTGTTGGTAAATGTGTTGCAGGCAGACGGTATGGATATTCCGAATGGAACAGTGCCTACGACGGATGTTGGCAATTTTGTGGATTTGCGGGACGAGGTTGGGCGTGTTCAGCGGACTGTGGAGTCGCTCACACAACAGATTCATACAATTTCAACGACGACATCGACGATGGATGCATGCCTATTGCCTATACAATACGAGGGTTGCTATTTATATTTCGGTCCTAGCAATGCTGGTGTTGCCAGATGAAAACTGGAACTTCTATTGGAAAGTATGACATTTTTTAGCATAACATTTTTTTGCATAATTTGAGCGCGAATTGTTTTGGTTACAGTGTGTTGAAAATTCGCCTCCAAAACATGGTTTTTGAACGCTTCAACAGCTGCTTCAGGCGTCGAAAAACGTTGACCAAGTAGTTTTTTCTTGATGTTAGTGAATAAGAAGATGTCATTGGGTGTCAAATCAGGGCTGCATGGCGAATGACTCATCAATTTGACGTTTTGGCCGGTCAAAAAATGATTCGTCTTCTCTTGTTCGTTTTTCGAATTTCTCCGAAGACTTCAGGCAAACAAATTGTGGTGTACCACTCAGAATTGACCGTCCTACGTTGCTCAAGCGGAACGGTCGCCACATGACCAGTTTTGCCGAAGAAACAGGCGACCATTTGCTTCGAAGTGCTTCTTCCACGAACAACTTTCGCTGGATTTGGCTCGTATTCGAAGACCCACACGGTCGATTGCTGTTTTGTTTCGGGCTCAGACGCATAGATCCAAGATTCGTCACCTATGCTGGTGGAAGAAATGCCCAAGGATGCCTCTATCTTACGGTATGTCACATGACGATCTTGCATTATCAGTTCGGGCATGGCATCAATGTTCTCTGGCACAACGGCCGATTTTGGACGACCTTCGTCTTTGAGCGAGCGTCGGCCACGATTGAATTCATTAAACCAGTTTTTCACAGTGCTATAGGATGGTGCTTCATCACCATACAAAGATTTAAGCTGATCGATGCACTCTTGTCGTTATAATCCACGTCGAAAGTTGTGAAAAATGATCGCACGAAAATCTTCACGAGTTAATTCCATTTTTTGCCAAATTGATTTTTTCAAGTCACTGTAAACAACACAAATGATGGTCGTATGTCAAAACGTTCTGAGCACGTTTATGCTAAAAAATTTCAAACTTTCCAATGAAAATGTCAGATGGCGCCAGGCAACACTTAGATTTGCCTAGGCCCGAAATATATATAGCAAACCTCGTATTCTTCTGTGACGGAATTTCATCAGAATCAACAGGCCGTTACAGGCGCTCACTCAGAGAATGGAATCGCGAACCAACCCTTTGTAGGTTAACAACGAGAGAGAAAAACATCGGAACAAGCATGCATGATTGTGCGCCGAATCTATTGCAGGGCAATGTGTATGTGCCAACTACTGTTGCTATTGCGCAGGGAATGAATGTGTGTGCACATTAAGAGCTAGTTGACTGAAATTCAGAATATATATGCGTTTTGTCGTGGGAATGTTTTATATGTATGACTTGACCAGATTTGCCAATTTTATATGATGTTTTTTTTTTTGATATATATAAATTTTTATGTATACAATTTTGATAGAAATCGTACGTCGAGTGTATGAAAATTGTCATTTGTCAGAACAAATCGATAAAAGAAAATAGTACTGAAACGGTCGCGGGGGTACTTCGGTACTTTTGCTAGTGGAAAAGTACTGAAAAAAGTACTAATGTACTAACTTTTCCATCCCTGCCGTATATACCTAATACACAGCCGTATATACCTAATATCAGCCATATACACCGAGAACACACATGTATATGCCGAATATGAAGTCATGTGCGCCGAATGGTTGTCCTCACAAGGTATGGGTAATTCGAAATCGTTTGCTGCGATCTTGATCCAATCTGAGGATGACAGTGTAAAATAAGCCATTGCATAGTCTGGATTTACACTGGCTGAATGTTCAGCAGATTATCGGCGTTTTGTAGGAGAGAGAGGCAGTCGGCAAGAGGGGGGAAAAAAACTCTCCCTGAACGTTTTGAGTTATTCGTGCAAGTTCAAAAGAGAATTTGATGATAAGCTGCTGAAAAAACTTGCCTAGTGTAAATTCGGACATACTTTAGCCGATTATGCTCTGAAGCCAAAGCAAACACCACGGATATGAATTGGAAGTTTAAGCTGTAGTGGAAGCATGCCAACGTTTCAGATTGTACTTGTTGGGTAAACATTTCACGATTTTCGACGATTGTACCGCGATTCCCAGTGTAAAAATGAAAACACCCATGATTCCTCGAATATCACGCTGGCTGTTAAAACTTCAAGAGTACGACTGCACTACTTATCATCGCCCTGCAAAATGTATGGCTCATGTTGATGCCATGAGCCGCGCTCCTGTAGACCAGCCAGTAGAATTGGAAGACGTAACAGCGAGTTTGATGGCGATTGACATTTCGACTGACAATTGGATTTTGTCAATGCAGAAACAGGATCCGGACTTGAAATAAGTAGTCTCTATTTTGGATGACGAGACAGACCAATCTCGAAAGAAATTCTACACCAATGAGTTCCTGCTAAAACAAAACCGTTTGTACAAGAAATGCAAGGACGGAAAAGAGTTATTGGTGATCCCACGAGGTCTCCGTTGGCGCATCGTCAAACATTGCCACGATGATATTGGGCATCCAGGCGTGGACGGCACTACAAAGATGGTTGGATGGCAATTTTGTGAAGGGTTATGTCAGATCATGCGGTGAGTGCTCTTACTGCAGAGAACCAGCCCGGAAAGAATGTCAACTCTACGGTATGGACATACCTCGTGTGCCATTTGAAGTAATCCACATGGATCATCTGGGGCCTTTCGTTAGAAGTCAACGATGTAATGAATACATTCTTGTGATAGTCGATGCTCTAACACGTTACGTGGTTACCGTTGCTGTGAAATCGACGTAGACCAAACCGGTGATTGCTGCGCTTGGCCAATTGAGATTATCCTTTGGTCTACCAAAACGAATTGTGACAGATCTGGGTACAGCATTTACTTCGGCTATGTTTGGCGAATACTGCTCTAGTCTAGTGAGAGAAGGGACGATGTCATAAAGAACATCACTGCAGCTCGACTTGTGTGGAAAGCTAAATTCGATGCGAAACATCAGACAGACAGGGTGACCTTGTTCTTTTTGAATGTGCACTACCCAGCACAGGTGAATCCCGACAGCTTGACGTCAAATACCGAGGACCATATGAGGTGAAATAGGTTTTACGTTTCGACAGATATGTCATCGCTAACATCGAGGGTGCTCAGCGCAATTAGCGAAAATTCAGCACGGTGGCCAGTAGTGACAAGCTGAAACCGTGGTGTATACTGCTTCCGGAAGTCTACGACGCTTATGAGGATGACGATGGTCCAGATGATGATGACTAGAAGCTGTAACTCGAGGACGAGTTATCGTCAGGGAGACGAGCTGTCACCATTTTTTTAGTTTCCGTAATATATGTATTTCATCTCTGCCCTGGCAACCCTTTAACTTATATATGAATTTCGCTGCTTTTGTTTTGTTGGTTGCGAATGCAGAGCCTTTTTGTTATGAGTTGGTTGATGAGAAGACATCGAACAATAAACATTAAAACGAAGGCAAAGTGTTTTTCTTTATAAAATATATTCAGGAAGAGATTCCGCTCCCATCCTACGTATGACACAATCATTGAATCATTTCGCGATATTATTCGGGTGGTAGTCGTATTGAAATTACCGTAGTAGGGAAGCATGGAATTCTCCAAGATTTCGCAGTACATAAACCTGTTCATTATTCCGGGTCCAACCACGTTACCGGAAAATCATCCGCAGACCATGACATTGCCGCCTCCATGATTTACAGATCGTTTATAGTATAAACATTCAAATCTGATATTCCGTTAAAAAGTTATATCGACTTCAAAATAGGTAAATTTGTAAAAAAATGTTTAGATGACCAATTTGGCACCCTATTAAATCTAAACTGCTTTGAATTTGGTCATAATTCTGTATTGTCTATACGCGTAGTATACGCGTGCAAAATTTCATCCAAATCTAAATTCATAAATATTCAGAGTGTGTCGGTTTCCTTTGGAATTACCCGTACTTTCCATACACTTAGGCACTTTTTTGGATGATTTTTGAAATCATCCATTTTTGTGTCATGATTTTTTAAATAGTATTGACATGTCCTTCTAAAATTTCGCATTTTTGATTCATATATCGCATTTTTTTTGCATATTTTTTTTCATATATGTAATTTTTGTGAGGTTGAAATTTATTCCTGTGAACGTACGGATTCCCCGGTTTCCATTCCATTGGTGAGACGCTGTATTACTAACAATGTACCAATAAATTTATGAGAATTAGATCGACTGCTTCCTAAGTTATGTTTTGATGTGTGTGAAATTTATAACAGTGGAACTGAACTACGGTACTGTACTTTCAAAACACCATATCAGAGATCAGGATTCAATGATTTAAAAATACGAGAGGAGCGATCGGCAGTAGTCAGACCGATAATGCGGTACGGTATTGTCGTCTGGTGGACAGAAATCCACTTTCTGTGCGATACTAAACAAGGTTCAGCGAATGGCTGCTATATGTATAAATCGTGCGCTGAGAACGATACCTACTGCGGCACTAAATGTTATACTCGTACTGCAATATGCCGCATGTACTGCGATTAGAAGATTAGGAAATGGCTACGAACATAGTGTCTTTCTAGGCAGAATGCCTGACCTTCCGGGCACTGTAGATTCTACTATTACTGAGCCACTCTTTGACAAGAAGTATCTGACTCTTATACCTGATAGATCAGAATGGAATGGTCATATCCTAGGACAGAGGAGATTCATTAACTTCTATAGAGATGGTTCCAAACTCCATAACCAAGTAGACTTTGGTGAGGAACTTCAGCCATCACTGGCAAAAGAACTGCCTGATCTCTGTAGTGTTTACCAGGCAGAAATCTTAGCTATTAAAGAGTTAGCGAAATGACTGAAAATTAATGTGCTGAACAAAGTCGGTATAACATTTTTGAAATTTGTAAAACATACACATATGTACATACATACACGTCATTGGAAATTTTCGAATCCATCGAAGCTTCCTGAGAGATATCGTATTGCTTCTGGAAATATTATTACTCTTAGTTTATTATGGATGAAATTCCATCAGGACCTCATTCCGGCTTTCGTCCTCCGATAGATAAACCATATTCATCAAAAGCAACGAAGCGAAATAGTTCCAGAAAACAAAGCAATAATAATCCACATGTCTCATCGGGCACAGAAAGCTTAATGTCACAAGCTTCACTTCAGCAACAAAAATCGCTAGAAGATTCCCCATTTTGGAAACATTGATTCGATAACATCTCTGATTACATCAGTTTCACAAAATGCTAATCGTGGACACCCGAATAACTCATACAATGCTATGCAACAAGATGTCGAATCAAACGACTTTTCGGATATAACATTTACTCCAGTGAAGAACAAGAAAATTAAAAGAGATTTTGGTAATAAGGTGATGAAGTCAAGAAAATCAAAATCCGATAACGAAAGAAATAATTTTGGTAGCGTACAATCAACTAAGTATAAGGGGTGATTCATTTCGAGGTTCCCAACTTTTTAAAGAAAAAAACACAGAAAATTTAAATTGAATGGGGAATGTTTATTATCATTTGAAAGAACATTCTTTGGCATTTATTTTTTGAAGATTATGTCTACCAAATGTTGGCCGCCGCTGCGTCTCAGATGGCCCATCCGTTGAGTCCAATTTTCGATGACTCGTTAGAGCATTTCGACTGGTAACTGGCGAATGACACGCGTGATGTTTTGCTCCAAGGCCTGAATCGAAGCGGGTTTGTCCGCATAAACTTTAGGCTTCACATATCTTCACAGGAAAAAGTCTAGGAAAAGTCCCAAAACGTGAAATTATCTGCTCACACTTCGGTTCTCTCAATAAATCCAATCAATAGATTGATTGATGCGATGTGTGGGAAGTGGCGGCGTCTTGTTGAAACCAAATATCGCCGAGACGAGCTTCAATTTCAGGCATCAAATAGTCGGTTATCATGGCATGATAACGGTCGCCATTGACGGTTACGTTCTCACCGGCATCATTTTTGAAGAAATATGGACCGATGATTCCGGTACGTCGGATCGGGAATCGGTCAATGGCAAAAAGGTAGCTCTTGACGAGAGCTAAAATATTGCTCATGGGTGTCAAGGGGTGCGTCGACTGGAAAGTGTTTTTTTGGATTTAAAAAAATGGACTTAGCGCAATTGGCGAACGATTATTTTGATAATAAAACTAAATAATTTGTAAACGTTGTTCAGGCTTATGTCTTTCCATGATGAAATGCCAAACAATACTTAACAAAAATAACATGACATCATGACTCACACGAGATCTGTTAAAAAAAAGTCTATTGAAGAAACTATCTCTACTTAGACCACGCATTAGAATCCCTAGTGCATAAGCTCATATTTAAGATAAAGAACACTCATGGTGGCAAGAGCAAGCTTTACTTGAATGATGCATCGATATACACAGAAATGATGCAGCTACTGAGAGATAAGGGTTTTGATTCTCTTACGTATACTCGCCAGGAGTTAAAACGTCAGAGCGTCACCTGCAGAGATATCTATTACAAGACTGATATTAAAGATATAATGGACTACATTGAATTAATTTCCCCGATACAGTAGATGATGTGTCAAAGTTTTGTACAGACTTCTCACGGAAGAAAGGATTCGATACTGGCCTGTTTGTTATTACTCTGAAATCAGGGGCAAATCTTAGTAATTTAACCAGAATTAAGGAAATTTTGAACCAGGTGGTTACATTTGAAAGACCTAAGTCGAATATGAAAGTCCCACATTGTTGGAGGGTCTAATGGGAAATTGACGTGCACATGAATACTACATTTATGCATAAAGCCAATCCTTTCCAAGACAACCTCAGCCACTGTCCTGTAAGGACTTGGTGACCCCTGTTAACGCGAACGAGGCTCTGTCGTCCGACCATGGGAGGAATAACCCTAAGCACGCCTGGTTGTGCTTTTGGCAGCCCCAACACCAGGATCCGACTCTTGGCCTAATCAGTCATTAGTCTTAAATATTATCTGATTAAGGAAACCGAAACAAGAAGAAAAACATTTAACCCCGATTTAATGATGACGGATTTTGGTCTGAAAACAAGGACTAGAATTGGAACGTTAGGACGCTTATAGAATCATCCCGCCTTGCTCAATTGTGCCGGGAATTTACATGAAATAATCTCACAACGCTTGTTATATCGGAAATTCGCTGGAGCGAATCAGGAGAGTTCACAACGAACACTGGCTTAACATTGTTGTTTTCGGGTAAACCCCACAACGAACCCCGAACCGGTGGAGTTGGCTTTCTCATCTCAAGGAAAGCATTGCTTGAATGGAACCACACTCTGATAGGATTATATCAGTCAGAATATAATCCGAAATATCACGTGCATCCAATGCTATGCACCAACCGAAGCCGCGGAGATCCCTGTTAAGGAAGAATTTTACGACCAATACATCGTGGAGATATCGTGTTCTTGATGGGAGACTTCAACGCGCAAGTCGGATCGGACAACACCAATACAGAGCGTGCGATGGGAAAATATGGGATTGGAAGGTTAACGGAAAACGAAACCCTACTGCTAGAGTCGTACATTTCTAATAACTTGGTAATAGGCGGAACTTTATTCCCCCGCCATAGAACACGTAAAACTACATGGATCTCACCAGATGGAATTACTGAAAACAAGATAGACTATTTAATGATTAGTAAGAAATGGAGAGGCTCTCTCTTGGATGTGAGAAACAAGCGTGGAGCCGACATCGCCAGCGACCATCACTTGGTAGTCGCCCCAATCCGAATTAAAATCGATGCCATAAAGGCCAAAACTCGTTCCGATCAATGTGGAGAAATTAAAGAGCGAAACAATACGCAAGATAACGCTAATCTTAGCTTGGACGAAACAAAGAAAATAATAACTAAAGCAGCTGAAACGGAAATTGGCTTCAAGAACAAAGCTCGTAAAGAGTGAATCAGCGATGATACTTAGAGACTTATATAGGAAGCAAGCTAAAGCTCCCCAAAACACCTGTAGAACCCGCTCTAGTAAGGAAATATGCCAAAGCCTGCATAATCAAATCAACCCGAAGATAAAAAGAAGTGCCGAATAGACAAACGGAAATGGACTAATAGCATCGCCCAGGAAGCTCAGGCAGTAGTCGAGCCCCACCGCAGCAGAGACCTCTACCGGTCAACCAAGATATTTACTAGGTTTAGGGTGGCAGCCGTATTTTTTTATTTTTATATACAAGCTCACATAGACCAGCTTAGGTCCCTAGTGTTACCACGGGCTGAAATGCCCCTCATCGAAACCAATCTGTTTGATATACAAATATTATCGATAGTACGAATATCGGTACTGGAAAGATCTGTTAGGCTGCCTAGAAAGGCCGACCCCAGTATGTCCAGTCGCCGTCTACTCAGAGCGGGGCAGTCGCATAGCAAGTGCTCAATGCTCTCCACTTCTTCCTCATCTCCACAGCTTCTGCAGAAGTCATTAGAGTCAATACCAAATCTTTTGGCGTGTTCGCCGATCAAGCAGTGTCCCGTCAGAACTGATACTAACGTAGACAATCTTTGCCTCTCTAGTACGAGGAGATATTTTGATCTTCTCAGGTCATACCTTGGCCAGATTTGTCTAGCTACCCTGCAGGTGCTGATATCTGCCCATCTTTTGTTGGATTGCCTGATTGCCTAAGCCAAAGCTTGCACGTGGATAGGGGCCGTTCAAGTATTACGTAAGCACTATAGGGGGTGGGGGGGTCTTTGCTTTGCTTATTTTTGATGACATTGGGGGGGGGGGGGGGTGTTGGAGATGGTGATTACGTCAGCAGTAGTTCTTTACTTTTTTCCACATATGACAACCCACACAGATTGTGATTACTTCAGCAGTAGTTATTTACTTTTTTACACATATGGCAACCCACACAATGTCTATGCTCGAAAACAAAACCCATATTCGGGGATTCCCATAAATAATGAGTACATTTATGTACTCGCTTAGAATTTCTTCAATCAGTTTCGTTTCGGTACGATTGACGATTTGACGTGGTGTAAGCAAAGCAAAGCAAGTAAATATTTGTGTTACCGTTGATCCACTTTCGCCAAAGTGGAATTGTTTAAGATGTCGTTTCAAATAGACAAATCCAAGTTATACCAACAATTGTTTGAAAGTTTTAAAAAATCTCATACAAATACAAAACTACAAAAAGTACAGAAGTTAGTTAACGAAGTGTGGCGTAATTATAAGTTACAAGCAAAATGGGACAAGGAACTTGATATTATTGTCTCTAAGAGAATTGAAGAAGAATTGCAAGCAGCGACTAAGAATAAATCCAATCTACTACGATTTTTTTTCCAAGGTGAGTGATGAAGTTAATGTAAATTAAACAATCACCCCTATCGCAGAAAAAATTTCACGTGAAATGTTTTGATCCCTAGAAAATACAAAGTAGAAATTGAAGTCTATAGGTATATTATTCTGCGTTAAAGAGATTTGCAATGAAGAAAATGATAACTACTCGTCTTAAAAGTCTATTCAAGTGGAATTATTTTCACTTTCCATTTTGATTATATCCCTTCAATTTTTCTGGGGAGCAAAACTTTTCACATGGAATTTTATTCACGATAGGGGTGAATATTAAATGTACTCACTATAGTGTGTATGTATTAATAAGACAAACATTAGCAGTACCTATAAAATGTTTTAATTTTTAGGCAACGAATACCTGTAAGCCTGCAGAAAAACCACAAATTATACAGCCAGCTTCAAATTCTAAAGAACAAAAAGACGACATAAACCCCGGAGTGGAATCACAACAGCAATGCGAAAACACAGAAAATACAGATAAACAGCCGAGAGCAAAACCTTCGCAGGAAGCTATGAAAAATAAGATTGCTCTACTCGAATAAAATCTGAATGCTTTGTATTCTGCCAGAGATAGTATGCCAAGCCGTGTTGAAGTTGATAAACAAATCAATAAGTTGCGCGAAGAATTAAAAACAGCGAAAATGTCTTTAAACAGGAAGATTCAAAACGAAGTTGCCCAGAAGAAACACAGAGATGGTATGAAAAGAAAGTTAGAAGATATTTCTCATGCAAATCCAGAAATAAAAAAAAAACTATCCATGAGGGATTCAGTGGGACGGCCTAGCCTAGAAAATGATCAACCATTATTATTGAAAACAATTGCGGATATTGCTTTATTTGGCAGTGCAGCAGATGATAGAAGACGAACAGAATCTATTCACAGTGTAAAAACTCTTGACGAATTAACACAAGAATTACGAAAAATAGGATTTGACATTAGTCGAAGTGGGACATATCTTCGTTTGATTCCCAGAAAATCTAATTCTGCAGAGGGACGAAGACATGTATCGACAGTCCCTGTAAAGCTCACTCGGGCTCAGACTGATCAGCACAAAAGCCACTTAGATAGCAATTTCGCTGAAACATCAATCCATTATTTGGAGAACATAGCATCCATACTTGGACCAGATCAAGTATTTTTCATATCTCAAGATGATAAATTGGTGTAACTGCGGCAAATAAGCAAGCACCTCTTCTAATGCACATGGAATATAGAATCAAATTGCCTGATCACGACTGGATAATCGCTGAGCGGCATAAATTAATACCATCAGTTTATGCTGGTATCAAAATCACTTCCAGTATGCTAGGACAACCGCAAGCCGTTGGATATTCTGGACCAACATACATCGCTATTCGAAGTGGAAAGCATAGTTCATCTACTGCAAATACTCATGCTCATGATTTCGAGACGCTTCTCGAACTTGAAGAGTTTCAAGCATTAGCTAAAACTGACCATGGGTTGGTAAAACCAGTAGTAATCATGACGGTTGATAGAGGGCCAGAAGAAAATCCGCGTTATACAAAAGTTATAGGGTTTGCTATTAAACACTTTAAGCGACATGATCTCGATGCATTGTTTTTAGCTACCAATGCTCCTGGCAGAAGTGCGTATAACAGAGTAGAGCGCAGAATGGCTCCTCTTAGTCGGGAACTGGCTGGTTTGATATTGCCTCATGACCATTTTGGGTCACATTTGGATGCACGTGGTGTTACAATTAATGAACATTTAGAAAGATCCAATTTCGAGTTTGCAGGAAATGTGTTAGCTGAGATATGGAGTTCAATGGAAATTGATGGCTATCATGTTACTGCACAATATGTTGGGCCGGGCGAACAAGATCTGCCTGATTTGCCAGATATTGAATGGTATTCAGAACATGTGCGTGAAAGCCAATACTTACTTCAAATTGTAAAATGTAGAAACATAGAATGCTGTCGTCCAAGAAGTGGCCTATTTAGATTACTAGACAACAGGTTTCTTCCACCACCAGTAAAAGTAAAACAAACAGTTGATGACTTGGTTTTGGATGATGGAGGGCAATTTCTCAATCTTCCAGTCAATTTAGCTCTACGCTTAAATTCTTCACTCAAAGATTTCCTACAAATGCCATACGATTATTTTTGTCCGACGGTAAAATTGAAGCTATTAAGTCGAACATGCAAAACGTGTGGTCTTTATCATACTTCCGTCAAGTCACTAAATCGTCACATCGAGAAGATCCATAAAAAAGTAAACACGCACACTGATATGAAAGTTAGGCCTTTAAGAGTGGCTGCTCGTCGTGGTAATGAACTGATGTGCATTATTCAAAATTTAGAGCACCAAGATGTTGAATGGCTCGATGAAAACGACGTAGACATTCCAAAATCGAATGAAAGTGAGCAGACACACAACATTGAGCAGCAAACATCCAATGTCATCGAAAACTTAGAATCATGGATTCGGGTGTCATGGACTGAAGACTGTTAATTGGAATTAATATGTACACCAAAAATTTAAAAGAATTTTGTTTAGTTCGTAATATTACTTAATAAGATTATAATATTTGTACTTTACTCTATGTTGAATACCGTATCAATAAAGTTTGTTTAAATGAATATTATGTGCGTTAAAGTCCTCTATCCTAAGCCTATTTTCTTATTTCTAGAATTTTAACTGCTGCTCATGAATGAATAACAAAAATAGAATACATTAAATGAAAAATGCATATAACAATGTTTACGTAAGCATGGGGGGGGGATAAGAGCTTTGCTTACTTTTGATGACAAGGGGGAGGGGGGGTAAATAATTGCAATAAATCTGCTTACGTAATACTTGAACGGCCCCATAGTGGCGCACCAATATATGCAAATTCTTCGAGAATTTGTAATGTCATCCCTTCCCTAGCAAGTTCATCGGCTTTGCAGTTTCCCGGGATATCCCTATGCCCAGGCACCCATATGAGGTGTATATTAAACTGCTCAGCCATCTCGTTAAGAGATCTGCGGCAGTCGAGGGCTGTTTGTGAATTTAGGGATGTTGCCTCCAGAGAATTGATGGCAGCCTGGCTGTCCGAGTATATGACAACGCCAGTGTTGGTTACTATGTAGCAACCCAGCCACTTGGCAACTTCCCATATTGCCATTATTTCGGCTTGATAGACACTGCAGGTATCTGGTAGTCTGTGAGCTATATCCAAACTAAGCTCGGCACAGTGTACTCCGAAGACAACCTTTTCATCAAGCTACAATCCGTGTAAAAGTGGAGATGGTTTCTACATATTAACTGGTATTCCTCCAACCCATTCATCTCTGGCGGGAATCATAGTGATGTAATTTCTCTCGAAGGTGTACACAGTTGGTATATAGTGCACTAGGTCGGTTACCATAGCAGTACACTTTAATATCCTCATGTGACCGTCGTTTTTGTACCTCCACATTGATAGGCAGTTTAATCGTATTGCCGCTTTGGTTGCAACTTCTCTCGCCACAATATTAATCGGCAGTATATGGAGTAGGGCTTGTAGAGACTCGGTCGCTGGTTGGTGATGGTTAGTTTGTCAGTTGCCGTCCACCATACCACAATGCCGTGTAGCAGTATAGGACGAACTTCTGCTATATATATCAGGTGGACGATTTTAGGAGAGAGGCCCCACCGCGACCCTACAGCTTTTTTGCAGGAATATAAGGCGACGTTGGCCTTCCTTACACGTTCCAATACGTTAAGTCTAAATAACAGTTTTCTATCTAGAATTATTCCTAAAAATTTTGCACTTTCAGAAAAGACTAGATCTGTTCCATTTATCCGAGGTGGAGGGTCCACATGTGGGACTTTATTCATCCTATTAAAGAGAACCAATTCTGTCTTGTTTGGGTTTACTCCCAAACCGCTGCTTCTGGCCCATCTAGCCAATTTGTTCAGAGCCACCTGTAGAATGTCTCGGAGGACGTTTTTGAATTTGCCACTCACTGCGATTGCCACGTCGTCCGCATATGCCACGACCTTGCAGCCACAACGTTTTAGATCTAGTAGGATTTCATTCACCGCTAGGTTCCAAATTAGTGGAGACAGTACTCCTCCTTGTGGGGTCCCTCTGTTTACATACCTTGTTAGAGTTGTGGACCCTAGACATGCTGTTATGCGTCTTCTGGTGAGCAGACTTTGAATTAGTCTAATCAAACTAGTGTTAACTTTTAGATGTGAGAGTGCCGCAATTACCGCATCTGAGAGAATGTTGTTAAAAGTCCCTTCTATGTCAAGAAATACCACCATAGTGAATTCCTTGAAATGCAGGGACGATTCGATAGTGCTCACAAGTTCGTGCAGGGCTGATTCTGTAGACTTGCCCTTATTGTAAGCATGTTGGTTCCCCGACAGGAGTTTTGTATCCAGGTTTTCCCTAATGAAATGATCTAAAAGTCTTTCCAGACCTTTCAATAGGAAAGAGGATAGGCTAATTGGTCTGAAGTCTTTTGGCCTAGTGTGTGATATCTTTCCCGCTTTAGGTATGAATACCACTTTGGTATCCCTCCATCGATTCGGGACGTATGAAAGCCTGATACAGCCTACATAAATTTTTAATAGCCCAGCTTATTATGGATCTCTCAGTCAAGAAGCTAGCGACGCTCGCAGTCCACTCGCACTCTTGTTGGTCCTGCTGATCCTCGGGTTCTGTTAAAGAGTTCCCCGGGAAATGTGTGTCGAGCAGTACATTGAGCGACTGCTCGCTGTTTTTGGTCCAATTATTTGCCTCATCCTGCAAGTAACCCACTGTACAGGGTGAAGCTGATAATATTTTCCTCTGCCTTGCGGCGTCCGAGACCTTTTCCACTTCGCCACAGAAGGTATACCAAGAGCGTCTTTGCGCCTTTCTAAGCTCCTTCTTATAGATCTTGAGTTGCTCTTTATAGGCATCCCAAACATTAGCGACCCCAGTAGATTTAGCCTTGTTGAATAGCTTGTTGCAGGTCTTTTTCATGGCCGTTAGCTCAGAAGTCCACCATTGGGGTTTAGTTTTACCCTTGTACCTTGTTTTTGGACAGGCTTCTTTAAGGGAACTATTGAATGATGTGGTGATATGCTTGACCAGATTATCTCATTCGGTTCGTACAGAAGTTTGGAGTTGAGGACTTTCTTGAAATTCTTCTCATACAGGTGCCACTTATCTTTCTCACATTTCTGTGGACGGCAGGTTCAGTCGCTTTTTCAGCGAGTTTGAACTCAATATAATGGTGATCTGAGAATGAGTGGTCGTCCAGTACATTCCACCCAATAATTTTGTCTGACAGCCCGTCAGTAGCAAACGTTACGTCTAGTACTTCTAGTCTGTCTTTAATTATAAAGGTCGGTGTATTACCTATGTTACAAATACTTAGGTTGGTAGTTAGAATAAAGTCAAGAAGCGAATCACCCCTATTGTTTATAGACTACCCCAGATAGTGTGATGAGCGTTCGTGTCTGCGCCAATAATCAGCTCGACCTCGTCAGACGTTTCTTCTTCTACTACATCCCTGAATAGAGCAGTCGGTACTACAGCTTCATAAGGCAAGTAACTGGAGACCAGCCAATATATGCGATTACCGATCTCCAGACTAGCAGAGGTTTGGTCTTTACCACTAAAGTTAGCCAGGAGAAAGATACTGTTGGCGAAAACATTCTTCCACCAACTTACACATTTAAATATACATACATAATATATATAGATTTTAAGATAACTTAATTTCTTATATTTGAACAACACTGTAAAGTAACTTCATAGATAGATGTATTCTCTTTTGTAATATCTGTAACAATTTTTTTCTTCTTTAACAAATGTAGATGCAATTTTAACAGTTCAATGTGTTTAACATTTTTTTTGTTTCCTGAACTTTACAATGATTATGTTAATCTTGTAACTACATTTGAATTTGCCTGCATACTTATCAACAGAAGCAGAGGTTTCATCTCATTAGCATCATTGTTTCACTCTTTCTCTCTCTCTCTCTCTCTCTCTTGTATCTTTTGAAGCGCTAAAACTTCACATTTGCATCTTTGCACATTTAAGTTTCTAGTAGTAAGTTTGCCGTTACAACTCTCACCAATTTACTCTGAGTGTAAATTTTCAACTCTCATTGAGTCTCTAATTTCTCTGTGCATGTGAGTTTGAGATTGAGCAAGTCAATTGGTATTTACCTCCGTAAAACAGCGGCTTAAGCTGCTGCTTAATCCGTCTGGTTTTCGCTGCTTGCTGAGCTCAGAACCACCGACACTCAGTGTTGTAAACCTATGTCTACATACACACAGCAATGTTTGTACGCAAACATTAAAATTAATAAGTACTTTTTATACCCTACACCACACTGTGGTACAGGGTATTATAAGTTTGTTTCACGGCAGATGTTTGTAACACCTGAAAATAACACAGCTAGACCCACCTTAAAGTATACCGATCGACTCAGAATCAGTAGCTGAGTCGACTACAGGTCGCAATTTCACTCCGATCGTTCTGAAATTTTGCAGTTTAGAGTATTTCGCAGCTGTTAAGATCACTATTGAATTTGGTTGAAATCGGTTCAGATTTAGATATAGCTCCCATATATATCTTTCGTCCGATTTGGCCCTTTAGTCCTATAGAAGCTGAATTTTACATCCAATCGTTTTGAAATTTAGAATGGTAGAGTTTCTTGACCCATGAACCAACATTGCCGAATTTGAAGAAAATCGGTTAAGATTTAGCTATAGCTCGTTTTTATACCCTACACCACACTGTGGTACAGGGTATTATTTAAGTATAAAATGTCCCAAAAGTAAATTTATGTAAACAATTTGTACATGAATTACAAAATTTATATATCAGAGTTATTCAATATTACGAGAGTGGTGTAGGGTATTATATAGTCGGCCCCGCCCGACTTTAGCCTTTCCTTACTGGTTTTCTTATGTTAAAGCATTGAGCTTTTTGTTATCTTACAAAAAGTAAAATAAAATTTGTTCTATCTCTACATAAAAGAAAACTTTTTTCTTTTGTGAACTTTTACGTACATTGTTTGTGCCGAAACCCGGGAATTATCGTGAATATTTTCTTAAATTGAATTATTTTAATTCGCGGTATTTTTTCCTTTTTTTCACATTTCACAAAATTCGTGGTATAGTGCTACGTGTCATTAATTGGGTAATATAAAGCGACAAAAATGTGTACTCTTGACCAACTAATTCAAATGCAACGTGATGCACTTGAGATTTTGGTAAAATATTAATTTCGTTTTAATTCCCAGATTTGTTCGGAAATAACCGCTGGCTATTTACATTCCCGTGGGCAACGAATTGATGATATTTTTAATAACTTTGAAAGCCAACATAATGAAATATTAAAGAAAATGTATGAAGACGAAATAAGTGCTTGTGATGTTCCCTACTTATCCGAAGATTTCTACTTCGATTTTTCCGAAACATATTTCACATTTAAAGGCAATCTGATGGACCAGTTAGCACAACATTCGGTCACATATTCCCCTTTGTCGAGTACGTTTGTTGCACCTAGCGGACGCGCAGATACCACCATTGGAGTTGACGCAAAACTTCCAAAAATATCATTACCAAAATTTTCTGGAAATTATATGGAATGGGTTCCATTCCGTGATATATATATCTCACTTGTACATAGCAATGAAGCCCTCACCAAAATTCAAAAATTTTATTATTTGAAGGGCACACTTGGAGGCGAGGCAGCAAATTTAATAAAGACGATTTCTGTCACCGAGGCAAATTATGAGTCCGCGTGGGAAACATTTGAATCCAGATACCACAATAAAAGAATGATTGTTGGACATTTGGTGACTAGGCTTTTTAATATTGAGAAATCTGATGGAGGATTTCAATCGATTAAGACACTACATGACTCAAAGAGAGAGTGCTTATCTTCCCTAAAACATTTGGGTATAAAAAACTCGAAGTTGGGGTCCTTTTTTAATTCATTTAATAGCTCAAAAGCTGGATGTTCAAACTCGAAAAGATTGGGAGCAATCTTTAAAGTCTTCTACGGAAATTCCTACTCGTTCGGAAATGTTTGAGTTTTTAGAGAGGACTTTTAGAACGCTAGAATCGATACACGACGATTGTCCGTCAACAAGTAAACAAAAACCTACAAAACATGGCAAAGTGTTTTTGCAAAATAAAAAAACTTCTGTTAATTCAGGAAATTTTGCAAAACCAAATCAATTGAAATGTACATATTGTGACAAAAATCACTCTCTATCCAAATGTTTTAAATTTCTATCGCCTTCGTTAGCCTCGAAAAACGAATTTTTATCCGCCAAAAAAGTGTGTCGTAATTGCCTAACAATTGGACACAATTATAACAATTGTAGCTCTCCATTTCGGTGCATTATATGCAAACAACAACACCATACTGTTCTTCATACGGATCGTGGGTATTTCCCATTGAGAGCCCTGTTATATCCTGGATCTCAGGGTACTTTGATTACTGAATCTGCTGTCCAACTATTAGGATTGAAAAAGCATAGGGCACACTGTAAAGTGGTAGGGATTGGTGACGGGCATAGTAATTTATCCAAATTCTCAGTAAATGTCGACTTATTTTCACGAATGAATAAGCCGGTTATAAGCTGTTTGGTTTTAGTCCTCTCCAATCTTTCTTCTTATACGCCTGAGCCTTCTTCGAAGCATATAGTGTTGCCTGATATAAGCACAAATAACTTGGCAGATCCCCTTTTCTATAAAACTGACCAGATCGACATGATACTTGGTTCAGACATTTGCTCAAAAATAAAGATTCCTACTGAATCCTTTATTCACAATGATTTATTCTTCCAAAACACGTATTTTGGATGGGTTTTCTCTGGATCTACTAATGCTATATCTGCTAACAGAGTTCATATCCATAATACCAATTTGGAGGCCATACTTAAGTCTTTTTGGGAACAATAAGAAGTATGTTCTGAAAGGGATTTCACAAACGAAGAATCGTGTTGTGAATCTAATTTTAAAACCACTACAAAGCGATCTAGTTCTGGGCGTTATTTGGTACAATTGCCATTTAAAACACTGTTGTATGATAACGTTCTTCCACATTTAAATAACAACGTTATCGATGCTTTCAAAAGGTTGAGACAACTTGAAATTTAATTTTCAAAACGTCCCACTTTTGCCAAAAACTATAAATTATTCATGAACGAATACGAAACTCTAGGATATATGACCAAAGTTGGCTCATATCCCAGAGATATTCGACAAGATTCGTACTTCTTACCTCATCATGGGGTTTTCAAGGAAGACAGTACAACGACAAAGTTACGGGTCGTTTTCGACGGTAGTAGCCATTCGAAAGAATTTAAATCTCTTAACGAAACGCTTTCTCCAGGACCTGCCCTACAAAATGATTTGCCTGCAGTGTTGACTCGGTGGAGAAGACACAAAATATCTTTTTGTGCAGACATCGAAAAGATGTTTCGCCAAATTGATGTATGTAAGTGTCATCGCCGGTTTCAACAAATTCTATGGAGAAATGATCCATATGAGGAAATTTCCATTTACGAGCTAAATACGGTTACCTATGGTACCACGCCTGCTCCATATTTAGCCATACGAGTGCTCCGACAACTGGCACAAGATTACATGTCGGAATTTCCACATGCCTTTCAAGTTATTTTAAGTGATTCTTATGTCGATGATATATTATCTGGCGCTGAATCAGAAGATGACGCTATCCTCTTACAAACACAATTGTGCAATATCCTTGAAAAGGGAGGTTTCATCCTACGCAAGTGGATAACAAATTCCAAAGAACTTTTGAGGAAAATTCCTGAGAATTACCTAGATCCATCTCTCACATTAGATTTTGATCGTGGCGATACGGTCAAAACACTTGGAATACAGGAGATGATTGTTTTTCGTTTAAAATAAACTTTCCTGACACTGAGTCGATAACAAAGCGAATTATTCTTTCTGATACAGCCAGGCTGTATGATCCCCTTGGGTGGTTAACTCCCTCTTTGGGAAAACAACCTGGATTGGGATGATAACATCCCTGATTTCTTAAGAAATCGATGGTTAAAATACCGTTCCTCATTGCCTGAACTAGCAAATATTAGGATTCCAAGATATATAGAGTGGTCAAGGGGAGCAAAAATAGACCTACATTGCTTTTGTGACGCATCAACAAAAGCATATGCTGCAGTGATTTACTCTAGAGTCGACTCTGTTGATGGAATATTTATAAACATTATACAGGCCAAGTCCAAATTTACGCCAATTAAAACAGTCACAATACCAAGACTAGAATTGTGCGCTGAAGCTTTATTAGTTAAGCTCACAGAGAGGGTAAAATCATCTTTGCGTGGCATAGATATTGACAAGATATTCTACTGGAGTGATAGCTCAACAGTTTTGTCTTGGATCCGTAAATCACCGTCTAATTGGAACGTTTATGTCGCCAATAGAGTAGCGAAAATTCAGAGCTACAGCAATTGTCTCGATTGGAGATATGTCCCCACTGCACTAAATCCTTCAGACTGCGCCTCTAGAGGAATTCTTCCGAAGGATCTGGTGAAAAATGAAACTTGGTGGTATGGACCTAAATTCTTGTATAAACCTCCGTCATTTTGGCCAGCCAATCTCTCAAACTTATATACTCTGGAAGTGCAGAGGAAAACAAAAGTTTCATCCCATATTTCTAGCACAATGTCATATCCTGATTTGCTTTCAAGATTCTCGAATCTACAAACCCTTCTTAGAGTCACTTCTCTTTGTTTTCGCTTCGTTTACAACTCTAAGAATAATAAACAAAAGATTACAAATCCTCTGACATTATTAGAGATAAATAGAGCTTTACTCACGTTAGTCAAACTAACACAAATGATAGAATTTCCGAAGGAATTGTCTCTCCTTTCAAAAAAAACACGAGCTTAAAGAAAGCCATATTTTAAAACTAATGCCATTTTTGGATAATGACGGTATAATTCTGGTCGGAAGACGTTTACAAAACTCTCCCTTGTCATATGATTTTAAACACCCAATTTTGTTATTAAAATCGAATCCTTTGGCAAAACTAATTATTTTAGATTCTCACGAAAAGACGCTTCACGGTGGCGTGACTTTGACTATGTCATATGTGAATCGGAAATTTTGGATTGTCTCTGGAAATACATTGGCTAAATCCATCACTCAAAGCTGTATTAGATGTTTCAAATATTCAGCAAAAACATCTCATCAGATTATGGGCAATCTTCCATATGTCCGACTTAATGTCACTAGACCTTTTCGACATAGTTGCGTTGATTATGCCTGTCCTATTCCAATAAAAACATCTTCATACGAAACATCTTCGACGAAAGGTTATATATGTCTTTTTATTTGTATGGTAACAAAAGCCATACATTTAGAGGCGGTTTCCGACCTTACAACGAATGCTTTTCTTTCTGCCTTTCGTCGCTTTATTTCGAGAAGAGGTATTTGTACCGACCTATATTCTGATTGTGGCACAAATTTTGTCGGCGCATCAAAAGAGCTCCAAGTGGAATAAAAAGGAATAAAAAGGAATAAAACAGGAATAAAAAGTCGTTACCAGCAGAATTACATCAAGCTTTGAGTCTAAATGGAACGAATTGGCACTTTATTCCGCCCGCATCACCCAATTTTGGTGGTCTGTGGGAGGCAGGAGTAATTATTAAATTTTGAGGAACTTTCAACTCTGTTGTGTCAGATAGAAAGCTGCCTGAATTCTCGTCCGCTGGCTCCTTTATGTTCAGATCCCACAAATTGTGATGCACTTACTCCAGCGCATTTCCTAATTGGAGAACCAACAACCTGTATACCAGAAGAATCTTTAATAGATTCTAACATTAATCATCTTACTCGATGGAAATGCTTGCAAAAGTTGAAGCAACATTTTTGGAAAAGATGGCGAAACGAGTACCTAAATAAATTACAGGCACGTCCAAAGTTGGTTAAGATCGAAAACCGAGGCAAACGTTGGTGATTTGGTACTCATTGCTGACGAAAAATGCGGCCCAGGACAATGGTTGCTTGGACGCATACACGAGACTCATCCCGGAGCAGATGGACATATAAGGGTTGTATCTGTTCATACAAAAAATAAATTAATTAAACGCCCAATCACTAAAATTTGCTTTCTTCCAGGAAATGATCAACCATCGCCAGGAAATGATCAACCATCGCCAGGAAATGATCAACCATCGCCAGGAAATGGTCAACTATCGCCAGAAAATGATCAACAATCGTCAAGAAATTCTTCTTAACTATCCCCTAAGCTATCATGAGAGATGGAACCTATAACAGTCGCTGTGAGTCGGAGCATAGCGGAGTTTAAATAAACTCGACTAAAACACTCCCATCGATAGGCCATCAATCATCATCTAAAAACATCCGTTCTTCGGTGGGAGAATGTTGGCGAAAACATTCTTTCACCAACTTACACATTTAAATATACATACATAATATATATAGATTTTAAGATAACTTCATTTCTTATATTTGAACAACACTGTAAAGTAACTTCATAGATATATGTATTCTCTTTTGTAATATCTGTAACAATTTTTTGCTTCTTTAACAAATGTAGATGCAATTTTAACAGTTCAATGTGTTTAACATTTTTTTTGTTTCCTGAACTTTACCTTGATTATGTTAATCTTGTAACTACATTTGAATTTGCCTGCATACTTATCAACAGAAGCAGAGGTTTCATCTCATTAGCATCATTGTTTCACTCTTTCTCTCTGTCTCCCTCTCTCTCTTGAAGTGCTAAAACTTCTCATTTGCATCTTTGCACATTTCAGTTTCCAGTAGTAAGTTTGCCGTTACAACTCTCACAAATTTACTCTGAGTGTAAATTTTCAACTCTCATTGAGTCTCTAATTTCTCTGTGCATGCGAGTTTGAGATTGAGCAAGTCAATTGGTATTTACCTCCGTAAAACAGCGGCTTAAGCTGCTGCTTAATCCGTCTGATTTTCGGTGGTTGCTGAGCTCAGAACCACCGACACTCAGTGTTGTACACCTATGTCTACATACACACAGCAATGTTTGTACGCAAACATTAAAATTAATAAGTACTTTTTAATACTTGTTTTGTAGGCCTAGGTGTACTGGATTTGAGGTAACAGACAATTCGTCTGGATTGAGTTTTGAAACACTCAAAAATCTGAAATTTAATTATTTTTTCTGGTTGATGCTAATGATTGAAACCCTGTGTCGCTATCTCCTTTTTTGGCTCTGAAGCAGACAACATCATTCGATAAGTATCGCTCCTGAACTTAGTGTTTTTTTCTTATGTTAAAGCATTGAGCTTTTTGTTATCTTACAAAAAGTAAAATAAAAATTTGTTCTATCTCTACATAAACGAAAACTTTTTTCTTTTGAGAACTTTTACGTACAGATACTTAAATCTTTCCTGGCCAAAACGCAGGTTCTTGAAGTGCCTTCACAGTTGGCCACAAGCAGTGTCCTGATACCGCACACCCTTCCTCCCACTGCGTAGGGCTCCTGCATCAGGACGATGTCTACTGCACCTGTGGACAGGCGCAGCAATAGAGTCGCTGAAGCTGCTTTAGCGTGGTGGAGGTTAATCTGTAGAATTCTTACCATCATTGTTAATTGACAGATTAACATCCACCCCGACAAGGGTGTTTAGAACTCTTCGTCCGTATTATCGAGAAGCGTGTCCCCGCCAGATGCGTCAAAGAGTCCGGAGATTCCCCCCAGCCCCTCTGCGTCAGAAGTAGAGCTTTCGTTCTCAGAGAAGGACGTTAAAGATCTTCTGCAAGAGTTGGAGTTATCAGAAGTAATGGGCGTGGGTACCTCCGCACTTCCAGAAAGCCGTGTATCAACCACGGTGGACGACTCACCTTCCGCAGTGGGAGCTATATCCTGCTTGTATACCTTCAAAACTATAGTCTCGAAGCCATATTGTGGGGTTGCACTTGCACGTTGTATATGGGAGGTGGATTCAAATTAACCTGCCTTTTTACCATCCGCCTCACCCACCTTGCTGATTCTCCAATTATCGGCGGGCAGACCAATCTTTTATTATATCTAATATGTCAGCCGGTTTGGAGGGCTCTTCTGTAACCCAGGTGATGGCTCTAGGGTGACTAGGGATGTTGTTTTTTCGACAACATCCAACTAGGCACCCGGCCACACCTCACCCGCTCGACTCAGAGTAGCCTTATACAGGTCTACTGATCTGGCATCACCGAAATATAAGAGCTTTACTCTCCCCTGATGGCATCCTGCATCGTTGCAGATTGGTGGTTTGCCCGGCATTTCTCTACGGACATCGAGGTAATGAGCCATAATTGCTGATTGCACATGGCTCCATTTGTCCTTGAGGATGGATCCATCCTCACTACTTCTGTCTATAACGGCCATCACTAGACTCTCCTTCGCCACTTCATTGACTCTCCTTCGTTTTGACGGTCGGACATGACGTTTTCCCCTCACCGTACCACCTGTTGTGAGTACTTGGGGAAAATGTTCAGCATGTTTGGTGTGGTCGGCTTTGGCCAAGACCAACGGACGGACAGTAGGACGATTGGGGAACCCTGCTCCATCGGAACGCAAAGCATTTATTATTTTTTTTGTCTGTATTATCCCGTAATAGGTACAACGATGTAGGCCATCCAGACTTTGTACAGATTTTTTTGCGATTGCGTAATAGGTACTGCGTAATAGATTTTGACTATCCGTTCTGTGCTAAACACGTCCGTTCACTACGACTGATCAGCTTCATCCTTACTAACAGCACTGCGAAATAACCATGGAGAACTTATTACAGCCAACTTGAACTATGGCATGAATTCTAAGACTCAATGCTATCGTCATCCGTTACACCTGACATTATGTGTATGTGATATGCATACTGACAACAAAACAAGTAAGAAAGTTTCAGTCGGGTAAACCGACTATGGTATACCCCCACTTTGTGAGTAATGTAATATATAACATTACACTAATTAAACTGTCAATTTATGTAGGAGGTACCGGTAGGGGTTTTTCCAAATACACCTATTTTTCGGTAAACAGCAAATTCTTAAATACATTGCATTGTGCCGAACTATAATCGTTCATGTGCACTCGTATATTAATGTTACGAGCTACATATGTAATTTTGGTATGATTTGATCATTTTGTGTGGGAGATGATAACGCCTGAAAACAAAACAAGTAAGAAAGTTTCAGTCGGGTAAACCGACTAAGGTATACCCCCACTTTGTGAGTAATATAATATATAACATTACACTAATAAAACTGTAAATTTGTGTAGGATGTACCGGTAGGGGTTTTTCCAAATACACCTATTTTTCGGTAAACAGTAAATTCTTAAATACATTGCATTGTGATGAAATACAAGCGTTTATGTGCACTCGTATATTAATGTTACGAGCTATGTAATTTTGGTATGATTTGGTCATTTTATGTGGGAGGTGACGCCTTGTTTTCAGGGGCGGGGTGATAACGCCTACTTTTTACAGGACTATAGGCACTATAACAGCATTACACTGTACAAAATTTCAAGTATTTGTATGCACTGGTATTAAAGTTACACGCCGTTTACTTTTGGTACGAAAACGTCCGATTGTGTGGGAGGTACCAAAAGGGGCTGTACAATAATGCTCATTTTTTTTACCGGACTAGAGGCGCTACAAAAACATTATACTGTAGAAAATTCCAAGCATTTTTATGCACTTGTATTATGGTATTATTGGTACCACCCATTTGTGTGGGTGGTACCAAAAGGGGCATGCCAACTTCACCCATTTTTCTCGAGGTAATAGCGACTAATATTATGTCTAGAATTTCAGAAGATTCGAATAAGTAATTTTAACCCTTTGTGTGGGAATATCCTCCGAACATACTTGGGGTCTTAGGTCACTCCTTCGATGTGTTACACTTTTTTCCGTAGCAAATGATATATACCCTCGTATCACTAAAGTGAGGGTATGAAATAAACAATGACATTATGTGTATGTGATATGCATACTGAAAACAACAATATATCTACCAATCCACCAAGTGTCGCTGAAATATGCGAAGCAATAAAATTGTTAGGTTAGGTTGAAGAGAGGACACGTTTAAACGTCTCATGTCCATGGACATACACTTAAGCCAGTGGTAAAATTGTTAAAAAACAATAAATCTCAAGGACCTGATAACATATCTCCAGAGTTATTACCCAGCATGCATCAAAATAAGTGATAAAAATCCCCAACTTATGACCCGGAAGTTGTTCTAATTTGGATTTTCACCAGTGAATTTAACAAGGGCTTGTCGCGCCGGGGAAGTATTTATTTATCACCACTTTTGCACCACTCCTTTTAATGTGTGTGAAGATAAATACGTATTTAACTAGCGAAGACACAAACCCTAATATGAAAATTAAAAATCGGGGTATTTGAGGAAAATTAGGTTTTTCTCGAAAACTAGAGCGTATTTTAAAGTGAAATTAAGTTACCATGGTAAAAACATATCATTTTGTTTAAAAAAATTACCATCTGACCTAGAGGGCATATAGAATAGATTTGATAACTAGGGAACCTCGGAAGAAAATATATGACCATATCTGGAAGATGGGACTTTGTACCGACAAGGCCTGCATACTGAAAGAAGCCCTAGGAAGGCTCTATCGACCCATGTATAGCGTTTTTCCCAAATCAATTTCAGGCTCCCAAATACGTCCTTCCAAAAATGGCCCATTTTGATGGGAATTTCTGGAGAGGAGCAGTGGCCACAACTGGAAGATGGGACTATGTACCGACAAGGCCTGCATACTGAAAGAAGCCCTACGAAGGCTCTATCGACCCATATATAGCGTTTTTCCCAAATCAATTTCAGGCTCCCAAAAACGTCATTCCAAAATGGCCCATTTTTATGGGAATTTCTGGAGAGGAGCAGTGGCCACAACTGGAAGATGGGACTATGTACCGACAAGACCTGCATACTGAAAGAAGCCCTAGGAAGGCTCTATCGACCCATATATAGCGTTTTTCCAAAATCAATTTCAGGCTCCCAAAAACGTCATTCCAAAATGGCCCATTTTTATGGGAATTTCTGGAGAGGAGCAGTGGCCACAACTGGAAGATGGGACAATGTACCGACAAGGCCTGCATATTGAAAGAAGCTCTAGGAAGGCTCTATCGACCCATATATAGCGTTTTTCCCAAATCAATTTCAGGCTCCCAAAAACGTCATTCAAAAATGGCCCATTTTGATGGGAATTTCTGGAGAGGAGCAGTGGTCACAACTGGAAGATGGGACTATGTACCGACAAGACCTGCATACCTAAAGAAGCCCTAGGAAGACTCTATCGACCCTTATATAGCGTTTTTCCCAAATCAATTTCAGGCTCCCAAAAACGTCATTCCAAAATGACCCGTTTTTATGGGAATTTCTGGAGAGGAGCAGTGGCCACAACTGGAAGATGGGACTATGTACCGACAAGGCCTGCATACTGAAAGAAGTCCTAGGAAGGTTCTATCGACCCATATATAGCGTTTTTCCCAAATCAATTTCAGGCTCCCAAAAACGTCAATCCGAAATGGCATATTTTGACGGGAATTTCTGGAGAGGAGCAGTGGACACAACTGGAAGATGGGACTATGTACCGACAAGACCTGCATACTGAAAGAAGCCCTAGGAAGGCTCTATCGACCCACATATAGCGGTTTTCCCAAATCAATTTCAGGCTCCCAAAAACGTCATTCCAAAATGGCCCATTTTGATGGGAATTTCTGGAGAGGAGCAGTGGCCACAACTGGAAGATGGGACTATGTACCGACAAGGCCTGCATACTGAAAGAAGTCCTAGGAAGGTTCTATCGACCCATATATAGCGTTTTTCACAAATCAATTTCAGGCTCCCAAAAACGTCATTCGAAAATGATAAAATTATTTTGTATGGAGAATAGGGCCACAGTGTACCTAGTTTGGTTAAAAATCTGGATATGATAAAAAATAGAAGACCTGACCCGAAGTGAGGATCGAACCAACATTTCTTACTTCATTGAATTGTTTGGCTACATTTGTTTATATATTTTTCAACATGTCTATAAGTTTATAGAACAAATTAAAAAAAATAAAAGACCAATTTTTACAGCGACCGGGAGTTGAACTCGGAATCCCGAAGTTTACTGCGTGTTGGTGCAAGCTGCCTAGGCCACGCACGCATTAGCCGGCCGTTGCGCTTTATTATGCTATATGACGTATAAAACAAACTTTATATAAAACAATATGACAAAATGTATACACAATTATAGTTTACAGATCAAATTAAAAGATATAGAAAAAACAATTTTTGCACCGACCGGGATTTGAACTCGGAATCCCGACGTTTACTGCGTGTCGGTGCTAGCTTCCTGGGCCAGGCGCGCCTTACACGTCGGTTGTGCTTTATTACGCTTTATCAAATAAACTTTATATAAAGCAATATGATGATAATATGACAATAACAAAGAGATTTTATATAAAGAGTAACCACGGCGAAAATTCATTTATGGAGTTGAGTTTTTCTATCGAAGTGGTGGACATAAAAGGAAATTTAAATTGATTAAAAAATGCCTTTTTTCTGTGTTTTCTTTGTTAAGAATGTTAATAGGGATTTTTTTGTATGTTTATTGAAATGCATGCGAAAAAGTGCAAGAAAAACACAAAAATGCAAGTTATTAAAACTAAATTATTCATGAACTTAATGAATGGTATCTCTTCTTATATTGAATCTCTTTCTTATATAATATCTGTTGAATAATGACAAAACGACTTATGTGGAAAGTTTTCTAAAATATTGAACCAAAAATTAGTATGTTACGATAATTTAAATCTCACAAAATAGCTTATTTCAAAATACTGAAGTAAACTATTTTTCAAATCAAATATCGAAATTGTGCTAACAAATTAAATTAGATTTGTCCCTATACTTTTTTGATAGTATATCTATCAAACGGTAAATAATTTTAAATTCTCTGTGAGTAAAAATGTTTTACAAAATATGAAACGGAAATATGGTAAAAATAGCAAGCTCAGATAAATTTCTTTTATTTGAAGTTTTTGTTATTTGACTTTCAATGTACATACATATTTTGAACGTTACTACGTTTACTCGGAAAATTTGTCAAGTAAAAAATTAGTTAAAGAGAACGACATTTTGAAAGTTCCCACTTATTTTACAAAAAAATCTCTAAAATACATATAAAAGTATGTTTATAACAATACATACTTTTTTATATATATAGATGTTTACCGAAGATGATTTTCTAATCAATTATGCAGTATTTTCAAGTCTTTTTACAGTTTCTTGCAGGCCCATTCTTCCGATTTGGGTTACTTGTATGATATAAAATAATAACTATTAGGGTTAATTTGGTGCATGTCAAAACACTTTCATTACATAACACATGTACATACATTCATATTGTATGCGTATTTATTTTTCCTTAACTAATTTATCTACATTACGAATGTATTTTCAAAACTATATACGAACACATATATCTTATACATGTATCTTTTATAAATAGCATTAGTGTTTCAATAGACAATTTTCCTATTATTTTCCCGATTATAAAGTTGTAATAAACCTCATTATTCTGCTTCATATCACCGTTGGCATCCCTGATTTAACGGGTCATTTTATTTGTGTGCATCTCCTTCAATCAGTTGAAGTAACCCTGCAGCGAAGCGGACCAGTTCATAAATAGTTCTACACTGGTCCATGAGAATGTATAAACTAGTTCTACATAATACCCTTTGCCCAGCAAGCAACTGTTTCTTTTTACATGGGCTTGTCCTAGGAAGAATCAATTGTCTCCAGCTGCATTCGTTTGGAACAGTTCTGATATAGTTCAGAATGGAATAGTTTAGAATTAATTCTAGGGAACTAGCTCTGATATAGTTCTTCAGGAATATATCTAAAATAGTCCAGAACTGTTCCAAAAGAATGCACCCGGAGAAAAATTGATTCTTCCTAGGACAAGCCCATGTAAAAAGAAACAGTTGTTTGCTGGAAAAAATATATTATGTAGAATTAGTTCATGCTCTCTTGGTTATGCACCAGTCTAGAACCACTTTACAGATTGCCTTTATTATAAAATTTAAGAATTAAAAAGAAAATATTTATTGATTGGTTTTTATTTGTATAATATTTATAAAAACTAAATTGAAATATATTTATTATTTGAGAAACGGAAATAAATTATTTTAATTCGTAGAAAAGGGAAACTTGAAATAGTTATAATTATTATTATCATTATAACATCTTACTTGTTCAAATTTCCACTTAACAATGAACACAAGACTGAAATGACAAGCACCACCATAAATTCCTAACGGTAAACACTTAGAATTATTTCAATGCAGACGAAAAAACACAAACAAATATTCACGCTGTACAAAAGCAGCGCTGCCTAGGCAGATTTCTTTGAATTCTCTTGTTTTTTGCGCTCAACTGTTTCTGGCTACATTACTTTTGCTCTAGTCTGGATCTAGTTCATTTTGGACCAGCTCAGATCCGGTCTTTGGTGGCTGAGTCGGTAAGCGTGTGTGTGTAGTAAAGAGTGTGGTTTGTCGGTTCGAACCCTAGTGCAATTTTTTTCTATATTCTTACGTTTTACTTAATATCTAAATTAATGAAAAAAAAATTGTGTTATTTTCGTGTACACAAAAATCGACCCCATATGTATATTTCATTTGAATTTTTTAAATTAAATTATGTAGCTGACAAGTTATACAGCAGAATAGCATCAACATTTTTCAATAAATGTACTGCAGATGGGCCTGTTAAAAAAAAGACTTTCTTGACACTAGCTTTTTGGTTAATTTTTTGATAAAAATAATAAATTTTTTACTAATATTTCCTTTTATGTCCACCACTTCGATAGAAAAACTCAACTCCATAAATAAATTTTCGCCGTGGTTACTCTTTATATAAAATCTCTTTGTTATTGTCATATTATCATCATATTGCTTTATATAAAGTTTATTTGATAAAGCGTAATAAAGCACAACCGCCGTGTAAGGCGCGCCTGGCCCAGGAAGCTAGCACCGACACGCAGTAAACGTCGGGATTCCGAGTTCAAATCCCGGTCGGTGCAAAAATTTTTTTTTCTATATCTTTTAATTTGATCTGTAAACTATAATTGTGTATACATTTTGTCATATTGTTTTATATAAAGTTTGTTTCATACGTCATAAAGCATAATAAAGCGCAACGGCCGGCTTGCACCAACACGCAGTAAACTTCGGGATTCCGAGTTCAACTCCCGGTCGCTGTAAAAATTGGTCTTTTTTTTTTTAATTTGTTCTATAAACTTATAGACATGTTGAAAAATATATAAACAAATGTAGCCAAACAATTCAATGAAGTAAGAAATGTTGGTTCGATCCTCACTTCGGGTCAGGTCTTCTATTTTTTATCATATCCAGATTTTTAACCAAACTAGGTACACTGTGGCCCTATTCTCCATACAAAATAATTTTATCATTTTCGAATGACGTTTTTGGGAGCCTGAAATTGATTTGGGAAAAACGCTATATATGGGTCGATAGAGCCTTCCTAGGGCTTCTTTCAGTATTTTCAGTATGCATGCCTTGTCGGTACATAGTCCCATCTTCCAGTTGTGGCCACTGCTCCTCTCCAGAAATTCCCCTCAAAATATACCATTTTGGAATGACGTATTTGGGAGTCTGAAATTGATTTGGGAAAAACGCTATATATGGGTCGATAGAGCCTTCCTAGGGCTTCTTTCAGTATGCAGGCCTTGTCGGTACATAGTCCCATCTTCCAGTTGTGGCCACTGCTCCTCTCCAGAAATTCCCATCAAAATATGCCATTTTGGAATTACGTTTTTGGGAGCCTGAAATTTATTTGGGAAAAACGCTATATATGGGTCGATAGAGCCTTCCTAGGGCTTCTTTCAGTATGTAGGCCTTGTCGGTACAAAATCCCATCTTCCAGATATGGTCATATATTTTCTTATGAGGTTCCCTAGTTATCAAATCTATTATATTTGCCCTCTAGGTCAAATGGTAATTTTTTTAAACAAAATGATATGTTTTTACCATGGTAACTGAATTTCACTTTAAAATACGCTCTAGTTTTCTAGAAAAACCAAATTTTTCTCAAATACCCCGACTTTTAATTTTAATATTAGGGTTTGTGTCTTCGCTAGTTAAATACGTATTTATCTTCACAAACATCATTTTAATGCTCCAAGATAAATGATATACAGTATTCTAAAATCAGCGAGTCTACGATCACTCATTACAAATAAAAGCTAATGCAATTTATACCTGTAAGACATAACTCGAAATTCAGAACTGGAAAAAAATTTTAATTCAACAAATACAGCTAAGTAGTAAGTTATTTTAAATAAATGTCCAAACAATAATTTTATTTGTATGTAAACACATATTTTAACACATACATATATTAACATATGTGCTCCAAATAAATGTTAATGATTTTCAATTAAAATTTACGAATACAGAAATATATATTACTAGCTGCCCCAGCAGACGTTGTCCTGCCCGTCCTGATTGGGATGTTTTGGTTTCTTATTCATTCATTGACATTTCATTAAAAAATGCACACATTCCGAGTTTAATTGAAAATAATCACGATAAAAATTTATATTGGACATAAGTCCACTACAGCGCCATGTACCGGCTAGAATCATACATATAATCTTTTATCAAGACAAACAATACACACATTTTAACTTTAGGTCAAATGGCTCTGAAAATGCGAATTTTGCAAATATCTTGACCATTCCGCTATTTATCGCGGTTAAAATAATTATAAATCACAGATGACCCCGAACTGAACCTAATGCGCAATTTTCAGCCCATTCGCTCTTATGGTTCCCGAGACCATGCGTTACAAACAAACGTACACAGGATTATATATATAAAGATTTAAAAATCTCTGTTCCAAATATAGTTTCTTTCTATGCAAACATATCAAAAACGACGATATCGTTTTACTATTTATTTTAAAGGAACACATCTAATATTTTTGATTCATGACACTTATCAAAAAAATTAATAAAATCAACAAATTTTTTCTGCTTTATTTAAAGGTACACATCTAATCAATTTGATTCATGACACTTATCAAAAAAAAATAATAAAATCAACAAAGTTTTTTCTTCTTTCCTTAAAGGAACACATCTAATATTTTTGATTCATGACACTTATCAAACAAATAATAATAAAATCAACAAATATTTTCTTTGAATTCACCGAATCACCTTCCTTCTGCTAATGTTTTAAATATCTTTCTTGCTGTTTCATGCGTTTATTAATATTGCATTAAATATTGCATAGACTGTGACCATCTGTTTGGTATAAGGTAAGTCATTGAATTTAAAGTTTTTTGAAAATATTACTATTTGTGAAAGTCTAAATCATTCTGTATCGGCTTTCGAGAGTTATCAGGAAATTTGGACAGACGGACCTTCCTCAAAGGACCAAAATAGCTCAAAAACAGATTTCAGACTATGGTCTAGACGTACTCATTTGATGTGTTACCATTTTTATCCTTAATTGATACTATACAATGTTGCTGATAATCGAAGTTTTCAGAATCTGTAAACAAGGCAAAACATATAGTTCACCTACTAATAGCACAACCATGATTCAATGTCATGATTCAATATCATAAGGCTGTGTTATTAGCAGGTGGACTGTAATGGTATATCTTAAATACCAGTAAACGCGTCCGGCGTCTGTCAAACTTATTGATAAAATAAAATGTATATAATGCATGTTGTGACAATGATTTGTCTTCAAGTTTCATATGATCATCATGCTAAAAGAAAGTGAAAGCCGTTACCATCGAGAATTTTATTTTGTAAACTTCAGAGTAAATTAACATATTCAAACCATTTCGTTTTATGTTGCAATGCTTCGCAGGATGTAAGTTCAGTTTTGCACAATATTAACATATCAAGATTTTTACAACAGAACAAATTGTAAAAATCGTTCAATTTGTAACGTGTACAAAATTAACAGACCTATATTTACTAACTATTCACTACGTTTGTAGTGGTATTCGTGATTGAAAAATTTCAGCTGATTTTAAGAAAAACTATTTAAATAAGATGTCCATCCCACGAAACAGCAAAAACTATTTAATAAGACGTGCAAATTGTTTAATGAAACTAAGTCCCAATTCACACAAAACAATTTTCCGATACAATTCGTTTTTTGTGGGAGATATAGGCAGCACAGAGCGGATATTTAAAATCTATTACGCAGTACCTATTACGCAATCGCAAAAACAAAACAAAATCTGTACAAAGTCTGGAAGGCCTACATCGTAGTACCTATTACGGGCTAATACAGAAAAAAAAATTATTGGCGGGGATGCCTTCTCGTTCCGATGGAGCGGGGTTCCCCAATCGTCCTACTGTCCGTCCGTTGGTCTTGGCCAAAGCCGACCACACCAAACATGGTGAAAATTTCCCCCCAGTACTCACAACAGGTGGTACGGTGAGGGGAAAACGTCATGTCCGACCGTCAAAACGAAGGAGAGTCAATGAAGTGGCGAAGGAGAGTCTAGTGATGGCCGTTATAGACAGAAGTAGTGAGGATGGATCCATCCTCAAGGACAAATGGAGCCATGTGCAATCAGCCATTATGGCTCATTACCTCGATGTCCGTAGAGAGATGCCGGGCACACCACCAATCTGCAACGATGCGGGATGGCATCAGAGGAGAGTAAAGCTCGGTGATGCCAGATCAGTAGTCCTGTATAAGGCTGCTCTGAGTCGAGCGGGTGAGGTGTGGCCGGGTGCCCAGTTGGATGTTGTCGAAAAAAACAACATCCCTAGTCACCCTAGAACCATCACCTGGGTTACAGAAGAGCCCTCCAACCCGGCTGACATATTGGAAATAATAAAAGAGCAAGGTGGGTGAGGCGGAAGGTAAAAAGCGGCAGGTCAATTTGATCCTTAACGCTGAATCCACCTCCCATATACAACGTGCAAGTGCAACCCTACAAAATGGCTTCGAGACTATAGTCTTGAAGGTATACAAGCAGGATATAGTTCCTACTGCGGAAGGTGAGTCGTCCACCGCGGTTGATACACAGCTTTCTGGAAGTGCGGAGGTATCCACGCCCATTATTTCGGGTGACTCCAACTCTAACAGAAGATCTGTAACGTCCTACTCTGAGGACGAAAGCTCTACTTGTGACACAGAGGGGCTGAGGGGAGTCTCCGGACTCTTTGACGCATCTGGCGGGGACACGCTTCTCGATGATACGGACGAAGAGTTCGATAACACCCTTGTCGGGGTGGAAGTTAATCTGTCAATTACCAATGATGGTAAGAATTTTACAGATTAACCTCCATCACGCTAAAGCAGCCTCAGCGGCTCTATTGCTCCGCCTGTCCACAGGTGCAGTAGACATCGTCCTGATACAGGAGCCCTACGCAGTGAGAGGAAGGGTGTGCGGTATCAGGACACCCAACTTTAAATTGCTTGTGGCCAACTGTGAGGGCACTCCAAGAACCTGCATTTTGGCCAGGACCAAACATCTGCTAGTCTGGAGATCGGTAATCGCATATATTGGGTGGTGTCCAGTTACTTGCCTTATGAAGCTGTAGTACCGACTGCTCTATTCAGGGAAGTAGTAGAAGAAGCAACAGCTGACGAGGTCGAGCTGATTGTTGGGGGTAGTACGGATATAAACAATAGGGGTGATTCGCTTCTTGACTTTATTCTAACTACCAACCTAAGTATTTGTAACATAGGTAATAAACCGACCTTTACAATTAAAGACAGACAAGAAGTACTCGACGTAACGTTTGCTACTGACCGGCTGTCAGACAAAATTATTGGGTGGAATGTACTGGACGACCACTCATTCTCAGATCACCATTATATTGAGTTCAAACTCGCTGAAAAAGCGCCTGAACCTGCCGTCCACAGAAATGTGAGAAAGACAAAGTGGCACCTGTATGAAAAGAATTTCAAGAAAGTCCTTAACTCCAAACTTCTGTACGAACCGAATGACAAAGCCGGTCTGGATAATCTGGTCGAGCATATCACCACATCATTCAATAGTTCCCTTGAAGAAGCCTGTCCAAAAACAAGGTACAAGGGTAAAACTAAACCCCAATGGTGGACTTCTGAGCTAACGGCTATAAAAAGACCTGCAACAAGCTATTCAACAAATCTACAGGGGTCGCTAATGTTTGGGATGCCTATAAAGAGCAACTCAAGATCTATAAGAAGGAGCTTAGAAAGGCGCAAACACGCTCTTGGTATACCTTCTGTGGCGAAGTGGAAAAGGTCTCCGACGCCGCAAGGCTGAGGAAAATATTATCAGCTTCACCCTGTACAGTGGGTTACTTGCAGGATGAGGCAAATAATTGGACCAAAAACAGCGAGCAGTCGCTCAATGTACTGCTCAACACACATTTCCCGGGGAACTCTCTAACAGAACCAGAGGATCAGCAGGACCAACAAGAGTGCGAGTGGACTGCGAGCGTCGCTAGCTTGTTGACTGAGAGATCCAGAATAAGCTGGGCTATTAATAGCTTTGAGCCCTTCAAGTCACCTGGACCAGACGGCATCACTCCAGCAGAAATGCAGAAAATGTTGAAATACATTATCCCCTGGCTGGAGAAAATTTATGTAGGCTGTATCAGGCTTTCATACATGGAGGGATACCAAAGTGGTATTCATACCAAAAGCGGGGAAGATATCACACACTAGGCCAAAAGACTTCAGACCAATTAGCCTATCCTCCTTCCTATTGAAAGGTCGGGAAAGACTTTTAGATTATTTCATTAGGGAAAACCTGGATACAAAACTCCTGTCAGTGAACCAACATGTTTACAATAAGGGGACGTCTACAGAATCAGCCCTACACGAACTTGTGAGCACTATCGAATCGTCCCTGCATTTCAAGGAATTCACCATGGTGGCATTTCTTGACATAGAAGGGGCTTTTAACAACATTCACTCAGATGCAGTAATTGCGGCACTGTCACATCTTAATGTTAACTCTAGTTTGATTAGACTAATTCAAAGTCTGCTCAACAGAAGACGCATAACAGCATGTCTTGGGTCCACAACTCTAACAAGGTTTGTAAACAGAGGGACCCCACAAGGAGGAGTACTGTCTCCACTAATTTGGAACCTAGCGGTGAATGAAATCGTGCTAGATCTAGAACGTTGTGGCTGCAAGGTCGTGGCATATGCGGACGACGTTGCAATCGCAGTGAGTGGCAAATTCGAAAACGTCCTCCGAGACATTCTACAGGTGGCTCTGAACAAATTGGCTAGATGGGCCAGAAGCAGCGGTTTGGGCATAAACCCAAACAAGACAGAATTGGTTCTCTTTACTAGGATGAATAAAGTCCCACATGTGCACCCTCCAACTCGGATAAATGGAACAGATCTAGTCTTTTCTGAAAGTGCAAAATGGAACGTGTAAGGAAGGCTAACGTCGCCTTATATTCCTCCAAAAAGGCTGTAGGGTCGCGGTGGGGCCTCTCTCCTAAAATCGTCCACTGGATATATATAGCAGTAGTTCGTCCTATACTGCTATACGGCATTGTGGTATGGTGGACGGCAACTGACAAACTAACCATCACCAACCTACTAACAAAGGATCAGAGAACTGCCTGCCTGAGCATAAGCGGAGCCTTAAGGACTACAGCGACCGAGTCTCTACAAGCCCTACTCCATATACTGCCGATTAATATTGTGGCGAGAGAAGTTGCAACCAAAGCGACAATAAGATTAAACTGCCTATCAATGTGGAGGTACAAAAACTACGGTCACATGAGAATATCAAAGTGTAGTGCTATGGTAACCGACCGAGTGGACTATATACCAACGGTGTACACCTTCGAGAGAAATTACATCACTATGATTCCCGCGAGAGATGAATGGGTTGGAAGAAAACCAGGTAATAGAAACCATATCCACTTTTACACGGATGGTTCGAAGCTTGATGAAAAGGTTGGCTTCGGAGTACACTGTGCAGAGCTTAGATTGGATATAGCTCATAGACTACCAGATACCTGCAGTGTCTATCAAGCCGAAATAATGGCAATATGGGAAGTAGCCAAGTGGCTGAGTCGCAACATAGTAACCAACACTGGCGTTGTCATTTACTCGGACAGCCAGGCTGCCATCAATTCTCTGGAGGCAACATCCCTAAATTCACAAACAGCCCTCGACTGCCGCAGATCTCTTAACGAGATGGCTGAGCAGTTTAACATACACCTCATATGGGTGCCTGGGCATAGGGATATCCCGGGGAACTGCAAAGCCGATGAACTTGCTAGGAAAGGGACGACATTACAAATTCTCGAAGAATTTGCATATATTGGTGTGCCACTATCCACGTGCAAGCTTTGGCTTAGGCAAGAGGCAATCAGGCAGTCCAACGAAAGATGGACAGAAATCGGCACCTGCAGAGTAGCTAGACAAATCTGGCCAAGGTATGACCTGAGAAGATCAAAATATCTCCTCGCACTAGAGAGGCAAAGATTGTCTACGTTAGTATCAGTTCTGACGGGACACTGCTTGATCGACGAACACGCCAAAAGATTGGGTATTGACTCTAATGACTTCTGCAGAAGCTGTGGAGATGAGGAAGAAGTGGAGAGCATTGAGCACTTGCTATGCGACTGTCCCGCTCTGAGTAAACGACGACTGGAAATACTGGGGTCGGCTTTTCTAGGCAGCCTAACAGATCTTTCCAGTACCGATATTCGTAATATCGACAAATTTGTATATCAAACAGGTTGGTTTCGATGAGGGGCATTTCAGCCCGTGGTAACACTAGGGACCTAAACTGGTCTATGTGAGCTTGTATAAAAAATACGGCTGCCACCCTAACCTAACCTAACCTAGGCAGCAAAGTGCGAATGAAAAACAAAACGGATTGCCAGTACAAGAAACTTGTATTTCAACCCAACCCAACAAGATGTGTCATCCCAAGTGTCATTATTTTCCAGCAACTCATCGAATAGACAAAGACTAAAGATGTCTAAGGAAACTAGTTTTGGGACTATTTAAAATCATTTGAGGCTTGCCCGTCTGTCTGGTTCGCACAATAACTTTTTGAAGGGGTACATCCCACATAAATGGAAAAAATCGTTTCCTATTTCACGTCCATATTGTGCGTGGACATCAGTTTATCAATATATTATCATAAAATTCGAATAGAAAATATGCTTCAGATGCAAAATTGAGAAACAAATATTTCATATGGGTCGATATCTAAACCTGCTTGAGCCAAAAGCCTGTGCTTTGTTTACAAGATCTACAGTTGGACATAGCTTCATCGAATAAGAAAGTAATTCAATCGGTATAATAAACATTGCGTATATCTCTTCTCCTTTTGAGTTTTTCAAATGAATGTATTTACATCAGTGTGTTGTGGGGTATACAAAATTATTTATTTATGCTTACGGTTTAAAGATCTTGCTCTCAGTTTGGAAGCATATGTTGCAGAATTTATATTTTTAGAAAACCCTTTTCTCCGATAAATACAAAAGCCCAAAATATTTCCAGGATTCCGATCCAGGGCCAGTGGTGGTCAAAATTTTTGCGTTCTCTTTTGCTAAGTCCTTGACCAGAATTAATTTTTGATAATATGCGACCGTCTTTTCATAAACTCCCTGAGGTTCTTGTGGATCCTCATCTGAATCAGTAGAATTGTGGTCATCCACGTTAGAAAAAAAGCTTTTAATCGACTTTTGCGTCATTTTGTTGCTCTATTAAAAAGTTTTGCGTTTTCAATGAATAAATGTAAAATATAACGGTACCAATTGTTAAACGCCATATGCAAAGGTGTTTGTGTTGGTACTTAAGATTCTTACATTTGACATGGCAAAACATTTTTCGGCGGCTGGGTTTTAGTCGGCGCGAGTGGCTCATTTCGGCAGCTGATTTTTAGCCGAGTTGAGCCGTTGAAATGCGGCTTCGAATGAAGGCAACAATTCGGCGGCGGCTCTAAGCCGAGCCGCGGCGATTCGGCTTCGTAGTCTGTTTTCCAATTGGTAAATTGGAATCGTCATTGACGTAAGGCGATCCGAACGAACATTAAGAAATCCAAATTCCTGACGAAAGTGGGTGACTGGTTTTCGTTCGCAGAGACTTTCGTTAGAAATACAGAAACAGGTCGTAATACTATGTGTGGAATTTCAGAAGAATCGAGTGAGTAGTATAGATGTAGGGAGGTACCAGAAGGAGTGGAACAATATGGCCCATCTTCGAACTTAGCCGGAAATAGAGAACAATGTTACGGTATACCAAATTTGAAGCCAATCGGTTAATCCTTTCGAGAGTTATCGTGCGCACCAGCCAGCAGACAGGAAGTGCTCAAATGACTTAAAATGACCCAAATAGAATTTCCGCCAAATATACTTGAGGTCTCAGGTCACTCCTTTTATGTGTTACACTTTTGGCTTGTAGCAAATTATATATTCCCTCCTCTCTAGGGTGAGTCGTCCCTTTCCTAGCAAGTTCATCAGCTTTGCAGTTCCCCGGGATATCCCTATGACCAGGCACCCATATGAGGTGTATATTAGAGTGGGTCGCAAAAAAAGTTGCACCGGTCACCCCCTAGATTTGAAGATTATCTGGAGACAATTCCGGAGAAACAAAAAAAAAATTTCTGTGCACCCTAGATGACGCCCTTTTAATTTTATTATCCTGCGTTGCCATTTGATGTCCGATCGTAACGGGATGCATATCGTTGTTCGAGTTTTAACAAGGGCTACAGTTCGTCCATATTTCACTTTTGACTCCGAAGTCAAATTCGATAAGTGACCTCTGCCATCTCGTTTTCTACCCCCCTAAGTCGGGAATATTTTGAAACACCAATAAAGGTCTTCATAAATAATGAAACTTTTGCTTTTGAAGTACCCACTATTATACATAAACAAAAAAGTTATACTAGTTTTAAAATTACAAAATACATGCAGAGATCAAATTACACAATCTACTTTTGACGTCGAGATCTGCCTCTCTCATACACATACACACAGATATACCCAATTCAATACGAACGAATTAAATTTGAGAGCTTCGTCACCAAATGTTAAAACGTTCTAAGGAACGAATAAAATCACTGTTTTCTTATGCACCCTACACTACACTAAAATAGTAGTAATTTTGTCACTGTGTGCTTATTTAACGTATGATCTTAACGCATGATACGTCGTTTATGATATCTTGACAATGGCTACACTTCTTCCCTATGTCAGTCAGTAATCCGAGTTGAATTTTTACTAGTGACTTATCCGATTTTCTACCCCTGTATAGTAAAGGACTTTGAAATAAATATTTGTTCTTTTACGATTTTTATTTTTATTCATAAGTAGTTATATGTATATATTAAATTTACAGTCGAAGTAAAAACTTGAAACGTATGTCCAAGCATATGTTAGCTTTAACTCTATATTAATTAATTTTAATTTAATTTTACGTGCCATTCTCAAAATAATAATGTTTTGTGTTGATTGCTAATAAATCAGCAAGCAAGGATATAGGTGAAAAGCGGATTGGGTATATATTTTCCAAAATAAGAAGGCGAGAGCGTTATAGTAAACTGGATTTACGTCAGTATTATTTTCAATGCCATACATACCATTAATAATAATAAAAATATTATGAATGCAAATATAAATCGTGAAAAGAAAATTATTTATTTTCAAATGACGTTACTTGTTGCAAAATAAGTACCATTTACATACATGGGCAGAAAATCGGATAACTGAAGTCACTAGTAACTGCATTTGTGGAAGTGGAGTTTTTTTGCATACGGTATCATTTGTTAAAAAGGCACACAGTGACAAAATTGCTAATGTGGTGTTGTGTAGCGTGCATGAGAAAACAAAGTGGTTTTATTCTGACTTTGTTCCTTAAAACGCTTTAACATTAGCTGACAAATCTCGCAAATTTAGTTCGTTCGTACTAAAATGAACTCATGTGCATTTTCGGGTACGGGGTTTATCTGTGTGTAGGTGTGTGAGAGAGAGGCAGAAAACGACGTCAAAAGTAGATTGTGTAATTTGATCGCTGCATGTATTATGTAATGTTGAAACTAATATAACTTTTTTGTTTATGAATAATAGTGGGTACTTCGAAAGCAAAAGTTTCATTATTTTTAAAGACCTTTATTAGCGTTTCAAAATATTCGCCACTTCGAAACGAGATGACAGAGGTCACTTATCTAATTTGACTTCGGAGTCACTGACATATGGACGAAATATAGCCCTTGCCAAAACTCGAACAACAATATACATCCCGTTACGATCGGACATCAAATGGCAACGCAGGATAATAAAATTAAAAGGGCGTCATGTAGGGTGCACAGAAAAAAAAATTTTTTGTTGCCCCGGAATTGTCTCTAGATAATCTTCAAAACTAGGGGGTGACTGCCGTAAAAATTTTTTTTTGTATGGGGACCGACCCAATTTTTTGTATGTGGCCTCCAGAGAATTAAAGGCAGCCTGGCTGTCCGAGTAGATGACAAGGCCAGTGTTGGATACTATGTTGCGACTCACTTGGCAACTTCCAATATTGTCATTATTTCGGCATATTGTATACCAGTATTGGACGAACTACTGCTATATATATCCAATGGACGATTAAAAGAGAGAGGCCCCACCGCGTCGCTACAGCTGTTTCGCAGGAATAAACGGCGAATTTGGCCTTCCTTACACGTTCCAATACGTTTATTCTAGTCAAGAGAACCAATTCTGTCTTGTTTGGATTAACGCTCAAACCGCTGCTTCTGGCCCATCTAGCCAACTTGTTCAGAGCCACCTGCAGGATGTCCCTGAGGACGTTTTCGAATTTGACACTCACTGCGATTGTCAGGTCGTCCGCATATACCACGGCCTTGCAGCCACAACGTTCTAGATCTGGCAGGATTTCATTCACCGCTAGATTCCAAATTAGTGGAGACAGTACTTCTGCTTGTGGTGTCCCTCTGTTTACAAACCTTGTAAGAGTTGTGGACCCAATACATGCTGTTATGCGTCTTCTGTTGAGCAGACTTTGAACTAGTCTAATCAAACTAGAGTTAACTTTTAGATGTGACAGTGCCGCAATTACTGCATCTGAGTGAATGTTGTTAAAAGCCCCTTCTATGTCAAGAAATTCCACTATGGTGAATTCCTTGAAATGCAGGGCTGATTCTGTAGACTTCCCCTTATTGTAAGCATGTTGGTTCACCGACAGGAGTGTTGTATCCAGGTTTTCCCTAATGAAATAATCTAAAAGTCTTTCCTGCCCTTTCAATAGGAAGGAGTATATTTTGGCCTAGTGTGTGATATCTTCCCCGCTCAGGGACGTATCCAGGATTTTGGTTCGGGGGGGCCCAACCTTTTTTTCCATACCAAAGCCAAACGATTAAAAAATTGCGTTTATTGTGTAGGTAATGTAAGTTAAGTTCCTTAGTTTTTATACCCTACACCACACTGTGGTACAGGGTATTATGACTTTGTGCATTTGTTTGTAACGCCCAAAAGGAGAAGAGATAGACCCATTGTTTATTATACCGATCGACTTGTAATCACTTTCTGAGTCGATTTAGCTATGTCCGTCTGTCTGTCCGTATGTCAGTCCGTCTGTCTGTAGACGTATTCTTGTAATCAAAGTACAGGTCGCAATTATGGTCCGATCTCAACGAAACTTTGCAAATATCTTTTTTTAGGCCCAAGGACAATCCCTATTGAATTAGGTTAAAATCGGTTCAGATTTACATATAGCTCCCATATATATGTACCTCCGATTTTGCATATATGCACTGTAAAGCAACATTTTGTAACCGATTTGTACAAAAATTGACAGAGAGTAGTCTCGTGATACACTTAGATACAATACAAAATTTGGGGGAAATCGGTTCAGATTTATATATAGCCCCCATATATATGTTGCACCCGATTTGACATGTAAGTGCTGTAGAAACTGTATTTTATATCCAATCAGTACGAAATTCGGCAGAAAGAGGTTTCTTATTACATGAAGCAACACTGCCAAATTCGGAGAAAATCGGTTCAGATTTAGATATAGCCCCCATATATATGTTACCCCCGATTTGAAATTCAATAGCTGTAGAAACTGTATTTTATATCCGATCACAGCGAAATTCGGCAGAAAGAGGTTTCTTATTACACGAAGGAATACTGCCAAATTTGGAGAAAATCGGTTCAGATTTAGATATAGCCCCCATATATATGTTAGCACCGATTTGACATTCAAGCGTTGTAGAGACTGTATTTTATATCCGATCAGTACGAAATTCGACAGAAAGAGGTTTCTATTTTACATGAATGAGTATTCAGGGAAAATCGATTCAGATTTATATATAAGCTCCATATATATGTTCCTCCTGATTTGGTTACAAAGCGCTATAGAAGTTGTACTTTACTTCCGATCATTACAAAATTCTCCAGAAAGATGTTTCTCAATTTAGGAACGAATATTGCTTAATTTAGCGATTATCGGTTCAGAATTAGATATATCCGCATATATATGTTCTTACCCATTTACCAATTATTCCATTGTTAGGGAGGTGTAGGGTATTATATAGTCGGCCCCGCCCGACTATCTGCCTTTCCTTACTGGTTTATTCTAATTTTATTCCTAAATATAAATGTGCACTTTAGTACGAGATCAGTAAAACTTTTTATAATAAAATACGTAAGAGTTAAAAATGTAATCTTCGATTTTTTGAAAGAAGTATATAAATTATTTCATCGATAAGTTAAGATAAGTTTTTATTCATCTTAACGTCGAGAAACTTCGCTCAGCAGATGCCGTTGTCACAGGTATTGTGGCCAGTATCTGCAAATGGGTAAAAACGCTTGGGAACATGTCCTCATCACAAACTGAAATAGCATCTAATGCATTTGATGGCTTATCATTCTTCTGCTTCCAATAATCAATCCTTATACTTATTTCAGCTAAAACAGATTTTGCTGAATTTTTTAAATCGTTTTTGTAATTAAATGTGATATTTGTATTTAAATGTGATATTACTTCGTCCAGATATGGTATGAACAATGTTGTCCTAAAATACGCCTTGGCATCTGAACCAGGAATATTAGCCCTATACTTTTGAGTGCCTACTGCTTAACTCCGCGCCAGAGTGGCGGGAGTTAAAAAAGAAAAACACACAATTTATTGATTTTTAATTTAATTTAATATTTTATTTTGGCCGTGAGCCTGGCGGTTTCGCAGTATGCCAAAAGCGGGTGAGTTGAGAACTAAAGTACGGCGTTGCGGTTAAATGAACGGCTCCAAATCTGTTGCAAGTGGCGATGAAGTCGACAGTCAGCTGTTGTGACTTCAACATACTCCCCCCTTGCACGAGTGCAAAGCCAAGTCGATGTTTGCTGGTGACAATGCATTTGATGTTGTTGTTGCTGTTGTGCATGCCAGTGGATGTTTTGTTGCTGTATATTTTATCCGCTTTGGTTTATTTAGGATGAGTTTTATGTCTGCTTTTCGACCTGTTTTGTCATCCGTCACTGGCTCGTGAAGCCTTGCTTCACGTTATGAAGCAATGGTGTAGCGACGGAGACAACATACGGTTCACAGGCGGGTATCACGTAGTGATAATAAACTGCTACAATCTGCATTTCTACATACATATGTATACGTATACACGATGCGTACAACACAACATCTCCAATGACCGGCTCAAATTTGGTTGCGAAGGACCATGCTTAACTCCGCGCCAGAGTGGCGGGAGTTAAAAAAAGAAAAACACACAATTTATTTATTTTTAATTTAATTTAATATTTTATTTTGGCCGTGAGCCTGGCGGTTTCGCAGTATGCCAAAAGCGGGTGAGTTGAGAACTAAAGTACGGCGTTGCGGTTGCGGCGTTGCGGTTAAATGAACGGCTCCAAATCTGTTAAATGAACGGCTCCAAATCTCTTATCGCGAGAATTTAAAGAGACAACCCTTTAGGCTAAGAAAAAAGAGAGGTTGAACCACATATTATGGTATAACTAGAGAACCATTCATCCGAATTTGTTCAGCGGTTTCGACGATATCTTACAAAGTATTACAAAAAATCATATTTTTTGAGAAAATTTTAATAATTTTTAAATAAAAGCCTCATAAAAACATCTAGAAACGCATAATTGTCATATTTTTGTGATTTTATTGTTTGTTATGTATTTTTCGACCTGTATTATTTAATTTTTAAATTAATGATTAATCGAGCTCGAGGTCTTAGGTTTATTTTGTTGTTTTTATTTAGTTCTTTTTGCCAATATTTCGCAATTCTTTGAGTTGCATCTTCAGGGCAGATCTACAATTAAACAATACATAGTACTTTTATTAGAATCACAGCTTTCTTATTTCTAACATTCAAACAAATATTCGTATCTAACACAAAAACAAAAAGATCGCTTACATGTAAACAAACTTCTTAACAATAACTTAAAAACTAGCGTAGTTTCACCACCATCGTCAGTTGTTTTTATTGCACTGAATATTTATTTACATATTGCACGATCTCCCCTTTCGCGTTAGATGTCTGTAGCAACATGCAGTATTCTCAGTGTCAGTTTTGTGGTTTATTCTCTTGTTTGTAGGTAAGCTGTTGATGTGGAGCATCTCTAATGTTAGTCTTCTGTTGTAGTTTCTCTCTGTTTGTAGCACACGTGTATTGTCAAAATTGGGAAGGTGGTTGTTGTTTTTACAGTGGTCTGCAAGCGCCGTTTTTTGTGTTATATTTTGGTGCCTTAATTTGATGTCTGATTTATGGGCAGATAGTCTGGTTTTTAATTTATTTTTGGTTGTACCTACATATAGTTTATCACATTTTTCGTTCTCATTTCCATCACATTCTATTTGATATATAACGTTTTGTTGTTCTATTGTTGGTATTTTACTTTTTGTATTTGTGAATAAACGTTTAAGAGTATTGTATGTTTTATGTGCTATGGTATATTTTTTGTTATATAGGTCTGATTTTTGAAATCTTTCTGATATATTTGGTAAATATATTAGCGATTTGTATGTTTTTTCTATGTCCTCGTTTGTTCGTGATTTTTCTCCTGACGGTTGTTGTTGTTTGTAGTTATTTATTAGATTATGTATTAAGTTTTTTGGGAAATCGTTATTCTGTAATATTTTTCGTATTTTTGCTTTATTGTTTTTGTGGAATTGTACGTCGCTAATGTTAAGAACTCTATTAACCAAGTTCATAGCTGTGTTTATTATCATGCGTTTTGGGTGTTTTGAGTTAAAATTTATTATTCGGCCAGAGGACGTTTTCTTTTTATTGTAAACTCTGAAAGGTTATGAATAAATTGAGACCATTCAGAAGAAAATCGATGCATAATTTAAAAGGTTTTAGCGAGGAAACCATGCACTTTTCTTATTTTTAGTTGTTATTACTTAATATTTTTCGATGGGGGGGGGCCCTCTGGATACGTCCCTGTCCTCGTGTGTACTTACCTTAACAATCTGTCATTGTCCGTATATTTGCAGCACTTTAACAGGGTTGATAACGTTTGCCGATCTGGCAATCGTCTATACTCAGCTTTAGGCAAAGGTGAATTGACAGTTCAGACGATTGCAAGAAAACATTACAATTTCATATATGAGCCATTCCATGCCAAACGGGACGGTTTTTGACATCACTATTTTTGATTGCTTCGAAATTTTGTGTATGCATGATTTACCTAAAAATATCTTATACGTAGTTCAAGAAAAAATTTAAAAAAATTTTTTTTAAGAGTTATGAGCAATTTAAAGTTGACGAAATTACGTTTTTTTCTAAAAGGTGTGTTTATCCTTTAGTTGTATCTCCTAAAATACGTGACCGATTTTAATGTTCTATACCTTGTTTTGAAGGTAATTTCAACTACTACAACTAACTTAAAGTAATCACTGCAACAAAAATACTAATTTTTAATATTTTTGCCCTTTTATACTTTCTATTGCGATTTTCAAAATGATTACACCCTTCGATTTTTTTGAAATTTTAATGTCGTGTTCTGAGATGTCTTTGTTAGCTACTGTATGAATTTGGAAGTGGTGAATTGATGGGAACTATTTTTTACGATTTTTTATAAAAAAACCATTTGCATAATTTCTGTGAATGTGCTTTAAAGAATTAACAGAATGATACTTCAAAATACTGGTAGCAGGCTTATTGGCCTATAGGAACATATCGCGTTTCAGGCTTATTTGGATTTTTAATCATTGCAATTTTTGCACATTTCCATTGGGAAGGGAAATTAGATAATCGTATCGCTGAATTAAATAATATTGTTTGAAAAACAAAACCTTTTTTGGGCAGACACTTTTAACTTTTCCATCTATAAGATGGAACCAAAACCAGGTGACTTTTTTGAATTTAATTTTTGACATCATTTTCCACTTCTTTCAATCTAAATGGCTTTATTGGTAAGCACATCTGACATGGTACTTCTAGAAAGTCTGTTACTACTTTTGTTTCTTGTACAGAACAAAATGAAAATGTGCTAAATGTTTCCTCTAAATGAGTTTTGAAAGCAGCTGATTTTGTTTTGTCTGACCTGCACCATGCTCCGTTTGAATCCTTTATTGAAACATTTCTTCTTCGAGGACGTTTAAGATATATTGTTGCTCTATAGAGGTTATGCTCGTTGTTATTTGTTGGACTTAAATTGCTTAAGAAAGATCCAATGCATTTATTATTGAATTCCTTTAACACATTTTTCAGTTGATTAGAAGCTTTGTTGAAGTTTGTTTTATCAGCTGGTCTCCTTGTCATATGCCAAATTTTTCGTAGACGTCTTTTCCTTCTAATAAGTTGCCTTATTTCAACGGATGTTTGAAAACTAGAGTTATTAGAATACACATCTTGAGGAGTTGATCGAAAGGCAGCTTCGTGTATTAGTTTCATGAAGAATTCGACATTGTAATCTAACTCGTTTGCATTGTTGATCTTTATGTTTAAGTCTTAATTCTCATCAATGTGATTTTGAAACAAATCAAGATTAGTTTTAGTTGTGATAAATTTATGATTCGGATATCTCTTGCAATTTGTAGTTCTAAAATTTAGTATGATTGGACTGTGGTCAGAACTAAGGTCATCACTGTGAACAATATCTAAAAAGGACTGAGATATTCCTTTATAAACAATTAAATCCGGTACATTAGATGGATTAGTTGGCCTTCCTGTGGACAAAACATCGTAGTGATTTTTATTAATGCACTTAAGTAACTCAGTTCCTTTTGGAACAGCCCCATCAGGGATGTTTTGCATTAAAATCACCACCTACGATGAACTTGCTGCCAAGATTTTTTAAGAAGCCTCCGAATTTATCCCACTTAACATTATATCTAGGCGGAAAATGTACTTGCATGTACTGTACATGCAAGTTTGATTCCTGCTGTGAAGATAGAGTTCTGATACGGGTTCAGCAGTTTTATATTTGATTTAACCAAGATAGCAGCACCACCACGATGATTGGCCGTGATTACATCGTAACCTTTCATTCTAAAGAATGACTTACTCGTTAAATGTGACTCTAATATTGGCAGTATGTCAATGAAATTATCTGTTAGGAAAATCTCTATTTCATCTTAATGATTTAGAATGTCATTAGCATTCCATTCAGTAATTACAAGTTTTACTTGCATAACTTGTTCATCAACATGGACATCATATTAATGAAGGTGTTTCTTAATTCGATCTGCTTTGTAAGCATTGCTTAAATTTTTTGTAAAAGATTATTATCTCTTCATCTGCTCTTACAGCTTGAGAATAGGTCCATCCATTTTGTACTGGAACAGAGTTATATTGTTGACGTGTTTGTGGAGTATCAATATTTTGGAATGATTGTTGATTGCTGCTGACGTGACTCCTAGTATATCTCTTACTAAGGAGATTTTTGTAGAATGCACAACCTCTGTAGCTGGCTGTGTTATTGCTCTCACAGTGCACACATTTAGGAGGAGTGTCTTGGGTCTTCTTGCATTCAGTCGTAGGATGATTTAAGCCACATTTAACTCATCGAAATTCTCTTTTACAATAAGACTTAGTATGTCCGAAACATCGACATCTAAAACACTCAACACTCCTCAAATTTTTTCGGCGCTTCTACTTGGATTATTTCATTGTCGAATAACCGAATGCTGTAGATTTCTTTGTTATTTGCACTGGGATCTACATCTACATAACACTTCTAACTTGGTGCCCTAAGCTCAAAAGCATAGCTTTGATGTCAGACACTTTAGTGGAATGATGTAGTCCCTTAATCTCTGCCTTAAATGCCCTTTCAGTTTTCAATTGAAAAGTGTGATATTTAATTTTGCACTCGTCTAGATACTTTATCATTTTTCGGTATGAATCAACACTTTTGATTGCTAGTCTCACCTGCCCGTCTCGTATTGATTTATAATTAAATTCTGTATTTGGAATTACGTTACTTAAGCTGTGTATAGACGATTGCCAGATCGGCAAACGTTATCAACCCTGTTAAAGTGCTGCAAATATACGGACAATGACAGATTGTTAGGCAAAGGTGAATTGACAGTTCAGACGATTGCAAGAAAACATTACAATTTCATATATTTACAGTGTATTTTGTAAATATTTATATGCAGGATTGCCAATAAAAATACATTATAGACAGTGTTGCAAATAAAATGTTTTTCTGGCAATGGCGCCGTTGTCACATGCATAAACTTTACACATATAACAATCTGCAAATTATCTCGCAATGACTTTTCTGCTAACGTTGCAAAACAAAAATTGTGTGTTCACACGGTTTTAAATTCACAGGGTTGCATTTTTCCGCCATTTTTCTGGCAATGTTGTCCGATCTGCAAATCGTGTGTACTTACCTTTAGACTATTCACCACGCTTCCAATATTTGCAACATCAGGGATGAATATAGGTGGTGGTTTTGGTGCGGACGAAGTGCTTTCATTGTTGTCTTCTTCATTTGCATCAGTCACCAGAGCTCCGAATCGATTACTAGTTGAAGGACATTTTCATTGTGTGGTCGTTTTTGTCGAAAAATTGTCGGGGACCCTGAACTTTTTCGCTTCACGGGTACCTGTTGCCAGTTAGTGTCGTTATCGTCATCATCATTATCGTCATCAGAAGTATCACTCAGTTTAGAATTATCAACATCCATCGTTGATGTTGATGCCATCATTGATGTTATTATTGCGTACAACATGTGCGTACGCTGCACGCACAGAGTTTGTTGTTGGTTTATGAAGAAAAACCGGTTTGTTTATGAAGAAATGTTGTTTTGGAAGAATTTGTGTTGTTATTGAACAAAAGAGTTTTGTTTAACACTACACTTCTTTCACCGAACGCAGTCAAAGCAAGACTGATGACTTTGAATATGAGGATGGTCACAATGTAACTATATCAGTTGTCTTAGAAAACCAGGACCTTTTTCCGAATGGAGAGACTGAACGATTTGAATTTCAATATGGACAACGTTTCTCCCTAATCCTAAAGGATGAGGAATTCCATTCCAGTGAATTGGGTGAGAGACCGTTAATTATATCAAATATAGTATTTCGAAAATAATATAATATACTAGCGGACTCGCCGAATGAGGAATTCCATTCCAGTGAATTGAGTGAGAGACCGTTAATTATATCAAATATAGTATTTCGAAAATAATACTAATATACTAGCGGAATCGCCGAACTTCGGCTCGCCCCGATTTAAGGCCTTCAGAAAAACTCCAGAGGTTTTGAATATGTTTTCCATTTTTTGAATATGTTTTCTATAAATGACAAGCTTGAGGTCACTCCAGAGTGATAATAAAACACAGATAGTTAAAATTTTAATGCGATTTATTTGGATAGATTCAATTTCAGTAGAGAGCGATATGATAAACAATGTTTTTGATTTGTTTTCCGGCGCAAAAATAAACAACGAAGACGGTTGTCACGCGATTGTCATTGCAAAAGCCAATCGTACAGGGAACTGAATCAGCTTGAATTGGAATGAAAGAACATATTTATTGATTGTCATCGCAAAAGCCAATCGTACAGGGAATTGAATCTGCTTGAATTGGAATGAAAGAACAGTTGGAATAATCGGAATTCGTGGGATAAGGACTGCCTTTCCTTTGAATTTTCCCTTGATGATCGTAGCTTGAATCACATTGTTATTCAGTTTCTTGACGGACGACCGCGTACCGTTGCACAACTTCGGATGACTCAGATTCCGCAACATGATTATTATCGATCCCACCTTCGGCGTCTGGCACATCAAGCGAGTTCAAAAATTCCGTCGGATAGTTTGCCGCTTCATCCTCGTCGATCACCCTGTGAGCGGATTTGTACGAATGCAGTTCTCCAACGATTTTACTTTGTATAATCAAATTCAAGCTATTCTTCGCTGCTAATATTGCCCGTTCACTAATCCAATCGAGATTTTTATAATTTTTTTCAATGCCTGGCAGCACTTCCCAAAAATTTTCCGGGGCCATTGCAAAGCGTCAGCAGTTGTCTCGAGAATTCAAAAGTCGATGAGTCGTTCTGCAATGCAACTCTCATGTTCGTGGTCAATTTCAACTTCTCGACATGCAGCCACAAAGACGACGATTTCAGGCATGCATTCATTTCATCGGCAGCAGTAGATTTCGAGATAACGGGAAGCGTTTGACGAAAATCTCCGGAGAGCAATGTCATAGCGCCACCAAATTGTCTCGAATCACCTCGTAAATCCTTCATCGTTCGGTCAATTCACTTTTTATACTCAAACTTATTTTCTGAAAAAATGATCGAACTGATAAATATCGCAATGAATTTTAATTGATCGCAATACTTGTTCCGTTTGCGGTTGTGATACGCGATATATGACTTTCCGAAATCAGTGTAATAAAATCCAAAACTCGAATGAATTGCAGCAAGAAAAATAGCACATTTGTTTAATAGAAAATGAATTTGAATCAGTTGGAATCTCCCAGGAAATAATTATTTTAGATTTTTCCAATTTTCCGATATTTCTAGAGGATTTTCCCAAAATTTTCTTTTGTACAAACCCTCTCCTGGCAAATACGAATAACTGAAAAAAAATTGAGCCAAATCGGCCAAGCCGTTCCCAATTGATGAAATGTGTGTGAAGATAAATTCCGAATTTAACTAGCACAGACACAAACCAACCCTTTTAACAGAGCTCTGTAAACGACTTAACAGATCTCTTCTTACAAGCTTATTTCGAAATTGGAGGAAGTGCGTCCACTAGTCACTGCGGTCGAACGGAACATTCTATATCGCATTGTTGCATACCACTGGAAAGCTCTTTCTGAGGGCTATCCAAATGCATAATCAGAATATCCATAAATCATCCAGAATTTATGCAAAACTTGTAACATTTCATCCCTTGAATTTGGATGAATTGCGTCCACTGTGTCCACATGGAACATTCTACCTGACATTGGTGCATACCGCTGGAAAGCTCTTTAAGACGGATATCCAAATGCGAGATGAGAGTATTCCAAAATCATCCCGAATTTACGAAAAACTGTTGAACTTGATCCTCCAGAATTTGGATGAAGATGCTCCACTGGCCACTATGGCCACATGGAACATTCTATCTGACATTGTTGCATACCACAGGAAAGCTCTTTCCGAGGACTATCCATGTGCATACTCAGAGTATCCAAAAAGTCATCCAGAATTTTGGAAAAATCTTACAACTTTTTCTATATAAATTGGATAAAGCGCGTCCACTGGCCACTGTGGCCACAGGGAACATTCTATCTGACATTGGTCTATATCACTGGAAAGCTCTTTCTGAGGGCTATCCAACTGCATTAACAGCATATCCAAAAATTATCCAGAATTTATGCAATTATCGTCACATTTTTTCTCTGGAATTTGGATGAAGTGCCTCCACTGGCCACTGTGGCCACTGGGAACATTCTATCTGACATTGGTCTATATCACTGGAAAGCTCTTTCTGAGAGCTATCCAAATGCAAACCAGAGTATCCAAAAATCATCCAGAATTTATGCAGTTATCGTAACATTTTTTCTCTGGAATTTGGATGAAGTGACTCCACTGGCCACTGTCGCCACATGGACCATTCTATCTGACATTGGTCTATATCACTGGAAAGCTCTTTCTGAGAGCTATCCAAATGCAAACCAGAGTATCCAAAAATCATCCAGAATTTATGCAGTTATCGCAACATTTTTTCTCTGGAATTTGGATGAAGTGCCTCCACTGGCCACTGTGGCCACTGGGAACATTCTATCTGACATTGGGCTATATGACTGGAAAGCTATTTCTGAGAGCTATCCAAATGCATAACCGGTGTATCCAAAAATCATCCAGAATTTATGCAATTATCATAATATTTCTTCTCTGGAATTTTGATGAAGTGCCTCCACTGACCACTGTGGCCACATGGAACATTCTATCTGACATTGGTCTATATCACTGGAAAGCTCTTTCTGAGAGCTATCCAAATGCATAACCAGAGTATCCAAAAATCATCCAGAATTTATGCAGTTATCGCAACATTTTTTCTCTGGAATTTGGATGAAGTGCCTCCACTGGCCACTGTGGCCACAGGGAACATTCTATCTGACATTGGTCTATATCACTGGAAAGCTCTTTCTGAGAGCTATATTTGTAACAGGCTGTATTTTTGGATATGAAGGACCTGCTGAGTTCTGAAGAAAATGGCGAAGAAGATCCGAAAATCCGAAAAATGAAGATGGCAGAAGAGCAGTGGCGGAGAACACCGCGCCATTTAAAAACCAAAATGTCAAAAGAAATGGTTCTTCATAGAACTTTGCAAAATCTTCGAAATTTGCCTAGAAATTCGTTGAAAGATAGGTTTATATTGCTTAAGTTTAACGACATCCACGCAATGGGTAATAGTTCGCTGATTGAACCCGCGGTTGTCGACTTAATCGAATTTGATAACCTCGAACGAAACATGGAGCTCTATAATAGCGTTATCGATATGTTCCTTGAAATTTCAATTTCAATTTATGCTATCGAAAAACCCAAGAAAAAACCAGCGAAAAAATCGGCCGTTGAACCTTCCAAAAAGAAAAAAACATCCGATAACACAAGTTCAATTTTAGAAATTCCTCTTCAAAGATATCGTTACATATTCATTCCCATTCACGAACCAGGTCATTTCACACTTGTGTACATCGATACACTGAAAAAAGTTTCTCCTACATAAATCCGATGGGTGAAACAAAAAGGGATGTTAACAAGTTTTTACAAATATTTAAAATGAAGACCAAAAAGATTGACTATAAACCGATATTAATTGAGCACGCCAAGCAAACGGACAATTATAACTGCGGAGTGTTCGTATGCCAATTTGTGGATGCTTTACTAAACGGAAGAGATCTAACCACCGTAGAAAATGCTAATGATTATAGACGTAAAATAAAATCAATTTTAATTGAAAATTCAGACAACATGGACACTGTTTGTTTACATTGTGGAATGTATTGCACTCATAAAAATGTTTGCAACAATTGTGGACGGCCTTCCTGCGATTGGTGTTTTGAGTATTATTATAAAAATAAATCAGCTTTTGAAAAATGCAAATTTTGCTCTTTAGAACAAGAAAAAAACTATTTGTCTTAAATACCATTGGCGTATTGTCTGCATATATTTAATTGCATCAGCTACTGGTAAATTCCTGATTTTTAGGACAGCGAATATTCATTCATATCACCACTTTCTGTAGTTTTTACCGTTGATTCGTCCAATATTTGTACAACCTCTACATTAAATGGACTATTTTCTTACGAGTATGGTGCATTAAAAATAGCGTGGTTAGAAAAGTGTTTACTCTCCGCTTCTTCGGCTGCACCTATTTACTGGAAATTTGCAAAAGCCTCCGTAATATTATTACATTTGTATTTTTTTTTCAGATTTATAAGAATTGTGAAAAAATGCTTCAGCTCAGAATTTCAAAATTTCACAAATAAGCCTTAACTAATTCATATTTTAAGAATATGAACGGTTTCTTTGTTAATATCACATCATATCTGCATATAATAATAATAAATTTCGTTTTTCATGTTTATGCAACAATCAAAACTGAATTGAATTTCACAAATAAAACTTACCTAATTCATATTTTAAGAATATGAACGGTTTCTTTGTTAATATCACATCATATCTGCATATAATAATAATAAATTTCGTTTTTCATGTTTATGCAACAATCAAAACTGAATGAACTGAATTGCCACACTCCACTCTCGTCAGCGTATCTCATTCCCAATAGAAAGTTTCGAAATAGAAAAATTTTAGCTTTACTGTTATCATGGTGGCAGCAAATAAAAATAATTCAGCTACAGGTAACCATATTCCCCTTGCAGTTATTTAAGCCACTAAAGGAATACAATATGATATTACATTCCCATTTTATAACACTCCCGTGGAAACAGAAAACAAAGTTTTTCGGCTCGTCTTCATTAGCGCACATCTGTACATCACATTTTGTTATACGATTTCCATATGTCTCTTCGAAGATAGATGTTTTTCATGGACAATGAAACCTTGGCTATACATGTATTCCGGTCTCTGAGTACACCTTAATTACATTCATAAATATGACAGTTCGAATTCCTATTCAAGTATCGAACATGCACTAATTGCAATTTCCATGTGGTTTCTTTCGACAAAACACATTAATATTTGACTTTAACAACAAGTCAATTTGTAGTTTGTAGGTTTTATAAAATTGTTTTCAAATTAAATACCAAAACCCCTTTTAAAATTGGTTAGATTAGATACATTTATATCAATAATCATAAAAAAATAACTATGAAATATGTTAAGTTATATCAATAACATTTAATAGATTTGGTTTTATTCTATTTTTGTATATGTGTAAGTCGAATAAAGCTATTGTGCTTATAAAAACAAAACTCTTAAAAAATTTATAAGTATATTACTACAAAACATATGATTTACATATAATGTAGACTCCGTTTTTGTGAAAAAAACATTTACATACATAATTTTACAACTTCAAAAGTTTTAAATAACACAGCATTTTGCAAATGTATGAACATACTTTAATGTGATAAAATATCTTAATATTTATTGTCTTAGTTTTTTATTACGAAGTACCTTATATTCTCCACAAATTTTCTGTTGAAAGCATTGGAGTTATTATTCTACGTTACCAAAACTGAATTATTTTTTGTTAAACTTTAACTGCTTAGACACATTCGTTAATTATTTTTATATGATACAACAAAAAATGTTCCATCATTAAAAAATATTTTTTTAATAAATGTAATTTTTTAAATGTATTTATGGTTTGAAACATTATTAAAAATACACTACTCTTTATTGAAATAGGTTGTTTTACGTGTTTGGTTATATTTTCATTTAACTTCGAGTAGCTTTACAAATAAAGCACACATCTAAACAATTCAACCTAAACCTATTTAATGTCAATGTATTTAATGTATTTAATATAACATATTTTCTTATTGTGTTTTTTCTATGGTTGGTCATATGTATATCAATTATAAATTGATCTAAAAAACATAAAAAATTAATATGTAGTACCTATGTGAAACAATATTTCATTTGTTGTAAAGGGTGTCCCAAGAAGAACGCAATTTTTAAATCTCGCAACATTCGAAGTGTCATTGTTTGACATTTGAATAATTGTTATTGTTTGTTAGTAGAAGGTACGAGGTTAGTAAAAATGGAGAAGGACAGCGAAGGGAGTTCGTTAATTGGGTATTGGATAGACAACATGAAAATGCTGATTTTGCCGATAAAATCATCTTCAGTGACGAGGCCCATTTTCATCTTGATGGCTTCGTCAATAGGCAGAATTGTCGCATTTGGGGTGCGGAAAATCCTCGAGTGATTCACGAGAAGCAAATGCATCCTCAACGTGTCACTGTGTGGTGTGGTTTTTGGGCTGGAGGAATCATTGGACCTTTGAGGCAGGTCAAGCGCAAACAGTCAATGGTGTTCGGTATCGTGAAATGATAACCAGTTTTTTCTTGCCTAGAATTGAAGAAATGAATGTGGAGGGCATGTGGTTCCAACAAGACGGCGCCACATGTCATACAGCCAGAGAAACAATTCAATTGCTGCATCAGTAATTAAAAAATTGCGCTCTTCTTGGGACACCCTTTATAAGACTGATTTCAATTACACATGACTGATTTTTTAATTCAATAATGTAGAATTAAGTAAATGTTTTTATATATAGAACATATTATGTTTTATTTCTTAATATGTGTTTAATGAGCTAATGTTCTTGTATGTAACATTGAAATTATTTAAACAAGTAAGAAAGTTTCAGTCGGGTAAACCGACTAAGGTATACCCTCACTTTGTGAGTAATGTAATATTGAATATTTCACAAATTATTCTGTCAATTTTTGTGGGAGGTACCAGAAGGGGTTTAAGAAATACACCTATATTTCGCTGAACAGTAGATACTTTAAATACATTGCACTGTGCCGAATTGTAACCGTTTATATGGACTGGTATATTAACGTTGAGATATTAAATTGTGGTATAATTTGGCCATTTTGTGTGGGAGGTACAAAAAGGGGCGTGGTGATAACGCTAATTTTTCACTGGACTATAGGCATTATAAAAGCATTACACTGTACAAAATTTCAAGTAATTGTATACACTGATATTAATGTTATAAACTGTTAACTTTTGGTGCAAAATGGTACCTTTGTGGGAGAGGTACCAAAAGGAGCTTGACAATAACGCCCATTTTTCAATGGACTGTAGGCACTATAAAAACATTACGCTGTACAAAATTTCAAATATTTTTATACGCTGGTATTAATTATATAAGCTGTTAACTTTTTGTGCAAAATGGTGCATTTGTGTGGGAGGTACCAAAAGGGGCGCGGCAATAACGCCCATTTTTCACTGGACTGTAGGCACTATAAAAGCATTACACTGTACAAAATTTCAAGTATTTGTAAACACTGGTATTAATGTTATAAGCTTTTAACTTTTAGTGCAAAATGGTGCATTTGTGTGGGAGGTACCAAAAGGGGCGTTGCAATTTCGCCCATTTTCCTCGAGTTGATAGCGACTAACAAACTAATACTATGTGTGGAATTTCAGAAGATTCGAATACGTATAATAGCAGTTATTAAAGAATCAATATTTCACAACATTTTAACCCGTTGTGGGGGAGGTACCAGAAGGAGTGGACCAATATGGCCCATCTTCGAACTTAGCCGGAGATAGAAAAAAATATTACCACATACCAAATTTGAAGTCAATCGGTTACTCCTTTCGAGAGTTATCGTGCGCACCAGCCAGCAGACACACAGACAGACAGACAGACAGACAGACAGACGGACGGACATTGCTCATTCGACTTAAAATGGCCCAAAACGGATTTCCGCTGAACATACTTGGGGTCTTAGGTCACTCCTTCGATGTGTTACATTTTTTTCCGTAGCAAATGATATATACCCTCGTCACACTAAAGTGAGGGTATAATAATACAATACAAAATAAATCATTGAAATCAAAAAACCTTAACTTTTTCTATAAATCTATTAAAAGTACTCGCAAATGTTGTAAAATCACAATATGTACTCGATAGTTCTGCGCTAGGTCGCCATTCCCGCTGGGGTTTTCTCATTTGCAATACCACAAAAGGAAAACGGCCAAAGCACCACACACAATGATGTACAAACATAGATGTGGCTTAATATAATGCATGTATACATGCGCTAACGACACAGGCGATAAAGGGGATATGCGTAGATGTGTGTCAACGTCATTTCGTTGACACACACACACACTGATATGATGATCATCATAAAAACAAAAAATGTTCGAACAAAGTTACATAAGAGTGTGTATTGTCAAAATTCTTTTACACTCTGTCACATAATTAGCAAAGAACAAATGCGTTCGCTTGCTTCTTCCTCGTGTTGCGCGGTTGTGGCCTAATGGTTAGCACGCGAGACGCAGACCCTGGAATTCCGAGTTCAAACACTATTTTTTTGTGTGTACATTTAGTTTACATATTTTTAGTTCGGAAATATGGACAACGTTTTTTATTTTTATATTATTTCATGTTCTTTTTTATTATTATTTATTTCTTTCAATAAAATTACCTATATCTGGCACAAATATGGAGATAGAAAAGTCAAAGCGTACAATTTCGAGAAAATCGTACGCATATATCAGCCTAAAAGTAATGGTGACATTGGTATGTTTCAGCTTAAAACAAGAATTTAGACCCATGCTCTTTTGTGCTTTAGGGCGTAAAATAATAGCAAAATGGTGAAATATTGAACATGAGTGCATATTTAAAAACATTTTATTAAAAATAATATAATGATGTTGTACATATTTGTGCCAGATATAGGTAATTTTTATTGAATGAAATAAATAATAATGAAAAACATGAAATAATATAAAAATAAAATTAAAAAAGTTTGTCCAAGCCGGGAGTTAAACCCGGGACCTCATGTAAGCGAGGCGCCCGTTCCAGCCACTATACCACAGCAGCATCTAGCAAACCGTGCGCGAATGTCTGTCATAATATGTACTTATTATTTAGGGTGAATTTTCATGTACTGAGCGAATGGTAAAAATAGAAATGTGTAACTGTTTTTTAACATCCGATTGCAAACTGCCCATAAAACGTTTTTTTGCATGCGTGAAATACAATGAGCGGCGCAAAAAAGTTTTTTATGATATTGATGATAATGACAAAAGAATGATATTTTTCAGCAGTGCAATGGGGATAAACGTGAAAAACCAAACTGATTACACTAAGCTACAACTAAAATTAGTTGTAACAACAACTGTAAGTCTATGAGGCATTATGCCTCGGCTATTGCAAAACTAAGCAAAAAATATAATTGGACGTATAAATGAAAAATGTCTAAAAATATTCTAATTCGTTTTTTCCGTTTTTCAGAGAAAATGGCATTTGTTATTTAAAAAACGTAAAATATATTTATGAGTTTTTAATATTTATGATTTTATTTCTTCAAAAACTCCGAAATTTTGACCCAAAAAAACATTTTCGCATATAGGTTCGATAATAAAAAAATTTATTTCATCAATAAACTTAAAAATGTCGCGTGGACTTAAAAGATTATCTACCACTTTATTAAGAAAAAATATTAAAAAATCAATTCAGTTCCCAGCGTCCTCGAACCCAGATCCCCACGAGTTTGAAGCCACCGCTCTAACCACTGCACCACAGAGATCACTACGCTGACGTTGGCAATAACCTATCATGTTTGTTTAGATTTCACAAACAAACAACATACATATGTACATGCGTACGTACGTAGGCGCGTTGAGAAGTCACTTAATTAGTTGTGTCTGTGTATCAACGTAAGCACATAAGTATGTCCAGATGTACAAACGTTGTTAGTTATATGTCTCTTTTCTGTACTTTTGTCTCTCGCCAAAAAATGTTTTTCACTCTTCTTTTCATATGTGAACAAACATCACAGAAAATTGTCAGCGTCAATATGGCCGTGTCAGTGGTCGAAGTGCTAGACTGAGAATCGTGGAGTCCTGGGTTCGAAGCTCGCGGGTGGCACGTTAATTTTGAATGCATGTTAATTTGCTGATAGCACTGTTCGTGTAATTTTTTATTTTGTCTTATCGATTTTTAAAACGTTTTCATAAATTTTAAATTTTTTTAAAAATTCTGGATGATTTTTGAATACTCTGATAAGGCATTTCGATAGCCCTCGGCAAGAGCTTTCCTGTGGTATGCAACAATGTCAGATAGAATGTTCCATGTGGCCACAGTGGTCAGTGGAGGCACTTCATCAAAATTCCAGAGAAGAAATATTATGATAATTGCATAAATTCTGGATGATTTTTGGACACACCGGTTATGCATTTGGATAGCTCTCAGAAATAGCTTTCCAGTGATATAGACCAATGTCAGATAGAATGGTCCATGTGGCCACAGTGGCCAGTGGACGCACTTCATCCAAATTCCAGAGAAAAAATGTGACGATAATTGCATAAATTCTGGATGATTTTTGGATATGCTGTTAATGCAGTTGGATAGTCCTCAGAAAGAGCTTTCCAGTGATGTAGCCCAATGTCAGATAGAATGGTCCATGTGGCCACAGTGGCCAGTGGACGCACTTCATCCAAATTCCAGAGAAAAAATGTGACGATAATTGCATAAATTCTGGATGATTTTTGGATATTCTGATTATGCATTTGGATAGCTCTCAGAAAGGGCTTTCCAATGGTTTGCAACAATGTCAGATAGAATGTTCCATGTGGCCACAGTGGTCAGTGGAGGCACTTCATCCAAATTCCAGAGAAGAAATATTACGATAATTGCATAAATTCCGGATAATTTTTGGATATGCTGTTAATGCATTTGGATAGCTCTCAAAAATAGCTTTCCAGTGATATAAACCAATGTCAGATAAAATGGTCCACGTGGCCACAGTGGCCTGTGGACGCACTTCATCCAAAATTCAGAGAAAACATGTGACGATAATTGCATAAATTCTAGATGATTTTTGGATATGCTGTTAATGCAGTTGGATAGTCCTCAGAAAGAGCTTTCCAGTGATGTAGCCCAATGTCAGATAGAATGGTCCATGTGGCCACAGTAGCCAGTGAAGGCACTTCATCCAAATTTCAGAGAAAAAATGTTACGATAATTGCATAAATTCTGGATGATTTTTGGATATTCTGGTTATGCATTTGGATAGCTCTCAGAAAGAGCTTTCCAGTGATATAGACCAATGTCAGATAGAATGTTCCCTGTGGCCACAGTGGCCAGTGGAGGCACTTCATCCAAATTCCAGAGAAAAAATGTTGCGATAACTGCATAAATTCTGGATGATTTTTGGATACTCTGGTTATGCATTTGGATAGCTCTCAGAAGTAGCTTTCCAGTGATGTAGCCCAATGTCAGATAGAATGGTCCATGTGGCGACAGTGGCCAGTGGAGTCACTTCATCCAAATTCCAGCGAAAAAATGTTACGATAACTGCATAAATTCTGGATGATTTTTGGATATTCTGATTATGCATTTGGATAGCTCTCAGAAAGGGCTTTCCAATGGTATGCAACAATGTCAGATAGAATGTTCCATGTGGCCACAGTGGTCAACGGAGGCACTTCATCAAAATTCCAGAGAAGAAATATTATGATAATTGCATAAATTCTGGATCTCAGAAATAGCTTTCCAGTGATATAGACCAATGTCAGATAGAATGGTCCATGTAGCCACAGTGGCCAGTGGAGGCACTTCATCCAAATTCCAGAGAAAAAATGTTACGATAATTGCATAAATTCTGGATGATTTTTGGATATTCTGATTATGCATTTGGATAGCTCTCAGAAAAGGTTTTCCAGTGGTATGCAACAATGTCAGATAGAATGTTCCATGTGGCCACAGTGGCCAGTGGAGGCACTTCATCCAAATTCCAGAGAAAAAATGTTGCGATAACTGCATAAATTCTGGATGATTTTTGGATACTCTGGTTATGCATTTGGATAGCTCTCAGAAAGAGCTTTCCAGTGATATAGACCACTGTCAGATAGAATGTTCCCAGTGGCCACAGTGGCCAGTGGAGGCACTTCATCCAAATTCCAGAGAAAAAATGTTGCGATAACTGCATAAATTCTGGATGATTTTTGGATACTCTGGTTATGCATTTGGATAGCTCTCAGAAATAGCTTTCCAGTGATATAGCCCAATGTCAGATAGAATGTTCCCAGTGGCCACAGTGGCCAGTGGAGGCACTTCATCCAAATTCCAGAGAAAAAATGTTACGATAATTGCATAAATTCTGGATGATTTTTGGATATTCTGATTATGCATAGCTCTCAGAAAGGGCTTTCCAATGGTATGCAACAATGTCAGATAGAATGTTCCATGTGGCCACAGTGGTCAGTGGAGGCACTTCATCAAAATTCCAGAGAGGAAATATTATGATAATTGCATAAATTCTGGATCTCAGAAATAGCTTTTCAGTGATATAGACCAATGTCAGATAGAATGGTCCATGTAGCCACAGTGGCCAGTGGAGGCACTTCATCCAAATTCCAGAGAAAAAATGTTACGATAATTGCATAAATTCTGGATGATTTTTGGATATTCTGATTATGCATTTGGATAGCTCTCAGAAAAGGTTTTCCAGTGGTATGCAACAATGTCAGATAGAATGTTCCATGTGGCCACAGTGGCCAGTGGAGGCACTTCATCCAAATTCCAGAGAAAAAATGTTGCGATAACTGCATAAATTCTGGAAGATTTTTGGATACTCTGGTTATGCATTTGGATAGCTCTCAGAAAGAGCTTTCCAGTGATATAGACCAATGTCAGATAGAATGTTCCCAGTGGCCACAGTGGCCAGTGGAGGCACTTCATCCAAATTCCAGAGAAAAAATGTTGCGATAACTGCATAAATTCTGGATGATTTTTGGATACTCTGGTTATGCATTTGGATAGCTCTCAGAAGTAGCTTTCCAGTGATGTAGCCCAATGTCAGATAGAATGGTCCATGTGGCGACAGTGGCCAGTGGATTCACTTCATCCAAATTCCAGAGAAAAAATGTTACGATAACTGCATAAATTCTGGATGATTTTTGGATACTCTGGTTGTGCATTTGGATAGCTCTCAGAAAGAGCTTTCCAGTGATATAGACCGATGTCAGATAGAATGTTCCCAGTGGCCGCAGTGGCCAGTGGAGGCACTTCATCCAAATTCCAGAGAAAAAATGTTGCGATAACTGCATAAATTCTGGATGATTTTTGGATACTCTGGTTATGCATTTGGATAGCTCTCAGAAGTAGCTTTCCAGTGATGTAGCCCAATGTCAGATAGAATGGTCCATGTGGCGACAGTGGCCAGTGGAGTCACTTCATCCAAATTCCAGAGAAAAAATGTTACGATAACTGCATAAATTCTGGATGATTTTTGGATACTCTGGTTATGCATTTGGATAGCTCTCAGAAAGAGCTTTCCAGTGGTATAGACCGATGTCAGATAGAATGTTCCCAGTGGCCACAGTGGCCAGTGGAGGCACTTCATCCAAATTCCAGAGAAAAAATGTTGCGATAACTGCATAAATTCTGGATGATTTTTGGATACACTGGTTATGCATTTGGATAGCTCTCAGAAGTAGCTTTCCAGTGATGTAGCCCAATGTCAGATAGAATGGTCCATGTGGCGACAGTGGCCAGTGGAGTCACTTCATCCAAATTCCAGAGAAAAAATGTTACGATAACTGCATAAATTCTGGATGATTTTTGGATACTCTGGTTTGCATTTGGATACCTCTCAGAAAGAGCTTTCCAGTGATATAGACCAATGTCAGATAGAATGTTCCCAGTGGCCACAGTGGCCAGTGGAGGCACTTCATCCAAATTCCAGAGAAAAAATGTGACGATAATTGCATAAATTCTGGATAATTTTTGAATATGCTGTTAATGCAGTTGGATAGCCCTCAGAAAGAGCTTTCCAGTGATATAGACCAATGTCAGATAGAATGTTCCCTGTGGCCACAGTGGTCAACGGAGGAACTTCATCCAAATTCTAGAGAAAAAATGTTGCGATAACTGCATAAATTCTGGATGATTTTTGGATACTCTGGTTATGCATTTGGATAGCTCTCAGAAATAGCTTTCCAGTGATATAGCCCAATGTCAGATAGAATGTTCCCAGTGGCCACAGTGGCCAGTGGAGGCACTTCATCCAAATTCCAGAGAAAAAATGTTTCGATAATTGCATAAATTCTGGATGATTTTTGGATATTCTGATTATGCATTTGGATAGCTCTCAGAAAGGGCTTTCCAATGGTATGCAACAATGTCAGATAGAATTTTCCATGTGGCCACAGTGGCCAGTGGAGGCACTTCATCCAAATTCCAGAGAAAAAATGTTGCGATAACTGCATAAATTCTGGATGATTTTTGGATACTCTGGTTATGCATTTGGATAGCTCTCAGAAGTAGCTTTCCAGTGATGTAGCCCAATGTCAGATAGAATGTTCCATGTGGCGACAGTGGCCAGTGGAGTCACTTCATCCAAATTCCAGAGAAAAAATGTTACGATAACTGCATAAATTCTGGATGATTTTTGGATACTCTGGTTTGCATTTGGATAGCTCTCAGAAAGAGCTTTCCAGTGATATAGACCAATGTCAGATAGAATGTTCCCAGTGGCCACAGTGGCCAGTGGAGGCACTTCATCCAAATTCCAGAGAAAAAATGTGACGATAATTGCATAAATTCTGGATAATTTTTGGATATGCTGTTAATGCAGTTGGATAGCCCTCAGAAAGAGCTTTCCAGTGATATAGACCAATGTCAGATAGAATGTTCCCTGTGGCCACAGTGGCCAGTGGACGCGCTTTATCCAATTTATATAGAAAAAGTTGTAAGATTTTTCCAAAATTTTTTGGATACTCTGAGTATGCACATGGATAGTCCTCGGAAAGAGCTTTCCTGTGGTATGCAACAATGTCAGATAGAATGTTCCATGTGGCCATAGTGGCCAGTGGAGCATCTTCATCCAAATTCTGGAGGATCAAGTTCAACAGTTTTTCGTAAATTCGGGATGATTTTGGAATACTCTCATCTCGCATTTGGATAGCCGTCTTAAAGAGCTTTCCAGCGGTATGCACCAATGTCAGGTAGAATGTTCCATGTGGACACAGTGGACGCAATTCATCCAAATTCAAGGGATGAAATGTTACAAGTTTTGCATAAATTCTGGATGATTTATGGATATTCTGATTATGCATTTGGATAGCCCTCAGAAAGAGCTTTCCAGTGGTATGCAGCAATGCGATATAGAATGTTCCTTTCGACCGCAGTGACTAGTGGACGCACTTCCTCCAATTTCGAAATAAGCTAACTTGTAAGAAGAGCTCTGTTAAGTCGTTTACAGAGCTCTGTTAAAAGGGTTGGTTTGTGTCTGTGCTAGTTAAATTCGGAATTTATCTTCACACACATATTGATGAATACCTATACATTTTTTACACCATTATTATATATAGATTATGCGAAAACTAATAGAACAATCAGTCGAAATCAATACCTCGCTTTATATAATATTTATCGACTTTGAGAAGGCTTTTGATGCTCTTAAACGAGATTTCATATGGAATGCGCTAGAAACCAAGGGTATACCAGACAAAATCATCAAACTTATTAAAAGCAGCTACGAAGGATGCGTTTTTCGAGTACTTCACGCAGGAAGCGAGACCTTCACCACCGAAAGCTACGTGAAACAGGGATGTGAACTTTCTCCGTTACTTACAGCGTTGGATATTGTTTTCGAAGCCACAATTTGTCGACAGGCAGGTATTAGCTGGAGGCTAACAGACAAACTTACGGAACTCGCATATCGTTCATTCCATATTAAACCGAACAATTTTTGGGAAAAATCTGGTCGACATTGCCGATTGTCTTGAAACTTTGTATATGAGTTTCAATATAGACATGAATCATCTTCCAGTTGGCGAGAAAAACACCAAAAAAAATTTTTTATGTTATATCGATACCTCCATTCTAAACTATGCTAAGTGCAAAAAGGTAGTATTTCAGGAGAGGTTTGATAATTTTTTTAAATTTGTGTGGAATTCCTTTATAATGCATTTCGAATTACGTGTACTGTTTTGTGAATAACTTTTGATTGGGTTGACGGCTAAACACCAAATTTTGACTGAATATAATTTGGAATATTTAGAAATTAAATGCAAACTCCCTAAAACGATGCTAAGTCGACTTAGCATGTTTTAGAATGGAGGTATCGATATATATAAGCATCTGAAAAAATTGGGAAAATATCTGAAAAGGTATACTTTGGAAGTTATGTATTCTGCAAACGCGTGGACGGAATTTGACAAATGAAGGCTCTTTGGTAAGGTCTTGACATGTACTTTGAAGTACAGCGGCTGCAAATCTTTATTTTGTGGCCACTAAAATATATTAACCATAAGGTGATGGCTATGATTGGCTTATTTTATACTAGTGAAGAGGACAAAGCTAATAGCCTGTTTCTCTATCTCGAACGAAAACCTATGCGAAAGAAAACCAGTCACTCACTTTCGTCTGGAATTTTGTTTCTCTAAGGTTCGTTCGTTTGTTTCCCTGACCTTACGTCTGCAACGTAAGAAATTTGCCAATAGGAAAATAATATAATTGCCAGATAAACAATTTCGCAACTTCCAGTCAAAAAAGCATACATTTTGGTAAATTCGAACAAACTATTCCCAACTCTGTTTAGTATGCGTAGCGATGGCCACAACAAAAAGAAGAAATCACTCAAATCATCAACAAAAAGATTGTTATCTTGCTTTGTTTGTGCATCAGCGAGATGCAGAGCTGCTGCTATGTTCACTTTTGTATGATGAAATTTTTATTTAGTTGGCTAATTAGATATTAATATTATTATTAATTATGATTATAATTATGACACATTAATATCTACGTATCATTCGTTTTCTGTAAGTTTTTCAAATTTCAAATTTTTTTGAAGTTTGTCCGAGATAGAGAAACCCAAATTTGTATGAAAACGATTTCGAATTCTTTCGATTTGTCGTGTGCGCTGGTATTAATGTTGACTTTCGCATTTAGAGAAACCCAAATTGATTTTCATTCGCTTACCATATACGATTACATTTACACTTATTTCCTAATACACTTACACATCTCTCATTGTCTTCGTACAGTCTTTGATTTTTTGATGACAGTAAATTTGGCAATTGTCTTGACGGAAGCAGCCATTTTGATGTAAGCAGGCAATCAATGCGCGAAACGACTTTCAAGTGTACTTTCTTCATTATTGTCTGGACGCCTACGTCACATGAAAAATTTTTCCCTGTTTTGACAACCAATACATATTCTCAATTGTCTTCTGCCAATTGTCTTGTGTAAACGCAGGGTTAGAATGCAAACGAAAGTGTTCGTTCGAGATAGAGAAACAGGCTACAAACGCAATTTTTGTGAGGTTGAAATATATTCCTGGGAACGTACAGATTCCCCGGTTTCGGAAAAGATGCGATGGTCGAAGAATTGTCCATTGATGAGACGCTGTATTACTAACAATGTACCAATAAATTTAAAAGAATTAGATCGACTGCTTCCTAAGTTAAGTTTTGATGTGTGTGAAGTTTGTAACCGTGGAACTGAACTACGATACTGTACTTTCAAAAGACGATATCACAATTTTCAACATTACCTGAGGAGAGTACGAAGGATTCATTACTTCAAACATTTTTAATATTTATGTTTACAATATTTGTTATTAAAGGAATAAACTTAATTTTGAAAAAATAAAAGCACATACGATATTACGATATTTTTTGTTCTTACTACTTTATTTCATTTATAACAGATTCTTGCATTTTATTAAAAGTGTTCTCTACAAATATGTATTGTTTAAACAAGTTATTTAGTGAACATCTAAATTTATTGTTTGGATGTAACGGACATATCGATATCGATTCAAAACATGGTAAGTCGACATAGCATGTTTTTAGGGAGATTGCATTTTTAATTTCAAAATATTCCGAATTATATTCAGAAAAAATTTGGTGTTTTTCCGTCAACGCAATCAATAGTTATTAATAAAACTGTACAGGTCATTCGATTAGCATTATAAAAGAATTCCACACAAATTTTAAAAATTCATCAAACTTTGATCGCCTTTCCTGAAAAACTACGTTTTTGAACATAGCTTTGTTTGGAATGGAGGTATCGAAATATATTTCGAATAATAGTTATCACATTTCTTTTAACTTATTTTATTTTCTAAATTTATGACAGATGTTGTAACATAATTTAATAAAAATCTTGTTTTGCTTTACCAACAACAAAAATATAGCTATCATTACTTAGCGGTGAAAGAAAATTACCTACACAGCTGCAATCTACTGATCCCATTGACCAATTCAGTCCATTCCCAGTTGCCAGCCTAGAACCAAATGTCTATATGTCACCAATTTTCTATAGTGACAATCGCACAAGGTAAAATGTCGACAATTTTCTTTTTATGTGCGAGTAGAAAAACTTTACAGACAACAGTTGTAGTGTATTTCTGGTGACATTGTCAACGAACGCGTCAACAGTTTGTGTTTTTTTGTTTGATTGCACAACATAATAGCTGCGCAGTCAGCAATTAGAGATTTTTTGTTGTTCTTCTTTTATTTTCTTCTGTCAAAGAAACACGTGATCGTTCTGTGAAAATAATTTGTGTATTATAAGAAATTTATATATTTAAAGACCGCAATACAATTTTTTAGATCATTATGTTCTTTTAAGAATTTATTATTTTTTGATAATCGAATTAATAAAAAGTTTAGCAGTACTACTGACAATGTCACAAGTATTCAACAGTTTTGGATATGCCGTTGACTTGAAGTTTAAATTAATATTCGTTCAAATATTATTTTTTATTATATAATTTTTTGGGATTTGGTTATTTTTTAAAATATTGTGGTTAAACAAATTTTCAGGGTGCGGCAACTCTGTTCATGTCATGTATGTCCCTTATAAAATGAGCAAATGGTAGCAGCTATATATTGCCGACATCTGGACAGCTATCTCAAATCCTAGATGAGCTGGCCATATGGGTTTTTTTTCCCAGTTAATACTCTCACTTATAGCTACTTATGGTTTTTCGCTCGACCGATTCATGTATTGTAGTTTTGGAGTAATAAGCCGTTCAATGCCTGAAATTTGTAAATGCTGTAATAGGCTGTATTCTTTAAATTTTTGTATGTTAAATGAATATTTACATTAAAATTGCTTAAAACTATTATATTTTAAACAAACATGTTTAATCTTTCTAGTTTTTTGACCAAAAATCCTATTTTTTAATAGGTTCCACATCAAAAATACGTTCCACATGTTTTGTGTCTTTGATGTGGGTCGAATTTAACTGACGAATTTATCTTTACACCCTTAATAAATAAAACATAATAAATAAATAAGCAAGGTGTTTTTACTTTAAACGAGTATTACGGTTTTCACTGACTCTAATCTAGATAACCAACATGACATTATGTTTAGTGAATATTATTGGGTTTTAAAAACCGTTAAGAAATTTGAACTAGCAAAAACCGTTTTGGAGTTGTGTGACGTTGTGTTTATGTTGGCTATGCGGCTTTTTAAAGCTAATCCTACAATAAACCTACAATGTACTTGGGCTTTTAATTCGAAGCAATTTTAAGAGTTCTCAACGTTCTCCGAACGTTTTTTATAAAGACTCATTACTTGCATACATAGAATACCATCAACAAAGTTCGTCTGAAGAAAGTATTTGGTAGGAAAAAAACGACTGAATAAAAGTGAGTTCTTTCAATATAGCTTCATATACATACATATATTCCTACATTATGACAAAAGCACTGTTTTAAAGTTATATACCAATCTTAAAAAAAATGTAAATAACATCTTGCTATTTTAAATACACATGAAAACAAATCGTTTAAAAATTAATACTTTTACTACTAATTACATGAATTCTTAATTTAAAATCATAAGATTTTTCCAATAAAATTTACTTTTTTTGGTTTATCTTTATTTAATATATTTTCAAAACAATGAGCATTCATTTTTCATTAGGTACTTTAAGTTTTAAATTTTTTTGTGTTTAAAAATAATATTAAGAAAAAACAAGAACTTCTGCCCCCCCTAATTTAGATCCTGGTTACGCCCTTGCCTATGAGTAGCATAGAAGTTATAAGAGCTTTAACAGGTCACAAAATTGTAACCGTTTGTGGGGGAGGTACCACAAAGAGTAGGTCGATATGGTTGTCCAACAAACATAAACTGGTTTTGAGTAAAATATTATAATGTACGAAATTTTAAGTCATTCGTTCACTCTTTTTCAGCGTTATCGGGTAGTAGATATGCTTTTTAGGATAATCAAGGTTTAAGGACATTTTCGTCCTCTTGGAGTCCTTAAAGGAAAAAAATTAATTACTTACTTACTTTACTTTATAATTTTTAGATAGGATGTTAAATTTTTCAAATGGTACTTATATCATTTAAATCTGATATTTCTAAAAAAATGTAGGTGATAAATTTGGACAATCGGTAAAAGGTAATAAGTCTGCATGGTCTTCTAGTATACGCGTGTAAAATTTCGTTGAAATCTAAATCCACAAATATTCGGAGTGGGTCGGTTTCCTTTGGAATTACCCAGTAGACATATTAGATTCAAAACAATTATTTTATATTTCATACCAGTGTAAAGTAGAAGTCATACATTTCAAATATAGGCTTGACAAGACCTGCCGGCTAACAGGCTAAGAAGCGAATAACATATGTTCTTCATAAAGTTACAATGAAACGTCGGATACAAAAAATCGTGATTAACACCGAAATGGAAACGCTTTTGAGTTCGTCCGAAAATATTTGAAGTACAGCAAAAGTTCTTTCTCCAGTGTCCTCCACATTTGTGTTATAGTAAAACACTTTCACCCTCGTGAAAGCTCTTAAGTGCTAACTAAGCCTTATCCCGTATACTTAATCACGTTTCTTGTAAAGCAATCTGTGTTTATTGCTATATTTTATGTGAACTATTAGTTATACTGTTATACATATAAAAAGAAGTAAGAAAATTTCAGTCGAGTAAACCGCCTAATGTACATATACCATCGTGTGGGGGAACAAGAACTTTTTTCATTAAGTTCTTACAATGAGCAACGTCGAACACAAGAATTTAACAAAAATGGTGATTGACACTGAAATTGTAACGCTTTGAGTTGGCCCAAATAGATTTATTAGTCCTGCAAAAGTTCTTTAAAGAGTATCGCTCATTTGTGTTATAATATCAACTCTTTTATACTCATGAAAGAGCTTTGTATATTTATAGTAGGGATGTAACGAAAGAGGCTTTAGCGAAAGCGAATGCGAATGCGAATATTAAAATATATTTCTTGCGAATGCGGATGCGAAAGCGAATAGTTAAATATGCATTTTTGCGAAAGCGAATAGTACTTTTTTTGTTTTTGCGAATACGAAGCGAATATTAAAAAATTGATTTACGAATGCGAACAATTTAGATTCATTCTGTCTTTTTAATGCAATGTATGTATTGTAGTTGGGCGCTTCCAAAGCAAATGTATCAAAAATATACATTTTCGAAATTACGATTTTTATTTTAATAAGATCTGGCACGATAATTCATCAAGGGTGTATGCATTATAATTTACCCTAGTCCAACTGTTGAATCTAAAATTCTTTATATGTATAAAAAAATGTAGAAAAAGAATTATAATATTGAATCAGTAAAATTGGTAATCTTTTGGGTCCATCAGGAATCTATTTCAAGTTTTTCATAGTTCATAATAGATTGACCCTTTAGTACCAACAAAATTAAAAAACTGAATTAATACTTTCCAGGATATTCAGTATTACGGATGTTTTCTATATTTGGACCTCTTGTTGCCACAAGGACAAACATATTTTATTCAACTGTTTTGAAGAGAAGTATCATAGGTTTTCATTGGTATTACACATAATTTTAAAATATGTGATGCGGTTAAGTAGATATGACAATTTTAAGAAAAGGAAGCGAATACTGAAATATATTTTTGCGAAAGCGAATATTTCAAAATTGTTTTTTGCGAATGCGAATGCGAAAGCGAATATTAAAATGATGCGAATAATTCGCCTTCGCATATGCGAATGCGAATATTCGTTACATCCCTAATTTATAGTACCGGAAAAGTTCTTTCTCCAGTATCCTCCACATTTGTGTTATAATAAAAAGACCTTCACCCTCACGAAAGCTCTTTTGTGTGGTATCTAACCCCTATCCGGTATACTTACGATATACTTTAAGATGATGTACATAATGTTTTCGAATTTTAATAAAATAATTCAAATAATAACGCGTATGTTTTAATATAATAATCATTCTTTTATTTTATTCAAATTTTCAAAATTCAACACTTCAACTGGACAGTCCTTAACCGATTTAGTTGAAAGTTTGTGACATAACTAGAGCCAGACCGAACGTTCGGCTTCGGCCGAAATGCGATATTCGGCCACAAAATCAGCCGAATTTAGTATATAGTCATTGATATAATATATCATAGTATTGATATAATATATCATAAGAGCAGCAAAGTGTACAGAAGTGAACAATACTACAAAAATAACACTGTGATACAAAATCGAACTTTCCGAATGGAAATGGGATGAGACCAATTGCAAATGAAAGTTGACATTATCCATAACAAAACCTTCAAGGGGTTTTTTCAGGTCAGTGCGAATTTTTACACGCATTTGAAGTTGGTGATTTTGAACCGTTTTTCTTCTTCTTCTTCTATTTAATTGGCAGTATATGGAGTAGGGCTAGTAGAGACTCGGACGCTGTAGTCCTTAAGGCTCCGTGGTGGCAGAAAGTACTTGTCAGCACAACCACAAGTATGCTAGGGAGTAGTTGTTTAATGCGCATGGGCAGCTGTATTCAAATAAAAGAAGTGGTATACAAGATATTAATGCAGGAAAATTATTTTGTTAGCAGTAGTCATAAACTAGTTAAAAAAAACCATTTGTTGATACAAAGTAAACAATTCTTCAACAAATATCAAAACATTTGGCTTCGGCCTTAAAATCCGAATTCATTCGGGCGCTAGACATAACTTTTATCCAACAGGACTAAACTTGGCGCAAGTTTCTTAACGATCCGAAGTCATCAGTTTAAAAAGCTGACTCACTTGACATATATTCCTTTAACTCCTCTAAACGGGGCAAAATCGACCTTTCTGATCAGAAAAATTTGTGTATCATGTGGTGTGGGGATGTTACATGTGGTGTTCCTCAAGGATCAATTTTGGCACCTCATTTATATAATATTGTTATCTATGATTTTTCACCCTCGATGAATTTCCAGTAGCAGCTCTTCGGACTATCTCATCTTCGTCATGTTAAAACATTTTTTTAAAATGTTTGCGAAACCCCTTCGGAGAATGCAAACGTTTTGTAGTTCCCCAATGTAAAAATTTAAGTTGTCTTTAAATGGAAGTGAAATTAAATATAAACATATTTTTAAATATCTTGGAATTCATTTCGACAAATTATTAAAATCTAATAACCATGCTCGGTATAGCTTATGAGAACGGAGCTTTCTCTTGCTTGTTTGGGAGTAATTCGGAAATGTATAGGAAAGAATTTTAAATTTCGTAATAGGAGGTTTTCTAATCGTTACATATGTATATGAGTCTTCTTCTCTTTCTTATTTATCTGATTATGCGCTTGGGCTGATGCACAGGTTTATAGAACGTTTAGAGCTATTTGATTGAAATGTGATGCGAGATATTTTAGCGTCAGAGGAATCATTTAGTCGGTAAAATACGAACTATTTATCCGCGATTGGCATATTACAGGAACAATTTGATGAACCTGGTCGAAACTTTTACTTGGACACTATACTGGTATCCACAGGGGTTAGTGGATTCTTTACATTTTTTCTTTAGATTTAGGTTAGTTCATAAGTCTTAATGTTTAGTGAGTAAGTTTAGATTTAAGAAATACTCTGTAGATTTATCTATAGATGCCACAGTAAGTGCCTGGAGCAAACACTGATCACGCTCCTAACTTTGACATTACGCATTTGAATTCATATACATTATATAGTTTGCAAACAGTTACTCATTAGTTTAATTAAAATAATACATTATAGTTTTAAGTTATGATCTAGATGAATTAGTTTATAACATTCATTAAAAAAACCTTTAAGTCTCAATAAACTAACTAACTGACTAGGAACTACCTTACACGGACCTGGGACATGTGGACATGCCTCTAGCAACCTGCAAGTTCATTTTGAGAGATAGTGCACTTACGCCAATAAATAACAGGTGGTCACTAGTCAGGAACTGTATACATTCCAGGCTGATGTGGCTCAGCCAAGACTCAAAACGCATCACAGCGCTGCTGTCGTTGTCGAGAACGGACGTCTCACTTGTCGTGACTGCCATGACAGGCTACTGTCTTATTGGACGACACGCAGAGAGATTAAAGGTCTTGCATAATGACTTTTTTATGTTTTGTTTATTTGTTTCGATTATATATAATTAATACTACAAATGAACAAATAGTATATTTGAACTGTTTATTTTGAAAGTGGCGTAAACGCCAATCAGCTTTACCAGGTTCACCATTGAACAAAGTGGGTAAATAAAACTCAAATGCGAAAATTTGCACTTAATATAGAAATAGTATTGATATCATAGTATTGATATAATATATCATAAGAGCAGCAAAGTGTACAGAAGTGAACAATACTACAAAAATAACACTCTGATACAAAATCGAACTTTCCGAATGGAAATGGGATGAGACCAATTGCAAATGAAAGTTGACATTATCCATAACAAAACCTTCAAGGGGTTTTTTCAGGTCAGTGCGAATTTTTACACGCATTTGAAGTTGGTGATTTTGAACCGTTTTTCTTCTTCTTCTTCTATTTAATTGGCAGTATATGGAGTAGGGCTAGTAGAGACTCGGACGCTGTAGTCCTTAAGGCTCCGTGGTGGCAGAAAGTACTTGTCAGCACAACCACAAGTATGCTAGGGAGTAGTTGTTTAATGCGCATGGGCAGCTGTATTCAAATAAAAGAAGTGGTATACAAGATATTAATGCAGGAAAATTATTTTGTTAGCAGTAGTCATAAACTAGTTAAAAAAAACCATTTGTTGATACAAAGTAAACAATTCTTCAACAAATATCAAAACATTTGGCTTCGGCCTTAAAATCCGAATTCATTCGGGCGCTAGACATAACTTTTATCCAACAGGACTAAACTTGGCGCAAGTTTCTTAACGATCCGAAGTCATCAGTTTAAAAAGCTGACTCACTTGACATATATTCCTTTAACTCCTCTAAACGGGGCAAAATCGACCTTTCTGATCAGAAATTTGTGTATCATGTGGTGTGGGGATGTTACATGTGGTGTTCCTCAAGGATCAATTTTGGCACCTCATTTATATAATATTGTTATCTATGATTTTTCACCCTCGATGAATTTCCAGTAGCAGCTCTTCGGACTATCTCATCTTCGTCATGTTAAAACATTTTTTTAAAATGTTTGCGAAACCCCTTCGGAGAATGCAAACGTTTTGTAGTTCCCCAATGTAAAAATTTAAGTTGTCTTTAAATGGAAGTGAAATTAAATATAAACATATTTTTAAATATCTTGGAATTCATTTCGACAAATTATTAAAATCTAATAACCATTCTCGGTATAGCTTATGAGAACGGAGCTTTCTCTTGCTTGTTTGGGAGTAATTCGGAAATGTATAGGAAAGAATTTTAAATTTCGTAATAGGAGGTTTTCTAATCGTTACATATGTATATGAGTCTTCTTCTCTTTCTTATTTATCTGATTATGCGCTTGGGCTGATGCACAGGTTTATAGAACGTTTAGAGCTATTTGATTGAAATGTGATGCGAGATATTTTAGCGTCAGAGGAATCATTTAGTCGGTAAAATACGAACTATTTATCCGCGATTGGCATATTACAGGAACAATTTGATGAACCTGGTCGAAACTTTTACTTGGACACTATACTGGTATCCACAGGGGTTAGTGGATTCTTTACATTTTTTCTTTAGATTTAGGTTAGTTCATAAGTCTTAATGTTTAGTGAGTAAGTTTAGATTTAAGAAATACTCTGTAGATTTATCTATAGATGCCACAGTAAGTGCCTGGAGCAAACACTGATCACGCTCCTAACTTTGACATTACGCATTTGAATTCATATACATTATATAGTTTGCAAACAGTTACTCATTAGTTTAATTAAAATAATACATTATAGTTTTAAGTTATGATCTAGATGAATTAGTTTATAACATTCATTAAAAAAACCTTTAAGTCTCAATAAACTAACTAACTGACTAGGAACTACCTTACACGGACCTGGGACATGTGGACATGCCTCTAGCAACCTGCAAGTTCATTTTGAGAGATAGTGCACTTACGCCAATAAATAACAGGTGGTCACTAGTCAGGAACTGTATACATTCCAGGCTGATGTGGCTCAGCCAAGACTCAAAACGCATCACAGCGCTGCTGTCGTTGTCGAGAACGGACGTCTCACTTGTCGTGACTGCCATGACAGGCTACTGTCTTATTGGACGACACGCAGAGAGATTAAAGGTCTTGCATAATGACTTTTTTATGTTTTGTTTATTTGTTTCGATTATATATAATTAATACTACAAATGAACAAATAGTATATTTGAACTGTTTATTTTGAAAGTGGCGTAAACGCCAATCAGCTTTACCAGGTTCACCATTGAAAAAAGTGGGTAAATAAAACTCAAATGCGAAAATTTGCACTTAATATAGAAACATGGAAGTCTTGAGATGAACTGAATGTAAATAATATATTTCTACTATTCACCTAGCCTTCTGACGATGGTATTCTTGGTTTAAAAACCAAATGGCGTTTACGCCACTTTCAAAATAAACAGTTCATTTATGAATACACTGTTCCTTACTCGGACACTCAAGCATACTTATTATATGTGTTTGTATAAGAGAAATTGTTTTACAAATTAAATATATGAAAAAATATATAGATGTAAATCTTTTATTATTATGACTTGTAATGAAAAAATTAAAAAAAACATTGCTTACATTTCAGATTTTTGTATAATAAAAGATGTCAGCATTAAAAAAAATGTTATGGATTAAGCCACCAAAACTTTTGTATATTAGAACGATCATTTTGATCTCTTCGAGTTATACTCATGTCGAATCTCGTATCGTCACTATTTATTATGTTACTAATAAACGATTTAATATTAGCTCTTCGGTACAAATGATAGAATATTGGCATACCCAGATTATTCTGGATATAACCCAACCTATCTAGATATACAAAAGCTTCTGGTGGAACATAACCCGTTTCCAAAGTTTTTCTTATATAAAGGGTTTTCCAACAAGAGGTGTTATTTTGGCATTCAAAGAAAAATGCAATTTTTTGAGATAAATCATCGGATGTTTATTTAAAAAAAAGGGAAGGTATGCCGTTAATAATGAAAAACAACATCAGCCAAATGGCCACCACGACCACGCTTACAGGACCATATCCTTTTCATGAAATTTTTCATAACCAAATCGCAAAGTGACTGCCCTATGTCCTCGATAGCCTCACGAATTCACGAATTTGAGGTCTTGAATCGACGCTGGGCTGTTGGCATAGACCTTATCTTTCACGTGGCCCCAGAGGAAGAAGTCGCAAGGTGTTAAATCACAAGATCACGGTGGGCAATTGTGACCACCTCTTCAAGAGATAACACGGTCCGGAAACTTTTCCCGTAACAGAGCAATGGATTCATTGCTTGTGCGGCACGTAGCGCCGTCTTGTTTAAAGTAGACGTTGTCCAGATCAATACCATCCAACTCCGACCATAAAAAATCATTAATCATCTCTCGATAGCGCAACCCATTCACCGTAACTGTTGATCCAACCTCATTTTCGAAAAAGTAAGGTCCAATGACCCCGCCGGACCATAAACCGCACCAAACAGTCACACGTTGAGGATGGAGAGGCTTCTCAACAATAACTCGTGGGTTTTCCGAGCCCCAGATGCGACAATTTTGCTTGTTGACGTAGCCACCGAGGTGGAAATGGCCCTCATCAGTCAAGATGATTTTGTATCGTTCGTATCGTTTTTTGTTCGTTTTGTATCGTTCGATGATCGTGTATCGTTCCATTTTTAGTAATGGCGTAGTCTCTACTTGTCAAATGTCAAAGAATAAAAGCTTCAAAAGTGACAGCTACCGAAATACCGGGTGATTCAAAATAACACCTCTTGTTGGAAAACCCTGTATAAATCATCGGCATAATTGGGTGCCATAATGAGGTTATTTATATTACATTCGGTGCATTTCATTATATGATTTCTAGTTGATACATATTTAATAAAATTGCTGCTGGGAGTTCTATTGAGAGAGGTACATGATCGTAAACATTGTCTTTAAAATTTTCTGATTTTTTCCATATAGGATGGTGCAATATTAAACCAAATCGGTCCACCGTAAGACATTATGGAACGAACCATTGATGTATATATTAATGTTTTGACTTGTTTGTTAAACATTTTCGAAAAAAATATTGATTTATGTGCAAAGAACGGATTACGGGCTTTTTTGATCAGGTAGTTGATATGGAAATTGAAATATAAAAATTTGTCAAGGTAGAAGCCAAGATATTTGACGACCTCCTCATTAGGTATAACATTATTAGTAATTGTTTACTTAATACCAAAATCCTTCCAAATCCTTCTTAGGTTAGGTTAAAGGACACGTAGTACACTACCAATTTGGCGTGCATCACTACACTCGGAGACCTACAGGCCCAATGTGTTAGTCCTGTAAAGGATTGAAGATTTGGAGAAAACAGCAGAAAAAAAATTATAGATTGAAAAATGGGAGGGAGGGGGACCCCAATAATAAGTGAGAAGAGCGGAAAATAGAAATGTTGAATTAAAAGAGGAGAGGGTAGAGAAGTTCCTGCAGTGGACAATGCCGTTTAGGCAGATGGATGAGCGGTTGTTATCCCTAGCCATTTCAGGCAGCTAATATAATTGAGGATGCTGACTATTTTTGCGATGACAGAGCTTCGAGATCTTCGATCGTAAAGTCACCTAGGTAGCAGTGTCTTCTTATAGAAAGAAAAGGACATTGGCAAAGAAGGTGTTCGATCGTTGCATGCTACTCTTCGTCCGTACAGAGACGACTGTAGTCTTCTGTGTCCCGTTGCCACTTTGATGTAAACGCTCTAACGTTACAGTGGCCTGCGAAAACGCCCACTAACAGGCGTAAGTCCCTCTTTGTGAGGTTCAGCAAGTCCCTTGTTCCTGTTTGTGACATACGTGGCCAGAGAGACCTAGCGATTTTGCAGTCCGGTCTGGGTAACCAATACTGTTTAGGTTTATGTTTTATTTAATGACGTAGGAGTTCAGTGCCCTCGTTTATTAAACGCACGGTAACCAGGATGGCAAAAACCTCCGCCTGAAATACACTGCAGGCGTCTGGCAATTTGTAAGATCTGCTAATGCTAAAAGATTCACTAAAGATGGTGGCACCCATTCCCACATCCTTCTTTGATCCATCTGTGTAAATTGCGTGACCACGAAAGGGGAGATCACCATACAGCCAATCTGATCTAGAAGGGATCGTCGTGTCCAACCTTGTGGAGAAATTCAGAACAGGTGGCAAATAATCTGTTTGTCCTGTTAGAACCCTCAGCCTGGGCCTGTTAGATGCCTCATTAAGGATCTTTGAGTGCACACAGTTTGAGTTACGCCACATAAGTGAGTCGAGGAGTCTAATAGCACATTTGGCTACTTATGTACTAAGTATGCACACTAAGCAGCCAGCGACAGCATATCAATTGCTATTGGCCCTGTATTCTGTAGCATGGCTGGTGATATGCCATCAGGTCCGGAAGACTTAAAGGGTTCGAAGGAGTTAATAGCCCACATAATTTTCATGTCGGTTACTAAGTCATTTACCACAGTGGACGCGCTTTCATCACAATGTGATGCACTTGATCTAGTACTGACATTGGAAAACTCCTCCTGGACTACATTCGAACACCCGGGAAAGTGTGTCGTTTCTAAAAGGTCCAGATTTTATGAGCTGGACTCAGTCCAAGTCCCATCTTCCTTCTTAATGCTACCCAGCGCCTTTGGATCTTTTGATAGCAATCGTCAGAATCTGGAGGACTCGTTCACACCATCTATACTTTCACAGAAGTTGATCCAAGTGACTCGCTTAGCCTTTTTTACCTCATTCTTTCTCCTTACACTCCAGTTACATTTGCCAACCGGAGGTCGAAAGATAATGGTTTCGCATTTCTCTGTATTTATCTTCATATTCCAATCAATAGCATATTTCTCAACGACATTAAAGTTATCTTGTAATTTGACATTTATCCGTTCTACTCTATCATCAGTCTGATAAATTACTATATCAGCTGCAAATCCGATGATGTAATCTAAATTATTCAATAATTGATGGATATACATATTAAAGATTATTGGATCATTCACGGTTCCTTGTTGGAGACCATTTGACATTTTAAATATTTGAGAGCTTACATATTTTCGACTACAAACAACAAATTCTTTACTGTCAATCATATTGAAGAGTAGGATAATAAAATGAAAAGGAAATTCATATTTAAGCAATTTGTATATCAACGCTGGTAACCATATATACGTACAGTCAAATGCTTTCTCAAAGTCAATGAGACAAGCTGTATATCAATTTTTATTCCACTTCCAATGAATGTGGGAAACCAATAAATTGATCGCGTGAATTGTCGAGTGCCTATGCTTGAAGCCGAATTACCTGTCACATACCAAATTATTCTCTTGACAATGTCTTACTATTATATTATTAGTACAGATTTCAAAAATTTTGCTAATGTTAGGTAGCAGACTGATGGCTCTGTGATTCCTTGGGTCAGAAATATCTTTATCTTTTTTTGGTAATATAACTACCTTTGCCATTTTCCATTGTTTTTGGAAAGAAAGCGTTATTAATCATATTGTTAAACAATGTTAAATATTCAAAAATTAGTATTTTAGGAATCTTCCTCAGGATTATATTTGGAATTTTGTCAATGCCAGAAGAAAATTTCCTCTTCAGTTTCGAGAATATGATGTCGTCACGGGTAATAAAATAGTTTCCCGTTATGGAAGCATTGAGATCATTTGATCTCCGATTTTCATTGAATTCTATAATTATTCTCTGGGCGCTATCATGTCTCATTTTTTCTTCCAAAAATGAGTTGAAACATTCATTGACTTCAATATGTATTCGATTAGAATTGTCAATAATCCTTGTGAATAAATCGTTTCTTAATAAGCTCCTACCACATTCAATATAACATTTTCATTCCTTAAAACAAACTTCTTTGAGTCAGTTTCCACTTCAACTTCCGCTCTACGTAGCAACGAAACATCGTTCGCTGACATTTTTAACACCTTGAGATCCGAAGATCTTTGACATTTCAAATGTTTTTTGACTTCGAAAAACATTTTGGAAAGGTCCGAATAAGTAATTGCTGTCAGTTTTCTTTCCAAACATTTATTCATTGAAATACTAAAATTATCTTGAAGAAGTTTCCTTATCAACTTTAACCTATTTTTCACATAATTATATACAGTTGGTGAAAGTATATCTTGTAATCTGTTGTGCTTTTTATTGCAGTTACAAGCTTGTTCTTCTCCTTTTGTAGTTTCTTTATGATTGGGTTTATTATAAGTTGTAAATTATTCTTGTTTTTAAATGTTGGAACACTTTTTGCTAGCAACGATGATAATTCCATTCAATCTTTCCTGTTGAAAATCTATCCTATTGAAAATCTTAGATAAATTTCTGTCATCCGGAATGAACGTGTTGTTTTTCATTGTATCTGTTTAGGGAGTACAAATCCGGCTCGAATACGACCAAATGTTATGGTGGGGGGTTTGTCAGCAAGGGAGGTGAGGGTAGACGATGCGACGAAATCCCTTCTATGACAAACTCAAATAACAACGATAGCTCAGTAGTGGAGGGCGATGTATGTGTGTGCACGTATGCATTTATTCATGCGTGTGTAGTGACCAATGTTGGCGATGCAGTAATGCAAAGGGCGAAATAGAAAAGGAAAATAAATAAAACACAAGAGTTTAGTATTTTCGATAGTGATAAAGGCAGAGCTTTATTTCGCATTAATGATAACGTATATTACCATGTAGCGATGCGTAGGATCCGTAGAGATCCAAACGGCACGATAGCAAAACGATAAGATAGATATATGTATGTACGAGTGCGAAACAACGACTATTAGTGATGTGCGCGATTGTATCGCCTAACAAAGACTAGTTTCAATACGAGAGCCAGATGAAGCAAGGAGTCGAAAATCCGCAACAGCCTCTGCTTGCGGGAAGTCTCTCTCTACATCCGAACTATGCGAATAACGTCCCGGGAGAGTCGGAGAGAGATACAACGCTGGAAGTCTCTCCTTACAATCCGTGCGAATATCGTCTTGGGAGAGTTTGTAGAGAGATTCTTTTAATCCCTCTACGATCCGTGCTGAGCGAATTCGTCCAAAGAAGGAGAGCATTCGAAAGACGAATGGATCCATGTTTAGGTTCTTGGAAATAATTATCTTCAGCGCACTGTGATCGCTGTCATGTCGAGCGTCTGTAGACAATTCGTAATATAATTTTACCTAGGGAGAAATATTCTACTGTCATCAATACAGATATCCAAATAAGAGCCACTACGTGGATACGATGGATGAATAGGAGCGTAAAGCCTACACATGTATTGTATTTCATATTCCATTAACCACTCATTCAATGAAATTCAAAGAACATGTGCAAAAATCTAATTTCAACTCTCAAACATCTAATAGTGACCCGCTCTCACAAAAGAATGCTTCTCCTCACTCATTAACGAGTGCGCAATAAACAAGTGCTCATTCAAAGAGAGCATCATCATCTGGCAACAATCCTGCTCAAAGAGATCCACTCGAAACCCCAAATCAAAATAATCAAAACGAAAGCAAAAAAATTCCACCTTTGAATATATTTGATGTTGAAACAAATGAACTGATAGAATTTATTAAAAACGGTTTACATATCACCGACTAAAAAGTAAAACAAAATGATAGCAACAAAAAAATACTTTATTTCTAAATTCTTTAGAAAGTTACGTTCGCGTTAAATCGCATTAAAATTCTTTACATTTTTTCTTTAGATTTAGGTTAGTTCATAAGTCTTAATGTTTAGTGAGTAAGTTTAGATTTAAGAAATACTCTGTAGATTTATCTATAGATGCCACAGTAAGTGCCTGGAGCAAACACTGATCACGCTCCTAACTTTGACATTACGCATTTGAATTCATATACATTATATAGTTTGCAAACAGTTACTCATTAGTTTAATTAAAATAATACATTATAGTTTTAAGTTATGATCTAGATGAATTAGTTTATAACATTCATTAAAAAAACCTTTAAGTCTCAATAAACTAACTAACTGACTAGGAACTACCTTACACGGACCTGGGACATGTGGACATGCCTCTAGCAACCTGCAAGTTCATTTTGAGAGATAGTGCACTTACGTCAATAAATAACAGGTGGTCACTAGTCAGGAACTGTATACATTCCAGGCTGATGTGGCTCAGCCAAGACTCAAAACGCATCACAGCGCTGCTGTCGTTGTCGAGAACGGACGTCTCACTTGTCGTGACTGCCATGACAGGCTACTGTCTTATTGGACGACACGCAGAGAGATTAAAGGTCTTGCATAATGACTTTTTTATGTTTTGTTTATTTGTTTCGATTATATATAATTAATACTACAAATGAACAAATAGTATATTTGAACTGTTTATTTTGAAAGTGGCGTAAACGCCAATCAGCTTTACCAGGTTCACCATTGAACAAAGTGGGTAAATAAAACTCAAATGCGAAAATTTGCACTTAATATAGAAATAGTATTGATATCATAGTATTGATATAATATATCATAAGAGCAGCAAAGTGTACAGAAGTGAACAATACTACAAAAATAACACTCTGATACAAAATCGAACTTTCCGAATGGAAATGGGATGAGACCAATTGCAAATGAAAGTTGACATTATCCATAACAAAACCTTCAAGGGGTTTTTTCAGGTCAGTGCGAATTTTTACACGCATTTGAAGTTGGTGATTTTGAACCGTTTTTCTTCTTCTTCTTCTATTTAATTGGCAGTATATGGAGTAGGGCTAGTAGAGACTCGGACGCTGTAGTCCTTAAGGCTCCGTGGTGGCAGAAAGTACTTGTCAGCACAACCACAAGTATGCTAGGGAGTAGTTGTTTAATGCGCATGGGCAGCTGTATTCAAATAAAAGAAGTGGTATACAAGATATTAATGCAGGAAAATTATTTTGTTAGCAGTAGTCATAAACTAGTTAAAAAAAACCATTTGTTGATACAAAGTAAACAATTCTTCAACAAATATCAAAACATTTGGCTTCGGCCTTAAAATCCGAATTCATTCGGGCGCTAGACATAACTTTTATCCAACAGGACTAAACTTGGCGCAAGTTTCTTAACGATCCGAAGTCATCAGTTTAAAAAGCTGACTCACTTGACATATATTCCTTTAACTCCTCTAAACGGGGCAAAATCGACCTTTCTGATCAGAAATTTGTGTATCATGTGGTGTGGGGATGTTACATGTGGTGTTCCTCAAGGATCAATTTTGGCACCTCATTTATATAATATTGTTATCTATGATTTTTCACCCTCGATGAATTTCCAGTAGCAGCTCTTCGGACTATCTCATCTTCGTCATGTTAAAACATTTTTTTAAAATGTTTGCGAAACCCCTTCGGAGAATGCAAACGTTTTGTAGTTCCCCAATGTAAAAATTTAAGTTGTCTTTAAATGGAAGTGAAATTAAATATAAACATATTTTTAAATATCTTGGAATTCATTTCGACAAATTATTAAAATCTAATAACCATTCTCGGTATAGCTTATGAGAACGGAGCTTTCTCTTGCTTGTTTGGGAGTAATTCGGAAATGTATAGGAAAGAATTTTAAATTTCGTAATAGGAGGTTTTCTAATCGTTACATATGTATATGAGTCTTCTTCTCTTTCTTATTTATCTGATTATGCGCTTGGGCTGATGCACAGGTTTATAGAACGTTTAGAGCTATTTGATTGAAATGTGATGCGAGATATTTTAGCGTCAGAGGAATCATTTAGTCGGTAAAATACGAACTATTTATCCGCGATTGGCATATTACAGGAACAATTTGATGAACCTGGTCGAAACTTTTACTTGGACACTATACTGGTATCCACAGGGGTTAGTGGATTCTTTACATTTTTTCTTTAGATTTAGGTTAGTTCATAAGTCTTAATGTTTAGTGAGTAAGTTTAGATTTAAGAAATACTCTGTAGATTTATCTATAGATGCCACAGTAAGTGCCTGGAGCAAACACTGATCACGCTCCTAACTTTGACATTACGCATTTGAATTCATATACATTATATAGTTTGCAAACAGTTACTCATTAGTTTAATTAAAATAATACATTATAGTTTTAAGTTATGATCTAGATGAATTAGTTTATAACATTCATTAAAAAAACCTTTAAGTCTCAATAAACTAACTAACTGACTAGGAACTACCTTACACGGACCTGGGACATGTGGACATGCCTCTAGCAACCTGCAAGTTCATTTTGAGAGATAGTGCACTTACGCCAATAAATAACAGGTGGTCACTAGTCAGGAACTGTATACATTCCAGGCTGATGTGGCTCAGCCAAGACTCAAAACGCATCACAGCGCTGCTGTCGTTGTCGAGAACGGACGTCTCACTTGTCGTGACTGCCATGACAGGCTACTGTCTTATTGGACGACACGCAGAGAGATTAAAGGTCTTGCATAATGACTTTTTTATGTTTTGTTTATTTGTTTCGATTATATATAATTAATACTACAAATGAACAAATAGTATATTTGAACTGTTTATTTTGAAAGTGGCGTAAACGCCAATCAGCTTTACCAGGTTCACCATTGAAAAAAGTGGGTAAATAAAACTCAAATGCGAAAATTTGCACTTAATATAGAAACATGGAAGTCTTGAGATGAACTGAATGTAAATAATATATTTCTACTATTCACCTAGCCTTCTGACGATGGTATTCTTGGTTTAAAAACCAAATGGCGTTTACGCCACTTTCAAAATAAACAGTTCATTTATGAATACACTGTTCCTTACTCGGACACTCAAGCATACTTATTATATGTGTTTGTATAAGAGAAATTGTTTTACAAATTAAATATATGAAAAAATATATAGATGTAAATCTTTTATTATTATGACTTGTAATGAAAAAATTAAAAAAAACATTGCTTACATTTCAGATTTTTGTATAATAAAAGATGTCAGCATTAAAAAAAATGTTATGGATTAAGCCACCAAAACTTTTGTATATTAGAACGATCATTTTGATCTCTTCGAGTTATACTCATGTCGAATCTCGTATCGTCACTATTTATTATGTTACTAATAAACGATTTAATATTAGCTCTTCGGTACAAATGATAGAATATTGGCATACCCAGATTATTCTGGATATAACCCAACCTATCTAGATATACAAAAGCTTCTGGTGGAACATAACCCGTTTCCAAAGTTTTTCTTATATAAAGGGTTTTCCAACAAGAGGTGTTATTTTGGCATTCAAAGAAAAATGCAATTTTTTGAGATAAATCATCGGATGTTTATTTAAAAAAAAGGGAAGGTATGCCGTTAATAATGAAAAACAACATCAGCCAAATGGCCACCACGACCACGCTTACAGGACCATATCCTTTTCATGAAATTTTTCATAACCAAATCGCAAAGTGACTGCCCTATGTCCTCGATAGCCTCACGAATTCACGAATTTGAGGTCTTGAATCGACGCTGGGCTGTTGGCATAGACCTTATCTTTCACGTGGCCCCAGAGGAAGAAGTCGCAAGGTGTTAAATCACAAGATCACGGTGGGCAATTGTGACCACCTCTTCAAGAGATAACACGGTCCGGAAACTTTTCCCGTAACAGAGCAATGGATTCATTGCTTGTGCGGCACGTAGCGCCGTCTTGTTTAAAGTAGACGTTGTCCAGATCAATACCATCCAACTCCGACCATAAAAAATCATTAATCATCTCTCGATAGCGCAACCCATTCACCGTAACTGTTGATCCAACCTCATTTTCGAAAAAGTAAGGTCCAATGACCCCGCCGGACCATAAACCGCACCAAACAGTCACACGTTGAGGATGGAGAGGCTTCTCAACAATAACTCGTGGGTTTTCCGAGCCCCAGATGCGACAATTTTGCTTGTTGACGTAGCCACCGAGGTGGAAATGGCCCTCATCAGTCAAGATGATTTTGTATCGTTCGTATCGTTTTTTGTTCGTTTTGTATCGTTCGATGATCGTGTATCGTTCCATTTTTAGTAATGGCGTAGTCTCTACTTGTCAAATGTCAAAGAATAAAAGCTTCAAAAGTGACAGCTACCGAAATACCGGGTGATTCAAAATAACACCTCTTGTTGGAAAACCCTGTATAAATCATCGGCATAATTGGGTGCCATAATGAGGTTATTTATATTACATTCGGTGCATTTCATTATATGATTTCTAGTTGATACATATTTAATAAAATTGCTGCTGGGAGTTCTATTGAGAGAGGTACATGATCGTAAACATTGTCTTTAAAATTTTCTGATTTTTTCCATATAGGATGGTGCAATATTAAACCAAATCGGTCCACCGTAAGACATTATGGAACGAACCATTGATGTATATATTAATGTTTTGACTTGTTTGTTAAACATTTTCGAAAAAAATATTGATTTATGTGCAAAGAACGGATTACGGGCTTTTTTGATCAGGTAGTTGATATGGAAATTGAAATATAAAAATTTGTCAAGGTAGAAGCCAAGATATTTGACGACCTCCTCATTAGGTATAACATTATTAGTAATTGTTTACTTAATACCAAAATCCTTCCAAATCCTTCTTAGGTTAGGTTAAAGGACACGTAGTACACTACCAATTTGGCGTGCATCACTACACTCGGAGACCTACAGGCCCAATGTGTTAGTCCTGTAAAGGATTGAAGATTTGGAGAAAACAGCAGAAAAAAAATTATAGATTGAAAAATGGGAGGGAGGGGGACCCCAATAATAAGTGAGAAGAGCGGAAAATAGAAATGTTGAATTAAAAGAGGAGAGGGTAGAGAAGTTCCTGCAGTGGACAATGCCGTTTAGGCAGATGGATGAGCGGTTGTTATCCCTAGCCATTTCAGGCAGCTAATATAATTGAGGATGCTGACTATTTTTGCGATGACAGAGCTTCGAGATCTTCGATCGTAAAGTCACCTAGGTAGCAGTGTCTTCTTATAGAAAGAAAAGGACATTGGCAAAGAAGGTGTTCGATCGTTGCATGCTACTCTTCGTCCGTACAGAGACGACTGTAGTCTTCTGTGTCCCGTTGCCACTTTGATGTAAACGCTCTAACGTTACAGTGGCCTGCGAAAACGCCCACTAACAGGCGTAAGTCCCTCTTTGTGAGGTTCAGCAAGTCCCTTGTTCCTGTTTGTGACATACGTGGCCAGAGAGACCTAGCGATTTTGCAGTCCGGTCTGGGTAACCAATACTGTTTAGGTTTAGGTTTTATTTAATGACGTAGGAGTTCAGTGCCCTCGTTTATTAAACGCACGGTAACCAGGATGGCAAAAACCTCCGCCTGAAATACACTGCAGGCGTCTGGCAATTTGTAAGATCTGCTAATGCTAAAAGATTCACTAAAGATGGTGGCACCCATTCCCACATCCTTCTTTGATCCATCTGTGTAAATTGCGTGACCACGAAAGGGGAGATCACCATACAGCCAATCTGATCTAGAAGGGATCGTCGTGTCCAACCTTGTGGAGAAATTCAGAACAGGTGGCAAATAATCTGTTTGTCCTGTTAGAACCCTCAGCCTGGGCCTGTTAGATGCCCCATTAAGGATCTTTGAGTGCCCACAGTTTGAGTTACGCCACATAAGTGAGTCGAGGAGTCTAATAGCACATTTGGCTACTTATGTACTAAGTATGCACACTAAGTAGCCAGCGACAGCATATCAATTGCTATTGGCCCTGTATTCTGTAGCATGGCTGGTGATATGCCATCAGGTCCGGAAGACTTAAAGGGTTCGAAGGAGTTAATAGCCCACATAATTTTCATGTCGGTTACTAAGTCATTTACCACAGTGGACGCGCTTTCATCACAATGTGATGCACTTGATCTAGTACTGACATTGGAAAACTCCTCCTGGACTACATTCGAACACCCGGGAAAGTGTGTCGTTTCTAAAAGGTCCAGATTTTATGAGCTGGACTCAGTCCAAGTCCCATCTTCCTTCTTAATGCTATCCAGCGCCTTTGGATCTTTTGATAGCAATCGCCAGAATCTGGAGGACTCGTTCACACCATCTATACTTTCACAGAAGTTGATCCAAGTGACTCGCTTAGCCTTTTTTACCTCATTCTTTCTCCTTACACTCCAGTTACATTTGCCAACCGGAGGTCGAAAGATAATGGTTTCGCATTTCTCTGTATTTATCTTCATATTCCAATCAATAGCATATTTCTCAACGACATTAAAGTTATCTTGTAATTTGACATTTATCCGTTCTACTCTATCATCAGTCTGATAAATTACTATATCAGCTGCAAATCCGATGATGTAATCTAAATTATTCAATAATTGATGGATATACATATTAAAGATTATTGGATCATTCACGGTTCCTTGTTGGAGACCATTTGACATTTTAAATATTTGAGAGCTTACATATTTTCGACTACAAACAACAAATTCTTTACTGTCAATCATATTGAAGAGTAGGATAATAAAATGAAAAGGAAATTCATATTTAAGCAATTTGTATATCAACGCTGGTAACCATATATACGTACAGTCAAATGCTTTCTCAAAGTCAATGAGACAAGCTGTATATAAATTTTTATTCCACTTCCAATGAATGTGGGAAACCAATAAATTGATCGCGTGAATTGTCGAGTGCCTATGCTTGAAGCCGAATTACCTGTCACATACCAAATTATTCTCTTGACAATGTCTTACTATTATATTATTAGTACAGATTTCAAAAATGTTGCTAATGTTAGGTAGCAGACTGATGGCTCTGTGATTCCTTGGGTCAGAAATATCTTTATCTTTTTTTGGTAATATAACTACCTTTGCCATTTTCCATTGTTTTTGGAAAGAAAGCGTTATTAATCATATTGTTAAACAATGTTAAATATTCAAAAATTAGTATTTTAGGAATCTTCCTCAGGATTATATTTGGAATTTTGTCAATGCCAGAAGAAAATTTCCTCTTCAGTTTCGAGAATATGATGTCGTCACGGGTAATAAAATAGTTTCCCGTTATGGAAGCATTGAGATCATTTGATCTCCGATTTTCATTGAATTCTATAATTATTCTCTGGGCGCTATCATGTCTCATTTTTTCTTCCAAAAATGAGTTGAAACATTCATTGACTTCAACATGTATTCGATTAGAATTGTCAATAATCCTTGCGAATAAATCGTTTCTTAATAAGCTCCTACCACATTCAATATAACATTTTCATTCCTTAAAACAAACTTCTTTGAGTCAGTTTCCACTTCAACTTCCGCTCTACGTAGCAGCGAAACATCGTTCGCTGACATTTTTAACACCTTGAGATCCGAAGATCTTTGACATTTCAAATGTTTTTTGACTTCGAAAAACATTTTGGAAAGGTCCGAAGAAGTAATTGCTGTCAGTTTTCTTTCCAAACATTTATTCATTGAAATACTAAAATTATCTTGAAGAAGTTTCCTTATCAACTTTAACCTATTTTTCACATAATTATATACAGTTGGTGAAAGTATATCTTGTAATCTGTTGTGCTTTTTATTGCAGTTACAAGCTTGCTCTTCTCCTTTTGTAGTTTCTTTATGATTGTGTTTATTATAAGTTGTAAATTATTCTTGTTTTTAAATGTTGGAACACTTTTTGCTAGCAACGATGATAATTCCATTCAATCTTTCCTATTGAAAATCTATCTTATCATTAGATAAATTTCTGTCATCCGGAATGAACGTGTTGTTTTTCATTGTATCTGTTTAGGGAGTACAAATCCGGCTCGAATACGACCAAATGTTATGGTGGGGGGTTTGTCAGCAAGGGAGGTGAGGGTAGACGATGCGACGAAATCCATTCTATGACAAACTCCAATAACAACGATAGCTCAGTAGTGGAGGGCGATGTATGTGTGTGCACGTATGCATTTATTCATGCGTGTGTAGTGACCAATGTTGGCGATGCAGTAATGCAAAGGGCGAAATAGAAAAGGAAAATAAATAAAACACAAGAGTTTAGTATTTTCGATAGTGATAAAGGCAGAGCTTTATTTCGCATTAATGATAACGTATATTACCATGTAGCGATGCGTAGGATCCGTAGAGATCCAAACGGCACGATAGCAAAACGATAAGATAGATATATGTATGTACGAGTGCGAAACAACGACTATTAGTGATGTGCGCGATTGTCAGAGAGAGCCAGATGAAGCAAGGAGTCGAAAATCCGCAACAGCCTCTGCTTGCGGGAAGTCTCTCTCTACATCCGAACTATGCGAATAACGTCCCGGGAGAGTCGGAGAGAGATACAACGCTGGAAGTCTCTCCTTACAATCCGTGCGAATATCGTCTTGGGAGAGTTTGTAGAGAGATTCTTTTAATCCCTCTACGATCCGTGCTGAGCGAATTCGTCCAAAGAAGGAGAGCATTCGAAAGACGAATGGATCCATGTTTAGGTTCTTGGAAATAATTATCTTCAGCGCACTGTGATCGCTGTCATGTCGAGCGTCTGTAGACAATTCGTAATATAATTTTACCTAGGGAGAAATATTCTACTGTCATCAATACAGATATCCAAATAAGAGCCACTACGTGGATACGATGGATGAATAGGAGCGTAAAGCCTACACATGTATTGTATTTCATATTCCATTAACCACTCATTCAATGAAATTCAAAGAACATGTGCAAAAATCTAATTTCAACTCTCAAACATCTAATAGTGACCCGCTCTCACAAAAGAATGCTTCTCCTCACTCATTAACGAGTGCGCAATAAACAAGTGCTCATTCAAAGAGAGCATCATCATCTGGCAACAATCCTGCTCAAAGAGATCCACTCGAAACCCCAAATCAAAATAATCAAAACGAAAGCAAAAAAATTCCACCTTTGAATATATTTGATGTTGAAACAAATGAACTGATAGAATTTATTAAAAACGGTTTACATATCACCGACTAAAAAGTAAAACAAAATGATAGCAACAAAAAAATACTTTATTTCTAAATTCTTTAGAAAGTTACGTTCGCGTTAAATCGCATTTAAAAAAACGAATACAAATTTTTTACTTATACACCAAAGTGTGCTAAAATCAAAACATTCTTACTGAAGGGATTGGGAGCCAATATCTCCCCTTTAAAAATACTCGTAGAGCTACGCAAGTGTGAAACTGATACGCTTAAACTTATAAGTCAGTCCATTCTACACCAACAAATCCAAGGGAGGGCCAGACCCTCCCAAATTGTATGGTTCAAATTAGACCTGAAGGTACAATCAGAGATCTAAAATCTATAACGGGCATAATCCATCGAGTTATTAAATGGGAACCTCAAAGGAAAGCAGAAATCCAACAGTGCCGAAGATGTCAGGCATTTTTTAATATTGCATCCAATTGTTTCTGGGTGCCGAAATGCGATAAATGTGATCAATCGCATGAAATAGGCGGCATACAAAATTGGGCTCTCTAGAAGGCGGCATACAAAATTGGGCTCTTATTTCTTTGAGGAGTTAGCTAACTTGGCTGATGTTGGAATGTTTTGAGGTTTTTAAAGCAATCAAATTGGTTCAACGGGAGGGGCTAGGAATAACTTATGTTTTTCCTTACGTTCCTGTGGTAACACAATGGACTGGATAGTCTATGTGAGTATGTTTTACAGGCTGCCGCTCTTAACCTAACCTAACCTAATCCGTCTGCCCATGCCAAACCAATAAAAAATTGCGGGTGATCGCCTCGCGATCCAATACATTTTGGCGATCTACAAATTTTGGCCTTTTCAAAACAAACGAAGAAAGTCGACGCTCATAGGGGTATTTTAATTTTTAGTATTTTTATTTTATTTATTTTTTTTAATTTTAAGGTAAATCAATTTTACAAAATGTTAAAGAAATTTAAAAGACAAAAAGAGTAACGGAAAACAATATCCAGCACATCCCACGCATTAGACAGTAATCCAGTAGATAAATCTACATTGAATATTTATCAGTTTTTAACGTTCTTGTGACAACGTGAAGTTTTAAAGTGAATATTTATATTTTACGATCATTTCTAAAGGGGAAGTGATGGATATTCTTTTAAGAAAAAAATTAATTATACTTCTGTTTCTATTATTTTATCAATCTTAATTATTATTTTAAAGTTTCGAAGTAACAATTTTTAATAAATATTCTTTGGGCATTTATTGTTGGTTATTAATGTTATATTACCGAGTTAGATCCGGCTGTGTTTCTTATATACGTGCAAAGTTTATAACTTTCAGTATTATTTTAATAGAATTCAACTGAAATTTGGTACACATAATCAGATTATTTGTACACAAAACAATTCAAATGCAATACATGGTGGAGGGTCTTATTTACCCTCCACCACGGATCGCATGGCCAAACTTAATCCGACATTACTTGCTTTTGCTCAAACGAAAGCTTACGATTTGCTTTAACAGCTTAAAAGCAATTTATGGGATTCGATTAACAACGATAAACATTTCAAAAAATAGAGGTAGGAACACATACATATTTTAGCGTAACTGGAGAACCATTGATCCTAATTGAGAAGCTTTGAAGAATCGTAAGTCGAATAGCCTTCTGAAAATTTATTTGAAGGTTCTTTAGATAGCGAAGAGGAGCAGATTTTTGAAGACGTGTAGTGTAAACATGAATTTTGATTATTTTTTTTATCTTTTTCCATAAATATCTCCTTTTATCTATAAATATGTATATCTGATTTTTCAAAAAGAATCTTTGTTTTATTTATTTATATCATGTAGAATCGAAATAAGCACAAAAATACTTTTGGCCGCATAGATCGTTGAAATACCCCTATGTGCGACGTTAACGATCCGCAAGACCGCCAGTCAAGCTAATCAGCAGTGTCCAAAAAATTAACAGCCAGTCTGTGTTCTTTAAGCAGCACAACATTGTAGTATATATAATCACATTGTGCAAACAAAGTTGTGGCGCTCGTCGTCTGTATTTACTAATTCAAAACTCTGCATTCATTATCCACATCATGAGTGCGTCATGCTTGAGCCAATCGGTCAGATCATGCTATTGAACTGTTGGTTGTCTGTCTGTCTGCCGGACACTAGCACCATGCTATTGAACTTGAATTGATTCCATTGTGGCATATCCAGAGCATAATAAGTGTCGAGTTCTGAGTATCCAAAACTTGACACCAAATTCACAAAGACTTTTAGGTAAATAAACTTATTTTTGCTGTCGTTCATATTCGATTCGAATTATTATGTAATACGTTCGCGTCGTACGTAAACAGTTGGGAGGATATGCATTTGTAAAGATCTAAAATATTTCCTGACCATGGTCAACAATGGTATGAATTAAAAGCTCTATAGGTTAGGTTAGGTTGAATAGAGGAGACGTTTAAACGTCTCATGTCCATAGAGATACACTTAAGCCAGTGGTTCGGCCTGTTGTGCGCTCCTTATTTATGATTTTTATAACGCACGGATTGCAGAAAATCGGTACTAGACACGTATTTTCTCAGTATCTTCTAGTCATATCCTCTGAGATGAGTCAAGTCTGGCAATATGTCGGAACCGAAATATCGGGATCTTGCATGTGTGAAAGGTGGGCAGTGACACAGAAAATGTTCCATCGTTTCGATGTTTTCAATGGTATTACGTTGTACTTTTTGTCCATTGATGTCCACCACACTACAGAGGCTTAGGTTATTATTGGTCTAATCACGCTCATGTAAAGCCAGTGTGTCATATTTGGACGTAGTCCCCATTTTGAACCTATAGCTCTTCTTCACAACGGCCAACATCTGTGGGCCTTTGTAACTCTTTCTTCAATATAATCTTTCCAGTACAGTTTCTGATCCAAGATTACTCCCGAGTATTTTATCATTTTCGATATGGCAATATTCTTATCCAGGAAACGAGGCACGGTAAAAGGATGAATCTTCCTTTTCCTTGTAAATAGACATATTTCTGTTTTGTCTGGGTTGACATTTAGTCCCCTTCGTTGTGCCCAGTTATACGCTATGTGAAGTGCCTCCTCAGCTCTTCTGCATAGGTGGTTTGGATGTGTGCCCCTTAGAAGTATTATAACGTCGTCTGCATAACAGACTGGTTTAAGTCCTTCATTGGTGAGGGCTTTAAGAAGACTGTGTATAGGAGTGGCGATAATATGCCCCCTGAGGTATACCACGATTTACCTTGTCTCTGATTTTTACGTCATATGACCCACAAATAATCCACCTATTCCTTAACATATTGTTGATCCAGTTTATCAACGCCCGGTCAACCTAAAACTCGTCTAAGGACTGGATAAGTGTATCGGTCTGAACGTTGTTAAAGGCGCCCTCAATGTCTATACAAACGGCAAGTGTGTACATTTCTTCACTGAAGGACTGTTCTATGTGGTGTACTACCTCATGTAGATCTGTGTCCACTGATCTTCCTTTAACATATGCGTGCTGCTTCAATTTTAGCTTCTCATCGGCTATCTTACTTTTGATCATGTCGTCAATTATTCGCTCCATTGTTTTTAACAGGAAAGAAGTTAGGCTAATAGGTCTATAAGCCTTCGGGATCGTATAACTCGCCTTGCCAGGCTTAGGTATGAAGACCACCCTTGATTCCTGCCAATTTTTTGGGGTATATGCATGAGTTAGGCATGCAGTAAAAACTCCAAAAAGATGAGTTGATACCAGATTCACCTCATTCTGAAGAAGCGCTGGAAATATTCCGTCCGGTCCCGCAGCCTTAAAAGGAGAGAAGCTTTTTAATGCTTCTTTAACCATAGCATCCGTAATAGGTATTTGGTGCATTACATTTTCGGTCTGTAACTGTTCCTCTGTTGGCCCAGCATTACCACTCGGAAAATGAGTTTTCATCAAAAGCCTTACGGTATCATCTATAGTTTCCATCCTTTTACCCGTTTCATTCACCAGTGTTTCGGTTTGGATATGAGTTTTTGAGAGGAACTTTTTTATTTTAGACATGCTGTTAACGCTGTCTACTTGCTCACAGAAAAGCTTCGGGAGTTACGTTTCGCCAGTCTAATGATTTTATTGTATTCTTTGAGTCTTCTGTGGTAGTCATCCCAATATACTGATAGCTTTTTACGTCGAGCTCTGTTGTAAAGTCTGCGGACATCCTTGCCAATCGAGCGAATTTGCCCAGTCATCCAGGGTTTCTCATAGGCAGATTTCCTTTCTCGAAGCGGGCAACTATCTTCGAATGATTTTACAAGAGCCTCCGCAATCCTCCTCACATTGATATCAATGTCTTCTGTACTTGGATAATAGTGTTTAGGCTGGCCCAATCGATTTCTAAGTAGATTGCCGAATTTGGTCCAGTCGGTTTTATTGCTGGGAACATTATGCAAAATTGGTGGTCTTATCGGCAATTTGGTAATGTTATCGAACACTTCTTGGAAGGCGGTGTTGTTTTTTGTCGCTCCATTTTGAGTTTTTGCTTTGGGAGCGAGTTTTTGCTTTGTTTTGAGTTTTTGTGCCCCTCTTCATATCCTTATAACAACCTTTGCTGGGAACTTTCTGCAAAATTTATGATGTTATCGGCAATTTAGCGATGTTATCGACCACTTCCACCTCACTTTTTGGAATTGTCTCACTAGCTTCTTTCTGTTTCGTTTGCCACTGCAGGCGGCACGTTAGTGTTTGGGCTCGATTTAACTGTCCTGCCAATGGGGGGTTTTCCAATCTTAAAGAAGATGTTCCAAATCCCGAAAAATGCCATGCCTTTTGTCTTGACAAGGCTACCTTGGAATACGGGTCTATGCCTACCACCAGGAGAGAACCATCGGGATCATTTTTCCTGTGGAAGACTTCCCATTTCCCTTTTCTTTTTATGAGTACGGGGATGTCGCTTTTCCTTACCAGTTTCAGCTTTGTGCCGCACAGTGGGAGGAATTCCAAAAAAAAAGGGAAATAATTCTGCCGTTTCTTAACCAGACATCCGATTGCGACCAAACATGGCATGTTTGTAGAAGAGGTATTAGAGAAGTTAAGTTTTGAGTTTGGGCCCCCCGTGGTATACAGGGGCCTCATAGTTGGCCACCTCGGTTGAACAAAATGTTTAAGCGCGTGTATCTTTCGTATTTTCCGGCCGATTCATAAAATCTTTTTACGCGTATTCTAATAACCGAGGTCTACAAAAGGCTTTTTGCACCTAACAGTTATCTTGTATACTTAAGGAGATATCTGCATTTGAAAATTGAATTTTTAATTTTTCCCCGACCTTGTGCTAGTATTTTGTAAATATCGAAGAATATGCACCAATTTTATCCACTTAAGCATGTCTGGATTGGCAATACAATTTCCTATATGATGAAAAAAAAAATTGGTTCGATATAACCAACAGGACAAAAGTTATGGCCCCTTGAATTCATATTTTAAAAAAATCGATGTTTTTTAATTTTTTAAGAAAAAGTTTATGTCGTATTATTGAGTTTTAGAAGAAGTTAGTTAAAAAATGTATAACATATTTACTACCATCTTAAAGGAAACTTTCCAGAGTATGCTCTCAAAGAAAGAACGGGTCAAAAATATTTACTGGTATTGTTACCAAGCGTTTCCAATTTACACAATTTTTTAGACAAATTTCAAAAGTAAGCCACATTTTCTCCAATCGCAAAGCCAAAATGTTAAAACTTTTGGCATATTTATGTGTGGTAAGGTGTTGTAAGTTGAACAGCAAAGGGAATCTGAAACCTCGCTTTTAGTATAGTAGATATAGGGGAAAATCCAAAAAATCCCATTTTTGGGGATTTTCAAAATTATTTTGGGAATTGTGGGATCGACTTTTTGAAATATAATGATTCGCGAATTACAAAATATTTCATTTTTAAAAATTTTATGTCGTTTTTACATTTCTGTCTGCATTTAAAAAGTGATTTTATTCCTGACTCTGTCGTAGCATTTGCTTAGTATCAGTGCAGAATATGAACCGATTTCTCACATCAACTTCTCTAAATTGACAACAAAATTTTCTGTGTGCTGCAAAAAATTTCGGTAAAATGTGCCCATCTATACAAAAGTTATGGCCACATCAATTTACACTTTCAAAATATAGACAATTTTTGTATTTTATTGCGAAAATGTATATGTAGTATTTTGGAGATGCAGAGGAATTTATAAAAAGAAAGTATAACATTTTTATATTTGTCTTAAAGGAAACTTCCTGGAGAATATTTTCGAGAAAAGAGCGAGACACAAATTTTTATTAATAGTGTTGCCACGCTTCTCCAAATTACACCATTTTTTACGAAAATTTCACAGCTAGGCCGCATTTTCGGCAATCGCAAAGATTGGATATGAAAACCTTTACCATTTTTATATGTAGTAATCTGTTATACGATAAACTGCAAAAGGATTTTTGAGCCCGGCTTTTATTATAACAGATTTTGGAAAAAACAAAAAATTCCCTTTGGTGGTGATTTTCGAATTTATTTTGGGAATTGTGGGATTTACGTTCACAAATATAATGATCTTAGAATTAGCCTCGATTTCTGGTGTCAAGGCGTACAAATTACAAAAAAAATAATTGAGATATCTTAATTTTTAAAGATTCAATGGAAATATAAAATTTCCTTTGTTGTTTATTTTTTCCTTTGTTGTTTATTTTTTCCCGATCCTTTCCTACGAATCGCTATATATTAGATCTTGTTATATACCGATTCTTTTCTCATTATCTTTTCTGGATAGAAAACAAAATTTACTATTTGATGCCAATATATTGCAATTTGGTATACCCACTGAGACAAAAGTTATGGCCATTTGATGTTATACTTATAAGCGGAGTAGCGAGTTCTAGCTGCACACATGGAAATGCTCCCGATTGAGTCAATGATGTCCGACATTTTCAAGAAAAACATGAATTTTAGAGGTTATGTAATATCGCTCTAGCTCACTGGCGGCTCAAGATAAAGCCTATATATATTAGGGGGATATTCATTAAACAAAACAAGCTTTCATTTGAGATGCGGACAACCGCAATTTTTTTTTGACCCGGCCTAATGTACATATGAATATGACGTTTGCTCTTCTCTGTTTACATTTTGTTTGGAAGTATACCGCTAATCCTTTGGTTGGTAAATTCTAATTTCATTTGCAATAAACAGAAGTTATTGAACTATTGAAAAGAAACAAGTCTTTTTATTTCAACTGCGGGTCAGTTTTTTTTAATACGTACATTGTTGCTGTAAGTTGTGACGACACAAAAGAAGTCTCATCGATATTGCGAGCCAGCTGTTTTTAGATTTGAGAAAAAGTGCAAAACGGTGGAGTTAGCAATGCAAATACATAAGTCTATATCAGTGTAAAGTTCGTGGCGCAATTTGTTTATGTTTGACCCAAGTTTATAACGTTCAACATACTCAAGTCGAACCCTTGAGTTAGGAATTTGGCTCAATAACATATTGATCATATTCCGGGGTTGTCAAACTAGGCAATCCGCAAACAACCTGTTTCCTAAAAAAATTACAAAAAAACGATTTTTTTTAAGCTATGAATTCAAGGGGCCATAACTTTTGTCCTGTTGATTATATCGAAACAATTTTTTTTTCATCATATAGGAAATTTTATTGCCAATCCAGACATGCTTAAGTGGATAAAGTGGTGCATATTCTGCTTCGATATTTACAAAATAGTAGCACAAGGTCGGGGAAAAAATTAAAAATTCAATTTTCAAATTTAGATATCTCGGTAAGTATACAAGATAACTGTTTTTTTTTTATGAATCGGCCGGAAAATACGAAAGATACACGCGCTTAAACATTTTGTTCAACCGAGGTGGCCAACTTTGAGGCCCTGCAGCTCCGCCCCTGTATATCACGGGGGGCCCAAACTCAAAACATAACTTCTCTAATACCTCTTCTACAAACAAACATGCCAGACATCCGATGTCTGTTTAAGAAACGGCAGAATTATTTCCCTTTTTTTTGGAATTCCTCCCACTGTGCGCCGTCCCAAGGTGAGGGGATGCTCTCCACTAGTTTTCCGAGGACATCGACACAGCATTGTGATGCTAAAACGCCCCTCTCAAACGTGCAACTCATTACTTGGATTGTTGGTCCTCGAAGATGCTCTTTTGCTCTTCGGGAATTCTGCCAGACGCACTACTGCTATCAATGATGGCATAGCGTAGTTCGTCCTGAATATGTTTTTTGGCTATTCGGGAATAAGATGGTGCTTCCTTACCCTTTTTTAAAGCCACCTTGCTTTTTCCTTTAGAATGGGTCTTTTTGTTTGAGGCCCCCTCTTTTATGGATGGTTTGGTGGACTTGATCACCTTCTCAACAACAGGATCAACTTCACCTCCCACCATTAACGGATTCTGACTAGAAACTCATTTTTTGGTAGATTGAATAGGTTTCTCCGAAGTGCTGGGTGTCGGTGAGCTTTTTTTCTTCTTAATTGATTTCGCATCGCTATGCTCTTCGGGAGATCTGACTCTTTTAGTAGATGTAGAAGAGTCAGATTCATCCTGTAATAGCTTCTGCCGGTTCATCTTATTCAGTTTCCTTCTTTGTGCCCCTGACAGTCTTTTCCGATTTTCAACAATAGTAATATTGTTATCACTTGATGACTCAGAGTCCGAATTCCCACTATCTTTTAAAAGCCTGGGTTGCTTAGAACCCCCCTTGGGTTTTCTTTATCTTCCTCATCGTTTCTTAGAAGTTACTTGCCCACAATTGTTTGATAACGACGACACGTGACTCGTGAGTAAATCAACGCTTTCTGCCGGTACTGGGTTTATTTTTCCCTACACCGTAATATCATTTACTTCATCAGGATTAATCATAAATTTTTGGGAGAGACCCCCATAGCCAGTATTTGCCCGTAATAGGTACGTCGATGTTGGCCTTCCAGACTACTTCCAAAATGTCTGTCCTGAGACCGATGCAACAAATTAAACCCCCTCTTTAAGAACAACACCTTGTGGTTGCGTAGTAGGTAGGTGAATAAGTGCATAATAGATTGAAAAAACTATCCGCTCTGCAATAGCACGTCCGTTCGCTACCACTAGCGGCGACTGTAAATTTTGTGATCGTTTGATATTCGATACAAATAATTATGAAATACGCATTAAATATTTGCTGACTAGAGAAACTTTGAAAAATATTTTTATGATTTTTCCAATTGTTATGGCAAAGATTGAATCCTACATTAATCCATACATAAAGGAAAGAATTGTGAGGACAACTGTCTCCATATTCTTATTTGTTAGAATAAACCTTTAAAAAATATATCCCTGAAAAGTACGTCTTTGGCGAATTTCGAGATGGAGGAGTTGAAAAAACTCGATACCCAAAGTTAGTGGGATGACCACTTCAGTTGCGTGCGCCCAAAGTATCCCATTATTGAAAAGGAGTTCGAAGATTTAGAGTCAGTGGACATTATCAATTGGACGGATGAGAATATTCCTATTGATGGTTCATCGACAGTTCCGGAGGACCATGATGATAATGATGATGATCCTCAGTTGCCTTGGAAAACCAAGATTTTGAAGATGATGATAACGATGATGATGATCACAATGTAACTACATCAGTTGTCTTGGAAAACCAGGACCTTTTCCCGAATGAATTTGAATTTCAATATGAACAACGTTTATCCCAAATCCTAGAGGATGAGGAATCCCATTCCAGTGACTTGTGTGAGAGACCGTTAATTGTATCAAATATATTATTTCAGCCTGGGAAACCTATGGTTGATGAGGAGCCACCGGTAAATAATTTTCATAAGGTAATACTAGATTTAATTAATTATTAAAAATTAGATATTTATAAGATTATTTTGTTTTATTATACAATTGTATTACACGTTATATTCCATTTATTCAATTTCAAATAAAACAGTCGCCGCCTGTCGTAGCGAACGGACGTGTTATCGCAGAGCGGATAGTTTTTAACCTATTACGCAATACCTATTTACCTACCTACTACGCAACCAGGAGGTTGTTGTTTATAAAGCGTAGGTTGAATTGGATGCATCGGTCTCTGGACAGATATTTCTGAGCTCAGTCTGGAAGGCCTATACCGACGTACCTATTACGGGCTAATACTGGCTATGTGGGTGTCTCCCCCAACCAATTTATGATTAAACCAAAAAAGACGAAGGAGATTACGGCGCAGGGGAGGGAAAACCCAGTGCCGGCGACAAGCGTTGATTCACTCACGAGTCATGTGTCGTCGTTATCGAACAATCGTGAGCAAGCAACTTCTATGAGCTTTGGTGTCTTGGATCCCGTAGTCGAAAATGAAACAAGAGCACATCCAGCCGCAGGCAAAACAAATGATGAGACAGATGAAGCAGAACCCAGCCGGGGCTTTAAGCAACCCCAGCCTTTAAAAGCCATTGGGGACTCTGGCTCTGAATTATCAAATGAAAACAATATCACTATTGTTGCTAACTCAAAGAGACTGTCAGGAGCACAAAGAAGGAAACTGAATAAGTTGAACCGACAGAACCTATTACGGGATGAACCTGACAATTCTACCTCCAATACAAACATGGAGGCCGCTAAAAGAGTCAGGTCTCCCGAAGAACATAGCGCTGTGAAAGTGACTAAGAAGAAAAAGGGCTCGCCGTCTTCCAGTAATTCGGATAAGACTAACGTAACCACACAAAAGGAGGTCTCTAGTCTGGGTCCTTCGATTGTGGGCGGTAAAGTTGACCCAATAACGCAGTTCAAGTCAACCAAATCATCCGTTAAGGATGAGGCTTTAACCAAAAAGACTCTACAGACACGGAAAAATCAATTGGCCATAAAGAAGGGTAAGAAGCCACCGTCTTATTCTAATATAGCTAAACAACATTTTCGAGACGATCTATGCTACGCCATAATTGATAGCAGTAGTGCATCTGGCAGAATCCCCGAAGATCAAAAGAGTAACTTCGAAGATTTGGTCTATACGAGGGTAGCGGAATACGTCCTCGAATCTAAGGATGAACCACCAATCGAAGTAATGAGTTGCAAGTTTGAGAGGGGTGTTTTGATGCTAAGGCTGGCATCACAACGCTGCGCTGGTGTCCTCGTAAAACTTGTGGATAGCTTCCCCTCACCATGGGACGGCGCAAAGCTAAAATTGGTAAGGAAAAGCGACATTCCTGAACTAATAAAAACGACCCTATATGTTAAGGGATGTCCCAGTAAGTTCTCATCAGAGTACATACTCGACATCATTGGCAAACAGAATTCAAAACTTTCCGTGAGAAAGTGGGAAGTCTTCTATAGGAAGGATGATACCGAGGGTACTCTCCTCGTGTTAAGAATAGACCCAGAATCCAAGAACAATCTTGTCATGGCGTACTTCTTGATCTGGACAGTCTTTTTCAAAATTGGAAAGGTCCCGATTGGCAGGACAAATGAATCGAGTCCAAATATACTGTCTGAAGAGGCAAACACTGGTATTGAACGGATGGAGACAAGTGAGACACTGCCAAAAACTGATGTGGAAGTAGTCAATAACACCACCAGTTCACCAATAGTACCACCACTTTTGCAGGAAGTTCCCAGCAAAGGTGGTGATCAAAATAAAAAGAGCCACAAAACGATTCAAACCAATGAGGGAGCGACAAAAAATAACACCGCCTCCCAAAATTGTCGACTGGAAGATGGTGTAATAGGTAGTGAACGAAAGGAGGAGAATGACCCACAACCAAATAAAGAGGGGGTGCCACCAGATAGGATAGACTCCCAAAAGAAACTTTTACTGGAAGGACAATGATTGAGGTCATCCAGATAAACCTCCACCGGAGCGAGACAGCATCCAACGCTCTGATGGACATCATAAATAAAGGCAGGGTTCATATTGCTTTGATCCAGGAACCATGGACAACTAGCAACAAGGTTACTGGATTAAACCATGTGAACTATAACCTTTTCTACGCTAACACAGGTACTCGTCCAAGGACATGTATTCTGTGCCATAAAAACTTATGTTTTATTTTCTCTCCAGAGTTGTCAACATCGGACGCAACGGTGCTGAGGCAAGGTAATGGAAATATGTACCTGGCGTCAATATATCTGCCATTCGATGCGCCGACATTGCCACCTACGTCGGAATTACAACGTCTGGTGAGGGAATCCAAACACACACGTAATGTGTGTGTTCATATCGCTTGGGGTAGTACTAACACCAATAAAAGGGGACACGCCCTTATCGAATTTTTGAATACAAATGACCTCATAACTCTTAACATAGGAAACACTGCATCCTTTGTTAACAAAATTAGGGAAGAAGTATTAGATATAACTATATGTTCAGAAAATCTTATTGATGAGATTGCACGGCCACCGCCAAACCCCATAAGTTTCCGTAATAAGGCTAAGACCGACTGGACTAAATTCGGAAATCTACTTAGAAATCGATTGGGGCAGCCTACACGCGATTATCTATGTGCAGAAGACATTGATATCAATGTTAAGAAGATTACCGAGGCTCTTGTAAAATCATTCGAAGATAGTTGCCCACTTCGAGAAAGGAAATCTGCCTTTGAGAAACCCTGGATGACAGGACAAATTCGCTCGATTGGCAAAGATGTCCGCAGACTTTACAATAGAGCTCGACGTAAAAAACAATCAGTATATTGGGACGACTACCACAGAAGACTCAAAGAATACAATAAAATCATTAGATCGGCGAAACGTAACTCCTGGAGGATTTTCTGTGAACAGGTAGACAGCGTTAACAGCATGTCTAAAATGAAAAAGTTCCTCTCAAAAACTCATGTCCAAACCGAAACACTGGTGGATGAAACGGGTAAAAGGATGGAAACTATAGAGGATACCGTAAGGCTCTTGATGAAAACTCATTTTCCGACTGGTAATGCTGGACCAACAGAGGAACAGTTACAGAATGAAAATGTATTGCATCAAGTACCTATTACGGATACAACAGATGGTATGGTTAAAGAAGCGATAAAAAGTTTCTCTCCCTTTAAGGCTGCGGGACCGGATGGAATATTTCCAGCACTTCTGCAGAATGGGGTGGATCTGGTATCAACTCATCTGGCTGGAGTGTTCACTGCATGCCTAACCCATTCGTATACCCCAAAAAACTGGCAGGAATCAAGGGTGGTCTTCATACCAAAGCCTGGCAAGGCGAGTTACACGACCCCAAAGGCTTATCGACCCATTAGCCTTACTTCTTTCCTGTTAAAAACAATGGAGCGAATAATTGATGACATGGTCAAAGGTAAAATAGCGGATGACAGGCTAAAATTCAAACAACACGCCTATGTCAAAGGAAGATCAGTGGAAACAGCTCTGCATGAGATAGTGCACCACATAGAAGAGTCCTTCAGTAAAGAAATGTATACACTTGCTGTTTGCATAGACATTGAGGGCGCTTTTAACATTGTACAGACCGATACACTTATCCAGTCCTTAGACGAGTTTCAGGTTAACCGGGCGCTGAAAAACTGGATCAACAATATGCTAAGGAATAGGTGGATTATTTGTGGGTCATATGACGTAAAAATTAGAGACAAGGTAAATCGTGGTATACCTCAGGGGGCATTTTATCGCCTCTTCTATGGGTTACGACGATACACAGTCTCCTAAAAGCCCTCACCAATGAAGGACTTAAACCAGTCTGTTATGCAGACGACGTTGTAATACTTCTAAGGGGCTTTCATCCAAATCTATTATGCAGAAGAGCTGAAGAGGCACTTAACATAGCATATAACTGGGCACAACCAAGGGGATTAAATGTTAACCCAGACAAAACAGAAATATGTCTATTTACAAGGAAAACGAAGATCCCACGTTTTACCCCGCCTCGATTCCTGAATAAGACAATTGCTATAACTAAAAAGGTAAAATACTTGGGAGTAATCTTGGATCAGAAACTGTACTGGAAAGATCATCTTGAAGAAAGAGTTACACAGGGACACAGATGTTGGTCGTTGTGCAGAAGAGCTATAGGTTTAAAATGGGGACTACGTCCAAATATGACTCACTAGCTTTACATGAGCGTGATTAGACCAATAATCACCTACGCCTCTGTAGTGTGGTGGACATCAATGGACAAGAAGTGCAACGTAATAAATTTGCAAAAAATTCAACGTATGTGCTGTCTAGGCATAAGCGGGGCATTTAGAACTGCACCAACAAAAGCGTTGGAGACTATACTGCACATCCAACCAATAGACATCCGTATAAAGTACGAGGCAGCCCTCACAGCAAGACGTCTACAAGTGATGGGTGAATGGATAAATCGAGACCACAAGTCGTACCATCAGAAGATTTTAGAATATCTAGTTGGTCACATTCAAACGCCAGAAATCTCGGACCGCATTCCTGAAGTGCGGCTTACAGCTACCTGTGATACGTTTGTGCCAGACAGACGCTCCTGGGAAAATGGAACTTTGGCCCATGTGCCAGTGGGAACCAGCTGCTACACGGATGGGTCCAAGCGAGGAGGAAGGACGGGTCTGGGACTTTATCGATGAACCAGAAGTCGAACTTCACTTCCGCCTCCCTGACCATAACACAGTATTTCAAGTAGAAGTTCGAGCTATCACGGAGTGTGTGAACTGGCTCAGTAACACGACAAAGCCTAAATATGCCAACATCTTCACAGATAGCCAAATGGCGATTCAAGCAATAACATCGGAAAGGGTCAGATCCAGAACTGTGTTGGACTGTAAAAGAACGATAAATGATTACTCAGCCATTGCGTATTTGCTCAATTGCGTATTTGCTGGGTACCAGGACACAACGGAGTGATTGGAAATGAACGGGCAAACAACTTGGCTTCAAAGGGCAGAGAACTTCGAGTAATAAACTTGAAAAATTGGAAACCTTTCGAAGCCACGAAAAATGAATTGAAGCACTGGGCAGCGATGGCTCATAAAACTGTGTGGAATAGCGCAACAGAAGGAGCAACTGCAAAGATACTGTTGGTGCCGAAAAAGAAAATAAAATAAAAACACGATATTTCAGTTTTAAAATATAACAAGGAGCCGTAAGCTCTAATTTATTTAATTAATGTTTTGGTAACAAGATTACCTTTTTTATAGTACAACAATATGTACAAATGTTTGCAACAATATGCAGAGAGAAGAGCAACGATATGCCGAGGTGCCATCGATTAGAGAGATCGTTAGCGATTGATTAGACGGTGAAAGGTGGGGGCATTCGCGGGGAAATGTCAAAATACTTACTCGCTAATATCTACAAAGGTACTCTTTCAGTGTTGGAACAAAGGGAGTACATAGATATTAGCGAGAAGGAAAGTACCATAAACAAATACCATGGTACATTTAATCAGGTATGACAGTTTGACTTTCAAACTTAAACAATATGTTGCAACTTAAACTAAATTGTTGTACTAAATATGTTGCAACTTAAACTAAATTACATCTAGGATAGGGAAAGTATAGAGCAGTAAGTAATTCAGTGAGTTTTTGTAATTCATTATTCATTCAATTTCTTTTTTATTCATTTTTTCAAAAAACACTTAATCTAAATGGGCCAGTAGGGACCCAGAAGCCAGTAGGGACTTCTCAACGACAAACACGAATGGGCCAGTAGGGACCCCAGCGAGAACGCGATGGGCCAGTAGGGACCCTTGGGTGGACGAAACACGATGGGCCAGTAGGGACCCCAGCAACTCAATCAGGCCAGTAGGGACCCTAGCAGTTGCATACGCCCGATAACACCCATCCAAAAATGGTGTAATGGGCGACCGGAAGCCCTGGTGACGTTCGTACCTGACTAGTGATGATTCGTGCGTACATTTCTGGACCGAAGACGAGCGCTACGCGTCCTACTCTAAAAAAGTGAGGATCAGCTAATGGGAATCCAAGAAATGATTCCTTGATCCGTTCTGGAACCGATTCAGTGGGGGTGGAGACGTGCCCGAGGTCGCATACCCTGGCCGTAAAAGTCAAGGTTTGCTGGGCATCGTATGCGGACGCGACTGTCAACCTACAGAACTCGACACCATCTATCCATGATGTAGGAATTCGAAGCTGCTCCACCATAGACGCACAAATTAGACTCTGCCTACCACAGGAATCGAGTACTGCACGAACTGGCACTGCTGCCCCAGTCGACCGAACGTGCACAACCAAACTTGGCACCAAAGACACCACGTTCTGCAAAACGCCCATCCCCACAGCAACAGCGGACGGACGAGAAGAATCTCCCCTATCGGACGGACGAGTGAGTGCTACTTGACGCGGACGTTTGGGGTTGCCATTCTTATGCTTCGGCGCGACTCTAGGGTCAGTTTTGTTGGGGTCGGAATGTAAAAGAGTGTTGTGGTCGCCACTACATTTCGTACATCTTTTCTGACTCGGACAGTCCTTAGTTTGGTGGGAATGGGCCAAACACCGGTAACAATGGCGATACATCACCACTGTCCGAATCCGAGTTTCGTTAGGCATCTTTCGGAATTTGACGCAAAAACGAAGTGGATGCCTTCGACCACAAACACGACAACTATAAGCGGACGGGACGGACGGGTCTGATGGGGCGGACGGTACTGTTGGGGCGGACGGTACTGTTGGGGCGGACGGTGCTGGTGTGGCGGACGTGATTGCCAATGCTGCAGAGGGCAGTTGTGGGGTCTTGTTATCCGCTATCACAGTCTGCGAAGGCAGAACTTCCTGCACTGGGTCTAAAATTGGCGCCATAACCACAGGTGCATCAGAAACCGGGCGACTATCTTCTTCCGACAACTCCATGAGCTCATCAAAATCTTCCAAATCATCGGCGAAGAATGAGATCTTTTCCATTTTACTACGAGGAAAGAATAAGATTACAAAGACTGCGAGGTTTGGTCGGTCAGAATGACCAATTTGGTGATAGGTCGTCTTACAACGCCGTTATCAGTGCGGACGTCAACAACGCGAATATGACCGTCGATCCCGGGGTGAACATCAATGACGCGGCCTAATTTCCATGACGTAGGAGCTTGAAGCTCGTGTTTCACGACGACGAGATCATCCTTTTGTACATCACGTTCCGGAAATTTCCATTTATACCGCTTGTGCAAGGTTTTCAAATACTCCTCTTTCCAACGAAAACAAAACTGATGAGCCAGTGCCTGAACTTTCCTAAACCGATTCACCAGAGATATCGGTTGCTCTGAGACGACTGGTTCTGGGGGAGCAAGTAGCGGAGCACCTATCAAAAAGTGTCCTGGCGTCAACGCGACGTTTTCATTTGGATTATCGGACATAGGACACAACGGACGAGAATTTAAGCATGCCTCAATTCTAGCCAAAACTGTCGATAATTCCTCAAAAGTATACTTTAGATTTCGAGCCTGTCTTCGAAAGTGAAGCTTAAAACTCTTAACCCCAGCTTCCCAGAGGCCACCCATATGTGGAGCTCCAGCTGGAATAAAACGCCACGATAGGCTTTGATGCGCGAATTGTGAGGAAATGGAAGAGCTACATTCCCGAACAAAATCCTTAAAATTCCTCTCAATTTCCCTAGATGCACCTACAAAATTCGTTCCATTATCCGAAAAAATGGTACGAGGACAACCACGGCGAGCAATAAACCGATGAAAGGCTGCCAAGAAGTTTGCTGTCGATAAGTCGGATACTGCTTCCAAGTGTATGGCCTTCGTAGAGAAGCACACGAATACACAAACGTATCCTTTGGTAATTTTGCAGTATCGACCTGTATATGACTTAATGTCAAATGGCCCTGCAAAGTCTACCCCAGTGGCAGTGAATGGCCTATTAATTATGGTTCTTTCTGGCGGAAGTGCTGCCATAACCTGTCCACAGGTCCGTTTTCTTTCTAACATACAACTCCTACAATTGTGAACAACTGACCGAATCAAGGTTTTCACGCGAGGTATCCAATACTCGATTCTAATGATGCGTAACATCAATTGATTTCCTCCATGAACAGAAATCATGTGAATGAAGTTCACTAAAAGTTTGGAAAACCGACAATTGTAAGGGAGAAGTATAGGATATCTTTCCGAATAGGCAAGGGTAGGGGACCGAGATAGTCTACCATTCATTCGCATTACACCGTTCTAGGGGACCGAGATAGTCTACCATTCATTCGCATTACACCGTTCTCATCTAGAAACGGATTTAGAGGAACAAGAGAACTTTTACTACTAAACGGCGTTCTATTCAACAGATGCTTATATTCATCCGCATAATTAGCTTTCTGTGCTACGACAACCAGTCGAGTACGAACATCTTTTATTTCTTCAGACGAAAGGGTGGAACTAGTCACGTTGTACTGACTCCTATGAGCAGGATGAGTTCTACGGAAAAATCTCATCATGTAAGCAACGACACGCAAAGCTCGATCTAAAGTCGAAAACCTATCAAGAATATCCTCATAACTAGAGAAAAACGACGCGTGAGTACGCACCGAGCGCATTTCTACATCAGTATCAAGGGGGTGAGATCATGAATCGGCCATTCCGATTTACTAAGGTTGAGCCATTGTGGCCCGTGCCACCACATTTCAGACGAGGCTAAGTCCGCTGGAGGAAGACCACGACTGCCCAAATCCGCAGGATTGTCTTCTGATCTTACATGATACCAATTGTGATTGCCAACATTCTCCTGAATGCGACATACCCTGTTCGCTACAAAAGTAGTCCACGTCGAAGGCGTCTTTCTAAGCCATGCGAGCACTATAGTCGAATCTGTCCAACAATAAACTTGGCGAAATTCTATACCACTCTCTCGCACGATTGTTTTCAAAAGTTCCGAAGCTAAAACGGATCCGCAAAGTTCCAGTCGAGGTAGAGAAACCGATTTTATAGGGGCGACTCTAGTTTTACACAATACTAAATTTGAGAAAATTTCCCCATTCGGAGCTTCAATCCGAAGATAAACCACCCCCGCATATGCCTTCTCCGAGGCATCCGAAAAGACATGAAGCTCCGTATTACAGTCCGGAAAGTATCGAACATATCTTGGGATACGGACAGAATTCACTTCAGGATAGGCGTCAACAAATTTTAGCCATTCTCCTTCAGTGGAAGGTGGGAGCGGGTCATCCCAACCAATGTTGTCTCGCCAGACTTTTTGCATGACCATCTTGGCCATGACAATCACTGGACCTACCCAGCCGACGGGGTCAAAAAGTTTCGCGATAGCAGAAATAACTTCCCGTTTAGTATAGGAAGATTTCTTGACTATAGGTGTCACCGCGAAGTAAAAAGCATCCAACTGCGCGTTCCATCGAATCCCCAAGGGTTTAGAACCGCTGTTCTCCACAAAAGTCAGAACCTCCGCATCCACCAAATGGTCAGATGGGAAACAATCTAAAATTGATCTATCATTCGCTGTCCATTTACGAAGCTCAAACTTAGCTGACGCGAGAGCTGCGATTAATTGGTCCCGAGCGACCAAAGCAGTCTCAAGATCGTGGGTTCCCGCAAGAACATCGTCCACGTACATACTCTTACGCAAGATATGAGCCGCAAGAGGAAACTCATTCTCGGTGTCGTCAGCTAGCTTCAAAAGAGTTCTAATGGCCAGATATGGGGCGCAGTTCACACCGAAGGTGACTGTTTGCAATTCGAAGTCTTGTACCGGTTTTGTGGGAGAATCTCTAAAAAGAATTCGTTGAAGCGGCGTATGCGCAGGATCAACCCGAATTTGTCTGTACATTTGCGTAATGTCGCAGTTAAATACATATTGGAACATTCTCCATCTGAGAATGAGAAGGACTAAGTCTTCCTGCAACGTAGGTCCAACATGAAGGATGTCGTTCAGACTTTTACCGTTCGATGTTTTGTTGGACGCATTAAAAACCACGCGAAGTTTGCTTTTCCATATTAATGACCGGGTGATGAGGTAGATAGCAAGACAACTTCTCAATCGAAGAAGGCGCATTCACTGGCCTCATGTCCAATGTCAAATATTCTGTGACGACCTTATCATAAACTGTCTTCACGTCAGGCTTCCGAAGTAATGACGATTCATTACGGTAGAATTGTTTAAGAACGTTTGCTCTCGACTCGCCTAAGTATTCCCGTGAGCTAAGGTCAGTTCGGATGGGTAAAGTAACGATATACCTACCGTCCGAATCTCTACGGGTCGTACGTAAAAAATTTTCCTCGCAAACCTTATCCGAAGGCGACAAAATACTACGTTTTGGAGGCTCCTCGAGTTCCCAGAAACGCAAAAGCGTTCTATTTATGCTATCTTCTTCAGATATTTCCAAAGTCGTAGCGAAAGTCTGAATTTGATTGGCCGGGACCGGACCCGTGATAAGCCAACCAAATATAGAATTCTGGGCAAGCAGGGTGCCTGAAGAAATCTGAAGAGATCCTCCCTTGAGAATCTGAGGGTACAAGTCCGCTCCTATCAGTAGATCAACAGGTCGAGGGTCAAACAAATTTGGATCTGCCAATCGAATATTTGGCAATTGATTCTTAAAATCTGCTGCTACCGTAAAGGATGGCAGATTTCCAGATATAGTGGGCAAAATCAGAGCTGTCGTTTCTAAGATTATCGACGCGTCGCATGCTGTCCCAATCTTCACTGTACAAACTTTTCTTGAGGTGGCAGATATAGCTCGATTGACACCAGAAATTGTTGCATTGGTTGAGTGCACAGGCAACTTCAACCTTTTCTGCAAACGCTCCGTTAAAAAGGAGGCTTCAGAAGCAGGGTCAATCAACGCTCGAGCAGGGTACGAAGCACCTTGATGAACAATATTCACCATTGCTGTTCCCAAAAGCACAGCTCTGCTCTGAGCAGCGTGAAATACCTGACGCGGCAAACATCCAGCCGATGTGGATGGTTGAGGTTGTTCTGCAGGAGGGGGGTTCGAAGATTGAGTAGCTGCAGGAGGTCTCGACCCAGAATTACCTGAGGTGGAATTCGTAGCATCACGATGTAACAATGTGTGATGTCTAGATTCACATTTCGAACAGTGACGATCACTCGAACAATTTCTGACATCATGCCCCTTAGCCAAACAATTTAAACATAAATTATGCCGTTTGATAACCGAATACCTTTCCGATGGTGAAAGTTGTTTGAACCGATGGCACTTTGACAGTTTATGGCTGTGTCTAGGGCAGAGTACACAGTTAATAATAGTTTGAGCACGAGAAGGCTTCGGAGAGGTTGCATTCGTAAAATGCGTCCTAACCTTCTTCGTATTTGACGCTTTTTGGGGTTCGGGTCCCCGAAGGTCGCTAAAGCACACAAGTGTGCGAATCCTTTCCGTAAGAAAGGTATCCATCTCTTTCCACGAAGAAAGAGCTGATTTGTCCCTGATACTTTGTTCCCATAAAGACTGGGTAAGCCTCGGCAAACGTTGCAGCAAATAAAGATCAGGATCGGATCCCAATTGTCCGTACTTATATCGTAAGTAGATAGTGCTGAAAGACAGCCATTAATACCGCGTTGTATCGATTTTAACCCCGAACTAGTCTCACTTGATAAAACAGGAAGGTCAAAGAGAGTCTTAATTTGGTTATGCACAAGTATTCTAGGGTTATCATAAGATTCCCTCAGTGCTTGCCACGCAAGCTCGAAGCTGCGATGGGTCAGCGGAAATTTCGAGACAATTTCTCGCGCTTCCCCACTGGTTTTACGTACCAGATGACATAATCGCTCAATGTCGCTCAGTCGAGAATTATTTATATACATTGCGCCGAATAAGTCCCTAAAAGTGGGCCAGGATATAAAATCTCCCTCAAAAACGTCAACATCACACGGAGGCAGAGCCAGATTGTGCATGACGTCACCCATAGACGCCATTTGCCTCCTTTCCCCATTCGACCGGTGGGAAGGTGTCGCGGAAGGAAGAGTTCTATTAGAAACGTTCCCGGGAGGAAGCGTTTCATTCGCTACCGAATCATTAGGAGCAGACCGAATTGAATGCTCAGATTCTGAGTTCGACAAGGATGTTCTCGAAGACCAGCGCTTCAAGTTTCGGAACTCTGACAATTTCCTATTAATTGTCGCTAGACACCTCATAAATGTTGAGTATGAAGACTCATATTTGCTGTCCGCAGCGTCGATGTCGCTTTTCTCTACAGTCTTTGTAGTCTGCAAATAACTAATATATTTTTCGTACGCTTCCTGAACTCGTTGCCAAACTTTATTGACCTCCGAGCTACGTACCTCAAGAATAAACAAATCAAGCTCCTCGTCTTTTTCTGCAACAAAGTTTGCATTAAATTTGATAAGAGCATCCGAAGCTCTTACAAAAATATCGAGAGGAGTGAGAGACATTTTGTTTATGAAGTTTCAAAAAATCAAACGAAAAGTGACTAAAACGAAACAAAATTCCCCAAAGAATCAAAAAAAATCTAACTTCGATTGGACTGTAAATGAGAGAATCGCTAAAATTTACCTATGTAAATTTAAATGGATCGGAACACCAAAAATTTCCAATGAAATTTAGTTCCTTTCTAGCAAAAAATCGAAAAAACCGAAAAAATCCACCAAAAAACTATCTACCGAATGTAGAAGAAGCTTTGCCTGAGTTCCAATAACACAGGAGACCAATGTCAAAAAGCACAAAAAACGCGAGTCGGAAAACGATAAAATCGAAAATCTCAAAAAAAAATTCGAAAAAGCTCAAAAAATTGCAAAAATGACAAAAAAAACCAAGTCACTGAAAATTCGACAAAATCAACGAAGAAAAAAATCTAAAATTTTCTTTGAAATTTAAAACAGAAATATGATATATTTTATAAAAGAAAAAATTCAAATATAAAACCAAGATAAAAAATTTAAATTTCAAAAAACTTCACGCGTACCGAAATATTTTTAAATTATTATTTTCTTTCGAAAATATCGAAATTTAACGAATGTAGAACGTAAATCACGTGTACCGATTGCACGGTATTCGAAAATTCCGAAAAAACTTGAAAAATACTTCAAAATTCGGTTATTAGTTGGGTTGGCCGACTGTAGGGTGCACGTACCGATGTAGTGAAACCCAACGAAAAAACTTCCCAATCGAACGCAAATCAAAAAATAATCGAAAAAAGACAAAAAATCTCACTTTTATTTAAAAAAGTCGAATTTGACCGTATGTAGGGTGCACGTAAATTTTCCCCCGAAAATTTTGTTTAAAAAAACACGTTACACGAAACCGCAAAAAAAATTTCACAAAATAATTTTTTATGTAACAAAATTTATTTTAAATTCACTTGACCGACGCAACGACTGTAGCGCACCGAAAATCAAAAAACGAAACAAAAGAGAAATTAAAGAACTCAGCTTTTGTTTGTTTGTATGTAATTACTTTATATACGTACGTATGTATGAACGTATATGCAAAGTATGTGGGCACTGAACCGTCTGTTGGCGCTTGGACGGACGGAAAGGCGCTTAAAAACAATGTATTTTGGCGGCGGGCTTGAAGGAATATTGTTGTTGTTGTAAATCGGAAAATTGCACTGAATATAAGAATAGTGTTTTGCCGACGGCAATACGTCTTTCGAAAAATAAAAATGTATTCAGCGAATATCACGATTAACACAACCAAAGAAAATTAACACAACCGCACTATTACCACAAATACACTATTCACTGTTTATTTTAAAAAATTAATTTAATTTATTTAAATTGTTCCCGATTATTTTTCACAAAAGAGCAGACGGACATACACCGGTATGTATGTGCGTTTGTATATACCACGAACAACGTAAAGACGAGACGGGTAGGGGGAGGGTTTCGCGACGCGTTGTAAAACGACCTTTTTTCAAAAAATTTAACACTTTTTTATTAAAATATTCGCGACTCACTGTTTTAGAAAAAAACACTGCTCTATACAAACCTTTATTTTTATTGAAATCAATTATATTTGATTCGAGGTGGATGGGGGTGTGGATGAAGGCTGTGATGATGGCGATGACTGCTGTTGGCGAAAAAAACAACAAAGCGATTAACACACGCACGCACACTTATCCGATAGGCTCGGTTTATCCCGGTTGAAGTGACCAAAATGTTGGTGCCGAAAAAGAAAATAAAATAAAAACACGATATTTCAGTTTTAAAATATAACAAGGAGCCGTAAGCTCTAATTTATTTAATTAATGTTTTGGTAACAAGATTACCTTTTTTATAGTACAACAATATGTACGAATGTTTGCAACAATATGCAGAGAGAAGAGCAACGATATGCCGAGGTGCCGTCGATTAGAGAGATCGTTAGCGATTGATTAGACGGTGAAAGGTGGGGGCATTCGCGGGGAAATGTCAAAATACTTACTCGCTAATATCTACAAAGGTACTCTTTCAGTGTTGGAACAAAGGGAGTACATAGATATTAGCGAGAAGGAAAGTACCATAAACAAATACCATGGTACATTTAATCAGGTATGACAGTTTGACTTTCAAACTTAAACAGATACTGTGGGGTGACCCAAATGAAAAGAAAACAAGAAGTCTTCTGAAACTAAACAAGATCGATATTAGTAAGATGATGAGTGTTCTAACGGGACACTCAAGCTTACAAGCACATCTTCATCGCATAGGACTAGCAGGAAACGACGAATGCAGGGCATGCAGAGAAAACATCGAAACGATGGAACATTTTCTGTGTCACTGCCCGGCTTTCACACATGCAAGATCCCAACATTTCGGGTCCGACATATTACCAGACTTGACTCATCTCAGAGAATATGACTGGAAGATACTGAGAAAATTCGTGTCTAGTATTTTCTGTAACTCGTGAGGTATAAAAAGATCATAAATAAGGAGCGCACAACAGGCCGAACCACTGGCTTAAGTGTATGTCCAGGGACATGAGACGTTTAAACGTCTCCTCTCTTCAACCTAACCTAATATTAAATGAAATATATTTTTATTTTGCAAGGCTTGGGTTTGTTTAGAGCTTTCATTCTCTTTTCTTTTTTGAGAGAGAGAGAGAGAAGGCACATAAGGTTTTCATAAGGGTTTCAAGGTTTAGGTTTTCAAATACATATAAATAAGAGCAGAAATTTTTCCACAGTATGCATTTAAAAAAATTCTTATTATGAAGGATATGACTCCAGACATGGAATATGGTATCAGAACAGCTTGCAAGACTGTTGGTACATATGGACAAAACATTGTGTTAAGGCTGTACAACTACATTTAATATTTACCATCGAGATTTTTCTCTCTTGGAGATGAAGCATTAAAACGACTTCGTGATGGAATATTTTCTTTAGTTAAAACACCATTACGAGAAGGATCAGATTACTGTAAATTAGAATTAAGACAAATCATTCCTACAGATGCATTTTATTCTGCACTTTTGTAAGAAATAAAAATCGATTTTAACTTCCATATTAACTTTTCTAAATTATTTCCAGTTTACTATTCTAAAAAATCAATGGAAGGAATCAAATATATTTAAGCTTACCAAAAAAGGAAATCTGAGGAATTGCAATAATTGGCGGGGTATATCGATAACACCAACTGTGACGAAGATATTCAACAAGAACCACCAAACAAATTAATTTCTCCAACTCAGGCTGGATTTTTACCACATAAGAGCTGCATTGACCAACTATATACACTGCGACTACTGATAGAGCAATCAGTTGAATTCAGTACCTCGCTTTACATAACATTTATCGACATTAAAAAGGCTATTGATACTCTTAAACGAGATTTCATATGGAATGTGCTAGAAGCCAGGGGTATACCAGAAAAATCATCAAACTTATTAAAAACAGCTACGAAGGATGCGTTTCTCGAGTACTTTACGCAGGAAGCGAGGCCTTCACCACCGAAAACGACGTGAAACAGGGATGTGCACTTTCTCCGCTACTTACAGCGCTGGATATTGTTTTCGATGCCACCAGTTGTCGACAGGCAGGTATTAGCAGGAGGCTAACAGACAAAATTACGGAACTCGCAAATCGATTATTTCATATCACACCAAACGATTTTTGAAAAAATTGCCGATTGTCTTGAAACTAAGTTGGTGAGAAATACCAAAAAAAATTTTAAATCTTATAAGCATCTGAAAAATTTGGTAAAATATCTGAAAAGGTGTACTTTGGAAGTTATGTATTGTGCAAACGCGTGGACGGAATTTTATAAATAAAGTCTCTTTGGTAAGGTCTTGAGATGTACTTTGAAGTATAACGTTTGCAAATCTTTGATTTGTGGCCACTAAAGTATATTAACCTTAAGGTAATGGCTATGATAGGCTTCTTTTATATTGGTGAAGATGACAAGGCTAATAGACTGTTTTTCTATCTCGAACGAAAACATAAGCGAAAAAAAAACAGTCACTCACTTTCGTCGGGAATTTGGTTTCTCCACACGGGGCAAAATCGCCTTTTTTGATATGTTTGAATCGAAAGGAAATATATTTGGAACACAAATTTTTAAATATTATGTATTTCTGAGCAAATAAATTTTATTTGAAAATCAATAAAATATATTTGGAACTCATATATTAATATGTTACAACATATAATATTTGCAAACTAAGTTTCTCAAATAAATATGTGTTTGAATACAAACAAAATTATTGTTTAGGAATTTCTCCAAACATATTTTATTTAAAAAATATTTTCGAAACTTTTGTTGAATTTTTCGAATTTCAGTTTTAATTTTTTTTTGGTTTCTAATTGAACACCCAGTTATAATACAAAATGCAGCAGTAACTTCTGTTTTAAATCAATCATTTAAAATTTCTGAGTATTCTAAGCCATCATTAGTTGTCAATCCTCCAAGTAATATATATCGATCGCAGATTATACGATTTCAATTTTTACGACTGAAAATTTTCTAAAAAATTAGGTTTGAATTACTGAAATATTAAACACAATTTAGGTATTTTCTGAATACTTAAATGCAAATAATTATTTGCTTCGGAAAACAATCGTCCAAAGTAAACACATATTGCGATGTAAACAAAGATTCGTTTAGAACAACATCTTCCCGAATATAAATTTGTTTGTGTGTACCAAATACTATATGTTTAGAGTGTACCCTAAACATATATATGTATCAAGCCGAATATGTTTGGGACAATATACTACAGAAGCGATTTTTTTTCAGCGTGCAAGGTTCGTTCATTCGCTTGGCCTTACGTCTGCAACGTAAGCAATTTGCCAATAGGAAAATAATATATAAGCCAGATAACCAATTACGCAACTTCCTGCCAAAAAAGCATACATTTTAGTAAATTCGAACAAAATATTCCGAATTCTGTTCGGTACGCGTAGCGATGGCCACAACCAAAACAAGAAATTACTCAAATCATCAACCAAAAGATTGTTGTCTTGTGTGATTTCTTGTTTTGGTTGAGAAAACCGCTACAAATGCTGAACTGGCGGTCGCATTGTGGATCAGTGAGATGCAGAGCTGCTGCTATGTTCACTTTTGTATTATATGATTAGATATTAATATAATTATTACTTAAACGCTTGAAAAACTCGATCCTGTAGTATATTGTTCCAAACATATTCTGCTGGAAACATACATATGCGTAGGGTACACTACAAATATATAATATTTGACACTCACAAATATAATATGTTTGTGAAGATGTTGTTCTAAACAATATTATGTTTTCATCCTAATATTTTTTTTTGCAAATTATATTTCCAAAAAAATGATTAAATTGATTTTAAGTATTTTGGCAATGTATTGATGCCTTAATTTAAATAAAAGTTTTCAGTTTTTTTAGAAATTTAAGGTTTAATTTTTTAGAAATTTTATATGTTTGAAAAATTATATTAAAATTTAAATCGTTTAATCTTGGTAACGACAAATAGCATTGATGGATTGACAATTGGACTATTTATAAATTAAAACATAAGAAAATGTTGCTTACGACATTTTTATCTGTAAAGTATAACACAAAATCTACACGGTGAAAAAAACTCTTCTGTAGTATATTGTCCCAAGCATATTCGGCTTGAAACATATATATGTTTAGGGTACACTCTAAACATATAACTCTAAACATAAAAGTATATATTTGGGAAAATGTTATTCTAAACAAATCTTTGTTTACATCCCAATTCGAGACTTTGTTTTCCGAAACAAATATTTATTTGCACTTAAGAATTCGGAAAATACGTTAATTGTGTTAATTTGTTTACTAATTCAAAGTTATTTTTTTAGAAATTTTTAATGTTCGTAAAAATAATAAATAATAATAATTGAAATCGTATAATCTTGGATCAAAATAAATTACTTGTAGGATTGACGAGAAATGATGACTTGGAATACTAAATCATCAATTTGAAATGATTGATTGAGACAGAAGTTAATGCTGCACATGGCATTGTAACTGGTTGGTACAATTCGAAAGTAAGCAAAAACTTACACTGAAATTCTAAAAAGTCAGCAAAAGTTTTGAAAATCTTTTTTAAATAAAATATATTTGCATAGTTTTGTTTATGACTATTGAGTTCGAGATCGTTGTTTTTGTTTTCTGTTAAACAGAAAAACAAACCTTCTTTAAAAAAAAAGAAGAATAAGAAATGTGTGAAATGTATTAAGGGTGGTCACTGGTTGGTGGACGATATCGTTTCGGAAGCTACCAAGCAACCTCATCGGCACCTTGGACAAAATACCCCGTCAATAATTGGCACAATATGAGAGCAGCTCAATATGAAATAATTAAGAACTGACTTCAAAGTCCCATATCTCCAAAACATTGCAGACAGTATTTCTCAACCTTAATACATCCCCACACTTCTTGTTTGGTTTTTTGTGTGTCCCTGCAATTTGCGGGAAAGGCACACGATTTGTTGTTATTGTCGCTTCTTACAGCGACAACAATTTGGATAAATTCCTAAACAATAATTTCATTTGTATTTAAACACATATTTTATTTGAGAAAATTTGTTTGCAAAAATATTTCGTTGTATTACGAGTATATTAGCATATGCGTTCCAAATATATTTTATTGATTTTCAAATAAAATTTTGGTTCGAAGTATATTTTCTTTGAATTCAAACATATCGAAAATGGAGATTTTCCTCCGTGTATGATTATAATTATGATACATTCATATCTACTTATCATTTGTTTTCTGTAAGTTTTACCACTTTTTGAATTAGGAGACAATCCAAACAATGATTTTTTTGAGTCACACACAAAACAGCAAGTGACTGATTTTGACGTTTCGTTCGTACAGATGGCAGTTCGTTCGAGATAGAGAAGCCCAAATTTGTATGAAAACGCTTACATATTCATTCGACTTGTCGTGTGCGTTGACTTTCGCATTTAGAGAAATCCAAATTGATTTTCATTCGCTTAGAAGGCGAACGAAAGTGTTCGTTCGAGATAGAGATACAGGCTATAAATGTTATTTTTGTGAGGTTGAAAAATATTTCTGGGAACGTACGGATTGCCCGGTTCCGGAAAATATGCAATGGTCGAAGAATTGTCCATTGATGGCACGCTGTATACTAACAATGTACCAATAAATTTAAAAGAATTAGATCGACTTCTTCCTAAGTTATGTTTTGATGTGTGTGAAGTTTATAAAAGTGAAACTGAACTACAGTTTCACAACACCATATCAGAGATCAGGATCCAATGATTTATAAATACGAGAGGAGCGATCAAAAGATTCATTACTTCAAACATTTTTAATATTTATGTTTACAATATTTGTTATTAAAGGAATACATTTAATTTTGGAAAAATAAAAACACGTATTACGATTTTTTGTTGTTCTTACTACTTTATTTCATTTGTAACAGATTCTTGTATTTTATTAGAAGTGTTCTCTACAAATATATATTGTTTAAACAAGTTATTTAGTGCACATCTAAATTTATTGTCTGGATGTAACGGGCATATCGATACCTCCATTCTAAAACATGTTAATTTCAACATATTCCGAATTATAATCAGTCAAAATTTGGTGTTTTTCCGTCAAAGCAATCAATAGTTATTTACAAACCTGTACAGGTCATTCGATTTGCATTATAAAGGAATATCACACAAATTTTAAAAATGCATCGAACTTTGATCGCCTTTCCTGAAAAACTTCCTTTTTGAACTTAGCATTGTTTGGAATGGAGGTATCGACTTTATTTCGAATAATAGTTATCACATTTCTTTTAACTTATTTTATTTTCTAAATTTATCACAGATGTTGTAACAAAATGTAATAAAAAATCTTGTTTTGCTTTACCAACAACAACAATATACTTATAATTACTTAGGGGTGAAGGAAATTCACCTACACAGCTGCAATCTACTGATTCCATTGACCAATCCTGTCCATTTCCTGTTGCCAGCCTAGAACCAAATGTCTCTATGACAGCAATTTTCTATAGTGACAATTGCACAAGGTAAAATGTCGACAATTTTCTTTTATGTGCGAGTAGAAAAACTTTACAGACAACAGTTGTAGTGTATTTCAGCCGACATTGTCAACGAACGCGTCAACAGTTTGTGTTTTTTTGTTTGACTGCACCACATAATAGCTGCGCAGTCCAAAAATAATAAATAATAAGATATGTCATCCCGGAGCGAGTAAGTTGTCAGGTACGAATAGAAATTTCAACGAGTAGGACTTCAAAGAGTGAGTTTTTCCGCGGATTTCGGACCGATTTTCCCGAATTTTTTGTAATTGTCACAATGAAAAAATTAATATCAATCGATTAGTACAAAAAAGTTCAAACTATGTTCGCGGAACACTGTTTTTTTCGCGTGTGACAGTTCATTCCCATTCGTTCGTAACTGATATATTTTGACGTTTCGTCCGGGCGAAACATCTGTATAATTTTAGGTCTGTGGGGCAGTCAGCAGGAAGTGAGTTTTTGTTTTTCTTCTTTAATTTTCTTCTGTCAAAGAAACACGTGTTCGTTCTGTGAAAATAATATGTGTATTATAAGAAAATAATATATTTAAATACTGCAATACAATATTTTAAATCATTATGTACTTTTATGTATTTATTATTTTTTGATAACCGAATTAATAAAAAGTTTGGCCAGCCTCGAAGAAAGTGAGGATATAAATAAATGAGTTTTATAGCCTGTTTCTCTATCTCCAACGAACACTTTCGTTCGCCTTCTAAGCGAATGAAAATCACTTGGGGTTTCTCTAAATGCGAAAGTCAACGCACACGCAAGTCCGAAGAAAACGCAAGCCTTTTCACACAAATTTTGGTTTCTCTATGAATCAATTTATACGGTGAAACTTGTCCCTGCGACATGAGGCTTGCGACATGAGTTTGTAGACGAAAAGTGTAGAGAAGCTTCCGGAGTAGAAAAAGTTTCTCGAAATTAAAATACAAGGGACAAATTGACATTTCATTTTTTGAGTGACTGAATACGAAAAACAAATTCACTAAAATAAAATAAGAGTAAACGAATGCGTGCCTCAAAGAAAAAATAAATTTTATTGATTGTCGAATACTTCAAAAAGTGGAAAAAAGTACTGAAAACAAGTGCTAAGTATGTATGAATGTATCATAATTATATAAAAACCTAATTTGCCAAATAAATAATCAAAAATATGTATGTACATTTCATCATACAGAAGTGATAATATCAGCAGCTCTGCATGTCGCTGATGTACAATGCGACCGCCAGTTGCGCATGTCTAGCGGTTTTCACAACCAAAACCAGAAATTTGTTTTTGTTTTGGGAGAATTCTTGTTTTGGTTGTGGCCATCGCTACACATACTGAACAGAGTTGGAAATATTTTGTTCGAGTCCACAAAAACGTATGCTTTTTTTGGACGGAAATTGCCAAATTTGTTTATCTGGTAATTATATTATTTTCCGATTCGTAAATTGCTTACGCTATAGACATAAGGTCAGGCGAACGAACGAACCTTAGAGAAACCAAATTCCAGACGAAACTTTCGCTCAGGTTTTCGTTGGAGATAGAGATAGAGAAACAGGCTATTAGTGTACTGCACCCACCCTTATAAAGTTGTAGACCAGGGTCACTAAAATTTGCTACTGAATCTATGGTTCAAATTTCTCCATATGATTTACTTTGACATTTAACATTTACTACTGAATCTTTGGTTCAAATGTCTACTTTGGTTCATTGTCAGTAGTACTACTGACAAATCACTACAATTTTACTAATGGCATTTCCTGCATGGTTATTCATTCAAGTATTTGTATGCGCCGTTATTACGAGTAATGTTATAAACTGTGAACTTTTTGTACAAATTGCTCCCTTTGTATGGAATGGCTTATAGAAATGGTGAAATGGTTACTATGTATGAAATATTACGGAATGCCCATGAGTAGCATAGAAGTTATAAGAGCTTTAACATGTCACAAAATTGTAACCATTTGTGGGGGAGGTACCACAAAGAGTAGGCCGATATGGTTGTCCATCAAACATAAACTGGGTTTGAGTAAAATATTATAATGTACGAAATATTAAGTCATTCGGTCACTCTTTTTCCGAGTTATCGTGTAGTTTTTAAAAATAACAAAAAAAACTTTAGGATAATCAAGGATTAAAGACATTTTCGTTTTTTTGGCGTTCTTAATGGACAGAAATTAATAACTTCATTTTTAGAGAGGATGTTAAATTTTTCAAATGGTACTTACATATATCATTCAAATCTGATATTCCTTTCAAAAAGGAAAAATTTCTAAGAAATTTTTGTAGGTGACAAATTTCGGTAAAATTCGCGTGTAAAATGTCACTGAAATTTAAATCCATAAATATTTGAAGTGGGTCGGTTTCCTTTGGAATTACCCAGTAGACATGTTAGATTAAAAATAATTATTTTATATTACATGCCAGTGTAAAGTAGAAGTCATACATTTCAAATATAGAAGCGAATATTAATATTATTGACTTCTATTATTGACTTCTTTTTTAATTGGTTTCTTTTGAGCTGTATGATTAAGTAGGTCTTGAAGTTTTACCTCTGCCGAACTCGATGTGATTTTAATTGTGTCCGTTGGTGGCAAACATCCCTTATTAGCACAAAGTATGTGATAATATGATGGATGCAGATTTGAGCCTTTTTCAATCGCACGCAACCTGAGCTGTGTTTATTGGTGTTTTGTTAACTTAAAATCCAAAAATAATGCTAATGCCTCTTCATGTGAAAACTGTTTTCCATTGCTTGGAGTTGGAATACGCGTAATAATATGTTTTGTTCTCAGAGGACTAGCGTTTAAAACTTTTTCAACAATTTCGGCTTTTGTGCGTTGTTTTTGTGATCGCAATTGATGTAAAAAACTTTCTGCAATATTTTCACAGAGGACAATACATTTTTCCCGAGTAATTTCATTATAGGCTTAACCTTTCTTTTGGTACCAAAATCTTCTTGAAGTCTAAAGTTTCATTCTACTAAAATTCCAATTTGACAAAAATGTAGTATCTGTGGAAATATGTTATAACAAACCACGTGTAAACAGTACAGTAATTTCTCAAAGAGTACTATCCTACCTACATAACAAAAGAAAAATTAACCCTCTATCGATAATAGTTTGCGGGAAATGACAATTTCCTTCTACCAAAATATGCAAAAATTACGTTTTTTTTCAAAATTACATAAAATATTTGTTTTCTGCAGCACACCACGCCAACAATAATAAATATTTTGATCTTACTTTTTGGCTACCCTAGTCTCAATATGTTTGCTATTGAATGGCATTACAATTTTAGAAATCGGCGATGACAAAAAAATTGACTTTTGGCCAGTAAAATTCAATTCTGAACCACGGTGCGTCGGATACAAGAAAGAAACAAAATCGTAATTAACACCGAAATGGCAACGCTTTTGAGTTGGCCCGAATATATTTGAAGTACAGCAAAAGTTCTTTCTCCAGTGCCCCCCACATTTTCGTTATAATAAAACACTTTCACCCTCGTGAAAGCTCTTTAGTGCTACCTAACCCCTATCCCGTATACTTCTCCGCGTTTCTTGTAAAGCAATCTGTATTTATTGTTATATTTTATGTGAACTATTAGTTATACTGACTGTTATACATATAAAAAAGTAAGAAAATGTCAGTCGAGTAAACCGCTTAATGTATACCGTCACTATGTTTGTAACGTCTGGGGGAACCAGAAGGTGCTTGACAATTGTTATTATGTCTCAGTAGATGCAAGCAAATTAAATTTTGCCTTTTCAAAACCAATGTGGAACGACTAAAGTCGGGCGCGTCAACCTGATAACGGATAACTGGTTAAGAAACGAATAACTTTTTTCATTAAGTTCTTACAATGAGCAACGTCGAACACAAGAATTTAACAAAAATGGCGATTGACACTGAAATGACAACGCTTTTGAATTGGCCCAAATAGATTTGTTAGTCCTGCAAAAGTTCTTTAAACATTGTCGCCCATTTGTGTTATAATAACAACCGTTCTATACTCATGAAAGAGCTTTGTATATTTTTAGTACCGGAAAAGTTCTTTCTCCAGTGTCCTCCACATTTGTGTTATAATAAAAACTGCTTCACCCTCATGAAAGCTCTTTTATTTGGTAACTAACCCCTATCCTGTATACTTAACTATTTTTCTTGAATTATTATCTGTATTTATTGTTATATTTCATATACAGTGAGGAAGAAAAAGTGCACACAAGAAGATTGTAAACTGTTAGTTATACATATCGATACCTCAATTCTAAACTAAGGGGATGCGATCAAAGTTTGATGCATTTTTTTAAATTTGTGCGGAATTCCTTTTAATTCCCTAAGTCTCCTTCACAATAATGCAAATCTAATGAACTGTACTGTTTTGTGAATAACTTTTGATTGGGTTGACGGATAAACACCGAATTTTAGCGGAATATAATTTTGAGTATTTAGGAATTAAAAATGCAATTTCCATGTTTAAGAATTGAGGTATTGATATAAAAACCTGTTAGGAAAGGCTAAAATCTAGCGGGCCTGACAATATAATAATCTGCACCACTCCAGTGATATAATAAAGATAAAAGACAGATTAAATTTGTTTACATAAATTAACTTTTGTGAAATGCAGCTTCTATAGCGCTAAAAGGCCAAATCGGAAGGAACATATATATAGAGGCTATATCTAAATCTAAACTGATTTCGCTCAAATTTTGAAATGTGGGTCCTTGTATGAAGATACTCTACCCTTTATTTTCCAAAAGATACAGCTTCTGTATGAAGAAACGATTTATTGCGACGTGTACTTAACGAATAACTTAAGATGGACAGACAGACGGTCGACCTGACAGACATTTTCGAATTTTAATAAAATAATTCAAATAATAACGCGTATGTTTTAATATAATAATCGTTCTTTTATTTTATTAAAATTTTCAAAAATCAGCACTCTCTCTCTCTCTTGTGACATAACTACTATACAATAGGACTAAACTTGGTGCAAATTTCATACCGATCCGAAGACATCGGTTTAAAAAGCTGACTCACTTGACATGAAATCCCCTATAAACTCGTATATATATGTATATATTCCTTTAACTCATTTAAACGGGCAAAATCGACTTTTTGATACGTTTGAATCAAAGGAAAATATATTTGGAACACAAATTTTAAAATATTATAGGTATATTTTTGAGCAAATAAATTTTATTTGAAAACCAAAATAAAAATTTGGAACGTATATGTTAGTACAAGGTGGCGCAAAAGTAATCCTCCTATCAGAAAATGCTATAAATTTTGCGATTGGCCCCTAATGTCAGTTCTGTTTTGACATTTGTGTAGTAAACACATGCGAAATACACGTTAATAAACAATGTTACGCTACACTGCTCCAGAACGCGGAATATTGCTGACTATTTATTTGACCAATAATCGGTCGGTGACTTTGGCACAACGTGAATTTCGTCGCAGATTTCCTACGCCTACGGGTGAAACGACGTTTAGCCGCTCGCCTCGAAGAGACTGGCACAACACGAGATGCTGCCAGGCGTGGCAGACCCCGGAGTAGCCGTTCTGCAGAGAATATTGCTGCTGTAGCCGAGGATGTCATGGAAGCGCCGTCGACATCGACCAGACGACGTGCCACGCAAATGGGTATCAGTCGACGGTCTCTACAGCGAATTTTGGTACAAGATTTGAAGATGATTCCGTACAAAGTCCAGACGGTGCATCAGCTGTTAGCTGCTGACCGCCAATCGCGTCTAACATACGCTCAAGCCATCCTTAATCACCACCAAGAGGAAGATGGTTTTTCATCAAAAATAATCATGAGTGATGAGGCCCATTTCCATCTTAGCGGGTACGTAAATAAGCAAAATGTACGCTTCTGGGGCACTGAAAATCCGCGTGTAACCCACGAAGAGCCATTACACCCGCTCAAAGTCACTGTATGGTGTGCTGTTTTCGCTGGAGGAGTCATGGTCAAAATTTCCAACTTTGACACCCTGTATCTTCATAACGTATCACGCTAGGAAGCTGTATTTTGATCACATAGCATACCCAAAGTACTTCTGCAACCCCACCAAGTTTTGACGCGATCGGAATAAAATTGAAAAAAGTGGGTCTTTTGACGTGTTTTCCCCATATATATTAGTATATATGTGTATGCGTATATATTAGTATGTACATATGTCCATTTTCTGCTTCGCACATACGTGCTCTTTTTAGCATATTTTCCATAACTTTTCGCAAAATTTCGGAAACATTCAATTATTCTTGTAAGTTGTTCGATTGATAACACTGTGCTAGTCCAAAAATGTAACAGATTGGAGACCCTATGGATAGACCTATTTCAGCCATGCTGAATACAATGGCATTAGCCGTTTTTCTATGTTAGCTCTTGTTTTCGCGATATTCGACCACAAAGTTTGTTGGGAAATCAAGAGGGTAAGAGATATCTCTTTGGTGATTTTGAAGTGGAAGACTTCGGAAGACTTCAAGGGAACATTTAGAGAATTATTTCTCTTCAAAACAGTCGCCCACGCTTCTCACTCCCTTACCCCCGAAAAAATGCAATAAGATCTTACCATATGTTAAAAATCATACATATCGTCGATATTTTTAGTAGGCATCGTTGAGAAAAATATTCATCGCGAAAAAATACTTTCCTTTCTCAACTTTTTTATGAGAATTAAGCAGATTTCGAGTTTTTACATAATTTGCGTATTTCATATTTCTCATAGCAGAAAATATTTGTAATAAAATTTTTTGACTTAAATTTTTGTAAATTATTCTTTGGTTAGTGTCAATGGAAATTTCAAAGGTATCCTAAATATGTTGAAAGGAGACTCATATTAATTTTTCGCGAGGAATATTTTTCTCAAAGACGCAAACTAAAATGTCGACGATTTGTATGACGTTTGACATATGGTAAGATTTGATTGCACTTTTTCAGGGGTAAAGAGGTGAGAATCGTGGTTGACTATTTTGAGCAAAATAATTCTCGAATGGTTCCCGATATTTCGTTCTTTGGAATGAAACGTGTATTCCGAAGCCTTCCACTTCAAAATCACCTCCGAGATAACTAACTTCTTTGATTTCCTTACAAACTTTGTGGTCCAATATCGCGAAAACAAGAGCTAACCTAGAAAAACGGCTAACACTACTAGATTCAGCAATGTCGAAATATGTATATCTTAAGGTCTCATTTCTGTTACATTTTGAAAGTGTCCATTTCAAGCACAGTGTAATTAATTCCCTAAGTCTCCTTCACAAAATGCTGAAATAACACAAAGAAAGAATATAATTAAAAAGGTTATAAATAATTCAAACAATAAAGCTCATTCTGCGGCACCCTATATTATAACTTTTTAAAGAAGTGGGGGATATGAAACGAACGAAAAAATTCGCAAAAATTCAATTATTTGTATACGTTGTTTGATTCATAATTAATTCCCCAAGTCTCCTCCACAAAACAATTATCAATTATGGCATAGCATAGATCGTCTCGAAAATGTTGTTTAACTATATTAGAATAAGATGGTGGCTTCTTACCCTTATTTATGGCCAATTGATTTTTCCGTGTCTGTAGAGTCTTTTTGTTTAAAGCCTCTTCCTTAACGGATGATTTGGTCGACTTGACCTGCGTTACTGGATTAACTTTACCGCCCACGATCGAAGGACCCCGACTAGAAACCTCAGACCTCCTTTTGTGTGGTTACATTAGGCTTCTCCGAATTACTGGAAGACGGCGAGCCATTCTTCTTCTTAGTCACTTTCACAGCGTCATGTTCTTCGGGAGACCTGACTCTTTTAGCGGCCTCCATGTTTGTGTTGGAGGTAGAATTGTCAGGTTCATCCCGTAATAGGTTCTGTCGGGACAGCTTATTCAGTTTCCTTCTTTGTGCCCCTGCCAGTCTCTTTGAGTTAGCAACAATAGTGATATTGTTTTCATTTGATGACTCAGATTCAGAGTCTCCACTGGCTTTTAAAGGCTGGGGTTGCTTAGAGCCCCAACTGGGTTCTACTTCATCTATCTTATCATTTGTTTTGCCTGCGGCTGGATGTGCTCTTGTTTCATTTTTGACTACGGGATTCAAGGCACCAAAGATCGCAGAAGTTGTATGCTCACGATTGTTCGATAACGACGACACATGACTCGTGAGTGATCAACGCTTGTCGCCGGCACTGGGTTTCCCTTCCCTGCGCCGTAATCTCCTTCTTCTTTTTTGGTTTAATCATAAATTGGTTGTGGGAGACACCCCATAGCCAGTAATAGGTCGATATAGGCCTTCCAGACTGAGCTCAGATATTTCTATGTAGAATTAGTTCATGCTCTTTTGGTTATGGACCACTCTAGACCCACTTCTCAGCTTGCCTTTATTATGAAATAAAATTTAAGAAATAAAAGGAAAATATATATTGAATGGTATTTATTTTTATAATATTTATAAAAATTAAATTCATATATCTTTATAAAAATTCCTTGAAAAAAGGAATTAATTAAATAAATTACTTAACAATGCACACAAGACTGAAATGACAAGCACCACCATAAATTCGTAACAGTAAACCATAATTTCCTAAATGCAAACGAAAAAAACACAAAGAAATGTTCACGCTGTACAAAAGCAGCGCTGCCTAGGCAGATTTTTTTGAATTATCTAGTGTTTTTTTGCGCTCAACGGTTTCTCGCTACATTACTTTTGCTCTAGCCTGGATCTAGTCAGTTTTGGACCATCTCAGAATCGGTCGTTTTCAGAGACTGTTTCCAATTTCTCTGCAGATAATGACTCCGCCGAAATAGAAATGCATGCGTGCCGTCAAAGTCCCGATTTACAATGGCTGAATATTCAGCAGATTATCGGCGTTCTGTAGGAGAGAGAGGCAAGAAGGGAAAAAACTCTCCCTGTACGTTTTGAGTTCTTCCCAGTTTCGCCACATGAGAATTTTTTTTCGACCAAAATCCATTGTAGCCGACCTAATTTATAGAATCAAAGATGTTCATATTTTGTAATGTTGTTTGACTTCATTCAGATTTTAATGAAAATGTTTGGAAAAATAAATAGACTTATGTAGCGTGACCCATTTCGAGGTTCCCTACTTTTTAAAAAAAAACAAGTACAAGCGGTGTGATATCACACGATCTTGGTGGCCAATCGACCAGCACAAAACGTGAAATTATCTGCTCGCCGAAGTGTTCTCTCAATAGATCCATTGATTGATGGAATGTGTGGGAAGTGGATCCATCTTGTTGAAACCAAATGTCGCCGAGATTACGAGCTTCAATTTCAGGCATCAAATAGTCGGTTATCATGGCACGATAACGGTGGCCATTGACGGATACGTCCTCACCGGCATCATTTTTAAAGAAATATGGACCGATGATTCCGGTACGTCGGATCGGGAATCGGTCAATGGCAAAAAGAAAGCTCTTAACGATAGCTAAAATATTGCTCATGGGTTTCAAGGTCGTGGGTCGATTGGAAAGTGTTTTTTTTTTTGGAATTTAAAAAAAATTGACTTAGCGCAATTGGGAACGATTATTTTCATAATAAAAATGAATAATTTGTAAACGTTGTTCATTCGTAAGTCTTTCCATGATGAAATGCCAAACAATACAATAATAACAAAAATAACATGACAGCATGACACGACTCACACGTGATCTGTCAAAAAATGCTATTGAAAAAAGTATCGCTACTTATTTGTCGACTGATAGGACAATGATAGATATTAATATAAATATGGTAGAACCAATATAATTGTATACATATTTATACACAATTAAGCATAAAGAAGTCAACATTGGCTGCTCGCTAAGACGGAAAAAAATCATCAGTGCACAATGAGAGAGACGTGAGAGAAAGAAATGAGAGTCCTGGTTCAGCCCAGCTGACCCACCCAGGGTTAATTTTTTGGCCACCGCTAGTGTAAAGAGTACAGAGATGTATTTGCTAAGGTCGACCATACAAAAATGTGTGATTTTTTAGACCGGAAGTTGTGAAATAATTGATTTGGCAATTACATTATTTTCCAACAGGCAACGAAGCCGAACCAAAATTATCGGCGGCGGCTTGTTGATGAAATTATTGATCGGCGGCGACGGCTTGTCGTCTTAGCCGACTCAATTTTGACAATTCGGCGGCTCTATACATAAGTAGCATTCCCACCGAACATATTAAGTCGAATCAACAAATTAAAGAGCGCGCCAGTAGCATTTTCACATTAAATTAAAACACTTTAAAAATAACTGAATGTTTTTTTTTAAATAATGAAACTATTTTCAATTTAAAAGAAAATATTTTAAAATTATATGAAAACTTTTATAGATTAAATGAATATTTTTCCAATTGTAAGTAAAATTTGTATAATAAAAATTAAACGAAGAAAATGAAGGAAACTTGATTTTGTAAATTTAATTAAAGGGTAAATGAGTCATAATTATTACACAATTGAATATTTCGTAGCACTTGAAAGCAGTATTAAAATTTACCGACTTTCTCATTGTTATTTGGTGAGTTACATTTAATTTTGAAAAATTAATGTATAGATGAGGTATAGAATGAAATATGGACATTTCTGTAGTAGGCTATGATAGTTAACGTGGTGGCTAAAACCCGTTCTTTAGCCTCAATTAGTATGGTAATATACCGTTTTGATATAATAACGTGGGTTATGATAGTTTGCATTGAATTTGAACTGTGGAATCACAGCACTGATCTCACTTGGAAAACTCTTAATAAAACGGTAATTCGGAAGAATCTATTTCAAATAATATATTATTGAAATATCACAGCATTGATCTCACTTGGAAAACTCTTAATAAAACGGTAATTCGGAAGAATCTATTTCAAATAATATATTATTGAAATCTGATTCAATTTAAAATTTTAAAATAATTTTTGAAATTCAAATATGTAATTAATATTCAAAACTAGCCTTTTAAAATTCAATATGAATCAATTGATATTTAAAAAAATCAGTTTGAACATTTTTATATAGATTTTTTGTCCTGCCTAATATTTATTATTAAATGAGAAGAATCTAAACATATCTTTTTGTGGTTTTTATTTAAGAATTGCTTGAAAGCTATAAGTTTTTAAAGTTTTAAACAATACAAATTATATCATTTAAATATCACCCCAAATAATGAACAGTATGCATTTTTCACATTATTTCAATTATCAAATGGAAAACATTGAATTCTAAAAGAATAGTTCGAATTTCAAAAAAATTTTTTGAATTGAAAAATTCTGTCTTTAGAATTATAAACGACGTCTTTTTTGAATTTCTAATGACTTGTTTTCAACTTTGAATTTTCAAAGGAAATACAATTAAGATTGAAGTATTTTGAATTTATATTAAAATTTTTGAGTTGAGGGTTTTTATTTAAATGAAATCTTCGAATTTAAACTGTTTTTTAATTTTTGTTCTAAGACATAAATTATGATAGGTTAAACTCGCATTACTCTGAAAATCTATTATTTATTAATCGATTTGTCGCAATGAAGATATTGGAATTTTTACCTGCTAGCCGCTGAATGTCAGAATTCATACTATTTTTTAATTTGGCAAAAGATTTTTTTGAGAACTAGAAATAAATTTAAGACAATTTCAAATCATTTAAATTTCAGTTCTTTTTATTCAAAAATAAATCTGATTTGTAATAAAAAATGTGACCTTATTGTATTTGGCCTTAAATCTACTAGAATGTAAGGAAAATTGTATGGGGTTTTGATAAAAAAAAATTTGCCATTGTCATACAACTGTAAAATTAATAATATATCAGTCTTGTATTCATTTGCTTAGGATCTAAAATTTATATATTTGTTATTTTTAACATATTTGTTATTTTTATAAAATAAATAAGGCTCAATTTCAAGTCAGTTCAATTCCAAATATTTTTTATTCAAAAATATATTGGTGTAACAAGAAATATTACCTTATTGATATTGGTACGAAAAAATTAAATTAAATGAATAGATTATATAATCTAATTGTATTTAAGGAAAACTGTATTGGGTTTTAATAAAAATTATGGATTTTACCATTGTCATACAACTGTAAAATTAATAATAATATTTCAGTCTTGTATTCATTTGCTTAGGATCTAAAATTTATAAATAACAAACATATTTGTTATTTTTATTCCCTCCACCATAGGATGGGGGTATATTCATTTTGTCACTCCGTTTGTAACACCTCTAAATATTGATCGGAGACCCCACAAAGTATATATATTCTTAATCGTCGTAAAATTCTAAGACGATTTAGCCATGTCCGTCCGTCTGTGGTAATCACGCTACAGTCCGCAATAATAGAGCTAGGTTGATCAAATTTGGTACAAATACTTCTTATAGTTGCAGGTTGTTTGGGATTGCAAATGGGCCATATCGGTCCATATTTAGATATAGCTCCCATATATAGCATCTAACTTGTTGTGATTCCTACTGTTCTTATCTACTATATTTTTTGTGTTTTCAGTGTTATTTTCTTTAGGTTTGAGTTATTTTGTGAGGTCACATGCTATCCATGGTGGAGGGTATATAAGATTCGGCATGGCTCGAACTTAACGCTTTTACTTGTTTATTTTAAAAAAAAGTAATGCTAGTTTTCGGATTACAAGATATTGAATGCGCGTATGTGAAAACACCTTGATTTTCAAATCCAGACTTGTGGTATATTGCGATGGATTTTCGACCGGTGTCGATGAAGGTAGGTCAGTGTCGGCATATCATATCATTCTAGTATGAAAGAAAAAGGGATTGAGATTTCTGTAATAGTCTGGTTTATATATATTTTTACCTGAATCACAGATTACAGATCGATGGGTTTCATCCGGTGTCGATGCAGTTTAGGCATATCAAAGTTAGTAATGTAAATATTCTAGTATTGAAAGAAAAGAGATAGCAAATAAACAAAAATTACAATATGTTGTCATATCTTACATAATAGGCATAGTGCTCGTCTATTAGAAAAACAGTTATTCGTCCACGATATCTACCAAGTGATAGTTATCATGGACAAATAATTGTTTTTTGATAGATGCCGGATTAAGTCTTGATCGTTTTTCATTTACGTAAAACCCTGCTGCCGAGAAAGCCATTTCGGATGGCGCTGATTTTGCCGGAATTCTGAAAAAAATATCAGCTAATTTTGCTACTCTGGGGAAGTGCTTTAAAATAAAAATAAATTATAAGTATGCACTTTTTGTATCTTTGTCTACATGTTTTATATTACCATTTGGTGCTCCTTCCACCAATCTAGGCTCTCCTCCTCAGATACCTCTATTTCGATATACCTCTCAACTTCGTCCATTAATGTGTCCTTTTGGGCATTTACGGCTGAAGTTGCAAGAAATTCGAGCATTTTTTTGCGGCTTCCTGACAATTTCTGTAAATGGGAAAAATATGTTCTAATAAGCATTATCTGTAACAATTAATACTTACTCCCTTTTTTGCTGGAGGTTCATAAGAGGTTGACGCACCACTTATTGATGCACCTTCTTCTATATTATAGTTTTGTATAGCGCTATAAACCAATTGACTTGCAGTTATTGGATGATGAACATCTTCCTTTAAGACGAAGGAGTTTGTGGTGTGACAACCTCTTTGAATTTTTTTACGGTATTTTTCCAGTTTCGGCCACTTTTTTGACAAGGGTCCATAAGGGCAGCAATATCATGCACCTGGTTTATTTTGAAGCGGAATGGAAACTTATCCTCGGCTTGTCTGTAGAGTCTGATCATTAGCAAATGATGCTTTGGACTGTTTTTCTTTCAACTGGGCACACAAACTTTCGTGGAAGTATATCCAGGTAGACAACGTTGGGTAATCTTGACCTTGTAGAAATGTTGTAGCTTCATGGAATATATTCAAAAATTGGCACAATTCTTTCAACATTTCTGAGATGAGGAGGTTCTTGCACTTAATTTTGAGCAGTGTCATGTTGATGACTTCTATGTTCTCTTCGAAGCTGGCAATCATTCGATGCAAAGAACTCCATCGGGTGTGAACGGAATTTTTTAGGATTGGAAGTTTTTTTGAGCACATCGCTTCTTCAAACTCCTCCTCCAATTCACCCACGAAGTAGCAGTTAAACAATGATTTATTTGTTGGATGGTGTCGTACACTCTTTCGCTTTCCATTAAGTGTTGCATATTTGATATTTCCTCGGCTCTATAAGATAGCGTTTTTAAAATATCTTTTAATTTGGAGATTAAACAGGCCAATTGCTCAAAATCACTTGTTCCCAACAAAGCCGCCATTAAAAAAGTGTGAATTGTGTGTGCCAAGCAAGGAAAACGCGGTATCTGACTTATTTTAAGTAAAGAGCAGAATCAAGTGGTCTTGAAACAGTTTCAAATTACTTGCTGCTATTTTAAGCAGTGCAAAATATTCACAACAAAACGTTCAAGTAGTGACTGCAGAGAAACGATTTGGAAGTAGAACATACAACTCCAACAAAAAGAGAACCCAAAACTGCAGAACAAGCGAACCACAATAACCAATCACACACTGCATTGAGAGCAGCGAACTTTTATTAGGTTCTATATGTTGTACATTGTGTTATAATGTTATGTTAGCTTGATTTGCAGTAACTTCATTGATACTCCAAAAACAAAAATAATGGTCGACAATATGAAAACGGAAAAACAAAAAACATAACAAATTATTTTTTAGATTCTGCAAAAAAAAGGGACTTAGGATTTTAGCTATCCACATTTCACATCAAATGGCAAAAAAATTTAAGTACACTTCTTGTCCAAGAATTGTTCTCCAATTTATTGCTTACATTATTTAATTATATTTGTATATATTTGCTTGTTGCTTAAAAAGAGTGAACTGTTCATCACACAAGCGAGCACTAACTAATCGCAGTTTTGCTTTCTCTTTTTTGTTTGTAAAAGCAGTATAACAGAGTAAATGTTTTGCATGCTTGTTACGGTAAATATAACATAGGTACATAACAATGGCACTAGAACATTGTTGTCGTTTTGTTTCGCTTGTCGCTTTGTTGAGGAATAACACAACAAAACACAGAGTGGAAAGTGATCAAGCAGTCGGCTGTTTTGTTTTGGTTTTGCGGTTGTTATGTTTCGCAGTGCTTGTGCAGTACATACTGCTTGTAAGTACAGTATACATTTTAAAATGTTTTGCTTGGTATGAATTCAAGCCTACTTGTTCTGGCCTTTAATTTTAAGTGCAGATATAATATTCGTGCTGCCATCTGTTACGGCACAAATTTCTTTTTTGTCCAGATTAAAATATTTTAAAGTTTCCCTTATTTTGTCGGAAATTATCTGTCCTTTGTGGGGGCGAGGAAACTGTTCCGTTTTCAGCGATACTGTCGATATTTTAAAGTCTTGTGAGTAGTGGACCTTTATATTAATATATCCTAATTTATTGTATCGGTCGGTCCACATATCTAGTACCAGACAGATATGTTTTGGACTATTATTTAACAATTGCTTTAAAGCTTCGAGGTACACACGGTATACATCGTCCAGCGCTGATGTTGCGACAGTTCTCGCAGTAGGGAAAGTCATGTTTGGATCCAGCCGTTTTACATATCTTTGAAATCCTGTCCGCTCAGCGGCATTGAACGGCTGGAGATCCAAGCAACACATCTCAGAAAGCTGTCTTGCATGCTTGAACTTATTGTTTTTTACCGAGTTCAGCGACAATGCCCGGGTGGTACTCTCTCTGGTTTTTTTAATATTGAAACTTCGTACATCCATGTCGTGGATTGTCCGAAGGTGGTTCATGAGGTTTGTCGTCGATGTTGACTATTTAAACATATATTATAATTAAAAAATAATAAATCATCATGCAAAATCATTATTCATTAAACGAAAACTGTACTTTTATAGGATTTGAAAACATGTATAACTGCCGTTAGTAGAATTTAGTCAGAATTTTATATTAATGAATTTCAAGTAAAGAGTTATGATTTTCAGTCGCCGCCTGTCGTAGCGAACGGACGTGTTATCGCAGAGCGGATAGTTTTTAACCTATTACGCAATACCTATTCACCTACCTACTACGCAACCAGGAGGTTTGTTGTTTATAAAGCGTAGGTTGAATTGGATGCATCGGTCTCTGGACAGATATTTCTGAGCTCAGTCTGGAAGGCCTATACCGACGTACCTATTACGGGCTAATACTGACTATGGGGGTGTCTCCCCCCACCAATTTATGATTAAACCAAAAAAGACGAAGGAGATTACGGCGCAGGGGAGGGAAAACCCAGTGCCGGCGACAAGCGTTGACTCACTCACGAGTCATGTGTCGTCGTTATCGAACAATCGTGAGCAAGCAACTTCTACGAGCTTTGGTGCCTTGGATCCCGTAGTCGAAAATGAAACAAGAGCACATCCAGCCGCAGGCAAAACAAATGATAAGACAGATGAAGCAGAACCCAGCCGGGGCTTTAAGCAACCCCAGCCTTTAAAAGCCATTGGGGACTCTGACTCTGAATCATCAAATGAAAACAATATCACTATTGTTGCTAACTCAAAGAGACTGTCAGGAGCACAAAGAAGGAAACTGAATAAGTTGAACCGACAGAACCTATTACGGGATGAACCTGACAATTCTACCTCCAATACAAACATGGAGGCCGCTAAAAGAGTCAGGTCTCCCGAAGAACATAGCGCTGTGAAAGTGACTAAGAAGAAAAAGGGCTCGCCGTCTTCCAGTAATTCGGATAAGACTAACGTAACCACACAAAAGGAGGTCTCTAGTCTGGGTCCTTCGATTGTGGGCGGTAAAGTTGACCCAATAACGCAGTTCAAGTCAACCAAATCATCCGTTAAGGATGAGGCTTTAACCAAAAAGACTCAACAGACACGGAAAAATCAATTGGCCATAAAGAAGGGTAAGAAGCCACCGTCTTATTCTAATATAGCTAAACAACATTTTCGAGACGATCTATGCTACGCCATAATTGATAGCCGTAGTGCATCTGGCAGAATCCCCGAAGACCAAAAGAGTAACTTCGAAGATTTGGTCTATACGAGGGTAGCGGAATACGACCTCGAATCTAAGGATGAACCACCAATCGAAGTAATGAGTTGCAAGTTTGAGAGGGGTGTTTTGATGCTAAGGCTGGCATCACAACGCTGCGCTGGTGTCCTCGTAAAACTTGTGGATAGCTTCCCCTCACCTTGGGACGGCGCAAAGCTAAAATTGGTAAGGAAAAGCGACATTCCTGAACTCATAAAAACGACCCTATATGTTAAGGGATGTCCCAGTAAGTTCTCATCAGAGTACATACTCGACATCATTGGCAAACAGAATTCAAAACTTTCCGTGAGAAAGTGGGAAGTCTTCTATAGGAAGGATGATACCGAGGGTACTCTACTCGTGTTAGGCATAGACCCAGAATCCAAGAACAATCTTGTCATGGCGAAGGGCATGGCGTACTTCTTGATCTGGACAGTCTTTTTCAAAATTGGAAAGGTCCCGATTGGCAGGACAAATGAATCGAGTCCAAATATACTGTCTGAAGAGGCCAACACTGGTATTGAACGGATGGAGACAAGTGAGACACTGCCAAAAACTGATGTGGAAGTAGTCAATAACACCACCAGTTCACCAATAGTACCGCCGCAGGAAGTTCCCAGCAAAGGTGGTGATCAAAATAAAAAGAGCCACAAAACGATTCAAACCAATGAGGGAGCGATAAAAAATAACACCGCCTCCCAAAATTGTCGACTGGAAGATGGTGTAATAGGTAGTGAACGAAAGGAGGAGAATGACCCACTACCAAATAAAGAGGGGGTGCCACCAGATAGGATAGACTCCCAAAAGAAACTTTTACTGGAAGGACAATGATTGAGGTCATCCAGATAAACCTCCACCGGAGCGAGACAGCATCCAACGCTCTGATGGACATCATAAATAAAGGCAGGGTTCATATTGCTTTGATCCAGGAACCATGGACAACTAGCAACAAGGTTACTGGATTAAGCCATGTGAACTATAACCTTTTCTACGCTAACACAGGTACTCGTCCAAGGACTTGTATTCTGTGCCATAAAAACTTATGTTTTATTTTCTCTCCAGAGTTGTCAACATCGGACGCAACGGTGCTGAGGCAAGGTAATGGAAATATGTACCTGGCGTCAATATATCTGCCATTCGATGCGCCGACATTGCCACCTACGTCGGAATTACAACGTCTGGTGAGGGAATCCAAACACACAAGTAATGAGTTATTAGCTGGATGTGACGCCAACTCCCATCATATCGTTTGGGGTAGTACTAACACCAATAAAAGGGGACACGCCCTTATCGAATTTTTGAATACAAATGACCTCATAACTCTTAACATAGGAAACACTGCAACCTTTGTTAACAAAATTAGGGAAGAAGTATTAGATATAACGATATGTTCAGAAAATCTTATTGATGAGATTCATGAGTGGAGGGTTTCGGATGAACACTCCTATTCAGACCACCGTTATATAAGGTTTAAAATTGCACGGCCACCGCCAAACCCCATAAGTTTCCGTAATAAGGCTAAGACCGACTGGACTAAATTCGGAAATCTACTTAGAAATCGATTGGGGCAGCCTACACGCGATTATCTATGTGCAGAAGACATTGATATCAATGTTAAGAAGATTACCGAGGCTCTTATAAAATCATTCGAAGATAGTTGCCCACTTCGAGAAAGGAAATCTGCCTTTGAGAAACCCTGGATGACAGGACAAATTCGCTCGATTGGCAAAGATGTCCGCAGACTTTACAATAGAGCTCGACGTAAAAAACAATCAGTATATTGGGACGACTACCACAGAAGACTTAAAGAATACAATAAAATCGTTAGATCGGCGAAACGTAACTCCTGGAGGCTTTTCTGTGAACAGGTAGACAGCGTTAACAGCATGTCTAAAATGAAAAAGTTCCTCTCAAAAACTCATGTCCAAACCGAAACACTGGTGGATAAAACGGGTAAAAGGATGGAAACTATAGAGGATACCGTAAGGCTCTTGATGAAAACTCATTTTCCGACTGGTAATGCTGGACTAACAGAGGAACAGTTACAGAATGAAAATGAATTGCATCAAGTACCTATTACGGATATAACAGATGGTATGGTTAAAGAAGCGATAAAAAGTTTCTCTCCCTTTAAGGCTGCGGGACCGGATGGAATATTTCCAGCACTTCTGCAGAATGACGTGGATCTGGTATCAACTCATCTGGCAGGAGTGTTCACTGCATGCCTAACCCATTCGAATACCCCAAAAAACTGGCAGGAATCAAGGGTGGTCTTCATACCAAAGCCTGGCAAGGCGAGTTACACGACCCCAAAGGCTTATCGACCCATTAGCCTTACTTCTTTCCTGTTAAAAACAATGGAGCGAATAATTGATGACATGGTCAAAGGTAAAATAGCGGATGACAGGCTAAAATTCAAACAACACGCCTATGTCAAAGGAAGATCAGTGGAAACAGCTCTGCATGAGGTAGTGCACCACATAGAAGAGTCCTTCAGTAAAGAAATGTATACACTTGCTGTTTGCATAGACATTGAGGGCGCATTTAACAATGTACAGACCGATACACTTATCCAGTCCTTAGACGAGTTTCAGGTTGACCGGGCGCTGAAAAACTGGATCAACAATATGCTAAGGAATAGGTGGATTATTTGTGGGTCATATGACGTAAAAATTAGAGACTAGGTAAATCGTGGTATACCTCAGGGGGGCATTTTATCGCCTCTTCTATGGGATAGGACGATACACAGTCTCCTAAAAGCCCTCACCAATGAAGGACTTAAACCAGTCTGTTATGCAGACGACGTTGTAATACTTCTAAGGGGCTTTCATCCAAATCTATTATGCAGAAGAGCTGAAGAGGCACTTAACATAGCATATAACTGGGCACAACCAAGGAGATTAAATGTTAACCCAGACAAAACAGAAATATGTCTATTTACAAGGAAAACGAAGATCCCACGTTTTACCCCGCCTCGATTCCTGAATAAGACAATTGCTATAACTAAAAAGGTAAAATACTTGGGAGTAATCTTGGATCAGAAACTGTACTGGAAAGATCATCTTGATGAAAGAGTTACAAAGGCACACAGATGTTGGTCATTGTGCAGAAGAGCTATAGGTTTAAAATGGGGACTACGTCCAAATATGACTCACTGGCTTTACATGAGCGTGATTAGACCAATAATCACCTACGCCTCTGTAGTGTGGTGGACATCAATGGACAAGAAGTGCAACGTAATACCTTTGCAAAAAATTCAAAGTATGTGCTGTCTAGGCATAAGCGGGGCATTTAGAACTGCACCAACAAAAGCATTGGAGACTATACTGCACATCCAACCAATAGACATCCGTATAAAGTATGATGTAGCCCTCACAGCAAGACGTCTACAAGTGATGGGTGAATGGATAAATCGAAACCACAAGTCGTACCATCAGAAGATTTTAGAATATCTAGTTGGTCACATTCAAACGCCAGAAATCTCGGACCGCATTCCTGAAGTGCGGCTTACAGCTACCTGTGATACGTTTGTGCCAGACAGACGCTCCTGGGAAAATGGAACTTTGGCCCATGTGGCAGTGGGAACCAGCTGCTACACGGATGGGTCCAAGCGAGGAGGAAGGACGGGTCTGGGACTTTTTATTGATGAACCAGAAGTCGAACTTCACTTCCGCCTCCCTGACCATAACACGGCATTTCAAGCAGAAGTTCGAGCAATCACGGAGTGTGTGAACTGGCTCAGTAACACGACAAAGCCTAAATATGCCAACATCTTCAAACTAAACAAGATCGATATTAGTAAGATGATGAGTTTTCTAACGGGACACTCAAGCTTACAAGCACATCTTCATCGCATAGGACTAGCAGGAAACGACGAATGCAGGGCATGCAGAGAAAACATCGAAACGATGGAACATTTTCTGTGTCACTGCCCGGCTTTCACACATGCAAGATCCCAACTTTTCGGGTCCGACATATTACCACACTTGACTCATCTCAGAGAATATGACTGGAAGATACTGAGAAAATTCGTGTCTAGTACCGATTTTCTGTAACTCGTGAGGTATAAAAAGATCATAAATAAGGAGCGCACAACAGGCCGAACCACTGGCTTAAGTGTATGTCCATGGACATGAGACGTTTAAACGTCTCCTCTCTTCAACCTAACCTAACCTATGATTTTCAAATGGAATTTCAAAATTAACAATTTTTTTTTGTCCGAAACCTAAAAATTGTTTTATGTAGATTGAGGCATACTATTTTATGAAAGTAATAAAAAAATTTTTTTTGATAACGTTTTTTATGTTGTTGTATTTAGTTAGGCTGTAGCATAGACATTTGATACTATAGATGTCTCGATTGGCCAATATGTCATAAACTACCATTCCTATGCGTTCGTCACTGACACTTACTCGCTGTACGACGAGACATCTATAGTATCAAATGTCTATGGGCTGTAGGTCGTAGAAATAAAAGAAAAACACTTTTCTTTGTTTATTTTTATTCTTATCCAATATTTCGACCAACTTCGCTGGTCATCTTTATTTGTACGACCTACAGCCTAACTAAATACAACAACATAAATATCACAGAAGGTCGTTCGTAGTTTTTTTTAATTTCTTCCGCTATACCCTTTATATTAAAGAATATGTTGGAATATAACTTTAATGTGAAGACAGTGGTTTAGTAAATGTCATTATCACAACAAGAGAAAATTGATTTTCTTCAAAAAAAAAGTTTTTGTTGGCACAAAAAAAACAATAAACAAGTAAGAAAGTTTCAGTCGGGTAAACCGACAAAGGTATACCCTCACTTTGTGAATGTAATATGGAATATTACACGAATTAATCTGCCAATTTGTGCGAGAGGTTGGTTGGTTAACGTGGTGGCTAAGAACGGTTCCCTAGCCTCAATTAGTATATTAAGTTACCGTTTTGATATGTGGGAGAGGTAACAGAAGGAGTTTAACAAATACACCTATTTTTCGCTGAACAGTAGATACTTTAAATACATTGCACTGTGGCGAATTATGAGCGTTTATGTTCATTGGTATATTAACGTTATGAGCTATTAAATTTTGGTATAATATGGTAATTTTATGTGAGAGGTACAAAAACGGGCGTGGTGATAACGCCCATTTTTCACTGGACTGTAGGCACTATAAAATCATTACACTGTACAAAATTTCAAGTGTTTCCATTCGCAGGAATCGAATTTATAGGGAGACACCAAAAGTGCTATAATTTCTACATTTATCCATAGATTTTTCAACTAGGCATTGAACTCTTCCTTAGGATGCTAGCTTCCAAAAATTGGAACTAACATTTTTTTAAAAAAGTAAATTTTTCTAATTGTTTTAACGACATTTACTAAACTTATGTTTCCACGTGAAAGTGGTATTTTCAAAATTTGTAGCCCTCACAATTTTCTTTCACGGCTTTATCGAACTTATACTAAAAAACAATAAGGAAATGCTAAAGTCGGGCGGGCCGGCTATATGATACGCTACACCACTCTCTTAATATTGAATAACACTGAAATATCCACATTGTAATTCATCTAAAAATTATTGGATGTAAAATACAGCTTTTTTAGTGCTAAAAGGTCAAAACGGAAGGAACATATATATGGGGACTATATATAAATCTGAACCGATTTTCTTCAAACTAGGTAATGTGTGTTCTTGGATGAAGAAAAAGTACATTCATTTTAAAGAAAACAAGTAAGTACGGTAATAAGTTCGGCCGGGCCGAATCTTATATACCCTCAATCATGGATTGCATTCAATTCTATAACCGGAAATAAATTTGAAGTGGAAATGAAGTAATTCACGAACCGATGGGATCTATTCGTATCGAATTCTTTGGTTACAAAATGTTGAATCTCTGGCTTAAGTAAAGATATTTCAGAGCGACCTCTACATAAGAACTATTTCAAAACTGGATGGATGTATTAAATTTTCGTTGCGCACAATTTTAGTTCAAATAAAAAACAAACTGCAAAATTTCAACTTAATCGTGTAAAAAATATGGTATTTATGGCTTAAATTTGCATATTTGAGAGCGACCTCTATATGGGGACTATAACAAAATATGAACCGCTTTGGTTAAATGATGTGATGAATTACTGTCAAAATAGAATTCATACTGCAAAGTTTCAGCTAAATCGATTCGAAAATGTGGGTGTTAGGCTCAAATAAATATATTTTGGAACGACCTCTGTAGGTAGCTATAACAAAACATTACCGATATGGCTCATTTTCAATCTCAAATGACCTGCAACTTTAAGAAATATTTCTGCCAAATTTGATCAACCTAACTCTATTATTACAGACTGTAGCGTGATTACAACAGACAGACGGACATAGCTAAATCGTTTTAGAATTTTACTACTTTTACTTTATATATACTTTATAGGGTCTGAGATCAACATTTCGAGGTGTTTCAAACGAAATGACATAGTTAGTATACCACCATAAAGGGTATACAAATTAAATTTAATTTTTAAAATGCGTAAAATTCAAACATAACATTTACTAGAGTAATGCATTGGGATTATTGAAGCTTCTTTATTTATTTTATTTTTATTTATTCAATATTTAATCCAAATTTTAATCCAAAATCAAAATTGTCTCAATTTGTTTTTACGTTTTTTTATAGCAAAAACAGCAGATTCTTTCCCCTTACCGCAAATTTGAAAGGTTGATATATTGGTATAAAAAAACACTACTTGCGTTTTTGGATAAATAAATAAAAGAAATAAAAAAGTCTGATTACCGATGTTTTTTGATAAGCGCGAAAAAGTAATACAATACCCTCACTTTGTGAATGTAATATGGAATATTACACGAATTAATCTGCCAATTTGTGCGAGAGGTTGGTTGGTTAACGTGGTGGCTAAGAACGGTTCCCTAGCCTCAATTAGTATATTAAGTTACCGTTTTGATATGTGGGAGAGGTAACAGAAGGAGTTTAACAAATACACCTATTTTTCGCTGAACAGTATATACTTTAAATACATTGCACTGTGGCGAATTATGAGCGTTTATGTTCATTGGTATATTAACGTTATGAGCTATTAAATTTTGGTATAATATGGTAATTTTATGTGAGAGGTACAAAAACGGGCGTGGTGATAACGCCCATGGCCTATTCGACCATTATATATTTGAAATTTTTTTAAAAAAGCTATATGCCTAATACACATATTGTTATATGCCTAGTACACATAATATGGGGGACTATACAACAGAAACTTCAAATGGAATACATTTGCCTGTGATTGCTACGAATACCATATTTCTTCCCGTACTGTTTTAAAACATGTTTACTTACCCCCAATTACACAGTTAAAAAATAAAAATTTCATACAATGTGACAACTATAACTGTAGGTTAGCTCTAACTGTATGATAACCGAAGATTGTGGAATTGGCCGTTAAAGATACAATTATTAATTATCGCTTCTGTAGTATATTGTGACAAGTACATTCTGCTTGAAACATACATATGTTTAGAGTACACTTCACATATATAATATTTGGCACACTCAAATATTATATGTTTAGGAGGATGTTGTTCTAAACAAAACTATGTTTGTATCCTAATATTTTTTATTTGGGACTCTTATTTCCTTAACAAGGAATTATTTGCATTTAAGAATTCAGAAAATATATCGATACCTTCTTTAAGTAAATTAAAGTATTTTTTAGAAATTGTAAATGTTCGTAAAATTTCTTACAAATTTACTTAAATTGCTTGACGGATTAACAAAAAATTATGACTTGTAATGTTTAGGAATAAAAAATAAGTGCTTTAAAATAAAAGCTAATGCAATTTATACCTGTAAGACATAACTCGAAATTCAGAACTCGAAAAAAATTTAAATTCAACAAATACAGCATTTTAAAATAACTTACTACTTAAGTTATTTTAAATAAATGTCCAAACAATAATTTTATTTGTATGTAAACACATATTTTAACACCTACATACATATATTAACATATGTGCTCCAAATAAATGTTAATGATTTTCAATTAAAATTTACGTATACAAAAATATATAATACTAGCTGACCCCAGCAGACGTTGTCCTGCACGTCCTGGTTGGGATGTTTTGGTTTCTTATTCATTGTCATTTCATTAAAAAATGCACACATTCCGAGTTTAATTGAAAATAATTACGATAACAAATTATATTGGACATAAGTCCACTACAGCGCCATGTACCGGCTAGAATCATACATATAATCTTTTATCAAGACAAACAACACACACATTTTAACTTTCGGTCAAATGGCTCTGAAAATGCGAATTTTGCAAATATCTTGACCATTCCGCTATTTATCGCGGTTAAAATAATTATAAATCACAGATGACCCCGAACTGAACCTAATGCGCAATTTTCAGCCCATTCGCTCTTATGGTTCCCGAGACCATGCGTTACAAACAAACGTACACAGGATTATATATATAAAGATTTAAAAATCTCTGTTCCAAATATAGTTTCTTTCTATGCAAACATATCAAAAACGACGATTTTGTTCCGTGTCGTTTTACTATTTATTTTAAAGGAACACATCTAATATTTTTGATTCATGACACTTATCAAAAAAATTAATAAAATCAACAAATATTTTCTTTGAATTCACCGAATCACCTTCCTTCTGCTAATATTTTAAATATCTTTCTTGCTGTTTCATGCGTTTATTAAATGCATTAAATATTGCATAGACTGTGACCATCTGTTTGGTATAAGGTCAGTCATTGAATTTAAAGTTTTTTGAAAATATTAATATTTGTGAAAGTCTAAATCATTCTGTATCGGCTTTCGAGAGTTATCAGGAAATTTCGACAGACGGACCTTCCTCAAAGGACCAAAATATCTCAAAAACAGATTTCAGACTATGGTCTAGACGTACTCATTTGATGTGTTACCATTTTTATCCTTAATTGATACTATACAATGTTGCTGATAGTCGAAGTTTTCAGAATCTGTAAACAAAACAAAATGTCTAATGAGCTTGGAAGATATATATGTACATATAGTTCACCTACTAATAACACAACCATGATTCAATGTCATGATTCAATATCATAAGGCTGTGTTATTAGCAGGTGGACTGAAATGGTATATCTTAAATACCAGTAAACGCGTCCGGCGTCTGTCAAACTTATTGATAAACAATTATTGATAAAATAAAATGTATATAATGCATGTTGTGACAATGATTTGTCTTCAAGTTTCATATGATCATCATGCTAAAAGAAAGTGAAAGCCGTTACCATCGAGAATTTTATTTTGTAAACTTCAGAGTAAATTAACATATTCAAACCATTTCGTTTTATGTTGCAATGCTTCGCAGGATGTAAGTTTAGTTTTGCACAATATTAACATATCAAGATTTTTACAACAGAACAAATTGTAAAAATCGTTCAATTTGTAAAGTGTACAAAACTAACAGACCTATATTTACTAACTATTCACTATGTTTGTAGTGGTATTCGTGATTGAAAAATTTCAGCTGATTTTAACAAAAACTATTTAAATAAGATGTCCATCTCACGAAACAACAAAAACAATTTAATAAGACGTGCAAATTGTTTAATGAAACTAAGTCCCAATTCACACAAAACAATTTTCCGATGCAATTCGTTTTTTGTAGGAGATATAGGCAGCAAAGTGCGAATGAAAAACAAAACGGATTGCCAGTACAAGAAACTTGTAACCGTATACTCAAGCACATTCCAACGTCTCCTTTATTTCAACCCAACCCAACAAGATGTGTCATCCCAAGTGTCATTATTTTCCAGCAACTCATCGAATAGACAAAGACTGAAGATGTCTAAGGAAACTAGTTTTGGGACTATTTAAAGTCATTTGAGGCTTGCCGGTCTGTCTGGTTCGCTCAATAACTTTTTGAAGGGGTACATCCCACATAAATGGAAAAAATCGTATCCTATTTCACGTCCATATTGTGCGTGGACATCTGTTTATCAATATATTATCATAAAATTCGAATAGAAAATATGCTTTAGATGCAAAATTGAGAAACAAATATTTCATATGGGTCGATATCTAAACCTGCTTGAGCCAAAAGCCTGTGCTTTGTTTACAAGATCATCGAATAAGAAAGTAATTCAATCGGTATAATAAACATTGCGTATATCTCTTCTCCTTTTGAGTTTTTCAAAAGAATGTATTTACATCAGTGTGTTGTGGGGTATACAAAATTATTTATTTATGCTTACGGTTTAAAGATTTATATTTTTAGAAAACCTTTTTCTCCGATAAATACAAAAGCCCAAAATATTTCCAGGATTCCGATCCAGGGCCAGTGGTGGTCACAATTTTTGCGTTCTCTTTTGACCAGAATTAATTTTTGATAATATGCGACCGTCTTTTCATAAACTCCCTGAGGTTCTTGTGGAACCTTATCTGAATCAGTAGAATTGTGGTCATCCACGTTAGAAAAAAAGCTTTTAATCGACTTTTGCGTCATTTTGTTGCTCTATTAAAAAGTTTTGAATAAATGTGAAATATAACGGTACCACTTGTTAAACGCCATATGCAAAGGTGTTTGTGTTGGTACTTAAGATTCTTACATTTGACATGGTTAATCGAAGAAAATATACTTCGCGTGTCGCAAAACATTTTTCGGCGGCTGGGTTTTAGTCGGCGCGAGTGGCTCATTTCGGCAGCTGATTTTTAGCCGAGTTGAGCCGTTGAAATGCGGCTTCGAATGAAGGCAACAATTCGGCGGCGGCTCTAAGCCGAGCCGCGGCGATTCGGCTTCGTAGTCTGTTTTCCAATTGGTAAATTGCAATCGTCATTGACGTAAGGCGATCCGAACGAACATTAAGAAATCCAAATTCCTGACGAAAGTGGGTGACTGGTTTTCGTTCGCAGAGACTTTCGTTAGAAATACAGAAACAGGTCGTAATACTATGTGTGGAATTTCAGAAGAATCGAGTGAGTAGTATAGATGTAGGGAGGTACCAGAAGGAGTGGAACAATATGGCCCATCTTCGAACTTAGCCGGAAATAGAGAACAATGTTACGGTATACCAAATTTGAAGCCAATCGGTTAATCCTTTCGAGAGTTATCGTGCGCCCCAGCCAGCAGACGGGAAGTGCTCAAATGACTTAAAATGACCCAAATAGAATTTCCGCCAAATATACTTGCGGTTTCCATAACAAAGATAAACAATTAACAAATTGCGTTTATTGTGTAGGTAATGGAAGTTAAATTCCTTAGTTTTAGTTTAGTACGAGATCAGTAAAACTTTTTATAATAAAATACGTAAGAGCTAAAAATGTAATCTTAGATTTTTTTAAAGAAATATATCAATTTTTTCATCGATTTTGACTTCATCTTTGTATATAGACATCAAAGCCAGATAAGATAGCCTTTCTCCTTCCATTCTGTTCCGGAGATAAGTTTTTATCCTTCTTAACGTCGAGAAACTTCGCTCAGCAGATGCCGTTGTCACAGGTATTGTGGCCAGTATCTGCAAAAGGGTAAAAACGCTTGGGAACATGTCCTCATCACAAACTGAAATAGCATCTAATGCATTTGATGGCTTATCATTCTTCTGCTTCCAATAATCAATCCATATACGTATTTCAGCTAAAACAGATTTTGCTGATTTTTTTAAATCGTTTTTGTAAAAAGGTGTGACTTCTTCGAAATCTTCCTTTATTCGACGTACAACTCGTATCGGAACGATATTAAACAGACTTGTAATTATAGCTTCATGTTCGGAAAATCTATTATTTAAATGTGATATTACTTCGTCCAGATATGGCATGAACAATGTTGTCCTAAAATACGCCTTGGCATCTGAACCAGGAATATTAGCCCTATACTTTTGAGTACCTACTCTTCTAGGTAGTACAGCTTCTATTCCAAAACTTCTTGCAAGTTGTGTGGATTCTTCAAACAGTTTATCAAACTCCGCATCTGAATTTCTACGCATGTCACTTAATTTAGTCGTTGCCAATTTTATGATTTCGTAAGCCTTTATTATATCTAGGTTAATCGTTTGCAAATACCGTGATAAGTTCTGTGTAATGGCCAAAACCGTACTACTTATTACCACACCCAATATAAAGTCAAATTTACATACACGGTTGTGCAAACTCATTCCACCACTGCAACCTACATGTTAATTTTCGCCATATCTGGTTATCATAAATTTAAAGCCAACCAATAATTACACCGGTCGACAAAAACAACATTTTTTCTTGGGTTTCTGTTTTATTGCATAGATTCTGATTCTAGACGTCAAAAAACGTCAAAATCTCCAATCTTAGCTTTTAAAGTTTGTTTTTGTAAATTTACATCGATAAGAAAGTTTTAAAGTTAAAACCTTACTAAATTAGATATAACTTTTTAAATTATGCATCGATTTTCTTCGGAATGGGCTCGTTTAATTCATGACCGAACAGACTTTACGATAAAATCATAAAAATATAACATTTGTTCATTTCTAGATTGTTTTATGGGAGTTTTATTTTAAAAATATTAAAATGTTATCAAAAAATCAAATTATTTTGCAATATTTGGTAATACTCGTATATCGTCGAAACCGCTGAACGGATGGAAAAATGGTATTATATGAAGTTGAAGGCTACTTAATATTTAATTCTTTAAAACTTTCCTTAACCAAATCGGATAAATGGTTCTCGAGTTATGCCACTATATGTGGTTCAACCACTAATTTCTTTCCATATCACAGCTTATCGCGAGAATTTAAAGAGACAACCCTTTAGGCTAAGAAAAAAGAGAGGTTGAACCGCATATTATGGCATAACTAGAGAACCATTCATCCGAATTGGTTCAGCGGTTTCGACGATATATTACAAAATATTGCAAAAAATCAAATTTTTTGAGAAAATTTTAATAATTTTTAAATAAAAGCCTCATAAAAACATCTAGAAACGCATAACTGTCATATTTTTGTGATTTTATTGTAAACTCTGAAAGGTTATGAATAAATTGAGACCATTCCGAAGAAAATCGATGCATAATTTAAGAAGTTTTAGCAAGGAAACCATGCACTTTCTTATTTTTAGTTGTTATTACTTTTACTGTTACCATTTTTTACGCTTTTGTATTGTTTTTTTTAACGGCCTTCCAAATATTTTTCGAGGGTGGGGGGCCCCTCTGGATACGTCCCTGTCCCTGCTTTAGGTATGAATACTACTTTGGTATCCCTCCATCGATTCGGGATGTATGAAAGCCTACATAAATTTTCTCCAGTCAGGGGATAATGAACTCCAACATTTTCTGCATTTCTGCTGGAGTGATGCCGTCTGGTCCAGGCTCAAAGCTAACTTACTTAGTTTAACAAAAAAAGTGTACTTGAAGTAAAAAATATGAAAATGCAATTTAGAATTCTCAAGAGTCAATATAAACAAAAATTGGTTGACTTAAAATTAATTACTAGCTAAATGTCACAATGGTTTATGCGGATATAAGAATATGTTAAAGATAAAAGAAAGTGAATTTGGTATTTCTTGGAATTGGTTAGTACATATTTAAGAATGTTTTATAGATATGGGTTAGTATTTATGAGTGAACTGTATGTTTAAAGAATTTGTTTTTGCTCAGCATTATGCCCTCTATGATAGCGTAGTGGTGGTTGTGTTGTGACGGTTGTCGTAGCTGCATTATGCCCTCTGTGGTTTTTGGGGTGGTTGCGTTGTTGTTGTTAATGAGACGGGTGTCGTAATTCGCCTAAAGGATCCGATTATTGAAAAGGAGTTGGAAGATTTAGTTCCGGAGGACCATGATGATAACGATGATGATCCCCAGTTGCCTTGGAAAACCAAGACCTTGAAGATTTTGTTTTTCTTTGTATATTTCTATTTTTTTTTTGTCTTTGCGTTTTCCTAAGCTTCTTCTTACAGATCTTATGTTGCTCTTTATAGGCATCCCAATCATTAGCGACCCCAGTAGATTTCGCCCTGTTTAATAGCTTGTTGCAGATCTTTTTCTTAGCCGTTAGCTCAGAAGTTCACCATTGAGGTTTAGTTTTACGTTGTTATTATTTTTGGTATTCGACCTTTGCACTTTATTAAGTTTTTGTAAAAAAGTTTAAATAATTGAGCTCGAGGTCTAGTTTGTTGTTTCTTTTTGTTTATTCAATATTTCGATCCCCTTCGTGGGTCATCATTGGGAGTTCTACAAACAGAATTATACTTTCATTTTTATACATTGTCAAACCCCAAAAACCACAGAGGGCATAATTCAACAAATACGACTTAAAAAATATTAAACTTTAACACTTAGAAATTACAGCGACGAGCCAACCTTCTTACTCGTCATCCCGTTTCGTATTGGCGTGGGGGGATGTTTTTATTTCTTCTTTTACCAATAAGAAGCAGTGTTACCGTTGTGCGACTAAAGTTGCAATTTGCAACTTTTTTGGCGACTTGCGACTTCATGTGCGACTTTATCATTTGGACACTTTTTTGCGACTTTTCGCGACCTTTTCCCCTTTTTTGCCAATAACAATTTTGTTGTGAAATCGTAGACACAAAAAACCATTTTTGTGTATATTATAGGTCAATTGTGATACTATTAGTTCACGATTAAAATAAATGATGTACCAGGCAAGCTCAGCATGACGATGCCAATTTGTTAAGCCCAAGCTTTCGTTATATCGGATTTTTTTTTAAATATAGTAATAAAGTTAAAACAAAAATTTTTAAAATTTAGCCTTTTAATTGGACAGTAAATTACAAATAATTTTTTATCAAAAATAATTCTTTAAACTCTTTCATTCATAAGTCGGATTTTTTATTAGTAACTTATGAATTTTATTTTTGACTACAAATGGTAAAATAAGATATCACTATCATTTATTTTTTTAATTTTTTTTCTAAAATGTTGTGGGTCTTTAATTAAAAAAATCAATTAGTGTTTTGGATTTGTGAGAATCTGGTGCACATTCTGTGTAAACGTGAACAAAATCAAAGGTGGAGAATTTTTTTTTTAAATTATTGTGTTTAAAAAATTGCAAAAAATTATAAATGTAAAAAAACAAAACGTCAAAACAGTGGTCTGTTATGTACTATTTCAAACTGTCTGAACTTTGTAAAAATTCAGCCATTCAAGAGCAATTACAAATTTCGTAAAACATTTTGTCATGTTCTAAAAATTTCAAACCCCCTTAAATTTAAAATTTTTTTGAAAAAAAAAATTATAGCGTGATCTAATTTTACCATTTAGCAACTTTTTATAAACTTTGTAGGCAAAAATAAAATTCATAGTTTAATGTTAAAAAATCTGACCCTAATGCAATTATCAATTTCTAATATCTTATGTGGTTTTATGGAAAAAATGTTCACTGTTGTGCGACTTTATTATTAAAAAACGACTTTTTGTGCAACTTTTTCAAAATTCTCAACGGTAACCCTTGTTGTCGAGATCGGTTTTCGCGTTCATTCGTCGTGTTGTATGCGTGCACTGTATGTGTAACATCTCGAGAGTCATGCTTTTGTGTAGTTGTTTTCGCACTGTATTTTTTTTGTACTCTCGAGGTCTGTCGTGTGCAGTGTTGCCACTACAATAATTTTTTTTCTACAAAAATTGTCTAAAATTTCTACCAAAATTGTTTGAAATCTTCCATTTTTTATTTTACGAACAACATATGCATAAATTGTTATTCTAAGGCATTATTTATATTTAAATAATTTTTTTAATTATTTTTTTTTTATTTGGTTTCCTTTTCTATTAATCACTTGAAGAAGGTTTTTTATTTTCCAATTCTGATTTCTCTTTTAATGAGGTTATTATATCTTTTTTGCTCAAGTTGTATGTAAGGCATTAAAGTACTGGACCCAGAGCTAGAACCACCTTAAAGTATACGGATAGACTTAAAATAACCTGCTGGTTCGATCTAGCAATGTCTATCCGTCCGTCCGCTGTATATGTAAATTTTTTAATCAAGGTACAGGTCGCAATTCTTGCCAAAATTCTTCAGGACAGACAATATTTTCGCAACGAGAACGAACGGTATAGAATTTGGAGAAAATAGGTTCAGACTTAGATATATCTCTCATATAATTGACATCAAAGCGCGACAGAACTAGTATTTTACATCATACATTACTAGATTTGGCACAAAAGAACCAGGAATGGACATTGTAAATTTTGAACGAAATTGGTTCTGAATTAGATATAGCCCCATATATACGTTCCTTCCGATTTGGTATCAATGTGCCATATATACGTTATTTAACACTGGATCATCATTAACTGTGACAGAGAAGAGTTTATTTCGGCTCAGATTTAAATATAGCAATACATATATATTCCTTCCGATTTTTTTATTAAAGTGCTATAGAAACTTTAACATCCGATAGTTATGAATTTTGGCAGAGAAGTTTCTTGCTACAGAAACGAACATTGACAAGTTTGTAGAAAATCGGTTCAGATTTATATATAACCCCCCTTGTACCCGTATATGTTCCTTCCAATTCGGTATTAATGATCTTAGAAGCTTTCTTTAACATCCGATCCTTATGAAATTAAGTAGAGAAAGTTAGGTAGAATGTTGCTAGTTAAAATTTAAGATTCAGAATCGCAATATGTTTGCTTATTCTGCTCGAACAAAAGTGGTCGTATAGTCGGCGCAACCCGTCTTTAGCCTTTGTATAGTTTGTTCACATTAGTTTTATAATCATACTCGTCCATTCTGTTCAGTTCACATTTTTTTAATTTGTATATTAAATTTGTTTAACAAAAGAATTGGGATAATAAGTTCGTCAACAGTCAGCGATATTACTTCTTATTTGTATAGGATAATTGTTGCAAAACCAAAGAAATTTAATACACGTTTTTGTCAAAACTTCTATAAAAAAATATTTTGATATTTTAATATTTTTTTATCAATATTATAAATAGTAATCAACTTAATAAATATGAAATTAATTTTAAATTATATCTTCTAATTATTTTTAAAAATTAAAATTACATTGAAATAAATTTTCAAAATTTTTTTTAATTTTTTGTTAAAGTTCATATGGAACTAAACTTGTACTTTTAAAAACACAGAGAATAATAACACACACAATTTTGGCACGTTCTCTCATTGCCTTACACTTCATTAGACATTCCTGAATTGTCCAATCGGCCGAATCGGTTAGACAATTCTACACATCCTTTAAAATTGTATACGAAATTTATGCGATATTTCTGCACATTTTCGAAAGGGATTTTATGTTTTTTTCTTGATCGAGAATGAATGAATGAATTCGGTTGTAATCGGTTCAGATTTAGATATAGCTGCCATATATATCTTTCGTCCGGTTTGGCCCTTTAGTCCTATAGAAGCTGTATTTTACATCCAATCGTTGTGAAATTTAGCGTGGTAGATTTTCTTCATCCATGGACGAACATTGCCGAATTTGCAGAAAATCGTCCTATTTGGCCCTTAGCGCTACAGAAGCTGTATCTAAAATGCCCTTGTTTTAAAATTTAGCATGGTAGATTTTCTTCATCCACGGACGATCGTTGCCGAATCTGTATTTTTTTTGTACTCTCGAGGTCTGTCGTGTGCAGTGTTGCCACTACAATAATTTTTTTTCTACAAAAATTGGCTAAAATTTTTATTTTACGAACAACATATGCATAAATTGTTATTCTAAGGCATTATTTATATTTAAATAATTTTTTTAATTATTTTTTTTATTTGGTTTCCTTTTCTATTAATCACTTGAAGAAGGTTTTTTATTTTCCAATTCTGATTTCTCTTTTAATGAGGTTATTATATCTTTTTTGCTCAAGTTGTATGTAAGGCATTAAAGTACTGGACCCAGAGCTAGAACCACCTTAAAGTATACGGATAGACTTAAAATAACCTGCTGGTTCGATCTAGCAATGTCTATCCGTCCGTCCGCTGTATATGTAAATTTTTTAATCAAGGTACAGGTCGCAATTCTTGCCAAAATTCTTCAGGACAGACAATATTTTCGCAACGAGAACGAACGGTATAGAATTTGGAGAAAATAGGTTCAGACTTAGATATATCTCTCATATAATTGACATCAAAGCGCGACAGAACTAGTATTTTACATCATACATTACTAGATTTGGCACAAAAGAACCAGGAATGGACATTGTAAATTTTGAACGAAATTGGTTCTGAATTAGATATAGCCCCATATATACGTTCCTTCCGATTTGGTATCAATGTGCCATATATACGTTATTTAACACTGGATCATCATTAACTGTGGCAGAGAAGAGTTTATTTCGGCTCAGATTTAAATATAGCAATACATATATATTCCTTCCGATTTTTTTATTAAAGTGCTATAGAAACTTTAACATCCGATAGTTATGAATTTTGGCAGAGAAGTTTCTTGCTACAGAAACGAACATTGACAAGTTTGTAGAAAATCGGTTCAGATTTATATATAACCCCCCTTGTACCCGTATATGTTCCTTCCAATTCGGTATTAATGATCTTAGAAGCTTTCTTTAACATCCGATCCTTATGAAATTAAGTAGAGAAAGTTAGGTAGAATGTTGCTAGTTAAAATTTAAGATTCAGAATCGCAATATGTTTGCTTATTCTGCTCGAACAAAAGTGGTCGTATAGTCGGCGCAACCCGTCTTTAGCCTTTGTATAGTTTGTTCACATTAGTTTTATAATCATACTCGTCCATTCTGTTCAGTTCACATTTTTTTAATTTGTATATTAAATTTGTTTAACAAAAGAATTGGGATAATAAGTTCGTCAACAGTCAGCGATAGTACTTCTTATTTGTATAGGATAATTGTTGCAAAACCAAAGAAATTTAATACACGTTTTTGTCAAAACTTCTATAAAAAATATTTTGATATTTTAATATTTTTTTATCAATATTATAAATAGTAATCAACTTAATAAATATGAAATTAATTTTAAATTATATCTTCTAATTATTTTTAAAAATTAAAATTACATTGAAATAAATTTTCAAAATTTTTTTTAATTTTTTGTTAAAGTTCATATGGAACTAATCTTGTACTTTTAAAAACACAGAGAATAATAACACACACAATTTTGGCACGTTCTCTCATTGCCTTACACTTCATTAGACATTCCTGAATTGTCCAATCGGCCGAATCGGTTAGACAATTCTACACATCCTTTAAAATTGTATACGAAATTTATGCGATATTTCTGCACATTTTCGAAAGGGATTTTATGTTTTTTTCTTGATCGAGAATGAATGAATGAATTCGGTTGTAATCGGTTCAGATTTAGATATAGCTGCCATATATATCTTTCGTCCGGTTTGGCCCTTTAGTCCTATAGAAGCTGTATTTTACATCCAATCGTTGTGAAATTTAGCGTGGTAGATTTTCTTCATCCATGGACGAACATTGCCGAATTTGCAGAAAATCGTCCTATTTGGCCCTTAGCGCTACAGAAGCTGTATCTAAAATGCCCTTGTTTTAAAATTTAGCATGGTAGATTTTCTTCATCCACGGACGATCGTTGCCGAATTTGCAGAAAATCGGTTGAGAATTAGACATACATATATATATTTCGTCCGATTTGGCTCTCAAGTGTTTTGAAATTTAGTATGGTAGAGTTTCTTGGTCCATGGATGAACGTTGCAGAATTTGAAGAAAATCGCTTCAGATATAGCCCTAATATATATAATAATATATAATATATATTATAATATAATATATATATTTCCGACTTGGCATTTAAACACCATAGAAGCAATATTCTATATCGATGTGTATGAAAATTGTTAAAAATATATATTTTGAAATAACAAATAGAAGTGATACTGCATTTCGAAATACTACTGTACATTTATGTAATACCCATATACATTTTCCTTCCGATTTGGCCTTTAGTCGCAATAATTATACCCTACACCACACTGTGGTACAGAGTATTATAGATGTATAAAATGTCCCAAAAGTAAATTTTTTTAAACAATTTATACGTGAATTACAAAATTTATATTTCAGTGTTATTCAATATTACGAGAGTGGTGTAGGGAATTATATAGTCGGCCCCGCCCGACTTGAGCCCTTCCTTACTGCTTTTTAAATTATATTTTTCCCAAGTTGCCATTTGTTATCAACCCATCAAACAATGTAAAGGGGTTTCCAGCAAGAGGTGTTATTTTGGTATTCAAAGAAAAATGCAATTTTTTGAGATAAATGATCGGATGTTTATTTCATAATAAAGAGGAATGTATGCCGTTAATAATGAAAAACAACATCAGCCAAATGGCCACCACGACCACGCTTACAGGACCATATCCTTTTCATGAAATTTTTCATATCCAAATCACAAAGTGGTTGCCCTATGTCCTCGATAGCCTCACGAATTCTTTCTCTGAGGTCTTGAATCGCAGGGCTGTTGGCGTAGACCTTATCATTCACGTGGCCCTAAAGGAAGAAGTTGCAATGTGTTAAATCACAAGATCTCGGTGGGCAATTGTGATCATCTCTTTGAGAGATAACAAGGTCCGGAAACTTTTCCCGTAACAGAGCAATGGTTTCGTTGCTTGTGTGGCACGTACCGCCGTCTTGTTGATAGTAAACGTTGTCCAGATCAATACCATCCAACTCCGACCATAAACAATTATTAATCATCTCTCGATAGCGCAATCCATTCACCGTAACTGTTGATCAAACCTCAATTTCAATTTTCGAAAAAGTAAGGTCCAATGACCCCGCCGGACCATAAAGCACACCAAACAGTCACACGTTGAAGATGGAGAGGCTTCCCAACAATAACTCTTGGGGTTTCCGAGCCCCAGGTTCGACAATTTTGCTTGTTGACGTAGCCACCGAGGTGGAAATAGACCTCATCAGTCAAGATGATTTTTCGATGGAATTCCGGATTTCACCATTTTTGTAGTGAATTTTAATAAATTCAGTGCTTTGTTGAATCGTGTATCGTTCCACTTGTAGTAATGGCGTAGTTTCTACTTGTCAAATGTCAAAGAATAAAACCTTCAAAAGTGGCAGCTACCGAAATACCGGGTGATTTAAAATAACACCCCTTGTTGGAAAGCCCTGTATCATTGTAATTACAAAGGAATTTTAAGAACATTTAAAATTTCTGAAAGAATTAACGCTGGATTACTAAAAAGCATAACACTTGTCTTCAAATTAGAGTTGTGTAGTTCGTGAAGTAAAAAGTTAATTTTTCATTGTAGGATGACCAGGTATAACCCTCACGAACTAAGTGAAATGTTTGACATAATGATTATGTTCGTAATAGTTTGTCTGGTCACCCTAATTGAACGAGTTCGAGAACTAGTGAACTAGTTCTACACAAGTCTACTTCAAATTAAGGTATTGATATATTTTCTGAACATATAAATATTTGTTTCGTTAATTATCGTCCCAAATAAAACAAAAACTAGGACGGAAACAAAGATTTTTTAGAACAACATCTTCCCAAATATATATAGTATTTGTATGTGCCAAATTTAATATATTTCGAGTGCACCCTAAATATTTATATATTTCGAGAAGAATATACGATATTTGGGACAATTTACTACAGAAGCGATTTTTTCAGCGTGTACGCAGCATAGGTCCGCCCGTTATTTTTCCTTTATAGTCCCATTTCCAATATTAGGGGCACCTTCCACGTAAAGTAATTAAGCTTATGGTGATTTCGTTTGTGCAAAAAAAGAAAAATTTTTGTTACGTCCACGCCAGGATGGGGGTACATAAAAAAGAGAGAAACAAGGTTTATTTATTTTTATTTAATTTAATTATTTTATTTTGGCCGTGAGCCATATGGGGTTTAGCAGTGTGCCGTAAGAGGGTGAGTCGTAAACTAATCACCAAAAAATGTCACAGCGACGGCGTTACCATCACTGAGTTTTCAGTTTTAATCGGTGTCGATGTTGTTCAACGTGAATCAAATTAAATATTGGGGGCGCTGATGTTGATCAGCTGTTGACACTTCAAAATTTTTTCTACATTTTACACTGAAACCGCATTTTTAGATTCGTTTGTAAAAATGGTGCAGCCATATGAACGGGTTTTGATTTCGTTTGTAAAATTATTACACTCCGCAAATGTTAAATATCGCATTTTCCACACTCAGCCCAGTCCACGGTGTGGAGTGTTGCACCGTCAAAAAGCAATCTTCAGAAACAAACCTAATTGAAAGCGTACACTCTTAATGCACTTTCAAAAGGTTGCGACACAATGTAGGTATGGGTTTTACTCATCGCACGATTTTTGTTCGATTGTTCGCATGCAAAATCAACAGTGGGTGCAGGGGCAATTTTTAAAATGTCGCAACATGATGTGGTGATATTATTTCAGAAAAGAAATCACCATTAGTTTTTCCAAATGTTGCCTTTAAATTAAAAGGAACATTTTCAGGGAAGTCATGTCGAAAAATTTAAACATAAATTGTTTCCATACAACTTGTTACCATAGGCAGATCTGACCAATTTGTTTATTCAAACATCTTGAAATAAGGTTGAATTAATTGTGAATTATTAAAGAAATTATATTGATATTTAAAAGGTCTACATATGTCAAAAATATGTGCAATATGACATAAATTGTGGCACGGATCCGAGATACGCAATTTTCAACGATTATGCAGCATACTCGTATATCCCACTGAATTTAAACGATGTTTGACTGGGACAAGAAAAACTGTCAAATCGGACGATTTTGGTGGTCGCTTTGAAATTGTGTACAGTGTAATGTTTTTATAGAACCAGTCCAGTACAAAGTAGGCGTTATTGCCACGCCCCTTCTAGTATCTCTCTCAAAAAAGCATACACCTTTGTGAAATGTTAAAACTCTGTATTTATATATTTACTTGTACTTCAATGAGTTTCTCATTTTTTAACATTTCACAAAACCGTTACCATTTGTGTGAGAGTAACGCCCACTTACTGGACTGTAGGTACTATAAAAACATTACACTGCACAAAATTTCAAGTATTTGTATGCGCTGGTATTAATGTTTTAAGGTGCTAAGGATTAGCACCATTCAGTCGAACTGTCAGACTGGCGGACACGAATTAATTGATATTTTTACCCAGGGAGGATCCATGCTGATATTTTTACATTTTGTGGTAGAATATGTGGTTAATTTTTACAAATAAAACGAATCAAGGATTAAGGGCGTTTTCGTCCTCTTGATTTCCTTAATAGACAAAAATTGTCTATTAGTACATAATTCTTAGAGAGGATGTTAAATTGTTTCAGATGGTACATATAACATTCAAATCTGATATTGCGTTCAAAAGTTATGTAGACTAGAAAAAGGCTAAATTTATAAAAAATATGTTGTAGATGGCCAACTTGGGCACCCTATTAAATCAAAACCGTTATGAATTTAGACAATCGGTAAAAGGTTTCTCATCAGTTCTACATACAATTTAGTTAATAACGGTTCTTTCAACCAGAAATGAACACTGTCAAATTTCATTAAGAAAACAACTTTGATACAATTTGAGAACACATATTTCTCTTTTTTCTGCTCTGATGGAAGCGGATATAATGTTGTCGTCTCCTCTCGACTAAAGCAGTGATTTTTTACGTTTTTTTTTTGTCTGGAATTTACGCCTTATTACACTTTTTAAATTTTTTATTACGCATTTACTTAACAATCTTAACGCGCTGCTCAATTGTGTACCTCTCAATTTGTCAAACACGGAAACAAAGAAATATCAAATTAAGTTGGGCAAAAAAATTGACGTTAAGGTGTGACTCACAATTAACATCGTGCATTGTGTGTGGACCAACATTTGTATTTGTATTTTTTTATTTGTTTTCATATACACAAGACTTTAATAGTCTCATATTTCAGTATAGGAAGTAACTATCATTTATTAATTAATATTGTATTACAGTAATGAATATTCAATATTAACACAATTGACATAACTAATAGATTATTAATAAAAAAATTAAAAACTTAATTATTATAAATATAGAAAAGAAAGTAAGAAAGTAATCGATAAGTAACATAGATTACGAAAAAAAAACATAAAATGAGGTACAATGCATAAATATGAAGTATTTACAATAAGGGAGACGACGTTTTTCTTAAAGTAGGCTGCGTTACATATTGTTTGAATATTATAAGGAAGCAATTTCCAATTGCGAGTCGAGTTATCCAGTCGCATATCAGATATCCATTCACGAATTTGTGTTAAAATAACTACATCTTCACCATCATGAAAGCTCTTCGATGTGCTAACTAACTCCTAATAACTATCCCTTATACTTCTATACTTTTCTTGTATTATAATCTGTATTTATTGTTATATTTCAGATAGGTACAGTGAGGAATAAAAACTGCACACAAGATATACATATAAAAACCAGTAAGGAAAGGCAAAAATCTAGCGGGCTGGCTATATAATACCCTACACCACTCTAGTTATAAAGATAAAAAGGCAGATAAAAGTTGTTTACAAAAAAACTTAATAAAGTACAAAGGTCGAATACCAAAAATAATAACAACTAATAAATGTACTTTTGTGAAATACAGCTTCTATAGCGCTAAAACGCCAAATCGGAGAGAAACATATATACGCAAGCTATATCTAAATGTGAACTGATTTTCCTCAAATTCAGAAATGTGCGTCCTTTGATTAAGAATCAATACCCTGCTAAATTGCGACCGAACAACATAAGACAGACAGACGGACGGACTGACAGACATGGTTAAATCGACTAAGCCAGTGATTCTGACTCGATAGGTATACTTCAAGGTTGTGTACGTAAAGTTTTCGAATTTTAATAAAATAATTCAAATATTAGCGCGAATGTTTTAAAATAATAAACGATCTTTTATTTTATGCAAATTAATTTTCTTTGTAGCTGTAATGCATGAAAACCAATCATACATATTATGCTGGAACAATACTTATCTATTTATCTAAACAGCTTGGTAGTCAAAGAAGGAGAGGGCGATGCAGTGATTCAATCATTTGCGTCTATCAAATCAAACTACAAAAATGCTATGTTTTAAGTGACTTTAGAACTTAATGCAAATGCCAAACATTGGCCACTGCCATTCTATATCCATGAAGAGGAGACAGACTCACGTCCTTGGACATACACATAAGCAAGCAATCGGCGTGTTGTGCGCTCTAATTGTTTGTTTCATGGACTAGTACTAAGAAAGTTATTTTAGGAACTCTGTGGTATCGACATATTCCTTAATTGTTTTCCAGTATACGCCCCTAAGTTTGGTCAAGTCTGGTAAAGAGTCGTTTTCCATGAAACGGGATCTATTGTTTGCGAACGCTGTACACTGGAAGTGTTCCAACTCATATTTAATGCAGATGCGCCAGTAAGCACGTGTGCCCTGTAAGGATATCCATGATCTTACTGGTCTCTATTTTGCTCAATTTGAGTAAAGTTTTGGTTTTGTCCTCTTTTGGGTCACCCCACAAGATTCGTGCTGTTTTCCCAATGGTTTCACTCTACCATAGCGTGGTATGGGCGTAATTCGTCCATGTTTTCAGTTCAGAACGCGTAGCCCAGAATGGTTCAGCATTCCCTAAGTTTGTCGTTTGCAAGTCCCTGGCTCGTAATGCCAAGGCATTTGCTTTCTCATTTTCTCTTCTCCCATATTATGCGTATTGTTCCGTATTCAGATTGAGAGTTAATCGCCATTTTACAATCTAAAACTGTCCTTGATTTAACCATTTTAGACGTTATTGCTGTATCTGTAAAAACATTTACATTTGTTGTTCTTGTGTTAGCGCTAAGTCAGCTCACACACTCTGTAATTGCTCGGACTTTCGCTTGTTAGACCGTGTTATGGTCTGGTAGGCGGAAAAAATGTTCGGTTTCCGGTTCGATTTGAAAGGAACGAACGAATAAATTTGTTTTGGAAAAAGAAAAAAATTCGGGTTGAGATTTTGAAGCGTACACATTAAAATTTATTTTATTGTTCGTCAAATAAAGGAATACATTTTTATATTCGCTGAAAGAAAGGATACTTAAATTGTGATATCTTCCTGACCTGTAATCCTTGCATTGACGAAAAGGTCATAAAAGACGCAAATCTTTTTTTTTTTTGAATATTCGCTGCCTTGGAAATTAGAAGCTGCAGTGATCCTTAATAACTCTCAAGCGGATTAATATCCATTGAAATATTGATTATTGAATTCGTAAGGCAAAGGACCATGGCGGTAATATAGTGATAAATATTTCAATTGGAAATTCAAAATTATTCATAAAGAGACACCCGTATTAGGATGAAACTCAAATAAGTTAAATTGTTCCTGATTCAAGATAGACGATGTTACTGGGTATTCCAATTCCAATAATTTAATTATAATTTATTATAATTATATTATCACCTTGGTTAGTTTTATAATAATTTTCAGAGTCATTTCTTTTAGCTTTATATTCATGTCTATTAATTTAATTATTGAATTTAAAATGAATTCATTAAGAAAACAACTTTGATACAATTTGAGAACACATATTTCTCTTTTTTCTGCTCTGATGGAAGCGGATATAATGTTGTCGTCTCCTCTCGACTAAAGCAGTGATTTTTTACGTTTTTTTTTGTCTGGAATTTACGCCTTATTACACTTTTTAAATTTTTTATTACGCATTTACTTAACAATCTTAACGCGCTGCTCAATTGTGTACCTCTCAATTTGTCAAACACGGAAACAAAGAAATATCAAATTAAGTTGGGCAAAAAAATTGACGTTAAGGTGTGACTCACAATTAACATCGTGCATTGTGTGGGGACCAACATTTGTATTTGTATTTTTTTATTTGTTTTCATATACACAAGACTTTAATAGTCTCATATTTCAGTATAGGAAGTAACTATCATTTATTAATTAATATTGTATTACAGTAATGAATATTCAATATTAACACAATTGACATAACTAATAGATTATTAATAAAAAAATTAAAAACTTAATTATTATAAATATAGAAAAGAAAGTAAGAAAGTAATCGATAAGTAACATAGATTACGAAAAAAAAACATAAAATGAGGTACAATGCATAAATATGAAGTATTTACAATAAGGGAGACGACGTTTTTCTTAAAGTAGGCTGCGTTACATATTGTTTGAATATTATAAGGAAGCAATTTCCAATTGCGAGTCGAGTTATCCAGTCGCATATCAGATATCCATTCACGAATTTGTGTTAAAATAACTACATCTTCACCATCATGAAAGCTCTTCGATGTGCTAACTAACTCCTAATAACTATCCCTTATACTTCTATACTTTTCTTGTATTATAATCTGTATTTATTGTTATATTTCAGATAGGTACAGTGAGGAATAAAAACTGCACACAAGATATACATATAAAAACCAGTAAGGAAAGGCAAAAATCTAGCGGGCTGGCTATATAATACCCTACACCACTCTAGTTATAAAGATAAAAAGGCAGATAAAGGTTGTTTACAAAAAAACTTAATAAAGTACAAAGGTCGAATACCAAAAATAATAACAACTAATAAATGTACTTTTGTGAAATACAGCTTCTATAGCGCTAAAACGCCAAATCGGAGAGAAACATATATACGCAAGCTATATCTAAATGTGAACTGATTTTCCTCAAATTCAGAAATGTGCGTCCTTTGATTAAGAATCAATACCCTGCTAAATTGCGACCGAACAACATAAGACAGACAGACGGACGGACTGACAGACATGGTTAAATCGACTAAGCCAGTGATTCTGACTCGATAGGTATACTTCAAGGTTGTGTACGTAAAGTTTTCGAATTTTAATAAAATAATTCAAATATTAGCGCGAATGTTTTAAAATAATAAACGATCTTTTATTTTATGCAAATTAATTTTCTTTGTAGCTGTAATGCATGAAAACCAATCATACATATTATGCTGGAACAATACTTATCTATTTATCTAAACAGCTTGGTAGTCAAAGAAGGAGAGGGCGATGCAGTGATTCAATCATTTGCGTCTATCAAATCAAACTACAAAAATGCTATGTTTTAAGTGACTTTAGAACTTAATGCAAATGCCAAACATTGGCCACTGCCATTCTATATCCATGAAGAGGAGACAGACTCACGTCCTTGGACATACACATAAGCAAGCAATCGGCGTGTTGTGCGCTCTAATTGTTTGTTTCATGGACTAGTACTGAGAAAGTTATTTTAGGAACTCTGTGCTATCGACATATTCCTTAATTGTTTTCCAGTATACGCCCCTAAGTTTGGTCAAGTCTGGTAAAGAGTCGTTTTCCATGAAACGGGATCTATTGTTTGCGAACGCTGTACACTGGAAGTGTTCCAACTCATATTTAATGCAGATGCGCCAGTAAGCACGTGTGCCCTGTAAGGATATCCATGATCTTACTGGTCTCTATTTTGCTCAATTTGAGTAAAGTTTTGTCCTCTTTTGGGTCACCCCACAAGATTCGTGCTGTTTTCCCAATGGTTTCACTCTACCATAGCGTGGTATGGGCGTAATTCGTCCATGTTTTCAGTTCAGAACGCGTAGCCCAGAATGGTTCAGCATTCCCTAAGTTTGTCGTTTGCAAGTCCCTGGCTCGTAATGCCAAGGCATTTGCTTTCTCATTTTCTCTTCTCCCATATTATGCGTATTGTTCCGTATTCAGATTGAGAGTTAATCGCCATTTTACAATCTAAAACTGTCCTTGATTTAACCATTTTAGACGTTATTGCTGTATCTGTAAAAACATTTACATTTGTTGTTCTTGTGTTAGCGCTAAGTCAGCTCACACACTCTGTAATTGCTCGGACTTTCGCTTGTTAGACCGTGTTATGGTCTGGTAGGCGGAAAAAATGTTCGGTTTCCGGTTCGATTTGAAAGGAACGAACGAATAAATTTGTTTTGGAAAAAGAAAAAAATTCGGGTTGAGATTTTGAAGCGTACACATTAAAATTTATTTTATTGTTCGTCAAATAAAGGAATACATTTTTATATTCGCTGAAAGAAAGGATACTTAAATTGTGATATCTTCCTGACCTGTAATCCTTGCATTGACGAAAAGGTCATAAAAGACGCAAATCTTTTTTTTTTGAATATTCGCTGCCTTGGAAATTAGAAGCTGCAGTGATCCTTAATAACTCTCAAGCGGATTAATATCCATTGAAATATTGATTATTGAATTCGTAAGGCAAAGGACCATGGCGGTAATATAGTGATAAATATTTCAATTGGAAATTCAAAATTATTCATAAAGAGACACCCGTATTAGGATGAAACTCAAATAAGTTAAATTGTTCCTGATTCAAGATAGACGATGTTACTGGGTATTCCAATTCCAATAATTTAATTATAATTTATTATAATTATATTATCACCTTGGTTAGTTTTATACTAATTTTCAGAGTCATTTCTTTTAGCTTTATATTCATGTCTATTAATTTAATTATTGAATTTAAAATGAATTGCTGAATTTGCATCTTTATTCACGAAAGGTGAATAGCAGGAGTTAGAGAATCCACGGTAATGGCTAATTTCCTGAATTTCAACAGGGTAGGGCAAGAGCAGGAATACAGAGTCGACGAATCACAATCTTAGGTCGGCGACATCCTCTAACATCTCTGCATTTCTTTTCTAAACCCCACTATTATATCCCTTAATTCTCCATACCTATTCCTGATCTTTTCTTCCCCACTATTATTCTATAAGAGCTACCTTATTTTAACTTTTATGGAAACGAACCTGAACCCTATTTCTGATGGAAAAGAATCACCCCCATGACTGAGCACGGCTGGGGCCATGAGGTAGCCATCTCCGGAGGAAATAGGCCGTGATATGGCAGGTCTTTACAGGTTCTTCGATATAAAGTCCCAGCCTCGTCCTTTCCCCTAGTTTCAAACCATCTGTATAACAGCAAGTTCCAGCGGGTGTCTGCGCTAGGGTTCCATCAATTCAAGATTGTCTGTCTGGTATCAGGGTTTCACACTTAACAACTACTGATGTTTCAGGTATTCTGTCGGGTACTGATGCTATGTCAGTTAAATTCCCTGGCACTACCTCGATTATTTTTTGATGATATGACCATTGATCGCTTTCGATGTATTCGCCCATCACTATAAGTCACGCTGCCGTGAGGGCGGCTTCATATATAATCTGTATATCTATTGGTTGGACATTTAAAATTGTTTCCAATGCCCTATTCGATGTGGTCCTCATTGCTCCGTGTTTAGGTTGGGGTGAGGGTTTTTATGTTTGTTTTTGTTTTAATTTAATTTCTTTCCGTTTTACCGTTTAACAATTTTTTCTTAGATTAATAAAAAAAATTTTTGGTTTAGTTTTAGTTTCAAATGGTTTTATTTAAAGATTTTATATTTGTTCTTATTCGTAGGTTTGACAATTTATGTTTTTGTATTGATGATTTATGGGTTTGATATTTTTTTGTTTTTTTCTTTAATTGTACTTTTATGTTGCAATGTTAAGTTTTTTTCCAAGCGAACAAGACAAGTATTAGAAATACAATGCCCAAGTCTGTCTCTGCTTCACATAAGTGAAGCAGAAAACCAGATTTGGCAATGATAATAGAATTAGGCACAAAAACACGCACTCCGTTGCCTATGCGACGACAATAGGCAGACGAGAGTGTTGCTGATGTTGTTGTTGCTGTAGCCCTTCTCTCTGTCATCGACTGTTTGCTTGCTTCTCTGCTTTGAATAATGCAGAGAAACATGTAAAGTGAAAGAGTAGGAAAAAACTGAGAAGGTCAGTTGCTTATTCATTAGGTATATAAACAAAAAAGGGAAAAGAAAGAAAGTATGGATGTAGATAAGACAGGGTCGATTCTTTTTCTATTTATATACTTAATATTAATTAATAAGTAAAAATTGGTGGTGGGTTTAATGTCGTTCAACATTAAACATACCGGCCCCTCGGTGATGAATTGCAATGTGTCATGGGTTGCACTGACGAATATGCATCCGATGTGGGCTAAAATGAAAAAAAAATGGACATAATTCTGCCATTTCATTTTGAAAAAATGTAATTTTTGGAGATTTTTTGGCGAAAAAAGTGCAATTCGTATTTAGGTACAAATAAAAAAAAGAAAAATTTAACAATTTAGCTTTGCGATTGGAGAAAATCGATCAAACTTTTGAAATTTATGTAAAAAAAGGTCCAAATCGGAGAAGGGTGGCAACCACACCAATTAAAATTTTGGCTTCGGATTTTCTCTAACAGATTCTGTGAAACGTCTCCTTTAAAATGAGTGTAAACTTGGTATTCTTTGTGTAACAAACGTTTTCTACAAGACCTAAATACGAATTGCACTTTTTTCGCCAAAAAATCTCCAAAAATTACGTTTTTTCAAAAATTTGACTTTATAGGGCCATAACTTTCTTATTTCTTCACATATCTTATCGATTCTTTTTTTCATGATATGGGTTGCACTGACGAATATGCATCCGATGCACAGAGGGCTAAAATGAAAAAAAATTGACATAATTCTGCCATTTCAAAACCACTTATCGTATGGCGATGAAATTTTAGGTGTGTATACAAGAGGTGTTCGAGAGTTTAAGTTCGAAACTTGGGCCCCTTATTTCATACAGGGGCGGAGCTACAGGGCCCTAAAGTTGACCACCTCGGGTATACAAAATTTTCATCGGCTTCTAACTTTTTAATGGAGTGTCCGGTTTTAGTGGCGTTTTTCTTGAATAGTTTCCGAGATATGTGGATTTTAAATTTGAATTAATTAAATTAATTTTTTCGCCGACTTTGCCTTGGAGTTTGGCCAATATCTCAGTCAAAAGGTTACCGATTATAAAATTTGAAGAAATAAGAAAGTTATGCCCCTATAAATCAAATTTTTGAAAAAATGTAATTTTTGGATATTTTTTGGCGAAAAAGTGCAATTCGTATTTAGGTCTTGTAGAAAAAGTTTGTTACACACAGAAAACCAGGTTTATACTCATATTAAAGGAGACGTTTCACAGAATCTTCTAAAGAAAATCCGAAGCCAAAATTTTAATTGGTGTGGTTGCCACCCTTCTCCGATTTGGACCATTTTTTTACATAAATTTCAAAAGTTTGATCGATTTTCTCCAATCGCAAAGCTAAATTGTTAAATTTTTCTTTTTATTTATTTGTATTAGGGTGTAAAAAAATCGACTGCAAAGTGAATCCCGAGCGCGGCTTTTTATATCGAAGATATCGGACTAAAAAATCCTATTTTTGGGGATTTTTGATGTATTTTTTGGGAATTGAGGGATTTTCCATTAGAAATTTCCACATGTTGCGTCTGATTATTATTTCTAAAATCAAAATGAAGAGCTTTAAAAAAAATTCATCGAAATATATAAATTTTTAAGAATTTTATGCCGTATTTGCGTTTCTGTCTATATGCAAAATATTTTTTTAATTATACCCTACACTACACTGTGGTACAGGGTATTATAACTTTGTGCATTTGTTTGTAACACCCAAAAGGAGCCGAAATAGACCCATCGTTTAATATAACGATCGACTCAGAATCATTTTCTGAGTTGATTTAGCTATGTCCGTCTGTCTGTGCATGTATTCTTGTAATCAAAGTACAGGTCGCAATTATGGTCTGATCTTAACGAAACTTTACACATATTTTTTTTTGGCCCAAGGACGATCCCTATCGGTTAAAATCGATTCAGATTTAGATATAGCCCCTATATATACGTTACCCCCGATTTGACATGTAAGCACTGTAAAAATGTTATTTTATATCCGATCAGTGCGAAATTCGGCAAAAAGAAGTTTCTTTCTACATGAAGGAATGCTGGCAAACTCGGAGAAAATCGGTTCTTAATTAGATATAGCCCCATATATATGTTACCCCGATTTGACATGTAAGCGCTGAAACTGTATTTTATATCCGATCAGTGCGAAATTCGACAGAAAGAGGTTTCTTACTACTCGAAGGAATACCGCCAAATTCGGAGAAAATCGGTTCAGATTTAGATATAGCCCCCATATATATGTTACCCCCGATTTGACAAGTTAGCGCTGTGGAGACTGTATTTTATATCCGATCAGTACGAAATTCGACAAAAAGAGGTCTTTTTACATGAATGAGTATTAAGGGAAAATCGGTTCAGATTTATATATAACCTCCATATATATGTTCCTCCTGATTTGGTTTCAAACGCTATAGAAATTGTACTTTACTTCCGATAATTAAAATTTTCCAGAAAGATGTCTCAATTTAGGAACGAATATTGCTTAATTTAGAGATTATCGTTTCAGAATTAGATAATATGTTCCTACCCTTTACCAATTATTACAAATTATTATCGCAATGACCCTTATCACATTGTTAGGGAGGTGTAGGGTATTATATAGTCGGCGCCGCCCGACTTTCTGTCTTTCCTTACTGGTTATACCTGTCAATGATTAAGGGTTTCCTAGAAATAGTGCCACAAAACAATATTTTCTGAATGGTAAATCTTACTAAATTTTATTATTGTTTGATAAAAACATGTGATCTACAAGAAATCAGTGCATATTGACTGTTATAATAACTAATAAGTACAAGAAGGTAGGGAAAAATTAAAAAAAAATTTGCATGTAGACAGAAACGTAAATACGGCACAAAATTTTTAAAATGTATATATTTCGATGAATTTTTTTTAAAGTTCTTTATTTTGATATAAGAAATAATAATCGAATGCAACATGTGGAAATTTCTAATATAAAATCCCTCAATTCCCAAAAAATACATCAAAAATCCCCAAAAATGGGATTTTTTACTTTTAGTCCTATATCTTCGATATGAAAAGCCGCGCTCGGGATTCCCTTTGCAGTCGATTTTGCTACACCCTAATACAAATAAATAAAAAGAAAAATTTAACAATTTAGCTTTGCGATTGGAGAAAATCGATCAAACTTTTGAAATTTATGTAAAAAAAGGTCCAAATCGGAGAAGGGTGGCAACCACACCAATTAAAATTTTGGCTTCGGATTTTCTCTAACGGATTCTGTGAAACGTCTCCTTTAAAATGAGTGTAAATTTGGTGTTCTTTGTGTAACAAACCTTTTCTACAAGACCTAAATACGAATTGCACTTTTTTCGCCAAAAACTCTCCAAAAATGAAATTTTTTCAAAAATTTGACTATATCCTATCGATTCTTTTTTTCATGAAATTTTATTGGCAATCCATAAAAAAACACGCAAATAAAATCGGTAAACTTTTGACTGAGATATTGGCCAAACTCCAAGGCAAAGTCGGCGAAAAAATGAAAAATTCAAATTTAAAATCCACATATCTCGGAAACTATTCAAGATATCTTCAACCTATAAAATGTTTATTGTAGGTCTGGTCTAGGAGTATCCGCCACTAAAAGCGGACACTCCATTAAAAAGTTAGAAGCCGATGAAAATTTTGTATACTTGAGGTGGTCAACTTTAGGGCCCTGTAGCTCCGCCCCTGTATGAGATAGGGGGCCCAAGATCCGAACTTAAACTCTCTAACACCTCTTGTATACACACCTAAAATTTCATCACCATATGATAAGTGGTTTTGAAATGGCAGAATTATGTCCATTTTTTTCATTTTAGCCCACTGTGTGACGTTAGTCTTTCCTTACTGGTTTTTTACTCAGAATGTTACTAACATTGTAAATCAATTAAACGGAGAACAAATGTACGGAGGACCATTGTTACTGTTGTAATGACCAAATTCAGATTTAGAAAAAATCCCTTTTTCGCACATACCCGCTTAAACTCACAATCAAACATATGGCAACTCCTAAATTTTGGCAACTTTTATGAAATACAACAATGCTGGTTCGGAGTTAATGAGATGTTGTCGTTGTTGTTGTACTCTTATTAGTTTTATAGCAAAACAAATTCCGACCTGTAAAGCCAAGCCGCCGCACTGGCTACTTCCCTTTTTATTACGACTTCTGATGAGCAAACACGCCAAATCACCAATATATATAATTGATTCGAGTATTACGTACAAGTACAGTTTACTTCAAATTAAATAATAAGTTCCTTAAGGCGGAAGTGTTTTAAACACAAAATTAATTAGACCGAATTGCAACTAAAGGTAAACTTTTACTTATAACGCGTGTGAAATTAACTAAAGAATGTGTTAATATCATTACAATTTAGGTTAAAGAACCCTAAGTACATTCTCAAATAAAATACCGAAATTTGAAGTTATATTTTTACACAATCCGGCATATATCCTCTGGAAAGTCAGTGATACGTTTCCACCTAATATTGCTTGGGATTCCACGGTTTTGATTCCCCGGTATCCACCAGTGGATACGTGCATCGCCCTAGGCACACTTCGGTATAAGATTGGAAATACACGTGAGGATACCGGGGCGAAAGAGGTCCGATCACCACCAACATTTGCTTCGACATATATAAGCAAATCTCTTTTTTTTGCGGAAGAATCCCTCACAGAACCTTCAGAATCACTCTGGTTCAGATTACAATATTTAACATTAAGATAGTGCAGCTTGGCAAGAGAAGTTGCCATAAAACTAAGTCCAAAAACCACTTGAAATGAACATTATTGCCACCAGATCTTCAGCACCCAGCTTTGTAAATTCAAACTGTACATTTGAAATCATCATGGGAAAGACCATGCACATTTAAGTATCCTTCCAATTAATATCTTACTTTTACATTATTTTATAAGTTTGTTTTATTTAAGGAATGTGTATATTTGACAAAATATAATCTCCACCCTAATATTTGCCATGAGAATTCATTCAAATTGGATCAGTAGATTTAAGCAAACGAGCTTATCTATTGATCGTTAACTTAAAACCCCTGACAACCATTGAATCATATCAACAAAAAAAGATGTTCGAACTCATACTTAATTAGAATAACAACAATAACTTCATCATCACTATCATCGTAATGTCAACATCATCATCGTAACACCACAGAATTCTTTGGAGGCCTTCAACGACTTCTGCTGCTTTTTCGGTGAGTACTCATAGCAACGAACATCATTTTTTTCCATAACCCCATAATAGACACAGATTTAGAAAATGATCTTTCGGTAGAAGCCCTAAATAATGGTCCAGTTGTTTCCAAGTGTTGGAACTGCCAGGAACCAGGACAATTTTGGGAAGACTGCCTAAAGGAGATATCTTTTTTTGTTACGGCTGCGGTGCCAAAAACACATACAAACCAAATTGTCCTAACTGTATCTCCAAAAGAATTTGCGGCACAAAGAACACCAGTCAACTACACATTTCAAAAAACTAGTAGAGACAGAAGTTAATGATCCTTGTACTACAGTCCTAAAGCATGAGTGGATCAAGTCAAATACTCAAAACCAATCTAATGATTTCTCTATTACCATTTTAAAGGGAACTGATTCCATATCAGAAAACCAAACAAGAACTATCCTTTCCCCTATTCGTCCTTACCATCAAAGATGGTCGGAATATTGGAGAAAAAGAGATGAAATTTTCGAAAGTTCAGCAATTTCTTTTGAGCCAAATAGCAGACCAAAAAGGTCAACCATTCGACTTCGCCTGTTCCATAAAAAGAGAAATACATAATTTCTAGTATTGTCAATGATCCACAGGACCAAAGACTTTAAGCCAAAGTCTCATTCTTACACTTTGTAGAACACGGTCTCTTAGATACTGGTGCGAATGTTACATGTGTGGGCGCAGACCTGGCTATGAATTATTTCTCCATGTTCAAAGAATTCCACAGTTTCACATCTTGTGTGAAAACTACTGATGGAAAAATACAAAAGGTTTTAGGATATCTTGATGTCGATATATCCTTTAGAAACCGGATGAGAAAATTAAGGAAACTAATCGACCCATCACTAAATCAGCGATTAATGTTAGGCTTGGATTTTTGGAGAGAATTTAATCTTGTCCCCGATATTTTTGAGTCGGTTATAATGACCTGTCCGTCCGATAGCGAAAAGGCGTCCGCTGTATTGTCCAATTTGTCCGATTTTAAGTCCGAATTGTCGTCCGAAACTCATATAGATTTTAACTATAGACAGTATTCCCTAACTCCTAACCAACTTCAGCAATTAGAAGCTATTAAAGCTTTGTTCCACAATTTTGAGAAGCAAGGGTTAGGTAAAACCAGTTTAATCAAGCAGGAGATTGACGTCGTTGATGCCAAGCCCGTGAAACAAAGGTTTTACCCAGTCTCCCCTGCTGTGGAAGAACTTATGTATAAAGAAATTGATAGAATGTTAGATTTGGGAGTTATAGAGCCGACCGTTTGCTCTTGGAGCTGTCCGATGAGGTTGGTTGTTAAACCAAATAAAGTCCGTCTGTGTTTAGATGCCAGAAAATAAAATGCTGTTACCAAAAAAGACGCCTATCCTCTTCCAAGTATAGAGGGTATATTTTCCCGTTTACCCAAAGCCAATTTAATATCAAAACTCGATTTAAAGGATGCATTTTGGCAAATCGGCCTTGCCGATGAGGCAAAACCTCTAACGGCGTTTACAGTCCCTGGTAGACCACTTTACCAGTTTGTGGTTATGCCATTCGGACTGTGTAACGCCCCGCAAACCATGTGCCGATTGATGGACGAATTAATACCTCCAGATCTTAGACAATGTGTGTTCGGTTACCTAGATGACCTCATCATTGTATCTGAGGATTTTCCAACGCATTTAGCAGTTCTTGTTAGGATTTCTGTTCAGAAAAGCAAATTTGACTATAAATGTCTCTAAAAGTAACTTTTGTGTGACAGAGGTGAAATATTTAGGTTTTGTAGTAGGACACGGTGGACTACAGACTGACCCGGATAAAATAGACGCTATTCTTTCCTGGCCAGTCCCGAAGAACCTTAAACAAGTTCGAGGGTTTTTGGGTCTATCAGGCTGGTACCGTCGTTTTATTGAAACCAACTGGTACCGTCGTTTTATTGGACCAAGGAAGCTGATGATGCCTTTAACAATATAAAAACTCTTCTCACCACAGCTCCCGTCTTAATTAATCCCGATTTCACCCATAAATTGTATATTCACTGCGATGCAAGTGATTATGGAATTGGGGCCGTTTTGGTGCAGCTGGATGAAAACGGAGACGAAAGGCCAATAGCCTACATGTCCAAAAAGCTCAATTCCGCACAGCGGCAATAGAGGCCATAAAAAAGTTCAGATGTTATGTTGAACTCCAAGAGTTCGAAATAATAACTGATAATTCCAGCTTGGTCTGGCTAATGAAGCAACAAGACTTAACTGGTAGACTTGCTAGGTGGGTCTTTAAGCTTCAAGGCTACAAATTCACCTTCAGCCATCGAAAAGGCAAGGAAAATATAGTACCAGACACTTTATCTAGAATGCACTGTGATGAGATTTGTGCTTTAGATCTTTCCGAACCTGAGATTGACTTAGCTTCTCCACATTTTTCTGACCCAGACTATACAACCTTAAAGGAAAAGATAACCAACAATGCCTCGAAATACCCTGATGTCAAAATCGTAGACAATTACGTGTACATTAGAACTGAGCACTATAGTGGCGATCAAGAGCAAGAAGAAAAATCATGGAAGTTGTGGATTCCCTTACAACTTCGTAATGACGTCATTGCTAGGTTCCATAACACGTCGACAGCTTGCCATGGTGGAATGTTAAAAACGCTCGAGCTCATTAGAAGAAACTTCTTTTGGCCAGGGTTGATAAAAGACGTTAGATTTTTATATGTGCGGAGTTTATGCATGTGACAACGGCGCCATTGCCAGAAAAACATTTTATTTGCAACACTGTCTATAATGTATTTTTATTGGCAATCCTGCATATAAATATTTACAAAATGTATTGTAAATATATGAAATTGTAATGTTTTCTTGTAATCGTCTGAACTGTCAATTCACCTTTGCCTAACAATCTGTCATGTCCGTATATTTGCAGCACTTTAACAGGGTTGATAACGTTTGCTGATCTGGAAATCGTCTATACTCAGCTTTAGGCATATTGTGTTTGTTGTAATATGCATGGTGTTTAGCGCTCGGGCGTTTTGTTGCCTTCCAAAATAAAACTTCCACTTGGTTAAAGTTTAAATTTCAAGTTTTAGGGTTTTATTTACAATTTAGTATATCTTTGTGTAATTCAATGTTTTAGTTTAATTTGTACATGTTTGTATGTGACAATCTGAATGTGCATCGGCTATAAGTTTTTAGTAGTAATTAATTGTGTTCTATTTAATTTAAAGATTTTTGTATAAAATGCATTAACAATTTAGTTCAATGTGTTCACTTTTTTGTTTGTTAAATGTTGGGTTCTTCCCTAATTTTTTCTAAGCAAAATATACACTTAATTAGAACACTTGTAAAAACTATTTATCTAAAATAACTTGTTACACTTATCACCGCACGAGTTTGGTTAAAGAATCGGTAAAAGACTGATTATTTGTGCTTGCCATCTATCTCTTCTAAGCTCACCTAACGACTTTCGTTAAGCTACAGATGGCAAGCGACAAGTAAACAAACAAATAAGCAAAAGGGAAATTAGAGTAATGAGTGCATGTAATGAGTGTTTTAGAGTGATGAGTGCATAGGTTACGCATGTATGGGCATATAAATGCATTCGCATTTATACACCTACACATATAATGCCGCGCAGCAGTGGACATTTCACACTGATGTTGAAAAGAGCGGTGTCACCTTTGAACATTCTCCCTCCACCCCCCCCCCCCCCTTGATATAGTGTAGATTATTCAATCTTAAACTAGCTTAATCTAGAACTGTAGCTCATGTGGCTCCCGTGGATGAAAACCCCATCCAGTTTTGGGGCCTGTCACGGATCCAAGGCTTGAATAATAAATGGCCTTAGTAGGGTCGAAGTTGTATGGTACTGGATACCACAGGATAGAAGAGATGTGAGTACCAAGTTCTTCTACATAAAAATAAATTGTTAGTCAATCCGAAAATAGTTTGACGACTTTCGTGATCGGTCTACTAATCACACCGTTAGCTGTCCGAATGTCCACAACCCTAATGTTTTTGTCACTTCCTAAATACGTTTTTATTATACGGCCCAGTTTCCATTCAACAGGGGTAATCTTTCATCTCTTATCATTTTCTTTTACATTTTCTGTCTGATATTTCCACTTATATCGCCGATGTAGCTCATTTAAATACTCCGATTTCCATCTTTGACAAAAATATTGGGAAATAATGGTCAATCGTTTCCATCGATTGGCAAAGTTGATGTTTCCGTCTGAAACATCCGGTTCTGTTGGTGACAAAATCGAAGTTCCTATCAGAAAATGAGCTGGTGTAAGCGGATTTAAGTCGGACGGGTAGTCGCTGGCTGGACTTAGGGGTTGAGAATTAAGACAGGCTTCAATTCGCGCTAAAATGGTCGAGAATTCTTCAAAGGTAAAATTCATTTGAGGTATGAACTTTCGCAGATGTGTTTTGAATGACTTAACTCCTGCCTCCCATAGTCCTTTCATATGAGGGGCACCTGGAAGAATAAAACTCCAATCTAACTTTTGGCTAAGAATGACTGAGTTGATAGATCACTAGTGGATTCTAAGTGTATTGCTTTTGTAGAAAAGCAAACGAAGACGCAAACATAACCCTTTGTTATTAAGCAAGCTCTTCCTGTAAAATTCTCGATGTTAAAGGGTCCTGCACAACTACTCCTGTGTTGGTAAAAGGTCGAGTCAGCATAGTTCGCTGGGGCGGAAGTGAGGACATAATCTGGGTTTGAGTCTGGTGTTTATACAAAACATAAGTTCGACAATTATGAATTACCTTCTTGATTAAGGGCTTCAATCTAACTATCCAGAACTCTGACCTGATTACGCGAGTCATGAGTTGATTTCCCCCATGCATCGTAATTTTATGAATAAACTCTACTAACAAAAGGGCTAATATCGATTCGTATGGGATAAGAATTGGATGGCGCTCGTTGTATGTATGTGCTGGGGACTTAACAAGGCGGCCATTTGCTCTGATGATTCCTTTTGAATCAATAAACGGATTGAGAGATAAAAGACTGCTACTAGGTGAGAGTCTTTTCCTTTGGCTTAAAGCTAAATAATCATCTGCGAAATAATGTTTTTGGGTTAAAGAACAGAAGAAATTCTAAGTCGGGTCCGATGGACGCCCGTATTTCTCCAAAACCGAATCGCAAATGCTAAGACTTTATATGATAGAGAAGAGAATCTATCCAAAGGATCTTCAACTGTTGTGGCCGTGAAAATTTTAACTGCTTTTGCTCCTAACTCTGTGTCGCTCATAATTTCGTGTCTAGGCCATCGGTCTTTTGGAAACTTCAGCCATTGGGGGTCCAGTCCACCACAAATGATGTGACTGCAAATCATTTGGCGAACATCCTCGACTGGCTACATCAGCAGGGTTGCTTTCTGAATATATATGCTTCCAATTTTCATTTCCCACATTATCTAATATGTCTGAAATTCTATTTCCTACAAAGGCACTCCACGAACAAGATGGTTTTTTGAGCCATGCTAATACGATCGTTGAGTCGGTCCAAAAGTGAGTTGAAATATTTTCAATTTGTATGTTGGGAACCACCGCTGTGGTTAATTTTGCTAAGACAATGGCTCCGCATAATTCTAATCTAGGCAGAGATATTTATTGATTGGTGCTACTCGAGTTTTCGCTGCTAAAAGAAACGTGTCGACTGTTTGATCTAAATGTTCTACTCTAACATAAAGAGTGGCGGCGTAAGCGCTTTCTGAAGCGTCACAAAAACCATGCACTTCAATTTTACTTAAAAGACTTTTAAATAAACTTTTTAAATATGATAGTGAATTGCCATCTTTCCTTAAGGCTTTACAAAATTTTTAAAGAGCCCCAGCTTAATATGCAGTTGTGGCAAAATAATGTTTTCTTTTTGGAAGAGAGGTGTGTATTTTATGTTGTTTTCACCCAATGTAATGTCTTTTCTTGTTGGCCATTTCTTTCTTCTGCAATGATCTTCGCGAGCTCGGCTATCCCAGAGGCATAAAAAACAGCAATATTTTGTATATCCGCCTTGCATTCCACATAACATCCCAACTACTTTTAAATCGCAACAAATTTTCCAGTCTTGTTGTTCATATTTTATTTATTTTATCAATTAAGCCATTGTTTCGTATGATTCCTTAGTGTTGACGGCATGAGCAATTGGAATCGACGGTTTCTGATTTCCGTTGTGCAAAAATACTGCTTTCAAACTTTCTTTACTGTTGTCAACAAATAACAGCCATTCTTTTAAATTGTATGTTTGATTAAGTTCCTCGAACAATACGGGAATGTCCTTGCAAAAGCACATGTTATCCACAGTTGTATAAAATTGTTTGTAAGGTATAGCACGGACTCTATAATATGATATGTTAACATCTGGGGCCAAAATATTGTACTGTTTCATCCGAGATGCAAGTAGTTCTGCCTTATCTTTGGTCAGTTCCAAATCTTGCACATATATTTCTTCTATTATTTAACTAAACTCACATCGATTTTTTTTAATTACATATTTTCCGCAGATGTAGCAGAAATTGTCGGGATCATACACATTGAAAAGTTCTTTGCCTTTTACTCACACTTCGAAATATAACTTTATAATATTTTTCAGAAAATCGACTTATCTCTTTAAGGCGCTGAATTAAACTAATTTATTAATAAGTAATTTCATTCATAAATTCCGGATTTAAGGTACAGGGTTGCCCATATTCGACGGACCCACGGACTCGTTGGGCCCATTCCAATCGACGAGGCTTGTCCGCAGGCAACAATTTTTGCGTCAATTGAATTTTGTACGGGAACAAATGCAAATCAACGCGAATAATCCGTTGTAAAGTGGACCGAGCCATGCCCAACTGCTGAGAACGGCGTTTTTGGGATGTTCTTGGGGACCTCTCAACACTGGCTCGTACGGCAGCGATATTCTCGGCCGATCGCCTTGGTCGACTTTTATTTGGCCTCTTCGGATTAGAAAGAGCCTCACCAGTCGAAAATTTTTCGTATAAACGCTTAATGGTGTTCTTAGAAGGCGCACTTCTCACATTTTTTAATATTTTAAAAGCACGTTGACTTGACTTCTTCTGTTGAATGTAAATTTCAACTATTTCAGAGCGCTCGCGTGGCGTGTATTGTTCCATGGTAAAAATCTGCTTGGACTGACGCTTCAAACGCGGTATGTCATTAAGCGATCTGACATCTCTGTCAAAAGTTATGGCGTTGCCAGATGGGTCCGTCGAATATGGGAGACCCTGTACATAAGTTGCAGTACCTGTAGCTGACATATAGTTTGCTTCGAACGTGGAAACCCAATACATATAATTATACTACTGGGATGTCCATGCCCCTAAAAGGCGCAACTGAATGGAAACATCATAAATAAAAAACAACAAATAGTTGAATGATCTCATCCAATATAGCTCTCACATTGCATATCATGTTTTATGAAGGGTTACGAATTCTATAATTTTCTATATAATTTTATAATGTCTGACATCAATCCTCATAAAATAAAATGCAAGTGCAATGTCTCTTATATGTCTCTCTCACATATGGCGAATTCACTATAAGCAGAAACATCATCAAAAACGAAAAAAAAATGAAAGAAGATTTTTTTGAATTTCCCTAACATTTACAAAATGGCTCATAACTTTTACATCTATCCATAGATTTTGTCAAATAGACAATGTTTTCTTCGTTAACATGCTGGCTTTTTAAAAATGTGATAAAATAATTTTTTCGATTTTTTTCTATTTTTTATGGTTTTTTTTTGTGCCAGGAAATTTTTTCTCATATTTTTGACGACTGTTACTAAACCAAAGATTCTACGTGAAAGCAATATTTGCAGCATATGTAACCCTCATAATTCCCTTTAATTTGAAATTTTACATAAAAATTTTTTTAAATATTTTTTTTGTGTTTGTGACACCTAATTGCACCAGAAACTGTTATCCACATCCCTTGAAAACAATTTTGTTGCATAGTGTAATTTCTGAGCCTAAAGGATACGTTTCTTTAACATCTTCTGCCAATTGAATTAGGGTCCTAAGAGCGAGAAATAGGGCACAATTAATTCCCAAAGTGACTGTTAAAAGTTCAAAGTCTTCAATTGGGTCATTTGCTGATTTTCTAAAAAGAATTCTTTGAAATGGGGCCTGACTTGGGTCGATTTGTATTTGACGATACATTTTGGTAACGTCCGCGTTGAATACGTATCTAAAAAACCTCAATTTTAAAATCTGCAGCACTAAGTCCTGTTGAAGAATAGGCCCTGGATGTAATATGTCATTAAGACTTTTCTTGTTTGACGTGGGACTTGACGCATTGAAAACTACCCTAAATTTAGTGGTAACCCTATCTGGTTTAATGACTACATGATGTGGCAAATAGTAGTGAGGGGTCTTCTCGATTTCCTGGGGTCTCAGTTTCCGCATGTGTCCAAGTTTCAAATATTCCATTATCTCTGCGTCGTCTTGAGATTTGATTTCGGGCGTTTTTTGCAACTTTCTTTCCATTCGATAAAATTGCGTCTTTGCGATATTTCGAGATGCTCCAAGTTCAGCACAAGATTTGAACGGCACCATGACAATATATCGTCCATCTTCATTTCTTCGCGTTGTATTTTTGAAATTTGTTTCGCAAAAGGTGTCTTCTGCTGACCTCAAAACATTTTTTGGGGACTCCTCCACCTCCCAAAAACTATCCAGCCAAAAACTGTGCTTTGCGCTAGTAAAGATGTAAATTAAGGGTCTTATATCTAAACATATCAGAAGATCTATGGGTCGGCTTTCGTTAAAACGGGGATCTGCTAACTCGAGTTGAGTTGTTTCTCTATGTTGATTTTTATCTAGGGTGCGCGACGGCAATTACAAGGAAGGGTCTTTAAAACGGGTGCCCAAACTTCTAATTCAAAACTAGGGTTTGTACGAGAACAAAGGTTCAAAAGACAAACTTTTGTTGAAGTTTCTGAAACGGTTTCAATTGAAACGGTAACATGAACAAGATTCTTCCTAGTTGGAAGCTCCAATTTGTTCGTAATCTTCTCCGAAATGAATGTTGATTGAGAACCAGGGTCGATAATCGCTCGTGCGTCATATTGCTGTCCTCTAGATTCAATTTGAACAATAGCTGCGAAAAGTAGTGTTTCTTTCGAACTAAGTTGTAAATTTTCCTTGAGAGTTAGAGTCGTTAAACTAGGACTTTGGAAACTAGGTGTGGACCGTAAACTAGGAGTGAATTGTACTAGGGTGGTTAGAGCTGTCGCACTGATACTAGGTCGTACGTCATCTCTAACCGGTTGTGGATTTGTAGGTCGGGCCTCGTTACCCTTATGTAATAAAGTGTGATGTCTTTGACTACATTCCCTACACGTGAAACGACTCTTACAATCTCTTACACCATGGTCCGAAGTGATGCAGTTGTAACAAAGTTTGTGAAGTTTTACTAAGTGAATGCGATCATTCAGGTTTTTCTCAAGGAATTGTGGACAATTTCGTACCAAATTTGGAAACTCGGTCCATTTGTCCGACTACTAGGTTGCCTAGATGTGCTAAATCTGTTGCTGAATCTTCTTTGCGAACTTTGCGAGTTTGTTGCGCAAAGTTTGTTTGAAATGAATTAACCCTATTTTCCTTCCTACTATAATCGGGTCTAAGCTGATTATTTTTGGAGAAATGGGGCTTAATATTTCCTACAGATTCTAAAGTTTTGAACTTGTGCGTTAAAAATTCGTTCAAATCTTTCCAAGAAGGCAGTATGGAACAATCTTCCAAACCGTTTTCAAATTCTTTTAAGAAGTTTCTCGGCAGTTTCGTAGAAGTAAGGTAAACTAAAATTGGGTCCCACCCTTTTACATCTATCTTGAGTGTCTCTAGTGACGCAACCGTCAATCGTGCGTTGAAGTTTTTGGATCGAAGTTCCTGAATCTGCCGAAACTGATGGTAAGTCTTTAGCTGTAGAGTCTTTAGCTGTTCATTAACCTGCATTCATGTATTTTCGTATCTATTTTTTTTCCACGCTAGATCAAAATCTTCATTTGTTAATGGTACGTACAGTGGAAACAGCTCTACATGAGGTAGTACACCACATAGAAGTCCTTCAGTGAAAAATTGTACACACTTGCCGTTTGTATAGACATTGAGGGCGCTTTTAACAACGTTCAGACCGATACACTAATCCAGTCCTTAGACGAGTTTCAGGTTGACCGGGCGTTGATAAACTGGTCAACAATATGCTAAGGAATAGGTGGATTATTTGTGGGTCATATGACGTAAAAATCAGAGACAAGGTAAATCGTGGTATACCTCAGGGGGGCATTTTATCGCCTCTCCTATGGGTTACGACAATACACAGTCTCCTTAAAGCCCTCACCAATGAAGGACTTAAACCAGTCTGTTATGCAGACGACGTTATAATATTTCTAAGGGGCACACATCCAAACCAGCTATGCTGAAGAGCTGAAGAGGCACTTAACATAGCATATAACTGGGCACAACCAAGGGGACTAAATGTCAATCCAGACAAAACAGAAATATGTCTATTTACAAGGAAAAGGAAGATTCATCCTTTTACCGTGCCTCGTTTCCTGGATAAGAATATTGGCATATCTAAGAAGATAAAATACTTGGGAGTAATCTTGGATCAGAAACTGTACTGGAAAGATCATATTGAAGAAAGAGTTACAAAGGCCCACAGATGTTGGTCGTTGTGCAGAAGAGCTATAGGTTCAAAATGGGGACTACGTCCAAATATGACACACTGGCTTTACATGAGCGTGAGTAGACCAATAATCACCTACGCCTCTGTAGTGTGGTGGACATCAATGGACAAAAAGTACAACGTAATACCATTGCAAAAAGTGCAACGTATGTGCTGTCTAGGCATAAGTGGAGCAATTAGAACCGCACCAACAAGAGCGTTGGAGACTATACTGCACATCCAACCAATAGATATTCGTATAAAGTATGAGGCAGCCCTCACAGCAAGACGTCTACAAGTGATGGGTGAATGGATAAATCGAGACCACAAGTCGTACCATCAGAAGATATTACAATCACTGGTCGGTCATATTCAAACAACGGAAATCTCCGACCGCATTCCTGAAGTGCGGCTTACAGCTACCTGTGAATCGTTCGTGCCAGACAGACGCTCCTGGGAAAACGGAACACTTGCTCATGCGCCAGTGGGAACCAGCTGCTACACTGATGGGTCCAGGCTAGGAGGAAGGACGGGTCTGGGACTTTTTATTGATGAACCAGAAGTCGAACTTTACTTCCGCCTCCCAGACCATAACACAGTATTTCAAGCAGAAGTTCGAGCAATCACGGAGTGTGTTAACTGGCTCAGTAATACCACAAAGCCTAAATATGCCAACATATTCACAGATAGCCAAATGGCGATCAAAGCAATAACATCGGAAAAGGTCAAATCCAGAACCGTGTTAGACTGTAAAAGAACGATAAATAATTACTCAGTCCATGGTCAACTGCGTATTTTCTGGGTACTGGGACACAACGGAGTGATTGGAAATGAACGAGCAAACAGCTTGGCTTCAAAGGGCAGAGAACTTCGAGTAATAAACTTGAAAAATTGGAAACCTTTTGAAGCCACGAAGGATGAGTTGAAGCATTGGGCAGTGATGGCTCACAAAACTGTGTGGAATAGAGCAACTGTAGGAGCAACTGCAAAGATACTAAATGAGAAGAAAACCAGTAGTTTTCTGAAACTAAACAAGATCGAGATTAGTAAGATGATAAGTGTTCTAACGGGACACTCAAGCTTACAGGCACATCTTCATCGCATAGGACTAGCAGAAAACGACGAGTGCAGGGCATGCAGGGAATACATCGAAACGATAGAACATTTTCTGTGTCACTGCCCAGCTTTGATCCCGATATTTCGGTTCCGACATATTGCCAGACTTGACTCATCTCAGAGGATATGACTGGAAGATACTGAGAAAATACGTGTCTAGTACCGATTTTCTGTAATCCGTGGGGTATGAAAATCATAAATAAGGAGCGCACAACAGGCCGAACCACTGGCTTAAGTGTATTGTCATGGACATGAGACGTTTTAAACGTCTCCTCTATTCAACCTAACCTAACCTAACCTAACTTAATGGTACGTTACTAATAATTTCCCGTGCCTCCCCCGCGGTTAGAATTGTTTTTGTACAAGGCTGAAAACAAAACCCGAAAAGTAGGCCAAGTACTGTATCCTCCATGAATTGTGTCGGTGTCGCATGGTGGTAAACGTAACGATAGATGGTTGTTTATAATGGGTCCTCCACTTTGATTTATCGATTGGGGTCTCATCTTTTTCGGGAACACGGTCTCTACAATCTAAATAGGCCGTTTTCACCTGATACCAAACGGAATTCAATTCTACTCGCGTCACTTCTAATGAGTGAATATTATCATCGGTGCTAGTAGCAGAGTAACCACTCTCAAAGTCGATCAGATTATATACGCAATTTCCTCCTTCTTAAATATTTTCTTTGTCAAATTTTAAACTGGCTAAAATTTCAAGAAACCTTTAAAATTGAGATTTTCTTTTAATAATTTCTGTGAGAATTTACTTTGCCAACATTTGCAAAATAATTTCAGAAAAACGCTAAATATTTTTTGAATGGGCACAATTAGGCCAGTCTTTTACAGCCCGATTTTTTTCACGAATAGATATAAATAAGGCAGTATTGTTTGTAAACTTGTGTCGTTTGTACGAAAATTAAGAAATTTAAGCCAAATAATTTTTATAGACTTGGGTCTTTTGGAGAAAAAAATTATATAAAAAAAAACATTCAACTTTTTTACAAAAAAAAAAAAATAAACTTTGTACGAAAGCGTTTTTTTTTTCAAATAAATAACAAACGATGAAAAAACGAATTTTGTAGGAAAGTGATTTTTCCAAAAAAGATAACAAACAAAAAAACTTGGTAGGAAAGTGTTTTTTTCACAAAAAAACACTTAATAAATTTTCGAGCAAATTTATTTTTCGTAGTAAAATGTAATTTCCAATAACTACCACTTAATAAATTTTTGAGCAAATTTATTTTCGTAGTAAAGTGTAATTTCAATAAATTACAACTTAATAAATTTTTGAGCAAATTTATTTGTTGTAGTAAAGTTTAATTTCCAACAATTACCACTTAATAAATTTTTTGAGTCAATTTATTTTTCGTAGTAAAGTGTAATTTCCAAAAATTACCACATAATAAATTTTTGTGCAAATTTGTTTTTCGTAGCACAGTGTAATTTCCAAAAATTACCACTTAAATCAATGCAAATTATTGTGTTAGTTCCGTCTAACTTTTTCGATATGTCTGTCCGAAACCATAAACCATCAAACCGTATGTTTCTTCATTTCTTTCTTCAAACTGAAATTAGGTTTTTCTACTTCTAATTTTATTTTTGTGTTTTCTTTTCCTTTCTCACAAAAAAACTCCCTTGGTACATTAACCTTTTGACAGGTTCGCAAATCAGAAACGAAAAAGGAAAAAATAAACACCGAGAAACCAATGAGAAGAAAATCCGCTACTTATTGTCTCGTATGCATTGGTGTACATAGACCAAAATATTGTACTGTTTCATCCGAGATGCAAGTAGTTCTGCCTTATCTTTGGTCAGTTCCAAATCTTGCACATATATTTCCAAATATTGCACATATATTTCTTCTATTATTTTACTAAACGCACGTCGATTTTTTTTTAATTACATATTTTCCGCAGATGTAGCAGATATTGTCGGGATCATTTATACATTGAAAAGTTCTTTGCCTTTTACTTATACTTCGAAATATAACTTTATAATATTTTTCAGAAAATCGACTTATCTCTTTAAGGCGCTGAAATACACTAATTTATTAATAAGTAATTTCATTCATAAATTCCGGATTTAAGGTACATAAGTTGCAGTACCTGTAGCTGACATATAGTTTGCTTCGAACGTAGAAACCCAATACATATAATTTTACTACCTGTATATACTACTGGGATGTCCATGCCCCTAAAAGGCGCAACTGAATGGAAACCTCATAAATAAACCAGTAAGAAAAGGCAGAAAGTCGGGCGGGCCGACTATATAATACCCTACACCTCCCTAAAAATGATAAGGGTCATTGCGATAATAATTTGGAATAATTGGAAAATGGGTAGGAACATATTATCTAATTCTGAACCGATAATCGCTAAATTAAGCAATATTCTTTCCTAAATTGAGAAACATCTTTCTGGAAAATTTTAATGATGGGAAGTAAAGTACAACTTCTATAGCGCGTTGATAACAAATCAGGAGGAACATATATATGGAGGTTATATATAAATCTGAACCGATTTTCTCTGAATACTCACTCATTTAAAAAGACCTCTTTCTGTCTAATTTCGTACTGATCGGATATAAAATACATCCTCTACAGCGCTTTCATGTCAAATCGGAAGTAATATATATATGGGGGCTATATCTAAATCTGAACCGATTTTCTCCGAACTTGACAGTATTCCTTCATGTAGAAAGTAACTTCTTTCTGCCGAATTTCGCACTGATCGGATATAAAATACAGTTTCTACAGCGCTTACATCAAATCGGCGGTAACATATATATGGGGGCTATATCTAAATCTGAACCGATTTTCTCCGAACTTGACAGTATTCCTTCATGTAGAAAGTAACTTCTTTCTGCCGAATTTCGCACTGATCGGATATAAAATACAGTTTCTACAGCGCGTACATGTCAAATCGGGGGTTACATATATATGGGGGCTATATCAAAATCTGAAACGATTTTCTCCGAATTTAGCAGTATTCCTTCGAGTAATAAGAAACCTCTTTCTGCCGAATTTCGCACTGATCGGATATAAAATACAGTTTCTACAGCGCTTACATGTCAAATCGGCGGTAACATATATATGAGGGCTATATCTAAATCTGAACCGATTTTCTCCGAACTTGACAGTATTCCTTCATGTAGAAAGTAACTTCTTTCTGCCGAATTTCGCACTGATCGGATATAAAATACAGTTTCTACAGCGCTTACATGTCAAATCGGGGGTTACATATATATGGGGGCTATATCAAAATCTGAACCGATTTTCTTCGAATTTGGCAGTATTTCTTCATGTAATAAGAAACCTCTTTTTGCCGAATTTCGCACTGATCGGATATAAAATACAATTTTTACAGCGCTTACATGTCAAATCGGGGGTAACATATATATGGGGGCTATATCTAAATCTGAACCGATTTTGTTCGAATTTGGCAGTATTTCTTCATGTAATAAGAAACCTCTTTTTGCCGAATTTCGCACTGATCGGATATAAAATACAGTTTCTACAGCGCTTACATGTCAAATCGGGGGTTACATATATATGGGGGCTATATCAAAATCTGAACCGATTTTCTCCGAATTTAGCAGTATTACTTCATGTAATAATAAACCTCTTTTTGCCGAATTTCGCACTGATCGAATATAAAATACAGTTTTTACAGCGCTTACATGTCAAATCGGGGGTTACATATATATGGGGGCTATATCAAAATCTGAACCGATTGTCTCCGAATTTAGCAGTATTCCTTCATGTAATAATAAACCTCTTTTTGCCGAATTTCGCACTGATCGGATATAAAATACAGTTTTTACAGCGCTTACATGTCAAATCGGGGGTTACATATATATGGAGGCTATATCAAAATCTGAACCGATTTTCTCCAAATTTAACAGTGTTCATTCAAATAATAAGAAACCTCTTTCTGCCGAATTTTATACTGATCGGATATAAAATAAAGTTTTTACAGCGCTTACATGTCAAATCGGGGCTAACATATATATGGGGGCTATATCCAAATCTGAACCGATTTTAACCAAATTAAATAGGGATCGTCCTTGGGCCAAAAAAAGATATGTGTAAAGTTTCGTCAAGATCGGGCTATAATTGCGACCTGTACTTTGATTACAAGAATACATCTACAGGCGGACAGACAGACGGACATAGCTAAATCGACTCAGAAATTGATTACAAGTCGATCGGTATAATAAACAATGGATCTATCTCTTCTCCTTTTGGGTGTTACAAACAAATGCACAAAGTTATAATACCCTGTACCACAGTGTGGTGTAGGGTATAAAAACCACAAATATTGTTGAATGATCTCATCCAATATAGCTATCACATTGCATATCATTTTTATGAAGGGTTAGGTTAGGTTAGGTTAGGGTGGCAGCCGTATTTTTTTACAAGCTCACATAGACCAGTTTAGGTCCCTAGTGTTACCACGGGCTGAAATGCCCCTCATCGAAACCAACCTGTTTGATATATACATTTATCGATAGTACGAATATCAGTACTGGAAAGATCTGTCAGGCTGCCTAAAAAGGCCGACCCTAGTATGTCCAGTCGTCGTTTACTCAAAGCCGGACAGTCGCAAAGCAAGTGCTCAATGCTCTCCACTTCTTCCTCATCTCCACAGCTTCGGCAGAAGTCGTTGGAGTCAATACCCAATCTTTTGGCGTGTTCGCCGATCAAGCAGTGTCCCGTCAGAATCTGTACTAACGTAGACAATCGTTTCCTCTCTAGTGCGAGGAGATATTTTGACCTTCTCAGGTCATACCTTGGCCAGATTTGTCTAGCTACCCTGCAGGTGCCGATTTCTGTCCATCTCTCGTTGGACTGCCTGATTGCCTCTTACCTAAGCCAAAGCTTGCACGTGGATAGTGGCGCACCAATATATGCAAATTCTTCGAGAATTTGTAATGTCGTCCCTTTCCTAGCAAGTTCATCGGCTTTGCAGTTCCCCGGGATATCCCTATGCCCAGGCACCCATATGAGGTGTATATTAAACTGCTCAGCCATCTTGTTAAGAGATCTGCGGCAGTCGAGGGCTGTTTGTGAATTTAGGGATGTTGCCTCCAGAGAATTGATGGCAGCCTGGCTGTCCGAGTAAATGACAACACCAGTGTTGGTTACTATGTTGCGACTCAGCCACTTGGCGAATTCCCATATTGCCATTATTTCGGCTTGATAGACACTGCAGGTATCTGGTAGTCTGTGAGCTATATCCAGACTAAGTTCTTCACAGTGTACTCCGAAGCCAACCATTTCATCAAGCTTCGAACCATCCGTGTAAAAGTGGAGATGGTTTCTATTACCTGGTATTCTGCCGACCCATTCATCTCTGGCGGGAATCATAGTGATGTAATTTCTCTCGAAGGTGTACACTGTTGGTATATAGTCCACTCGGTCGGTTACCATAGCACTACACTTTGATATCCTCATGTGACAATAGTTCTTGTACCTCCACATTGATAGGCAGTTTAATCTTATTGCCGCTTTGGTTGCAACTTCTCTCGCCACAATATTAATCGGCAGTATATGGAGTAGGGCTTGTAGAGACTCGGTCGCTGTAGTCCTTAAGGCTCCGCTTATGCTCAGGCAGTCAGTTCTCTGAACCTTTGTTAGTAGGTTGGTGATGGTTAGTTTGTCAGTTGCCGTCCACCATACCACAATACCGTATAACAGTATTGGACGAACTACCGCTATATATATGCAGTGGACGATTTTAGGAGAGAGTCCCCACCGCGACCCTACAGCTTTTTTGCAGGAATATAATGCGACGTTGGCCTTCCTTTCACGTTCCAATACGTTAAGTCTAAATAACATTTTCCTATCTAGAATTATCCCTAAAAATTTTGCACTTTCAGAAAAGACTAGATCTGTTCCATTTATCCGAGGTGGAGGGTCCACATGTGGGACATTATTCATCCTAGTAAAGAGAACCAATTCTGTCTTGTTGGGGTTAACGCCCAAACCGCTGCTTCTGGCCCATCTAGCCAACTTGTTCAGAGCCACCTGTAGGATGTCTCTGAGGACGTTTACGAATTTGCCACTCGCTGCGATTGCCACGTCGTCCGCATATGCCACGACCTTGCAGCCACAACGTTCTAGATCTAGCAGGATTTCATTCACCGCTAGGTTCCAAATTAGTGGATACAATACTCCTCCTTGCGGGGTCCCTCTGTTTACATACCTTGTTAGAGTTGTGGACCCTAGACATGCTGTTATGCGTCTTCTGTTGAGCAGACTTTGAATTAGTCTAATCAAACTAGTGTTAACTTTTAGATGTGAGAGTGCCGCAATTACCGCATCTGAGTGAATGTTGTTAAAAGCCCCTTCTATGTCAAGAAATGCCACCATGGTGAATTCCTTGAAATGCAGGGACGATTCGATAGTGCTCACAAGTTCGTGCAGGGCTGATTCTGTAGACTTGCCCTTATTGTAAGCATGTTGGTTCCCCGACAGGAGTTTTGTATCCAGGTTTTCCCTAATTAAATGATCTAAAAGTCTTTTCAGACCTTTCAATAGGAAGGAGGATAGGCTAATTGGTCTGAAGTCTTTTGGCCTAGTGTGTGATATCTTCCCCGCTTTAGGTATGAATACCACTTTGGTATCCCTCCATCGATTCGGGATGTATGAAAGCCTGATACAGCCTACATAAATTTTCTCCAGCCAGGGGATAATGTACTTTAACATTTTCTGCATTTCTGCTGGAGTGATGCCATCTGGTCCAGGTGACTTGAAGGGCTCAAAGCTGTTAATAGCCCAGCTTATTCTGGATCTCTCAGTCAAGAAGCTAGCGACGCTCGCAGTCCACTCGCACTCTTGTTGGTCCTGCTGATCCTCGGGTTCTGTTATAGAGTTCCCCGGGAAATGTGTGTCGAGCAGTACATTGAGCGACTGCTCGCTGTTTTTGGTCCAGTTATTTGCCTCATCCTGTAAATATCCCACTGTACAGGGTGAAGCAGATAATATCTTCCTCAGCCTAGCGGCGTCGGAGACCTTTCCCACTTCACCACAGAAGGTATACCAAGAGCGCCTTTGCGCCTTTCTAAGCTCCTTCTTATAGATCTTGAGTTGCTCTTTATAGGCATCCCAATCATTAGCGACCCCAGTAGATTTAGCCTTATTGAATAGCTTGTTGCAGGTCTTTTTCATAGCCGTTAGCTCTGAAGTCCACCATTGGGGTTTAGTTTTACCCTTGTACCTTGTTTTTGGACAGGCTTCTTCAAGGGATCTATTGAATGATATGGTGATATGATCGACCAGATTATCCAGACCGGCTTTGTCATTCGGTTCGTACAGAAGTTTAGAGTTGAGGACTTTCTTGATGCCACTTTGTCTTCCTTACATTTCTGTGGACGGCGGGTTTAGGCGCTTTTTCCGCGAGTTTGAACTCAATATAATGGTGATCTGAGAATGAGTGGTCGTCCAGTACATTCCACCCAATAATTTTGTCTGACAGCCGGTCAGTAGCAAACGTTACGTCGAGTACTTCTTGTCTGTCTTTAGTTGTGAAGGTCGGTTTATTACCTATGTTACAAATACTAAGGTTGGTAGTTAGAATAAAGTCAAGAAGCGAATCACCCCTATTGTTTATATCCGTACTACCCCAGATAGTATGATGAGCGTTCGTGTCTGCGCCAATAATCAGCTCGAGCTCGTCAGACGTTGCTTCTTCTACTACTTCCCTGAATAGAGCAGTCGGTACTACAGATTCATAAGGCAAGTAGCTGGAGACCACCCAATATATGCGATTACCGATCTCCAGGCTAGCAGCTGTTTGGTCTTTACCACTTAAATTAGTCAGGAGAAAGATACTTAGATCTTTTCTGGCCAAAATGCAGGTTCTTGGAGTGCCTTCACAGTTGGCCACAAGCAGTTTAAAGTTGGGTGTCCTAATACCGCACACCCTTCCTCCCACTACGTAGGGCTCCTGTATCAGGACGATGTCTACTGTGGACAGGCGCAGCAATAGAGCCGCTGAGGCTGCTTTAGCGTGATGGAGGTTAATCTGTAGAATTCTTACCATCATTGGTAATTGACAGATTAACATCCACCCCGACAAGGGTGTTATCGAACTCTTCGTCCGTATCGTCGAGAAGCATGTCCCCGCCAGATGCGTCAAAGAGTCCGGAGACTCCCCTCAGCCTCTCTGTGTCCGAAGTAGAGCTTTTGTCCTCAGAGAAGAACGTTACAGATCTTCTGTTAGAGTTGGAGTCCGTGGGTACCTCCGCACTTCCAGAAAGTGCCACGGTGGACGACTCACCTTCTGCAGTGGGAGCTATATCCTGCTTGTATATCTTCAAGACTATAGTCTCGAAGCCATATTGTAGGGTTGCACTCGCACTTTGTATATGGGAGGTGGATTCAGCGTTTAGGATAAGATTGACCTGCCGCTTTTTATAATCCGCCTCACCCACCTTGCGGATTCTCCAATTATGGGCCGGCAGACCAGGATAGGAATCTTTTATTATTTCTAAGATGTCAGCCGGGTTGGAGGGCTCTTCTGTAACCCAGGTGATGGCTCTAGGGTGACTAGGGATGTTGTTTTTTCGACAACATCCAACTGGGCACCCGGCCACACCTCACCCGCTCGACTCAGAGCAGCCTTATACAGGTCTACTGATCTGGCATCACCGAAATATAAGAGCTTTACTCTCCCCTGATGCCATCCTGCATCGTTGCAAATTGGTGGTTTGCCCGGCATTTCTCTACGGACATCGAGGTAATGAGCCATAATGGCTGATTGTACATGACTCCATTTGTCCTTGAGGATGGATCCATCCTCACTACTTCTGTCTATAACAGCCATCACTAGACTCTCCTTCGCCACTTCATTGAAGGGCTTGGTGAGTGTCCTGTTGATGGTGACATTAGGGCCTCTTGCCTTTTTCGAAGGCATGGGTTCATCAGGTGATCTGATTCGTTTTACTTCATTAGCCGTTAACACAGCTGAATTTGCGGCTCTTTCAGCCGACTCATTGGCCTTAGAAGCATCTATGACGCCTTTAGCCCAGGTAAGTGACTCTTTTTGTTTTTCGGTAAGAGCCGAAACCTCAACAGCCTCCAACTTCGTCAAAACTCTGAGCGCTACACGATGCTCATTGTGCCTCCGTTTTGACGGTCGGACATGACGTTTCCCCCTCACCGCACCACCTGTTGTGAGTACTTGGGGGAGATTTTCACCATTTTTGGCGTGGTCGGCTTTGGCCAAGACCAACGGACGGACAGTCGGACGATTGGGGAACCGCGCTCCATCGGAACACGAAGGCATCCCCGTCAAGAGAATTTATTTTTATTTTGTCTGTATTAGACCGTAATAGGTACTACGATGTAGGCCTTACAGACTTTGTACAGATTTTTGCTATTGCGTAATAGGTACTGGTAACTATCCGCTATGTGATAAACACGTCCGTTCACTGCGAATGATCAGCAACGAAAATTTATGAAGGGTTACGAATGGCCATAAAACCTCGTCCTCTCTATAATTTTATAATGTCTGACATCAATCCTCATAAAATAAAATGCAAGTGCAATGTCTCTCTCACATATGGCGAATTCAATGTAAGCAGAAACATCATTAAAAACCAAAAAAATATGAAGGAAGATTTTTTTTGAATTTCCCTAACATTTACAAAATGGCTCATAACTTTTACATCTATCCATAGATCCATAGATTTTTTCAAATAGACAATGTTTTCTTCGTTAGCATGTTGGCTTTTTAAAAATGTGATAAAATAATTTGTTCGATTTTTTTTTTCTATTTTTTATGGTTTTTTTTTTGTACCAGGAAATTTTTTTTCTCATATTTTTGACGACTGTTACTAAACCAAAGATTCTACGTGAAAGCAATATTTGCAGCATATGTAGCCCTCATAATTCCCTTTAATTTGAGGCATAACACGGCTCAATCAGACTTATACTTCCATGAAAGCTGGAATTAAAAACTTTTTTAATATTTTCGTGTTTGTGACGCCTAATTGCACCAGAAACTGTTATCCACATCCCTTGAAAACAATTTTGTTGCATAGTGTAATTTCTGAGCCTAAAGGATACGTTTCTTTAACATCTTCTGCCAATTGAATTAGGGTTCTAAGAGCGAGAAATAGGGCGTAATTAATTCCGAAAGTGACTGTTAAAAGTTCAGTCTTCAATTGGGTCATTTGCTGATTTCCTAAAAAGAATTCTTTGAAATGGGGCCTGACTTGGGTCGATTTGTATTTGACGATACATTTTGGTAACGTCCGCGTTGAATACGTATCTAAAAAACCTCCATTTTAAAATCTGCAGCACTAAGTCCTGTTGAAGAATAGGCCCTGGATGTAAAATGTCATTAAGACTTTTCTGGTTTGACGTGGGACTTGACGCATTGAAAACTACCCTAAATTTAGTGGTAACCCTATCTGGTTTAATGACTGCATGATGTGGCAAATAGTAGTGAGGGGTCTTCTCGATTTCCTGGGTCTCAGTTTCCGCATGTGTCCAAGTTTCAAATATTCCATTATCTCTGCGTCGTCTTGAGATTTGATTTCGGGCGTTTTTTGCAACTTTCTTTCCATTCGATAGAATTGCGCCATTGCGATATTTCGAGATGCTCCAAGTTCAGCACAAGATTTGAAGGGCACCATGACAATATATCGTCTATCTTCATTTCTTCGCGTTGTATTTTTGAAATTTGTTTCGCAAAAAAAGACAAGTTTTTGTTGAAGTTTCTTCCTAGTTGGAAGCTTCAATTTGTTCGTAATCTTCTCCGAAATGAGTGTTGATTGAGAACCAGGGTCGATAATCGCTCGTGCGTAATATTGCTGTCCTCTAGATTCAATTTGAACAATAGCTGCGAAAAGTAGTGTTTCTTTCGATTGCTGCTGACTAAGTTGTAAATTTTCCTAGGACTTTGAAAACTAGGAGTGGACCGTAAACTAGGAGTGAATTGTACTAGGGTGGTTAGAGCTGCCGCACTGGTACTAGGTCGTACGTCATCTCTAACCGGTTGTGGATTTGTAGGTCGGGCCTCGTTACCCTTATGTAATAAAGTGTGATGTCTTTGACTACATTCCCTACACGTGAAACGACTCTTGCAATCTCTTACACCATGATCCGAAGTGATGCAGTTGTAACAAAGATTGTGAAGTTTTACTAAGTGAATGCGATCATTCAGGTTTTTCTCAAGGAATTGTGGACAATTTCGTACCAAATGGTTTGCTTACAAATTTGGCAACTCGGTCCATTTGTACGACTACTAGGTTGCCTAGATGTGCTAAATTTGTTGCTGTTGTTGAATCTTATTTGTGAACTTTGAGTTTGTTGCGTAACGTTTGTTTGAAATGACTTAACCCTATTTTCCTTCCTACTATAATCGGGTCTAGGCTGATTATTTTTGGAGAAATGGGGCTTAATATTTCCTACAGATTCTAAAGTTTTGAACATGTGCGTTAAAAATTCGTTCAAATCTTTCCAAGACGGTAGTATGGAACAATCTTCCAAACCGTTTTCAAATTCTTCTAAGAAGTTTCTCGGCAGTTTCGTAGAAGTAAGGTAAACTAAAATTCCCACCCTTTTACATCTATCTTGAGTGTCTCTAGTGACGCAACCGTCAATCGTGCGTTGAAGTTTTTGGATCGAAGTTCCTGAATCTGCCGAAACTGGTGGTAACCTAAGTAGAGTCTTTAGCTGTTCATTAACCTGCGTTCGTGTATTTTCGAATCTATTTTTTGTCCACGCTAGATCAAAATCTTCATTTGTTAATGGTACGTTACTAATAATTTCCCGTGCCTCCCCCGCGGTTTTCTGTTTCAGATGGAAAAGTTTTTCTACTTTACTAAGTATACCATTGTTTTTGTACAAGGCTGAAAACAAAACCCGAAAAGTAGGCCAAGCACTGTATCCTCCATGAAATGTGTCGGTGTCGCATGGTGGTAAACGTAACGATAGATAGTTGTTTATAATGGGTCCTCAACTTTGATTTATCGATTGGGGTCTCATATTTTTCGGGAACACGGTCTCTACAATCTAAATAGGCCGTTTTCACCTGATCCCAAACAGAATTCAATTCTACTAGCGTCACTTCTAATGAGTGAATATTATCATCGGTTCAAGTAGCCTAGTCTATCAGGTCATTTACGCAATTTCCTCCTTCTTGAATATTTTCTTTGTCAAATTTTAAAGTGGCTAAAATTTCAAGAAGCTTTTAAAGTTGAGATTTTCTTTTAACAATTTCTGTGAGAATTTACTTTGCCAATATTTTTTGAATGGGGCACAATTAGGCCAATCTTTTACAGTCCGATTTTTTTTACGAATAGATATAAATAAGGCAGTATTGTTTGTAAACTTGTGTCGTTTGTACGAAAATTAAGAAATTTAAGCGAAATAATTTTTATAGACTTGGGTCTTTTGGAGAAAAAAATTATAAAAAAATCTTGACGAAAGTAATTTTCTGTAGACTAGTTTATTTCCAAAAAAAAAAGAAATTTTGTAGGAAGGCGTTTTTTTTCAAATAAATAACAAACAATGAAAAAACGAATTTTGTAGGAAAGTGATTTTTCCAAAAAAGATAACAAACAAACAAACTTGGTAGGAAAGCGTTTTTTTCACAAAAAATCACTTAATAAATTTTCGAGCAAATTTATTTTTCGTAGTAAAGTGTAATTTCCAATAATTACCACTCAATAAATGTTTGAGCAATTTTATTTTCGTAGTAAAGTGTAATTTCCAAAAATTACCACTTAATAAATTTTTTGAGGCAATTTATTTTTCGTAGTAAAGTGTAATTTCCAAAAATTACCACTTAATAAATTTTTGTGTAAATTTATTTTTCGTAGCAAAGTGTAATTTCCAAAAATTACCACTTAATAAATTTGTGTGCAAATTTATTTTTCGTAGCAAAGTGTAATTTCCAAAAATTACCACTTAATAAATTTTTGTGCAAATTTATTTTTCGTAGCACAGTGTAATTTCCAAAAATTACCACTTAAATCAATGTAAATTATTGTGTACAGAAGTCTAACTTTTTCCGATATGTCTGTCCGAAACCATAAACCATCAAACCATATGTTTCTTCATTTCTTTCTTCAAACTGAAATTATGTTTTTCTAATTCCAATTTTATTTTTGTGTTTTCTTTTCCTTTCTCACAAAAAAACTCCCTTGGTACATTAACCTTTTGACAGGTTCGCAAATCAGAAACGGAAAAGGAAAAAACAAACACCGAGAAACCAATGAGAAGAAAATCCACTACTTATTGTCTCGTATGCTTTGGTGTACATAGACTGCTGTTGTTGTTATTTTAATGGGTACTAGGGGTCGGGTTGAAAGTGTCGACACAGGCACTCTTTTTTGAAATAAATCAAAATTTGCGCCTCAAAGTGCTTGGAAATTACAATTGTGATGGTTTATAGCACAAACCGATCTAAGGCAATACGAGGGTCGTTCAACAAGTTTGAACATATATCTTCGAAAGTAAAAATATATATTTTTTTGCAATTTATTAATTTGGGTTGATTTACGCTCTCCAACGCATAAATTAGTATTCCGCAGTCGAAGTTCTTTTTCCAAAAGAAATATAAAAAAATTTGAAACATTTTCTGCAAGTCTAAAATTATTTTTTTAAAATTTTTTTCCCAAAAACCACGAAATCATTTAAAAAATATTTTCGTAAAGCGTCTAAGTAAAGTCAGGTGGTCGTCCACGAAAATCGCCAATAAATATTTTCTTAGGCTAGAGCGCGTTAGGTTATGCAATGTTAGTATGTAGTTATACGACCGGGTATGTATAGCGAGGTGCGATGTATTTAAGTGCAAGTTAACTGCACTTATGTATATTTGTATATCGAGGTGTTATGTATTATGTATTAACTGCACTTATGTATTCATGGATTTATGTAAGTATGTAAAAGAAAAAAAGCAAGCGTCGTATATAGGGTCAAACGCGTTAAAATCTCCTTCATATAACAATAAAAAAAATTAAAAATCGTATAGCAAAAACGTAATCTACATTAAATTCTAAGAAAATTCTCCGAAGAAACCATGGGTCTAAAATCAAAACCTAATCCGCGCCTTAATCCTTTCACTTAAATTATTTTCTTTTTTTTTGAAATATATTATGTTTTATTATACCCTCACTTTAGTGGTACGAGGGTATATATCATTTGCTACGGGCCAAAAGTATAACACATCGAAGGAGTGACATAAGACCCTAAGTATGTTTGGCGGATATCCGTTTTAGGTCGTTTTAAGTCGAATGAGCAATGTCCGTCCGTCTGTCTGTTTTCAATTTTCTGTCAATTTTCCTTATAAAAATATGAAATATAAAATTGTATACAAACTTTTTTACTTGGGTGAATATTTTTTTATCGAAAAAAATTTTGAGTGTAGAAATGATATAAAGTGCAAAAGAACTACCTTACTAAACAATTTTATTCAGAAAATTCAATTTCTTTTTGGAGAAATCTATTTTTTCTAATATTTATTTTTTTGGCAAAGGCGGGCATATACAAATTGGCTGATATGTAATGCAATAAAGGAAAGCTCTATATTTTTTTATTTTTTTTTTTAAATTTTATTGTTCAAAAGCAAAAAATGTCGGAAATAACATACAATTTTGGAAACAGTTTAGATTTGTTCGAATTGGCCACCTTTGGCACGAATTATGGCCTTCAAACGGCCGACAAAGCCATCACACGCTGCACGAAAGTGGCTCTGCGGTATTTTGGCCCATTCCTGGCGAAGCGCCGTCTTGAGATGATCGATACTTTGGTATTTTTTAGTGCGAACCTTACTCTCTAAAATACCCCATGCGCAAAAGTCCAACGGATTGAGATCCGGAGATCTTGGTGTCAATTGTGCGGTAGAAATGAAGCGAGGAACCTCCTTTTTAAGCCATTCTTGGTTGACGCGTGCTGAGTGCGATGGTGCTAAGTCCTGTTGGAATGTCCATGGTCTGCGGCCGAAATGTTTGTCTGCCCAGGGCTTCAATACTGTCTTTAGGACATTTTCCCGATAATATTGGGCATTTATTTTGACCCCATGGTCGATGAATACGAGCGGGGAGCGACCATCGGCCGTTACGGCGGCCCACACCATTACCATCGGCGGCGCTTGAGTTCTGATGGCCAATCGAAGGTGTAAATTTTCAGCTGACCTCTTTGGCAAGTAAACCCGATCATTTTGTTTGTTCACAAACTGCTCAATTTGGAATGGCTTCTCATCGGAGAAAACCAAATTCGGTAACTGCCCACGTTCGTGCAAGCGAAGCAACTCCTTGGCTCTTTCCACTCTAACTTTTTTTTGAGCATCGGTAAGCTCTTGCACTTTTTGGAACTTCAATGGCTTTAGTCCAAGCACATATTAAAGTGTTGTATCCGTTCTCGCGATATGTTCAGCTCACGAGCAATTTTTCTACCACTGCGGCGTGGATTTCGATCAAATCTGGCCTTCACTTTTCGGATCATTTCTGGTGTTGTTACCGTTTTTTCGTCCACTTTTTGGACGCGATGCAACACTGCCATTATCACGGTAACGAGCAATGGTACGAGAAACAAAAGATTTATTCACATTTTAATGCTGGAGGGCTCTAACGATAGCCACTTGTGTTTTTCCACCCAGATAAAGCAATCACACTATCACGCTTGAATTCCATCACGAATAACTTTTTTTCTGAATGCAATAGATGAAAATGCTTTTGTAAGCTTGTAAACAATAAAATTAACTGTCACTGAAATAAATCTGTCAGCTATCAGACTAGCGGTTTAGAAATGATAGCAACCTGAAGTTGGTTGCAATACATATCAGCCACCCTGTAAATGTTCAAGTCGAGAGGCGCGGATTAGGATTTTGTTTTAGATACATGGTTTCTTCGGAGAATTTTCTTAGAATTTTATGTAGTTTACGTTGTTGCTATAAGATTAAAAAGAAAAAAATCAACCCGCCCTAGTGTACATATGTATGTGTGTGAAAATGAACAATGTGTGTATAAATTCAGTGGTTTTTTGTTTATTTGTGTAACTTTGTATAATTAAATGTTTTAATTTGATTTGTACATTTATGTATGTTCAATTTCAAAGGTTATTTTGTTTCAATTTGTGTTGTTCTTAATGTTAATTATTTGTTATTAATGTAATTATTAAATGTTGGTTCGTTTGAGTTCACTGTGATGTCTTCTATGTACATCGTTTTATATATAAAAAAGAAACACTTGTAATAATACAACTTATTAACACCGGGGAAAAACTAATCACAGGCGAGCGGCGCACGAGTTTTATGCGAGGATCGGTAAAAGACTGATTACTTGCGCTTGCCATCTATCTCTTCTAAGCTCACCTAACGACTTTCGTTAAGCTACAGATGGCAAGCGACAAGTAAACAAACAAATAAGCAAAAGGGAAATTAGAGTAATGAGTGCTTTAGAGCAGAGATTGGCAAAATAGCGCCCATGGGCGGCTCTCTTCTCTCACACATTGAATGAGTATAAAATAATTCATTCAGTTTACATTGAGAGAGAGAAATGTTTTTGTATGAGTGTGCCGATCCCTGCTTTAGAGTGATGACCAAGCGGTAAAAATCAGGTCTTAGGCGGCAAGCTATCAGGCCTTATTTAAGAGCCACGAGGCCTGGCCGCCGCATTCAATCTTTATTTCTTTTTTAGATGGAGTGACATTGCGAGGCCAGGCCTTGCATCTCGCGGTAAAAATCATGCCTAACAAAGGATTGTCGAATGAAGGTCTGATATAGGACTTCGAAAGGAGGTCTTAAGAAGGACATCGAAATGAATGTATGAATTAAAGCTTCGAAATGAAGGTCTGATCTAGGTCTGATGTACAGCTTCGAAGGAAAGTCCTACAGTAAATCAAAATGTAATAAATAATGTATTTTAAATGAATGTCACATCAGCACTTCAAATGCATAATATGGGAGTTCGCAAAGATAATATAGAATAATTTTGACAAGAATCTGTCTTAATCTATCAAAAACACAAAGCAACTGAATTCTATAAAACCTTTCCAACAACTAATTGTTTGTTAATTTTAATTGTCTTCACCTTCACTTTTAAATTTGTGTAGCGGTATTTCTTTTTTTTTGCATAAAACTGGTTTTGAATTCTCGAAGTAGCAACAAAGTTCATACATGAGAAACTTGAGGGAGGGAGAACGAATTCGTGTACACTCTACTCTGCCTTCCTTCTCCCGTCTTTTATCATGCATGATTATGTCCACACAAAATTTAAATGTTGGGTGCTAAACACCTTCGATATGATATATTTTTAGAAGGACAGAATCTTGTCTGATAAAAGACGGGAGAAGGAAGGCAGAGTGTAAATTTTTCTACATATGCAAAAACTTGAGAGAGAGGGAGAACGAAACGCATCAATATATGAACATATGTCGGCGGTGGTTGTCAATAATTCAATTTGACTGCTGACCATGAAGAACGACTTTTCTCTGACATCTTTTAGAAGGCGTTAGACATGTTTGAAAAAAGACGGGAGCAGGAGGCACGGTTACTTTTTTAGAAGTGAGAGATTGCACATTTTTCAGGCCTTCATAAAGAAGGCATGCGTGCCTTTCAATAGAAGGTGTTGGAAGCCCTTCTATCAGGCCTGATGCATAGAAGGCCTGGACCATTTTACCGCTGGGGAGTGCATAGGTTACACATGTATGGGCATATAAATGCATTCGCATTTACACACCTACACATATAATGCCGCGCAGCAGTGGACGTTTCACACTGATGTTCAAAAGTGCGGTGTCACCTTTGAAAAGTTAATATGAACAGTTGCACGTTAAATAGAGTAGATTTCTAAATTCCAGGCACATATCGATAACTCCATTCTAAAACATGATAAGTCGACTTAGCATGTTTTTAGGGAGATTGCAAGTTTAATTTCTAAATATTCCAACTTATATTCAGTCAAGATTTGGTGTTTAACCGTCAACCCAATCAAAAGTTACTCACAAAACAATACGGGCCATTCGATTTGCATTATAAAGGAATTCCACACAAATTAAAAAAAAGTCATCAAACTTAGATTGCCTCTCCTGAAAACCTACCTTTTGCACTTAGCATAGTTTATAATGGAGGTATCGATATGTTAAAAACGTGACCTTCATAAGGACTGAGGACGGTTAGGTCCAATATAAAGTGTGAATTCTTATATTTCAGCCAGATCAATTAAATAATCCGTTCTCTAGAGAGTCAAGAAGTGGCATCCCCTTTATATAGGGGATAGATCAAAACATGAACCGACGTACCCCATTTTTAATAGGGACGATTAGGTCCAATATAAAGTATACATTTTTAAAATTCAACTAATTCAATTTAAAAATATTTTCTCTAGACCGTTAAGAAGTGACATCGGTAGGACCTTTATATGGGGCTATACCAAAACAAGGACCAATGTGTGCTATTTTAACTAGGGACTATTAGGTTCAATATAAAGTGTAAATTCTTATATTTCAGCCAGATCAATAGAAAAGGGTCCTTTATATGGGGGATATACCAAGACATGGATGATATGCCCCAACTTAATATGGATCGTCGCTAGTCTAAGAAATGTCCCTGTACCAATTTTCGTAAAGATCGCTTCATATTTGCGACCTGCACTTTGATGTGTGGACAGGCGGACATGGCTTAATCGACTTAAAAATTCGATTGTTTAGCGTTGCAAACAAATGCACGGGGTCACTATACCCTACACCACAGTGTGGTGCGGATACGCTTATGTAAATCATTTTTGGTAAGGTGTTATTGAACCCCATATTAAAATGACAATTACAACTACTTATAAGTGGGGTATTCGTAAGAGTAGGTGTAAGTAGTTATTTGTTAACTCTTTGTATGTTTGCATGGAAGTACTTTCCTCCAATATCATGCCCATGTATAAATAATCTTTAGGGTGGTTAAACGTTATTTCTTTTGAATTTGGCTTACCCACCAGGTTATTTGGTAAAGAAAGGCCCTATGCTCCGCTAGGAGTTAAACGGAAATGATAATATATATATGGTTGTGGAAATCATTATTGGTAAGGTGTTATTCAGCCTCTTATTAATAAGACAATAATAAATACTTATATGTGGGTAAGTAGTTATTTGTTAACTCTTTGTATGCTTGGCTAAATGGCCAGGTTACCTGGTAATGAGAGTTTTTGCTGGGCTATGCTCAACTAAAGGGTGGTTAAATTTTAAGGGCCGATGTTGATTTTGAATAAAACACAAATTATTTAGGAAATTATTGTCATTTCTTTTTATTATGATAATATTGATTGGTATGGTTCAATTATGTATGGAACAAAATATCGGCCAAATGGCCGCCGCCACCTCTGCGGAATACCTCCATCAGATGGTCCAAATTTCGATGACGCTGAGGCTATGCCGTTAATGTGCCGAATTATCTCAGCCTTCAGCTCTTGAATTGTTGCTTTTTTATCGACGTAGACCTTTTCTTTCAAATAAACCCAATGAAAGAAGTCCAACGGTGTCAAATCACTTGATCTTGGCGGCCAATTGACATCGCCGCACAGTGGGCTAAAATGGAAATAAATTGACATAATTCTGTCGTTTCAAAACCACATATCGTATGGCGATGAGACGTCAGGTGTGTATACAAGAGGTGTTAGAGAGATTCAGTTCGGAACTTGGGACCCCTATCTCATATAGGGGCGGAGCTACAGGGCTCTAAAGTTGACCACCTCGGGTATACAAAATTTTCATCGGCTTCTAACTTTAGAATGGAGTGTCCGATTTGAGTAGCTTTTTTCAGTGGATACTCCTAGACCAGACCTACAACAAACATTTTATAGCTTGAAGATATCTTGAATAGTTTCCGAGATATGTGGATTTTAAATTTGAATTCTTCATTTTTTCGCCGACTTTGCCTTGGCCAATATCTCAGTCAAAAGTTTACCGATTTTGTTCGCGTGTTTTTTATTGATTACCAATAAAATTAACAATATCATGAAACAAGAATCGATAAGATATGTCAAGAAATAAGAAAGTTATGGCCCTATAAACATAAATTTTTGAAAAAATGTCTTTTTTGGAGATTTTTTGGCGAAAAAAGTCCAAATCGTATTTAGGTCTTGTAGAAAAAGTTTGTTACACAAAGTATATCAAATTTATACTCTTTTTAAAGGAGACGTTTCACAGAATCTGTTAGAGAAGCTAAATTGTTATTTTTTTTCTATTTATTTGTATTAGGGTGTAACAAAATCGACTGCAAAGGGAATCCCGAGCGCGGCTTTTAATATCGAAGATATAGGACTAAAAGTAAAAAATCCAATTTATGGGGATTTTTGATGTATTTTTTGGGAATTGAGGTATTTTCCATTAGAAATTTCCACATGTTGCGTTTGATTATTATTTCTACTATTAAAATAAAGAACTAAAAAATTCATCGAAATATATACATTTTTAGACATGTGACAATCCTGAGGAATGCAAGGATTTGCGTTATCTCCTAGACATGGATTATTCAGATTATTTTACAGAAATAAAATAATAAAATATATATTACAGAAATAAAATAAAAAAATAAATAATTTTTCTCAAGAAGTGGGTCTTTGTCTTACAAAATGGGTATACATAAATTTAAGGCAACAAGAGTCATTATAAAGGCCGACATCTTTTATTCTTCTTACTCAATTTTATGATTGTTCTTTTTACTAAATTGTACTACTGTTTGATAAAAACGTGTGATCTACAAGAAATCAGTGCATATTGACTGATATAATAGCCAAAAAGTACAAGAAGGTAGGGAAAAATTAAAAAAAAATATTCTGTATATAGATAGAAACGTAAATACGGTATAAAATTCTTAAAAATGTATATATTTCGATAACGGAAAATCCCTCAATTCCCAAAAAATACATCAAAAATCCCCAAAAATTGGATTTTTTACTATTAGTCCTATATCTTCGATATGAAAAGCCGCGCTCGGGATTCCCTTTGCTGTCGATTTTGTTACACCCTAATACAAATAAATAAGAAAAAAAAATTAACAATTTAGCTTTGCGATTCGAGAAAATCGGTCAAACTTTTGAAATTTATGTATAAACCAGTAAGAAAAGGCAGAAAGTCAGGCGGGGCCGACTATATAATACCCTACACCTCCCTAAAAATGATAAGGGTCATTGCGATAATAATTTGGAATAATTGGTAAATGGGTAGGAACATATTATCTAATTCTGAACCGATAATCGCTAAATTAAGCAATATTCTTTTCTAAATTGAGAAACATCTTTCTGGAAAATTTTAATGATGGGAAGTAAAGTACAACTTCTATAGCGCTTTGATAACAAATCAGGAGGAACATATATATGGAGGTTATATATAAATCTGAACCGATTTTCTCTGAATACTCATTCATTTAAAAAGACCTCTTTCTGTCTAATTTCGTACTGATCGGATATAAAATACATCCTCTACAGCGCTTTCATGTCAAATCGGAAGTAATATATATATGGGGGCTATATCTAAATCTGAACCGATTTTCTCCGAATTTGCCAGTATTCCTTCGAGAAATAAGAAACATCTTTCGCTTACATGTCAAATCGGGGGTAACTTATATATGAGGGCTATATCTAAATCTGAACCGATTTTCTCCGAACTTAACAGTATTCCTTCATGTAGAAAGTAACTTCTTTCTGCCGAATTTCGCACTGATCGGATATAAAATACAGTTTCTACAGCGTTTACATGTCAAATCGGGGGTTACATATATATGGGGGCTATATCAAAATCTGAACCGATTTTCTCCGAATTTAACAGTATTCCTTCATGTAATAATAAACCTCTTTTTGCCGAATTTCGCACTGATCGGATATAAAATACAGTTTTTACAGCGCTTACATATCAAATCGGGGGTTACATATATATGGGGGCTATATCTAAATCTGAACCGATTTTCTCCGAATTTAGCAGTATTCCTTCATGTAATAATAAACCTCATTTTGCCGAATTTCGCACTGATCGGATATAAAATACAGTTTTTACAGCGCTTACATGTCAAATCGGGGGTAACATATATATGGGGGCTATATCTAAATCTGAACCGATTTTCCTTGAATTTGGCAGTATTTCTTCATGTAATAAGAAACCTCTTTCTGCCGAATTTCGCACTGATCGGATATAAAATAAAGTTTCTACAGCGCTTACATGTCCAATCGGGGGTTACATATATATGGAGCCTATATCTAAATCTGAACCGATTTTCTCCGAATTTAGCGGTATTCATGTAATAAGAAACCTCTTTATGCCGAATTTCGCACTGATCGGATATAAAATAACATTTTTACAGGGCTTACATGTCAATTTGGTGGTAACACATATATGTGGGCTATATCTAAACCTGAACCGATTTCTTCCAAATTTAACAGTGTTCATTCATATAATAAGAAACCTCTTTCTGCCGTCCTTGGGCCAAAAAAAAAAAGATATGTGTAAAGTTTCGTCAAGATCGGGCTATAATTGCGACCTGTACTTTGATTACAAGAATACATCTACAGACGGACAGACAGACGGACATAGCTAAATCGACTTAGAAAGTGATTACAAGACGATCGATATAATAAACAATGGATCTATCTCTTCTCCTTTTGGGTGTTACAAACAAATGCACAAAGTCATAATACCCTGTACCACAGTGTGGTGTAGTATAAAAAGGCCAAATCTGAGAAGGGTGGCAACCATACCAATTAAGATTTTGGCTTCGGATTTTCTATAACAGATTCCTTGAAACGTCTCCTTTAAAATCAGCATAAATTTGATATACTTTGTGTAACAAACTTTTTTTACAAGACCTAAATACGAATTGGACTTTTTTCGCCAAAAAATCTCAAAAGCTGACATTTTTTCAAAAATGTGACTTTATAGGGCCATAAGTTTCTTACTTCTTGACATTGACAATCTACAAAAAAAGACGAGAACGAAATCGGTAAACTGTTTACTGAGATATTGGCTAAACTCCAAGGCAAAGTCGGCGAAAAAATTAAGAATTCAAATTTAAAATCCACTTATCTCGGAAACTATTCAAGATATCTTCAAGCTATAAAATGGTTATTGTAGATCTAGTCTAGGAGTATCCACGGAGGTCAACTTTAGGGCCCTGTAGCTCCGCCCCTGTATGAGATAGGGGTCCCAAGTTCTGAACTTAAACTCTCTAACACAATGGCAGAATTATGTCCATTTTTTTTTTCATTTTAGCCCACTGTGCGACGTGAGATAGCACGGATATTGAATTTGTTGCGCAAAAGAGCCATTGTTTCGTTAGCTGTGTGGCAAGTGGCACCGTTCTGTTGAAACCACATATTGTCCACATCCATATCTTCCAATTCGGGCCATAAAAAGCTCGTTATCATCTCAGGATATCGAACACCATTCACTCATTTCGAAGAAGTGTGGCCCGATGACGTCGCCAGCCCATAAGCCGCACCAAACGAACTGGGCGAGCATGCACAGATGTTTTCACATATCCTACAGACCCGGTTTGCTGAAATTTGCGCACAATTCTCCCGATTATGGACACATTTGGTCGATTATGCTGCTCAAAAAAACATCACGAGGTGCACGAAATGCATTTTGATTTGAACGCTCATTTTCATAAAAGGCTTAAAAACTTTAACGCGTTGCTCGATTGTGTATCTTTCCATGGTTCAAATCGAGTTAGTCTGAAATTGAGAAATGTCAAATGATATGCAGAAAAAATCTTGACGTTAAGGAGTGGTTCACATTCAACATCGGCCCTTACAATTTAACCACCCTTGTGTGCCATACTTTTCGGATGCAACAGATTCCATCAATACAGTTATGGACACCCAAACAATAAATGGTCAATACTCGAACATTGGCCGTGGTTCCGCAATTGTCACAATTATGTATGTATTTGACAGAAATATGTAAGACCCTGTATATGGGAGAGGTCGGCGTAGCACCGCCCACATGACTCCTTTATTGTAAACGAAATATCTATGGAACCATTGAACCAATCGTCATGGTACGGGTATATCGGACAGAACTATGCGTGGCTCAACACAAAACTTGGCGATATTAGCAATTGAGAAAACTATTTGCGCAAGGTTGTCACATTTTTATTTGTGGTTATCGAGAGTCCTATACGAAACATATAATACGTCTTATTTCCCTAAACTGAAATTTGGGTAACGAAGTGAACCCGTCCAGCTAGTACATATATAACAAGTGAAGACGGATTAAGTTCCACCATGGATCGCATGGGTATGGTTTCGGATACATATAAACTCATTATACCAAATTTCAGCCCAATTCGTTGAAATTTAAGGTTTTTGTGCCGATACGAAGTCAAGTTAAGAGGGACCTTTTTATGGGGGCTATATCAAAAGATTATGTTTGTATGCATTTAGTGACAGTTTATAAGATCGGACAACATTTTTATATCTTGCACAATTTGTTAGCGAGAGTGCTGAATTTTTGTGTATATCTATGTATTTGGTGACAGTGAACGTGATTGGTCTAAAAGTGGGCGGGAGCGGATAAATGAGCTTGGCCCCGCCTATATAGGCCAAAATATTTAAATTGAAATATCTTGCACAATTTGTTAGCGAGAGTACTGTAATTTAATGTATATGTATTTGGTGGTAGTCTTCGTGATTGGTCAAAAAATTTACGGGATCGGAAGTGCACCGGGTCCAGCTAGTATACAATATTTAAAAATGTGTGTTCCAAATATATTTTGCTTCGATTCAAGCATATTTTGTTTCGATTCCGCTCGGTTCAAGCATATAAAAAGGGCGATTTTGCACCATGTATGTATGATTCTACACGGTAGGTGACGCTGTAGTGGTTTATGTTGAAATCAACATTTTTATTGTGATTTTGTCCTGAAACTGGGATTGTCTGAATTTGTTCATCAAATAAGAGTGAATACATCCCAACTAGGACGGGCAGTGCAACGTCTGCTGTGATCGGCTAGTAGTTACATATAAACCAAGGAAACATTTACATATAACAGACACACTATCAAGGGAACCCTTGAGCAAAAGTTCAAGCGTCAATATCGATAAGGATCTCGATTTACACTATCATGCAGTCATTGAACAGGTACCCTTGCCAGAAGGGGATATAGAGATAATAAGGAAAGGAGTTGAAGAAGACGAAGTTTTTGCAACAAATTAAAGTATTCAAAAGAGGGTTGGCCCGAATAAAAAAAGTCCTGTAACGCTGGTGTTGCTCCATATTTTAACATCATGGATGATATATGTTTTATAAATGGTCTATTTTTAAAGAACAATAGGATTATGATACCTAAAAACTGCGATCTGAGATGCTAAAGAGGGTACATGAAGAACATTTAGGAATACAGAGATGTCAAACTCTGGGTATAACTTCTGTATAATGGTATATGGGCATTTCTCCAATGTCGAAAGCGACATTCGTACGCATTCAAAGTGAAAAAGCATATGCCAAAACATTATTTCATTTTGACAAAAGGCGAGACTTATAGCTCTTGATTAGCACTATAATTGGTGCTAAGGCTGATTTGCCCAATTTTTCGTTTTCAAGATAATTACAAAAACCAAGCCATTCGCACGCGACAAAAACAGAAGTTGCTTTCAAAGCAAACCAATCAAACACTGATTTCAGCGAAACCTTCAATAATATTCAAAATATTAAGTGGTTTACTTTTTATTTAATTTTAATCACATTCGCACGCGACATGTCGCATGCGACTTTTTATTCCATCGTTCTTTTCATGTTTATATTTTTACTTTTTATGCAACTAGACATCCAAAAGTTGATTATAAGTGATTTTTAATATATTCAATATATTTATTTTCACAACAAAAATTATTTTTCTTATACTCCTTAAATAAAAATCAAGACTTAAAAGACAGACCATTAATCAGAACATAACATGCAATGCAAATGTTTAAAACATAAATTTTGCAATTTTTCGAATATGCACTCAAATATTTTAAAATGTATTATGAATAAATCTACTTTTTGGGAAAATTAGTTACATTTTATAGATTCCCTATAAAAAATAGCAAAACAACATACTTTTATAGACTTTCAATTTTTTGGCTGCGGTTGACATCTCGTTGGAAATGCCCATATAATGTTTTGTTATATTCTTTTACATATGGATGTATATTATTACATACATATGTTTAAGTATACTCGTGTAGCAGTAGTTAAAAGGAGTAAAGTTGTACTCGTATATACTTATGAAACCCCTAATATCATATTACATTCACATATCATGCGATCTGTAACATTATAATAGCTTATAATTATATATTGTGGAAAACGTATAGCGATGACGTATCATAGTGGACTCAAAGAAATCACTAATAAAAGAGAAGTCTAGCAAACACAACATTTATAAAGGTACCCAGCCAGAAATTTATGACGGTACCACGAAAAAAGCGCTGTGAAAGCACTGTTTTGGGACGCTTTCACAACGCTTTCTTAAAATGTCTTTTACAATTCTTTGTGAACAAATAATTTGAGAAAATGAATCCTTTTTGTAAAGTTAGTCATTCCAAAACATGCTAAGTCGAAACAGCTAGGTTTTTAGTGTACTATGTATAAAAGCAAAGAATGTAACTTAATACAATAAAATATTTGAATTGTGTGACTTTCCGATTATTTAAGTAAAATAAATTAAACGATTTTCTATGAAATTTATGTGGAACATTTTTCCTGCAAATAATTAGGCATAATTCCGAAATAAACGAAAACGATTTTTTTAAATAAACATGTGAAGTATATGGCATTTCGATCAAAATTTAGAAGTTCCTATAAGCAACTATTCTCTTTGTTAAGGTGGAAATTGTCTTTTCTTTAAAAGACTGCAGGATTCGCTTTTACACTATATTTTTGAGATGCAAAAACCCAATGCTACCTTTACAACATCTAAAGAATGAACAAGCAGACATGTTGCAGGGAAAACTTAACTTATGAATTCATTTAAATTAATACCTTAAAAATAATGTATTTCATTTAATTCATTGATTTCTAAATACGATTTTTTTGGGAATTATTACCTTCAAACCATCGGAAAAGCGTCATGAATTTTGTTTTTACAGCGTTTCAAAAGCGTTGTAAAATACCGCCGTCGCACCGTATATCGGTGTTATCATTTTGACGCTTTATCCCACCGTCTGATGACGGTGCACAGTGCTTTCACGACGCTTTGACGATGGTATTTTTCTGGCTGGGTAGTTTTATTGCCTTTGTTTCAACCCCACCATTTCCAAATGTAGTTCAGAAAAAATCAATTTAACTTGAAATTCAGAAATTCCATATGAAATTCAGAACACGTCATTTGAAATTCAGATTTTCCATTTGAAATTCAGAACTCGTCAATTGAAATTCAGAAATTTCATTTGAAATTCAGAAGTCGTCATATGAAATTCAGATTTTACATTTGAAATTCAGAACTCTTCAATTGAAATTCAGAATATCCATTTGTAATTCAGAATTCGTCAGTTGAAATTCAGAACTCGATACTTGAAATTCAGAACTCGACATTTGAAATTCAGAACTTTTCATTTGAAATTCAGAAACTATTAATTGAAATTCAGAATTTCTATTTGAAAACAAGAAAATATTTTTTTTATTTTCACGGTTTTCTCACTTTGGAGTTGATCTGAAGATCAAAGAGTTCCTTTTAAGTCAAGCAGTTTTGAATAGTCAAGTGAAAAGAAAACGTCCTTGAAATCCAACATCAACCAATGTATGACGTTTCGGAGGTGGTTAGTCAAATCCTCGGATGCAGTAGCGTTGTTTTTAGCCTACGGTCCACTTGTATTAATATTAAAGTTATTTAAAATTTACATATGGGAAATACTTTGAATTAGGAACCATCTTAAGACAATCGTATGGTATAGGGACATTTTGCAATGGATTTGACTGAAGTGAATAACGATTTAAATCTGACTCGAGAAAGAGCTCATCCAATCATCCGCTTTCATATGAGCCATTGTCAAAGACTTCCCTAATTCTGACAATTCACTCCACTCTTTTGCACCATTGATGACAAAAGCTGTCCTGTGTTGGTAAATTTGTATACCCTCCACCATAGGATGGGCGGTATATTCATTTTGTCACTCCGTTTGTAACACGTCTAAATATTGATCTGAGACCCCATAATGTATATATATTCTTAATCGTCGTAAAATTCTAAGACGATTTAGCCATGTCCGTCTGTCCGTCCATCCGTCCGTCTGTGGTAATCACGCTACAGTCCGCAATAATGGAGCTAGGTTGATCAAATTTGGTACAAATACTTCTTATAGTTGCAGGTTGTTTGGGATTGCAAATGGGCCATATCGGTCCATATTTAGATATAGCTCCCATATATACCATCTAACTTGTTGTGATTCCTACTGTTCTCATCTACTATATTTTTTTTTGTGTTTATCGGTGTTATTTACTTTAGGTTTGAGTTATTTTGTGAGGTCACATGCTATCCATGGTGGAGGGTATATAAGATTCGGCATGGCCGAACTTAACGCTTTTACTTGTTATTATTATGAATGGCAATTTGCTCCTACAAAATTATGTTTGGCCACATAGAAGCTGGTTTCACTTGCACCACTTAAATCCAAATCCACGACTAGCCATCCTTTTTGGCTGAAGATGTACATATGTATATTACTTTAAGCCTACATACTAAATTTCACATTAAAATGTTCTGAAAATCGAATTTCTGAATTTCAAGTGAAGAATTCAAATGAAAAGTTCTGAATTTGAAAAGAAAAATTCTGAATTTCTAATGTCGAGTACTGAATTTCAAGTGCCGACTTCTGAATTTCAACTGACGAATTTTGAATTACAAATGTATATCCTGAATTTCAATTGAGGAGTTCTGAATTTCAAATGACGACTTCTGAATTTCAAATGGAATTTCTGAATTTAATTGACGAGTTCTGAATTTCAAATGGAAATTCTGATTTTCAATTGACGAATTCTGAAAATTAAATGGAAAATCTGAATTTCAAGTGACGAGTTCTGAATTTCAAATGGAATTTCTGAATTTCAATTGATATTTTCTGAATTACATTTGGAAATGGTGTAGTTAGATTGGTAGTTACATAGAAAAAATTATTGCCCAAAAATTTCCAATTACGGCAATATTTGAAGCTCAAAAATTAACCTAATACATTTTTTATTGTACTAATTACTTGAGTGATCAGCTGAACGAAAATATGTCAGAAAGTGCCAAAAATAAGTAATTAAATGGATATTTGAATAAACAACGCCACAATTATGAATTTCACTTCGCTCAATTAGTTTTATAATCAAATTATTAAAAACAAATAATTGTTCCGAATGTATAAACCCAATTACCTTCTCATTTGAATAAATTGCATCAGTAATCAACGTTGTCATAAGGTAGGTTAGGTTAGGTTGAAGAGAGGAGACGTTTAAACGTCTCATGTCCATGGACATACACTTAAGCCAGTGGTTCGGCCTGTTGTGCGCTCCTTATTTATGATCTTTTTATACCTCACGAGTTACAGAAAATCGGTACTAGACACGAATTTTCTCAGTATCTTCCAGTCATATTCTCTGAGATGAGTCAAGTCTGGTAATATGTCGGACCCGAAATGTTGGGATCTTGCATGTGTGAAAGCCGGGCAGTGACACAGAAAATGTTCAATCGTTTCGATGTTTTCTCTGCATGCCCTGCATTCGTCGTTTCCTGCTAGTCCTATGCGATGAAGATGTGGTTGTAAGCTTGAGTGTCCCGTTAGAACACTCATCATCTTATTAATATCGATCTTGTTTAGTTTCAGAAGACTTCTTGTTTTCTTTTCATTTGGGTCACCCCACAGTATCTTTGCAGTTGCTCCTACTATTGCGCTATTCCACACAGTTTTATGAGCCATCACTGCCCAATGCTTCAACTCATTTTTCGTGGCTTCGAAAGGTTTCCAATTTTTCAAGTTTATTACTCGAAGTTCTCTGCCCTTTGAAGCCAAGTTGTTTGCCCGTTCATTTCCAATCACTCCGTTGTGTCCTGGTACCCAGCAAATACGAAATTGACCATGGGTTGAGTAATCATTTATCGTTCTTTTACAGTCCAACACAGTTCTGGATTTGACCCTTTCCGATGTTATTGCTTGAATCGCCATTTGGCTATCTGTGAAGATGTTGGCATATTTAGGCTTTGTCGTGTGAGCCAGTTCACACACTCCGTGATTGCTCGAACTTCTGCTTGAAATACCGTGTTAAGGGAGGCGGAAGTGAAGTTCGACTTCTGGTTCATCAATAAAAAGTCCCAGACTCGTCCTTCCTCCTCGCTTGGACCCATCCGTGTAGCAGCTGGTTCCCACTGGCACATGGGCCAAAGTTCCATTTTCCCAGGAGCGTCTGTCTGGCACAAACGTATCACAGGTAGCTGTAAGCCGCACTTCAGGAATGCGGTCCGAGATTTCTGGCGTTTGAATGTGACCAACTAGATATTCTAAAATCTTCTGATGGTACGACTTGTGGTCTCGATTTATCCATTCACCCATCACTTGTAGACGTCTTGCTGTGAGGGCTGCCTCATACTTTATACGGATGTCTATTGGTTGGATGTGCAGTATAGTCTCCAACGCTTTTGTTGGTGCAGTTCTAAATGCCCCGCTTATGCCTAGACAGCACATACGTTGAATTTTTTGCAAAGGTATTACGTTGCACTTCTTGTCCATTGATGTCCACCACACTACAGAGGCGTAGGTGATTATTGGTCTAATCACGCTCATGTAAAGCCAGTGAGTCATATTTGGACGTAGTCCCCATTTTAAACCTATAGCTCTTCTGCACAATGACCAACATCTGTGTGCCTTTGTAACTCTTTCATCAAGATGATCTTTCCAGTACAGTTTCTGATCCAAGATTACTCCCAAGTATTTTACCTTTTTAGTTATAGCAATTGTCTTATTCAGGAATCGAGGCGGGGTAAAACCTGGGATCTTCGTTTTCCTTGTAAATAGACATATTTCTGTTTTGTCTGGGTTAACATTTAATCCCCTCGGTTGTGCCCATAAGGTAAAAACTATGGATGTTCAGCCAATTACTTTATCACCAGGCTTGCCAGTTTTTTTTGGGCCGAATCCCCTAAATCCTCCAAAAAAGATATCTCATCCCCAAAAAAATTCCCAACAAATAATTTAACCCATGTGAATATTTTAAAATTCAATGTATTTGTACTGAAATTCATTTTGATTACACAAATTGTATGTATCTATGTGAAGGAAATACGCTTCTAAAAAATAAAAATTATTTTGCAATAAATAATATTATAAATAAAAATAAAAAATATTAAATTTCAGAAGTTATCAACATTTATCATATCAAATATTTCTGATTCAAAATCTTCCATCTCATCCACATAATCCAATTTCTTGTACATGTTTTTGGTATTAAAAAGCTTGATCATTTTTGGAGATCGACTAAACGATTGACAACATACTGAATTATTTTTAAAGTACATATTTAATCTTAAAAGGGCTTCTAGTAATTCATATTGTATTTGATGTCGAATTTTCGTTTTCACGGTATTCATAACAGAAAAAACACGCTCCACTCAAGCATTGCTTGTTGGTACGCAAAGCATATTTAATACTAGTGATGCAAGTTCTTTAAATGGGGTTGAACCAGCAGCATCCTGGTACAAGTAAACTTTACTCCAAAATGGGCTTAAATTATTCGTAGTGTCGTCTCCGAAGAAATCTCTCCATTTAATAACCGGAATTTTTCTCCATTGTGATTCACAAATATCTAAAGAAATATTTGCATTTACTACAGGTTGTAAAATTTTCATTATTGAACTAAAATTTGGTTGTCATACTGAATTGCAGCATATACTTGGAGAAAATGTTGTATATGTTTTAAAAAATATAATGTTTTCTGGAAAACGTTTCAACATTTCCAATAATAAACTTTTTAAAAATAAAAAACATGTATATTTTATTTTTAGAGCTAAGGATTGAGACTGGGTTTTAATTTTTTCTTCGAAGCCGTATCCCAAATCCATCGCTTCTATAGGTAGAAATGTCAACTCATTTTCCATAGTTTGCGTTATTATAAAAACGTCATCTTCATCTTTTATTTCAGCAATTATTGATGGCTTCAAAATTCTAGCTGCTAATGAAAGGAGACTTAAATTGTCGTAAATGGTTCCAGGATCCATTTTAGGTTTAGGTTAGGGTGGCAGCCGTATTTTTTTTAAGCTCACATAGACCAGTTTAGGTCCCTAGTGTTACCACGGGCTGAAATGCCCCTCATCGAAACCAACCTGTTTGATATATAAATTTATCGATAGTACGAATATCAGTACTGGAAAGATGTGTTAGGCTGCCTAAAAAGGCCGACCCCAGTATGTCCAGTCGTCGTTTACTCAACGCGGGTCAGTTGCAAAGCAAGTGCTCAATGCTCTCCACTTCTTCCTCATCTCCACAGCTTCTGCAGAAGTCATTGGAGTCAATACCCAATCTTTTGGCGTGTTCGCCGAACAAGCGGTGTCCCGTCAGAACCTGTACTAACGTAGACAGTCGTTTCCTCTTGGCCAGATTTGTCTAGCTGCCCTGCAGGTGCCGATTTCTGTCCATCTTTCGCTGGAATGCCTGATTGCCTCTTGCTTAAGCCAAAGCTTGCAGGTGGATAGTGGCGCACCAATATATGCAAATTCTTCGAGAATTTTTAATGTCGTCCCTTTCCTAGCAAGTTCATCGGCTTTGCAGTTCCCCGGGATATCCCTATGCCCAGGCAGCCATATGAGGTGTATATTAAACTGCTCAGCCATTTCGTTAAGAGATCTGCGGCAGTCGAGGGCTGTTTGTGAATTTAGGGATGTTGCCTCCAGAGAATTGATGGCAGCCTGGCTGTCCGAGTAAATGACAACGCCAGTGTTGGTTACTATGTTGCGACTCAGCCACTTGACGTCTTCCCACGTTGCTATTATTTCGGCTTGATAGACACTGCAGGTATCTGGTAGTCTGTGAGCTATATCCAGACTAAGTTCTTCACAGTGTACTCCGTGGAGATGGTTTCTATTACCTGGTATTCTGCCGACCCATTCATCTCTGGCGGGAATCATAGTGATGTAATTTCTCTCGAAGGTGTACACAGTTGGTATATAGTCCACTCGGTCGGTTACCATAGCACTACACTTTGATATCCTCATGTGACCATAGTTCTTGTACCTCCACATTGATAGGCAGTTTAATCTTATTGCCGCTTTGGTTGCAACTTCTCTCGCCACAATATTAATCGGCAGTATATGGAGTAGGGCTTGTAGAGACTCGGTCGCGGTAGTCCTTAAGGCTCTGCTTATGCTCAGGCAGGCAGTTCTCTGAACCTTTGTTAGTAGGTTGGTGATGGTTAGTTTGTCAGTTGCCGTCCACCATACCACAATACCGTATAACAGTATTGGACGAACTACTGCTATATATATCCAGTGGACGATTTTAGGAGAGAGTCCCCACCGCGACCCTACAGCCTTTGCAGGAATATAAGGCGACGATGGCCTTCCTTACACGTTCCAATACATTAAGTCTAAATGACATTTTCCTATCTAGAATTATTCCTAAAAATTTGGCACTTTCAGAAAAGACTTGATCGGTTCCATTTATCCGGAGTGGAGGGTCCACATGTGGGACTTTATTCATCCTAGTAAAGAGAACCAATTCTGTCTTGTTTGGGTTTACGCCCAAACCGCTGCTTCTGGCCCATCTAGCCAATTTGTTCAGAGCCACCTGTAGAATGTCTCTGAGGACGTTTACGAATTTGCCACTCACTGCGATTGCCACGTCGTCCGCATATGCCACGACCTTGCAGCCACAACGTTCTAGATCTAGCAGGATTTCATTCACCGCTAGGTTCCAAATTAGGGGAGACAGTACTCCTCCTTGCGGGGTCCCTCTGTTTACAAACCTTGTTAGAGTTGTGGACCCTTGACATGCTGTTATGCGTCTTCTGGTGAACAGACTTTGAATTAGTCTAATCAAACTAGTGTTAACTTTTAGATGTGAGAATGCCGCAATTACCGCATCTGAGTGAATGTTGTTAAAAGCCCCTTCTATGTCAAGAAATGCCACCATGGTGAATTCCTTGAAATGCAGGGACGATTCGATTGTGCTCACAAGTTCGTGCAGGGCTGATTCTGTAGACTTGCCCTTATTGTAAGCATGTTGGTTCCCCGACAGGAGTTTTGTATCCAGGTTTTCCCTAATGAAATGATCTAAGTCTTTCCAGACCTTTCAATAGGAAAGAGGGTAGGCTAATTGGTCTGAAGTCTTTTGGCCTAGTGTGTGATATCTTTCCCGCTTTAGGTATGAATACCACTGTGGTATCCCTCCATCGATTCGGGACGTATGAAAGCCTGATACAGCCTACATAAATTTTCTCCAGCTAGGGGATAATGTACTTTAACATTTTCTGCCTTTCTGCCTTTCTGCTGGAGTAATGCCATCTGGTCCAGGTGACTTGAAGGGCTCAAAGCTGTTAATAGCCCAGCTTATTCTGGATCTCTCAGTCAAGAAGCTAGCGACGCTCGCAGTCCACTCGCACTCTTGTTGGTCCTGCTGATCCTCTGGTTCTGTTACAGAGTTCCCCGGGAAATGTGTGTCGACCAGTACATTGAGCGACTGCTCGCTGTTTTTGGTCCAGTTATTTGCCTCATCCTGTAAATATCCCACTGTACAAGGTGAAGCAGATAATATCTTCCTCAGCCTAGCGGCGTCGGAGACCTTTTTCACTTCACCACAGAAGGTATACCAAGAGCGCCTTTCTAAGCTCCTTCTTATAGATCTTGAGTTGCTCTTTATAGGCATCCCAATCATTAGCGACCCCAGTAGATTTAGCCTTATTGAAGAGCTTGTTGCAGGTCTTTTTCATAGCCGTTAGCTCAGAAGTCCACCATTGGGGTTTAGTTTTACCCTTGTACCTTGTTTTTGGACAGACTTCTTCAAGGGATCTATTGAATGATATGGTGATATGATCGACAAGATTATCCAGACCGGCTTTGTCATTCGGTTCGTACAGAAGTTTAGAGTTGAGAACTTTCTTGAAATTCTTCTCATACAGGTGACACTTTGTCTTCCTTACATTTCTGTGGACGGCAGGTTTGGCGCTTTTTCCGCGAGTTTGAACTCAATATAATGGTGATCTGAGAATGAGTGGTCGTCCAGTACATTCCACCCAATAATTTTGTCTGACAGCCGGTCAGTAGCAAACGTTACGTCGAGTACTTCTTGTCTGTCTTTAATTGTAAAGGTCGGTTTATTACCTATGTTACAAATACTAAGGTTGGTAGTTAGAATAAAGTCACTATTGTTTATATCCGTACTACCCCAGATAGTATGATGAGCGTTCGTGTCTGCGCCAATAATCAGCTCGAGCTCGTCAGACGTTGCTTCTTCTACTACTTCCCTGAATAGAGCAGTCGGTACTACAGATTCATAAGGCAAGTAGCTGGAGACCACCCAATATACGCGATTACCGATCTCCAGGCTAGCAACTGTTTGGTCTTTACCACTTAAATTAGTCAGGAGGGCGTGGGTACCTCCGCACTTCTAGAAAGTGCCACGGTGGACGACTCACCTTCTGCAGTGGGAGCTATATCCTGCTTGTATATCTTCAAGACTATAGTCTCGAAGCCATATTGTAGGGTTGCACTCGCACTTTGTATATGGGAGGAGGATTCAGCGTTTAGGATAAGATTGACCTGCCGCTTTTTACCATCCGCCTCACCCACCTTGCTGATTCTCCAATTATGGGCCGGCAGACCAGGATTGGAATCTTTTATTATTTCTAAGATGTCAGCCGGGTTGGAGGGCTCTTCTGTAACCCAGGTGATGGCTCTATGGTGACTAGGGATGTTGTTTTTTTCGACAACATCCAACTGGGCACCCGGCCACACCTCACCCGCTCGACTCAGAGCAGCCTTATACAGGTATACTGATCTGGCATCACCGAAATATAAAAGCTTTACAAATATAAAAGCGTTGCAAATTGGTGGTTTGCCCGGCATTTCTCTACGGACATCGAGGTAATGAGCCATAATGGCTGATTGTACATGACTCCATTTGTCCTTGAGGATGGACCCATCCTCACTACTGCTGTCTATAACAGCCATCACTAGACTCTCCTTCGCCACTTCATTGAAGGGCTTGGTGAGTGTCCTGTTGATGGTGACATTAGGGCCTCTTGCCTTTTTCGAAGGCAAGGGTTCATCAGGAGATCTGATGCGTTTTACTTTATTAGCCGTTAACACAGCTGAATTTGTGGCTCTTTCAGCCGACTCATTGGCCTTAGAAGCATCTATGACGCCTTTAGCCCAGGTAAGTGACTCTTTTTGTTTTTCGGTAAGAGCCGAAACCTCAACAGCCTCCAACTTGGTCAAAACTCTGAGCGCTACACGATGCTCATTGTGTTTCCGTTTCGACGGACATGACGTTTTTCCCTCACCGCACCACCTGTTGTGAGTACTTGGGAGATGTTGGTGTGGTCGGCTTTGGCCAAGACCAACGGACGGACAGTCGGACGATTGGGGAACCGCGCTCCATCGGAACACGAAGGCATCCCCGTCAAGAGAATTTATTTTTATTTTGTCTGTATTAGAGCGTAATAGGTACTAGGATCCATATTGTCGCCAGGATCCATATTGTCGCTTTGAAATTTTAGGTTCAGACTATTCATTTCACTTAAAATGGGGGCCAAAAAAATTAAGTAGTGCCTAATATCTTAATTGCACATTAAATTGTGGATCATTTGCGCATCATTTGTACTCTGCTGTAGCAATAATAGAAAAGTGGTATTTCAATTCGGTCCACTGTTCCACGAAGGCATCCCCGTCAAGAGAATTTATTTTTATTTTGTCTGTATTAGAGCGTAATAGGTACTAGGATCCATATTGTCGCTTTGAAATTTTAGGTTCAGACTATTCATTTCACTTAAAATGGGGGCCAAAAAAATTAAGTAGTGCCTAATATCTTAATTGCACATTAAATTGTGGATCATTTGCGCATCATTTGTACTCTGCTGTAGCAATAATAGAAAAGTGGTATTTCAATTCGGTCCACTGTTCCAGAACTCTCTTGACTGCTAAACCATACGATAACCATGTAGTTGCAGATATTTGTACCAACTTTTTAAATTTTATTACATCGAATCCTGTATTTATCAGGTCAAACACACGTCTATACATATTTTATAATTCTTAGAGGACTGTTGCTGAAATAAGTGTATATTTCTCTAATTAAAAACTCTACGTCCGTCGAAAATTTCTTAGATGTCTCCAAGCAACATAAATGTAGGGAATGACAGGTACACTTTATAAGAATTAGGTGTGGATTATAACCTTTTTTAATAAAGTATAAACACTATGATGTTAACCACATAAATTGCTGGCACCATCCGTACCAATGGCTAATATATCTTAGGTTCAAGCCCTACGTTTTTGAAGTAGTTACTTATACCTTCATAAAGTTTTACAGCTGTTGCCTCCTTCACAAGAAACAGTCCACAAAAACTATGTTACAATTGCATATTTTTCCTTGCTGAAATAGCGGACACAAATGCTCATCCATTTGTTCCTTGATATGTCTGTTGACTCGTCGAGTATCAATGAATATTTAGAATCGCCAATGGTACTTACAAGGTTGGAACGTAAAACAGGAGCAACCACATTCTTTATAATCGCACTGCATTTTGTTCGGTGCAGTCTAAATTTGTCGAACTCTTTGATCGATAATGATTTGAGCATTTCTGTTAAGTGGTCAACGGACTATATTGAAGCATGCTTAGCTATAAAAACTGCAACTTTAATATCCATAATTTTTGAGTCTTCTTTGACAGGAACAATCCCTATAGTATTTATAATTTACATTAACAATTATAGTCGATTATATTACAAAATTATTCACCATAATTGTCCGAAGTGTTTTTTGCAAAAAGAGAATCGAAATTCTGTTTATGTTTAACTGATTCGCTATGTCTCTTCAGGTCCTTTTTTTGAGATTTCAACAATGTCAAAGAAACCACACACCACGAACTGTTTGATGATATCGAGCCCTAGGGAGAAGGTTTTTTTTAGTTTTCTCTATACTTAGTGCAGGTATTAACATGCAATTTTCAAGTTAAGTTTTTTTGGAGCAATTAATTATTATTAATCGTTGCATTAGTCTTTTTTAACAAAAAAGTAAGATTTTTGTAACTTAAGTTGTTTCGCTGTCATTGAAGCAATCTGAAGCGATGTATTTGTGTCGGTTACGTTAAACGCAATTGCATAGAAATATGCACTAGAATATTTTTTATACCCTCCACCGTAGAATGGGGGTATATTCATTTTGTCTCTCTGTTTGTAACATCACTAAATATTGATTTGAGACCCCATAAAGTGTATATATTATTATTCGTCGTAAAATTCGAAGACGATTTAGCCATGTCCGTCCGTCCTTCCGTCTGTGGTAATCACGCTACAAACTATAATATTTGAGCTAGGTGGCTGAAATTTGGTACATATACTTCATATATCTGCAGGTATGTTGGGATTGAAAATGGGCAATATCGGTCCAATTTCGGATATAGCCCCCATATATGGCATCGCCCCGATTTGACTTGTTAACGTCATAGAGACCACAAATGTCAACTGATCGAGCTGAAAGTAGGTAACTGGCGTTTATTTATACCCGGTATCCTTCACACGAGCAACGGTAGTCATAGGTCCATGTTCTTGATATATCCCCCATACAAAGGTCCCTCTAGATTTGGCTTCTTAACGCCACACAAACCGACGAATTGGGCTGAAATTCGGTATAATGAGTTTATTCATTCATTCCATGGTGGAGGGCAGATAAGATTCGGCATGCCGAACTTAACGATTTTACTTGTTTAAATTTATGTTGGAAATGTGAACGACACAAAACAAAGGAAATACATTAAAATTAAATATATATAATAAAAACCAGTAAGGAAAGGCTAAAGTTGGTCGTGGTCGACTATATGATACCCTACACCATTTTCATAACAGAATAAATACAAAACGAATCAAATTCACAACATTGAGAGATATATTTTACATATGTGGTCGATATTTAAACTACACTCTGCCAAATTTCATAAATATTAAATAAACTTTCTACAGCACTTTGATACCAACTTTAAACGAAAACATATATGGGGGCTATATAAATCCCAAAAGATTTTTATCAAAGTAGGATATCGTTATTTCTGTGTCAAGAAACTCCTATCTGCCAAATTTTAAAATGAACGGATGTAAAATCAAGCTTCTATGGCACGTTTATACCAAATCGGAAGGAAAGTGTATATGGGGGCTATATCTAAATCTGAACCGATTTCTTTCAAATTTGAAAGTGTTCATTCCTGAATATTATATATATTAAAAATATATAGGCCCTATATCTAAATCTGATTTTCACATGTTTCAATAGGAATCATCCTTGGGCCAAAATTAGCATTTCGCTAAATTTCATCACGATCGGACCACAGATACGACCCGAATATTCATTACAATGATACCTCTACAGGCGCATAGACGGAAAAGGTTAATTCGACTCAGGAAGTGATTCCAAGTCGATCGGTATAATAAACTATGGATCTCTTCTCCTTTTGGGTGTTACAAACAAATGCACAAACTTATAATACCCTGGACCACAGTGGGGTGTAGGGTACAAAAATCACATTTACATCCACCAGATGCCACTTTAATAAATATTAGCAAACAATTAACGCAAAAATGCCGTTTAACGCCGTTGAAATAAACTTCAGAATGAAAATTTAACTTAAACGACACTACGCGGTCAGGGAATTTGTAAACAAAAAGTAAATGTCGTTTGAGTTATTTTTGTAACGTAACGGTACATTTGACAGCTGCGAAATTTTTACAGGAGATGGGAATTATGCTTCTTAATCGATTTTCATCAAAAAACGAAAATCGGTAATTTTGTCGGTTAAGTTTTTTGGTCGGTTAGGGCTCGATATATTGGTGGCTTGAAAGTTTTCTGGAGCATATGTAATTGCTTCCATTCTATGAATAAATATGTTAACATTTTGAAACAATTTCTTTCAAATTACATACCTTCAGCCCAATCTTCAACTTCCCAATCAGCATTATGTTTCTTTTGGCTGGAATTATTTTTTGCAGCCATCGTTGACAATTTTTGTTTATTTTTTTCAAGTGACATACACTTTCTCCTGTACACTGAATGCGGGACTTCCCAAAATACGCAAAAAGATCAAACGCACGCACAGGCGATACTGAAGAAAATACGAGTAACAACAAATCGATATTGCTGTTTAGTTTTCTGGCAATCATTGAAGTGTGACCATCTGTTTGTGTTTTAAAAAGGGAGCTTATTTATTAACGAATACTGGTAAGTAATTGTTTTGAGAAAATAGTAAACATAATAAAATGTTTTTTGTGTGAAGAACATATAAACAACCACTGCATATTATACCCAGGATTAATATTTAAGTGCACTTTTGGAATTTCTCATCCGAAATTCCAAGCAAAGAATTCTTTTGAGCGTCACCTCTCTAAACATTTTGAAACCAAGAATAATGCGGACATCGTCTTATTAAATGAAGAATGTTGCAGTGTTAATGAAAATATGGAATATGTTAACGAAGGCGCCAATTCAATCAATAAACCAACCAAATCAACTGTTTACTCAACAAAAGTCGTTTATTTATGAAAAAACCAAAAAGAACATCATCAGTCAGCCACCAAATTCATTTTTAAGTTAAACTCGTTGAACAATATTTCCCGTTCGGATGTCGTTAGTATACGGAAATTTGTTGAAGAATTAATTCTAGGTCCGGTAATTGGCTTCATTGAAAATTATGTGAATCGATTGCATTTTGTCGATAATGATTTCCTGACAGTTTCAAACGATGATAGAGAAATATTTTCCACTATAAATACAGACTTTAAATTGCAAAAAGAAATGAGTAATAAAGGAATTATTAGCAGTATCAATGAATTCGCTATTTGTGATGACCCTAAATCGAAAGGAATCGTAATGCCATTACAGTTTTAATTCAAACAAATGTTTCAACAAGATAGGTATGTACATCGACGACGTCTTGTTGCATATGAACAAATTAGAAAACAGCAATACATTTTAAAATTTCGTTCAAGGCGATTTGTGGAAACAAAAAAAAATGTTATACCAAAATAAAATAGTAATTCCGTATTTCCTCTATGCGGACGATTTTGGGATTAACAACCCTCTAGGAGCGAAATCTAATAGGCAGTCAATGTGTAACTTTTATTATAATTTCCCCTTCCTTCCCAAAAAAACTTCAAAACTAAATAAAGTATTTTTGGCATGTTCAATAAAATCATCTGACAACAAAAAATATGGAAATGATTGCTTCAGTCAATTAGTTGAGATTCTGAAAACTTTAGAAGTAGAAGGCATCGAGTTTGGAACTAAAGGGTTCACTTCATTATGGGCGTCTTACTGGGTGATAATCTCGGATTGAATATTTCTCTTGGATTTTCTAAATAATTTTCGGCAAATTATTATTGCAGGTTGTGTTTAATGAAAAAATCGGAAGCCCAGATAGCTAATATTGAAAAAAAAAAGATTTTGCGCAATAGAATCAATTACAGGGAAATTTTTGAACGCGGTTTATCATTAGAAACTGTTATTATAAGTACATATATTTTTAATAACATCCCTTCATTTCATTGTACTGAGATGATGATCTCCTTGAGGGAACATGTCATTATGTCTTGTGCGAATCAATTTTATACTTATTAAAACAAATGTAATACTTCACTATAGCTATTTTGACTTTTGCTATGGAAAACACGATAAAGGCGATGAAAAATTAAGTATTTCATTTGTCGAGCTTAAACTTAAAGTGTCGGCTAGTCAAATGTTACTATTTTCCTATATTAATAGGCGAGTTTATTCCAAATGGTGATCAAGTTTGGACGTTTTTATTAGAATTTTTCGTAATTATTGATGACATTTTATGCTTTGAAATAACTGACGCACTTGTAAAGCAAATAAATTTAAGATAGAAAAATTGAATAAAAACTATCAAACGTTATTTAAGAAACTAATTAATGTTTTTGTTTTATTCGACCTTTTTCATTATTATTTTTTTTTTAATTATTTCAATTTATTATTTTCCAATATTTCGGAATTATCATTGAAAAAACATTAAGTTATTTAAGAAACATTTAACACCAAGGATTCACTTCCTCTCTCATTATGCTTCTATTATGAAAAAGTCAGGACCTCTTAGAAATTTTTGGAGTTTTAAATTTGAAGGAAAGCACAGACAGTTTAAAATTTACTCACATGTTATAACATCTGTTACGTGTTCCCCGTCAACGGCGCTAAGGTGGCTTCCGGCAGCTCGCGGTCTCTCAGTCGGTTCCAACCCAGCCAAACTTAGCCGAGGGGAACGAACAAGTAATGTAGAAGGTATCACAAATAAAAAAAAACGATTAACACACACACAAAACACATTTTTGACCAAGGAGCTTGCTGTTTGCTCCCACACTTGCCCTCCCAACCTAGGTCCTTCTTGTCCTTTACCTTTTTTATAAAGGACCCCATATTCCACATTACACTCACCTCAAAAACCCATACCACTCAGTTCCCCTCCTCTATTTTAAAAAGGCTAACACATAATTTTTCTTAGTTTAACATTAAAGTCAAAGATTACATTTATTAACAAAGAACTGGAACACGTATGATTAACTCTATGCAAAGTAATATTCTTAATTCAAATACAAAACAAAACGATTAACCTAAACAAGTGACTAATGATTGTTAATTCGGCGATCTAGCAAACCCTACGCTCACTATATACGTTTTCCTAGTGTTAATAACCTTCACAATTTATATTTAAAACTAAAAACTTAAACTTCTAACACTTAAAACTACACAAAACTTCACTAACACACACTTAACCTATTATTTATTTCTTTTTATCCTTCCTATGAAAATCAGCAAATCTTCCTTTTCTTTTTGATAATCTAATTATTTCATTTTTTTCTACCAGTGTTTTATGGACTCATGGCCCGGATTCTGTTGTTGGAAATTCGAGACTAATATCCAGTCTCCGACGATTTGGACTTTTGGCGGTAAGTATAAATTAATTATTGTCGCGTTACCTTATATTCCCAGGTTACCAATTTTGTTTTCTTTCCTACTTCAAGCCGGATGACTAGTGGCACAAGAATCAAATGATGGTTGGCGCAAAATAACCCAGCGACTGATGCAATTGAAACCGTCCCCAGGCAACGTTCTCTAGTCGTCGAATGGAATCCGGTGTCCTCAACACAAAAATATCTGGCCCCCGTTTCTTCAACGATATCGCGGAGGCCAGCAATCGTGAGCTTTCCTTGTTTTCTTTTCGGGCGTACTAACAACAAAAATTAAACAAAGCAAAACATCACATATTTAGCATTGGGACATCATGGAAAAATACCAAAAAACAACTAAACTATACGCAGTTTCTCAAACCAAACAGCGCCTACCCTCAAATCCGGAGCTTGGAATGCCGTACCATGTTTGGGGCCAGAACGGAGGAATCATTTTCCCTAGTTTATGTGTTTGGCAAGATTACCCAAAGTACGGCTGGTAAAAGCCTTTAGATAATTGCCACTACATCCATGTGTTTGTAGTGGTTAGTGGTAGCTGTGTTCTAATGAATCGTCGATTTGTGTGGGACAAACAAATGCCTGATGCAAAAACGAGGAATATTTAGTTGCTGCTGTATTAAATTTATGAGCCATCCAATTTTGCCTCGTATCACAAAATTGTGTAAGAACACAAAAAAGGAGCGATCTTCATTATGTTCTGGAGTCCCATTAATGAGACTAAAGAACATTCGGATGGTCATATTTATATGTAGAAGTCAACGTCTCATCAACTTATATCCCTATGTGGGGTGAGAGGGTATTAGAAAGACTAATGTAGCCACTCGAGGTCCGCCGAATATACACAAACAAAAACACCACAGTCGCAGGTAATGAACTATCCCTTTAGAGAGCGCTAACCAGACGTACGGACGGTCATTGTTCAAACGACCTAAAGAGTCGGAAAAACGGATTTCTGTGAACAGTCTTAAAGTTGTAGGTGGCTCTTCCGACGTGTTACAGTTTTGGGTCTATAGCTAATAAGATACCCCCCTTCTCCACTAGAAATGAGGGTATAGAAACGACATCTACTTGTTCCTCCACACATGTCCCTGATACGGTCGGTTTCTACTGGACGCCGCAAATTGAGAACAATTGTGTCCACGCAACAAAACATCGAGCTTTCCCGCCAACATGTCGGAGCGAAAGAACGATGTGCGTGTCTTGTGCCGCTTGGGCTCAGATCCGGGAAATCATGGGTAAGGTTTTCCTTGAAATACTTTTGGTTCATCCTAAATTAATTACTATGTTCTTTTCTCTCATAGGTCTCCGCCTCAACCGAACTTGCTTTACGTGTGGAGTGACTTCAACCAGCATTTTAATGTAAGTTCACCATATATTTTTCCTAAATTTATGCGATTCGAAAGAGCAAGTTAAACAAACAAAACGAAAAGATTTTCTTATGTTTACATGTAGATATATATCTAAATATGTACACGAGTATATATTTGTATGCATCTATACATATATTTGTAGATGTATATCTATACTGATTCCCACACATAGATTCATACACATGTACATATATATATATTTAAATGTTAACAACTGAACTGAAGTAAGAATCATGAAATTTGGTGGGAAGATGTTACTTGGGACGTAGACGTGTAATCTGGGATGTAATCTAAACGTCTATAGTTAGAATCTACCTATTTTGTGTGAGAGTAGACTTATTTTGGTTGCATTTTTCGAAATTTAGATATTTACGTGCACAGTGGGCCACAACGGACTAAATATGGATCAACAGCCAAATCCAGAAGGCAGGCTCCCTTGGTAACTCTTGAACCTAAACTAGGGATAAGAAGTGTTTTATACAACTTCATACCTTTTGAGGCACAACGTGATGTACAAAGGGTTCAATGTAATACAGTGGCACAAACGATGAAAACAGTTAAACATGGCGCAGCGGGACAAACAAGTTATAAATATCGTTCGACAACCGACTGTGATTGTGACATTTGGTATTAGGGTAGCTTTTTGGGTAGTGTTTGCCGTGATGTAAACAGATAAAAAGATCGTGTAAGTCTGAATGAGACGAAGCGCTCAATCTGTTTCCTTTTTCCCATCTGGAATAATCATGTAATAAAAAGTATAATTCTTTTTCTTTAAATAAATAAAAGATGGAGATTACGACACATACCGGGTCAGAGCTACGGTTTTATCGTATCTACAAAACTCTTCGAGAGTATAACGGATGTTCGCAAAACCCGAAAGATCGATCGAACACACTTTTTTATAGGCTCAGCATCGCTTATCTGTGTTTTTCGAAACAATTTTATCGTTATATGTGGTGCTCTTGAGTAAAACTGGGAATGAATGGATTTTTTGATATGTAATAAAATTTTCTTCTGAATCTTGTGAAAATTGTAATATTCTTAATTTCTTTTATAATACATTGCTCGACCTTGGCTGAACTGCATTGTTTCACACTATTCTTCCTTATACCAAACTACGGAGTTTTTCTAGTCCACTTTCGTGAAAGCATTCTTCAAATTGCTACCATTTGTGTCTCTATTCCCTTTTGCTTCACCTTTTTGTGCTTATGGCTCATTGAAGGTTTAGCTCATAGATATTTAGCCTTTTCAATCGTTTTTTTTTCTATTCATTATAACCCTCAAGTTTCAACGTGGGGAACTCCCTTGCCCTGAGATTACCAAGCCGGGCTTAATACACTAACATTTCATATTTCGTCTCTTCAATTTAGTTTTCACTGTTCATGGTTTTAGGGCTTATCGCTATTCCGGAAAATTGATCCATTTCGCCACACTGTTGACATATGAACATTACTCAGTGGACTAACGAATCCTAGCACGCAGGTCAAAGCACAATTGCTGCTACCATGGATACGCCACACATGGGGTTAAATGTTTCAAGGTTCCACGTGAAACCGCGTCAACTAAGCTGGCTTTACTTGGTTATATTACTAGATTGGTCTGGCTCCCCCAGGCGTGTAGGACGGATACAAGACAACCTATATATAGTGCACAACCATAATACATATATATTTTGTTTTCACACATAGGACGAGATCACAACATCTACTTATCCTATATTGCACGTTATATTTGTATCACAGTCTTGTATTGCACTTAGTATTAGATTTTAATATCTTTGGCATGGTATTGACCAATAGGTTTCCCTTGAAGCGTCTCTAATTCGTACATATTGTTGCCTATTGGCCGAACTATTCGGCATTTCAGGAATTTCTTACAAAATTTCGCATTTATATTATTTTTGAAATCAGACAACGCATGATTTCGGCGGTATACCTCCTGGCCAGGGACGAATTTAGTACATCGGGCCCTCTCATTGTATCTTTTCGCACTAGTTTCGTAAGCCTTGTGCATATTTTCTTTAATATTTTCTCTTAACTGGGATAGCTTATCTCCTTTATTCAATACCAAAATCTGATGGTCCGCCAACGATTGCAGTTTCCTAGCTATCTTGTAATCCGCCCCACTGGTAAACATGTTGTAACCAAACAATGCAAAAAAAAGGATTTACACCCGTTGCGGAATGTACGGCAGTTCTTAGGGCACACTATATTTCTGAGAGATATAAGTCCCAGTCGCGATGATCCTTTTCCACATACGTTCTTATTGCCGCCAAAACTGATTGATTCACTCTCTCCGAAGCATTTGATTGAAAGTAGTGGTAGTAGGCAGTTTTCACATGTTTCATTTGATAGGTCTCTATCATTTGTTCGAATGATTTTGCCACGAATTGCTTGCCATTATCACTATGGATAATCTCCGGTACACCGAACTTGTGAAATATTTCATGAATAAAAATTGAATCACATTTTGGGTTGTTGCTTCTTTCATGGCGTGTAGGAATATGAATTTAGTGAAATGATCCATCACGATAAAAATATAGCAATTGCCATTTTTGGACCTCGGGTACTTCCCCAAAAAGTCTATATACAACTTTTGAAATGGCCTCTCCGTCACCACTTCATTTCCTATTGTAGGGTGCAGTATTTGGTTTGTATGTTTTGTTTCTTTACAAGTTTGACAATTACTAATATATTGACGTACCTGACTCGTCATTTTTGGCCAATAGTAAAATGTTCTAAAGCGATTTAAGGTTTTAGCAATGCCTCCATGTCCAGATAATATATTATTATGGGCCTTTTCTATTAATATGTATGTTATGTCCTGAGGGATCCACAATTTCCATTGAAATTCAGCCATGGCTTCATCCGATTTCTTTCGAATATATGCTTTTTGATCATCTACTTTGAGGTCAGGGAGCTTTTCTTGGTTCTTTATACCCTCACTTTAGTGTGACGAGGGTATATATCATTTGCTACGGAAAAAAGTGTAACACGTCGAAGGAGTGACCTAAGACCACAAGTATGTTCGGAGGAAATCCGTTTTGGGTAAATTTAAGTCGAATGAGCAATGTCCGTCCGTCTGTCTGTCTGTCTGTCTGTCTGCTGGCTGGTGCGCACGATAACTCTCGAAGGGAGTAACCGATTGACCTCAAATTTGGTATGTCGTAATATTTTTTTCTATCTCCGGCTAAGTTCGAAGATGGGCCATATTGGTCCACTCCTTCTAGTACCTCCCCCACAAAGGGTTAAAATGTTGTGAAATATTGATTCTTTAATAACTGCTATACTACTTATTCGAATCTTTTGAAATTTCACACATAGTATTAGCTTATTAGTCGCTATCAACTCGAGAAAAATGGGCGAAGTCGCCACGTCCCTTTTGGTACCTCCCACACAAATGCACCATTTTGCACCAAAAGTTAACAGCTTATAACATTAATAATAGTGTATAAAAATACTTGAAATTTTGTACAGTATTATGCTTTTATATTGCCTACAGTCCAGGGAAAAATGGGTGTTGTTGCCACGCCCCTTTTGGTACCTCCCACACAAAGGTACCTTTTTGCACCAAAAGTTAACAGCTTATAACATTAAAACCAGAGTATAAAAATACTTGAAATTTTTTACAGTGTAATGTTTTTATAGTGTCTATAGCCCTGTGAAAAATGGGCGTTATTGCCACGCCCCTTTTTGTACCTCCCACACAAAATGGCCAAATTATACCACAATTTAATATCTCAACGTTAATATGCCACTCCATATAAACGGTTACAATTCGGCACAGTGCAATGTATTTAAAGTATCTACTGTTCAGCTAAATATAGGTGTATTTCTTAAACCCCTTCTGGTACCTCCCACAAAAATTGACAGAATAATTTGTGTAATATTCAATATTACATTACTCACAAAGTGAGGGTATACCTTAGTCGGTTTACCCGACTGAAACTTTATTACTTGTTATACCCTCACTTTAGTGTGACGAGGGTATATATCATTTGCTACGGAAAAAAGTGTAACACGTCGAAGGAGTGACCTAAGACCCGAAGTATGTTCGGAGGAAATCCGTTTTGGGTCATTTTAAGTCGAATGAGCAATGTCTGTCCGTCTGTCTGTCTGCTGGCTGGTGCGCACGATAACTCTCGAAAGGAGTAACCGATTGACCTCAAATTTGGTATGTGGTAATATTTTTTTCTATCTCCGGCTAAGTTCGAAGATGGGCCATATTGGTCCACTCCTTCTAGTACCTCCCCCACAAAGGGTTAAAATGTTGTGAAATATTGATTCTTTAATAACTGCTATACTACTTATTCGAATCTTTTGAAATTCCACACATAGTATTAGCTTATTAGTCGCTATCAACTCGAGAAAAATGGGCGAAGTCGCCGCGTCCCTTTTGGTACCTCCCACACAAATGCACCATTTTGCACCAAAAGTTAACAGCTTATAATATTAATAACAGTGTATAAAAATACTTGAAATTGTGTACAGTATTATGCTTTTATATTGCCTACAGTCCAGGGAAAAATGGGTGTTGTTGCCACGCCCCTTTTGGTACCTCCCACACAAAGGTACCTTTTTGCACCAAAAGTTAACAGCTTATAACATTAAAACCAGTGTATAACCAGTAAGGAAAGGCAGAAAGTCGGGCGTGGCCGACTATATAATACCCTACACCTGCCTAACAATCCGATAAGGGTCATTGCCATAATAATTTGGAATAATTGGTAAATGGGTAGAAACATATTATCTAATTCTGAAACGATAATCGCTAAATTAAGCAATATTTGTTCCTAAAGTGAGAAACATCTTTCTGGAAAATTTTAATGATCGGAAGTAAAATACAACTTCTATAGCGGTTTGATACCAAATCAGGAGGAACATATATATGGAGCTTTAATATAAATCTGAACCGATCTTCCCTGAATACTTATTCATGTAAAGAGACCTCCTTGTGTCGAATTTCGCACTGATCGGATATAAAATACAGTTTTTAAAACGCTTACAGGTCAAATCGGGGGTAACATATATATGGGTGTTATATCTAAATCTGAACCGATTTTCTCCGAATTTGCAGTATTCCTTCATGTAATAAGAAACCTCTTTTTGCCGAATTCCATACTGATCGGATATAAAATAAAGTTTTTACAGCGCTTACATGTAAAATCGGGGGTAACATTTATATGGGGGCTATATCTAAATCCGAACCGATTTTCTCCGAATTTGGCAGTATTCCTTCATGTAATAAGAAACCTCTTTCTGCCGAATTTCGCACTGATCGGATATAAAATACAGTTTTTACAGCACTTACATGTAAAATCGGGGGTAACATATATATGGGGGCTATATCTAAATCTGAACCGATTTTCTCCGAATTTAGCAGTATTCCTTCATGTAATAAGAAACCTCTCTTTGCCGAATTTCGCACTGATCGGATATAAAATAACATTTTTACAGCACTTACATGTCAAATCGGGGGTAACGTATATATGGGGGCTATATCTAAATCTGAACCGATTTCTTCCAAATTTAACAGTGTTCATCCATATAATAAGAAACCACTTTCTGCCGAATTTCATCTAAAATAGAGTTTTTACAGCGCTTACATGTCAAATCGAGGCTAACATATATATGGGGGCTATATCTAAATCTGAACCGATTTTAACCAAATTCAATAGGGATCGTCCTTGGGCCAAAAAAAAGATATGTGTAAAGTTTCGTCGTTACAATACTCACAAAGTGAGGGTATACCTTAGTCGGTTTACCCGACTGAAACTTTCTTACTTGTTTTAATGTTATCTCTCAGCTCTACATACTCCTCACTATCGAAAGCAGTCGTTTTGAAATCGAGTAGTTCTTCCTCAGAAATGTCCTCCAGTTCTATGTCTCCTTCTACGGGCATTCTTGACAATGTGTCAGTGACAACATTCTCTGATCCTTTTCGATGTTCTATTGAGAAGTCATAGGATTGGAGCTGTAGGGACCATTTAGCTAGTCTTCCGCTCAGATCTTTTAAAGTCATTAGCCATTTTAGACTGGCATGGTCCGTAATAACTGTAAATTTCATTAACTCAACGTACGGACGGAATCGTTTAATGGCCAATACAGCCGCTAAACATTCCTTTTCCGTCACTGAGTAATTTTTCTGACATGAATTGAGTTTTTGGGAGTAGAAAGCAATTGGATTCTCTTCCCCATTGTCATTTTCTGGAATAGCACAGCTCCTATACCAAAATCAGTCGCGTCGCACTGTATAAAGAATTATCTTCTAAAATCTGGATGGCGTAGTACTGGAGAAGAACTGAGGGAGCGCTTAAGAGTCTCGAATGAGTCAACTGCTTTATTCGTGAATGTGAATTTTTGTCCCTTCTTCAGTGTGTCGGTTATAGCTGCTGATATAGACGCGAAATCTTTGATAAATCTTCTATACCGGCCAGCCGTTCCCAAAAAACTTCGTACTTCTCTAGGGGACCTGGGAATGCGTATCTCTTGTATTGCCTTAACTTTTTCCGGGTCGGTCTTGAGCATTCCGCCCCCTATTATAAATTCCAAGTATTTAAGTTCACGAAAGCAAAAAAGTGATTTTTTTAAACCTATTGTGAGATTAGCTCGTTCTAAACATTCCGCGACCTCACTTAGTAACTTCAAATGTGTACCGAAATCGTCTGCTATTATCAGTAAGTCATCCAGATAAATAAAGACATTTGACTTGAGACGGGCTGGTATGACCTTATCCATGAGTCTGCATAACCGTTGGGCTGCATTGCATAACCCAAACGGCATAACCCTAAATTGATAAAGAGGTCGACCTGGCACTGTAAAGGCAGTGTATGGCTTTGAATCTTCTTCTAATTCAATCTGCCAGAACGCGTACTTTAGGTCGACGCTACTAATATAGTACGTCTGGTCTATTCTACTTAATATCCCATCAATGTTCTGTAGGGGATAGGCATCTTTTATGGTTAAAGCATTTAGCTTCCTCGCGTCAAGACAAAACCTATTCTTACCCGGTTTCCGCACCACTGTCGTTCTATTACTCCAGGGTCCTTCACTTTCCTCAATTACGTTGAGAGCAAGCATGTTGTCTATTTCGTTATAGACAATTTCCTGCACAGCGGGAGAAAGGGGGTAATGTTTGTCTTTTACGGGAATTGCGCCGTCAACCAGTTTGATAGCATGCTTCTCAAGATTGGTGCAGCCTAAACCTCTTTCTTCGAAAGTTGGAAACTTCTTTATGACTTCATCAAGCCTATTTCGTTCATCTGGGTTTAAATCGTGCATTTTTGATTTATTTTGAGTGGACTGACCATGTGTTTCAGATTGAAGTTCAATATTCACTTCCTCCACCGACAAAATATCAGGAGCTAGGTCAAAAGCCCTCCAGAAATCGATACCTAAATATAGTTGTTGCTCTAAATCTGGACACAAGTATAAACAAATCTCTGCTTCCCTTTGATTATAAATCATCTTAGTATATACCTTCCCTAATATCCTATGTGGTTGCCCTGAAGCCGTCCTAACGTTGTAAAAATAATTACAAATTTCGAGCCCTAAACATTCAACTAATTCTCTGCAACCTCTTCCCAAAAGGCTCACTGAAGCACCAGAATCTAATAGGCCTTTAATTTCTTTTCCGCCTATATTTACTACGGCATACGGCCTTGGGTCTTGTTTAGAATTAAATTTGTTTACCGCTTCACTTACAGACTGACTCAACAATTTATTCTCCTTCTGACGCTTTCTTAGCTTCGCAATTCTTTGACTCACTTTCTTGGATTCAGTGCTTGCGTTTACTAGGCTCGTCAGTGTTTCAGGGGATTTTTCTATTTCATGAGGGGTATTTACTTCATATGTATCTTTTCCAAATATTCGATTTCTTGCTATTTCGTAATTTTGTTCTCTTAATTGTCTTGGTAGGTAGTGTCGTATGGCAGGGTAGTATGAACTAATTTGGGTTTCTTGAATATTTATTTCTGTGTTTGTGCCGATGTCGCGGGTTGTTCCACGGAACGATGGTTCCCCGCAGCAACCACGTTCTTCCGAGTGTTTCCCGAACGATAATTTACACATTTTGGACTAATCGTATTTGGCCTCCCACATTTGAAACAAAACAGGTTACGCTGAGAGGCCGGACAATCTCGAAATACGTGACCTGGATTTTGACAGTTCCAGCAAATTGCTATTCCATCAACGGCAGCCACATCTTCTGTAATTTCCGGCTGTTCAAAGATTTCGTAGTGTTCTATCTCATCTTGTATAGTATTAACACGCATTACCCTGTTAGTCAATGGTGGAACTGATCCTTGATCTCTTTTAAAAAATGTCTTTTCAATCTCTAAATACTCTATGCGCAACTGCTCCAATGATGACACTGGTAATGCGTATACTATACTTGAAAGAGGCTTCCTAAGGTTTCTTTTCGCCAAGCCGATCATTTCGTACTCTGAGACTGGGCGTTCCAGCCTGGACCTCATCAAATTCAAGTCATGGAAGAAAGCGTCAATGCTCTCTCCTGGTAATTGCTTTCTTTCTAGGAGATCTCTCATTTCTTCGAAAGATGATCTTCTTGTCTTATATCTCTCAAGCAAAGCATATTTAATTGATGGCCAAACGGTCAAGCTGTTACTTCTCTGCTTCAGCCAAAACCATTCGAGAGCGGGACCGGACAATAACATGTGAAATTCGTTAAGTATTTCCTCCCATTCTAGCTTATAGTGTCTCTGGAAGTATTCCAGCCTGTATATGAAGTCGTCGACCAAGAGACTATTCGGGTTGCCAGTGAAACTTAGTCCAAATCGTTCTATATTTATTCCCCTATTGCCCCCGGTTTGATTTATACAGGGTATTACGTTGTGACGGGAAGATTCTGTTGACCTGTTTTCACTTTGATAAGTCGGTGGTGGACCATGAGAAGTACGACTTACACTCTGTCCGGGTGGTTCCTGGTTAACAATATTTGGATCAGACCGACCTCTTACACCTGCGAGGACACTCACTGCGTCAGTCAACTTCCCTATTGCTGCGTAAACTTTCTCTAATTCCTTGCTAACGCTATCGTGTACTAAATTTCTCAAGTTCAGTTGAGTGTCATGTATGCTCTCATTTACCAGGTGCCTCATAGTGTGCTCTAGCTCATCCGGGTGTTTCATAGTTGCCCCGGACAGTACGATATTTTGATTTTGCATGTTAGCCTGTCTACTAGTAGTTGCATTTTGAGAATTGATGGTTCGAGACATGTCTATTATGGATGGGTCAGCTTGCATTGGGTTAGCCATTCTGTCACCTTCCTTATTTTTCAAGAATTTTGGTTGTGTTTGTAGTGAAATCCTGCTCACATCGAAAGCTGACAAGCGATTTCTTTTGCTGCGTCTCTTGCCTTCAATGAGTTCACTCATTTGCTACAGTACACCCTAACCTCGAGATATTCGCTTGGAAATATTAGTCTATTTCAATAAAATAACAAATAAGTATTATTATTATGAAAACAATATGTATTGGAAATAGAAATGACAAAGATGAAATATAAAAAAAATCAAATATCCAATTGATCTATAACTGACGATTAAAACAACAATAATAATTTCTGTTGGAGGAGGGTTTTCTGAATGTTCACTTTCAGGGTTTTCGGAGTAAAGTGTGTGGAGTTGTTTAAAAAAATTTTTTTCTACAAAAAGTGTCCCTAAGGGTTGCCGAAAATGTGTCGAAAAACAGGACATTTAGCACAAATGGACATTGCACAAGTTTACAAGAAATTATGTCACGGCATTTTTCCACAAATATAAAATCAGAAAAAAGATCTCGTGATAACAGGTACTTTGACAATACAGACATTTTCCATAATTAAAATTGTCAGTTATTGCACTTTCACTATATTAAATTTCTAACACTATAGACGTTACTTTAGTAAAACTATGAAAACATTACACAGGTCATCGACAATTCAATTCATTGTTACACATACAAACGAAACAAGTTATTGCACCGACCCTATTGTATCTGGAGAGAAAAACCCAAATTTTCAGTTTGACCTATCACTAATATTGCACATTAAACGCGATTCCATCTTCAAATCGTGGTAGCAATAGTAGCAAGATAACTGAAAATGCGATAAATCTCTTGTCAAATATTTTATCCCTATAGGCTATTGGACAATGCCTAGGTGTTATTGCATATACATGATCATAGCCCGCGCCATCTTTTTGCCGCCATAATTTAGTTGCGTCGTATTCGGCGCGAAAATGTGCGGCTTTATGGCGTTAGGCATCATTTCATTGGGCGCCATACTGTTACGTGTTCCCCGTCAACGGCGCTAAGGTGGCTTCCGGCAGCTCGCGGTCTCTCAGTCGGTTCCAACCCAGCCAAACTTAGCCGAGGGGAACGAACAAGTAATGTAGAAGGTATCACAAATAAAAAAACGATTAACACACACACAAAACACATTTTTGACCAAGGAGCTTGCTGTTTGCTGCCACACTTGCCCTCCCAACCTAGGTCCTTCTTGTCCTTTACCTTTTTTATAAAGGACCCCATATTCCACATTACACTCACTTTAAAAACCCATACCACTCAGTCCCCCTCCTCTATTTTAAAAAGGCTAACACATAATTTTTCTTAGTTTAACATTAAAGTCAAAGATTACATTTATTAACAGAGAACTGAAACACGTATGATTAACTCTATGCAAAGTAATATTCTTAATTCAAATACAAAACAAAACGATTAACCTAAACAAGTGACTAACACCAGAACAATTTAATTTTACTGTGAACCACTGGCTCAGATTTACTCCTTTTTCAAACTCCTAGATGCTTGTTACAATAGCCCTTTATTGGCTCGCGATTTTATGGTTTTCTAAACTAATTAAAAGAGCTCTCTTAAATAGACGGTGGATCTCCTCTTTATAATCCTAAAGAAATGATTATTAATTCGGCGATCTAGAACTTCTTTTGAGCAAACCCTACGCTCACTATATACCTTTTCCTAGTGTTAATAACCTTCACAATTTATATTTAAAACTAAAAACTTAAACTTCTAACACTTAAAACAACACAAAACTTCACTAACACACACTTAACCTATTATTTATTTCTTTTTATCCTTCCTATGAAAATCAGCAAATCTTCCAGTGTTTTATGGACTCATGGCCCGGATACTGTTGTTGGAAATTCGAGACTAATATCCAGTCTCCGACGATTTGGACTTTTGGCGGTAAGTATAAATTAATTATTGTCGCGTTACCTTATATTCCCAGGTTACCAATTTTGTTTTCTTTCCTACTTCAAGGCGGATGACTAGTGGCACAAGAAGCAAATGATGGTTGGCGCAAAATAACCCAGCGACTGATGCAATTGAAACCGTCTCCAGGCAACGTTCTCTAGTCGTCGAATGGAATCCGGTGTCCTCAACAAAAATATCTGGCCCCCGTTTCTTCAACGATATCGCGGAGGCCAGCAATCGTGAGCTTTCCTTGTTTTCTTTTCGGGCGTACTAACAACAAAAATTAAACAAAGCAAAACATCACATATTTAGCATTGGGACATCATGGAAAAATACCAAAAAACAACTAAACTATACGCAGTTTCTCAAACCAAACAGCGCCTACCCTCAAATCCGGAGCTTGGAATGCCGTACCATGTTTGGGGCCAGAACGGAGGAATCATTTTCCCTAGTTTATGTGTTTGGCAAGATTACCCAAAGTACGGCTGGTAAAAGCCTTTAGATAATTGCCACTACATCCATGTGTTTGTAGTGGTTAGTGGTAGCTGTGTTCTAATGAATCGTCGATTTGTGTGGGACAAACAAATGCCTGATGCAAAAACGAGGAATATTTAGTTGCTCCGGTATTAAATTTATGAGCCATCAAATTTTGCCTCGTATCACAAAATTGTGTAAGAAAACATAAAAGGAGCGATCTTCATTATGTTCTGGAGTCCCATTAATGAGACTAAAGAACATTCGGATGGTCATATTTATATGTAGAAGTCAACGTGTCATCAACTTATATCCCTTTGTGGGGTGAGAGGGTATTAGAAAGACTAATGTAGCCACTCGAGGTCCGCCGAATATACACAAACAAAAACACCACAGTCGCAGGTAATGAACTATCCCTTTAGAGAGCGCTAACCAGACGTACGGACGGTCATTGTTCAAACGACCTAAAGAGTCGGAAAAACGGATTTCTGTGAACAGTCTTAAAGTTCTAGGTGGCTCTTCCGACGTGTTACAGTTTTGGGTCTATAGCTAATAAGATACCCCCCTTCTCCACTAGAAATGAGGGTATAGAAACGACATCTACTTGTTCCTCCATACATGTCCCTGATACGGTCGGTTTCTACTGGACGCCGCAAATTGAGAACAATTGTGTCCACGCAACACATCCAGAAAGAACATTCCACTAAGTTCTTCTTACAAGCAACAGATGATTTTTGCAAAGTTTCTAATGTAATTTTTAAAAAACCCGAATTTGACAAAATACCGGAATCCTAATTAGCAGCCGTTTACAAATATCATTGGAATCATTTTCCGCGTACTTAGGGCTCATATTTGGGGCTACACATACAGTAACAACATTTGTCTTATAGTTAAAAATCAAAACAAATAAAATTTTTCTTATCTGCAGAAAAGTTTCAAACAATTTTAACATACACTATATTGCGTTTGAGCTTGGAGTTATATGTAATGATTATGTTATTTTAAATTTAATAGATATTATTGGCCCGCCAGTGGAAATAGTTGATACTTCTCAATTCAACTCGTTTCTAAGACTAAAAGAATTTTACAACAGCATTTATTAAAATGAATTATACGGATATGGACTTAAATCAATTACACTGTGATACAAAATCGAACATTCCGAATGGGAATGGGATGAGACAAATTGCAAATGAAAGTTGACATTATCCATAACAAAACCTGCAAGGGGTTTTTTCAGTTCAGTGCGAGATTTCTATATTTCAAATAAGTTGGTGATTTTGGAACGCTGTCTAACAAGAAAAGATCATTGAAAATTTGATAAAATAATGCTTATTTCTCTTTATTATCATGGAAAGCTGTTGTATCTTACTGTTTTTGGGGTCGAGGAATTCATTTTTGATAATTATTTTTACCTACAACTCACGCTAGATAAGAGACAAAAAGCTGCAGAATGATTTTAAAATACTACGCAGAACACAAATCTATACATGACGAATAGAGAAGTCTTCTAGTAAACACAATTGCACATTTTTTATAAGAAAAGGGGATTGAATGTTCAGTTTCACAATGTTCTGATTACGTAGCAGAAATATGTTCAATTTTTCCAACTAAAAACCAGTAAGGAAAGGCAGAAAGTCGGGCTGGGCCGACTATATAATACCCTACACCCCCTAACAATGCGATAAGGGTCATTGCGATAATAATTTGGAATAATTGGTAATTGAGTAAGAACATATATATGTGGATATATCTAATTCTGAACCGATAATCGCTAAATTAAGCAGTATTCGTTCCTAAATTGAGAAACATCTTTCTGGAGAATTTTGTAATGATCGGAAGTAAAGTACAACTTCTATAGCGCTTTGTAACCAAATCAGGAGGAACATCATATATATGTGGAGGTTTTATATTAATCTGAATGTATTTTTCCTGAATACTCATTCATGTAAAATAGAAACCTCTTTCTGTCGCATTTCGTACTGATCGAATATAAAATACAGTCTCTACAGCGCTTAGATGTCAAATCGGGGCTAACATATATATGGGAGCTATATCTAAATCTGAACCGATTTTCTCCGAATTTGGCAGTATTCCTTTCTGCCGAATTTCGCTGTGATCGGATATAAAATACAGTTTCTACAGCGCTTGAATTTCAAATTGGGGGTAACATATATATGGGGGCTATATCTAAATCTGAACCGCTTTTCTCCGAATTTGGCAGCATTCCTTCATGTAATAAGAAACCTCTTTCTGCCGAATTTCGCTCTGATCGGATATAAAATACAGTTTCTCTTGAATACAGCGCTTGAATTTCAAATCTAAATCTGAACCGATTTTCTCCGAATTTGGCAGTATTCCTTCATGTAATAAGATCGGATATAAAATACAGTTTCTACAGTGCTTGCATTTCAAATCGGGGGTAAAATATATGTGGGGGCTATATCTAAATCTGAACCGATTTTCTCCGAATTTGGCAGTATTCCTTCATGTAATAAGAAACCTCTTTCTGCCGAATTTCGTACTGATCGGATATAAAATACAGTTTCTACAGCGCTTACATGTCAAATCGGGTGTAACATATATATGGGGGCTATATCTAAATCTGAACCGGATTCCCCCAAATTTTGTATTGTGTCTAAGTGTATCACGAGACTACTCTCTGTAAATTTTTGTACAAATCGGTTCAAAAATGTTGTTTATACAGTGCATATATGCCAAATCGGAGGTACATATATATGGGAGCTATATGTAAATCTGAACCGATTTTACAAATTCAATAGGGATCGTCCTTGGGCCTAAATAAAGATAAGGATATAGACCTGTACTTTGATTACAACAATACATCTACAGACAGACGGACATAGCTAAATCGACTCAGAAAGTGATTACAAGTCGATCGGTAAAATAAACAATGGGTCTATCTCTTCTCCTTTTGGGTGTTACAAAAAATGCACAAAGTCATATTACCCTGTACCACAGTGTGGTGTAGGGTTTAAAAGGTAACATATACAACAAACTTTCCAATCTAAAGAGAACTCATAAAGGAATTTTGAGAGTCAAAGAGAATACCACAAATATTGAAAACATTTAGCCTGGTATGTATAAATATATAAATACATTTTTTAATTTACAAAAACGTGTGTCCGATTATGCTTATTTTATTATAAAGAATTCAAAGATAGTTATATTTTTGCCCTACAATACCTTCGTTCTCCAGCAATAACCACAGAAGAAATCGATATTTATTGAAGACAATGTGCTCAACTTCGGTTTAAGCAAATACTAGCATCAAAGTCGACGGCCGAAATTCTAGAGGTCTGGCCTGAGTTTTATTTGGTAATTTTAATAATTTTATATAACTAGCTTATTATCTTAATTTCAGATTGAAATTGATTTCGCATTAAAATTTCCAATGACAAAGAGTATGAAAGAAAGGAATGATGTGGAAACAAAACTACTTTGCTTCCTAAAAACTAAGATTTCGTGTGTGTTTGTTTTAAAAAAGTTGGGCCATCCTAACTTAGCTTCAAAACAAGGTAACTTAGCTTCAAAACAAGTTTCGGAGAAGCACACAGTTATTGACTCGCAAGAGTCTTTTGCAAATGTTGCCGACACGAAAGCTGAGTTAAATGCCAAAATCAATCTCTTAAAACTCCAGAACCGAAATATCCAACCAAAGCTATTGATAGTCGGAGAAATTACCAATATACAACACATTCATATTTTCTTCGATGGCATAAAGTACCAATTTTTGACAATATTAGATGCCGTAAATATTTTATTTCAAACATTCTATGTATTCAACTTAGAATATTCCGAAGAATCCGAAATTTTTTATAATTTCATGCCAAAGTTGCAATAGTTAAAAACGAAATTTTGACTTTAGATGTTTAGTATATTTATTAATTTGATATACATACGTATATACATATATGTATATTTGCAGAATATATTTAAAACTATATTTAATATATATACGTATGTTTTTTTTCCACTTTACAATAGTATTATATTTATACCCTACACCACACTGTGGTACAGGGTATTATAACTTTGTGCATTTGTTTGTAACACCCAAAAGGAGAAGAAATAGACCCATTGTTTATTATACCGATCGACTTAGAATCACTTTCTGAGTCAATTTAGCTATGTCCGTCTGTCTGTCTGTCTGTCCGTCTGTGAATGTATTCTTGTAATCAAAGTACAGGTCGCAATTATGGTCCGATCTCGACGAAACTTTACACATATCATTTTTTTGGCCCAAGGACGATCCCTATTGAATTTGGTTAAAATCGGTTCAGATTTAGATATAGCCCCCAAATATATGTTAGCCCCGATTTGACATGTAAGCGCTGTAAAAACTTTATTTTATATCCGATCAGTATGAAATTATGCAGGAAAAGGTTTCTTATTACATGAATGAACTCTGTTAAATTTGGAAGAAATCGGTTAAGATTTAGCTATAGCTCCCATATATATGTTTCATCCGATTTGGCTCTTTAGTCCTGTAAAAGCTGTATTTTAATCCAATCGTTTTTATACCCTACACCACACTGTGGTACAGGGTATTATTTAAATATAAAATGTCCCAAAAGTAAATTTATGTAAACAATTTATACATGAATTACAAAATTTATATATCAGAGTTATTCAATATTACGAGAGTGGTGTAGGGTATTATATAGTCGGCACCGCCCGACTTTAGCCTTTCCTTACTGGTTTTTGTTTAAGTTTTTTATTGACTGAATTATATATATTTATTTTTTTTTTGTGCCAGACTGAACTATTTTTAAATGAACACAAATAAAAAACATTTGCTTTCTTTTTTTGGTGGTTTCAGGCTACTGACGGAAGTCAATTATGGCAGTAATCAAGTTGATTACCCTAGTAATTGGCATTTTGGTGAAATATTGATTACATATATACTCAATTTAATTACACCGCTAATTGAATTCAGTGATATATATTGATTACTCTCTCATTCAATTCGATTAAGCATTTAATTGATACGATGTTAACATATTGATTAACACAATATTCATGTCAATTACAAGTATAACTGAATAATATGATACGTATTAAATAACAGTTCAATTGGATTGATTAAACCTTTGTTTGAAAATAAACCTACATTTCTATTACGTTTGTACTTGAGATAATTATTCAATTCATTGAAAATTTTTTAATTAGCAAACTACAATTTGCACGTAAATTAAAAATTCACTTGAATTTACGAAATTCGTCATTGATATCAGTCTTCAGTTTTTCTGTGTAGAATAAAGTTAGGAAGTGTTCTACAGTTTTTATCTGTGCTACCGCAGATTGGATGATGATCATTCGTGTCCTTTGACCTTTTTTGGTGTTTGTGTTAAGTATTGAGCTGTGGTGTATTCTGACACATACAGTATAATTTTATGGCCAATATTTTTGTAGAACATTTCATCCCAGCACTTCACATTTTGAGGGGTGTTTTTTACGATTTGTTGAAATAGGGCCGCAGTTATGTGAGGGAGCTAGAGGGCTAATATGTTCCACAAAAATATTGTCCTTAATATCTTCTATAAATTTGCTGAACATACCCCATACCAAATAAAATATTTTTGTTACATAATAGCGAAATACTACAATTTTTAAGGTACCATGTTGTTTTTTGAGCTTTTTTGGGAGCCCAGACACGTTCAGATGTATTGATATGTTCACAAAAGTTGTTCAGTTGATTTACGGTGGCTACAATTTTGCCAAACATTTTTAGTGAATGATTACGAATCTTTGAAAGTTTACTGAAAAAAAATATTTTTTCCATTCACTTTTTCAAAAAAAAGTACCGGAAAAGTATCGCAAAAAATGTTAAGGAAATTTGTTTGGCATATTCTTAGCTACATTATTGCCAAATGTAGTTAAGCGGTATCACCAAGTCTTAATTAGTTGTTGGACATAAGCTGATGACACCTTTTTCGAGGACCCCACTGATATTCAGAAACTTTGGAGGCCCATAAAATAAAAATTGGTCACCAATTTCGCCAAACCGAGTATAGGGTTATACTACTCTTTGGTTAAAGAATCGAACCTATACTGTCAAGTCCGTGTATTTTTCAAAAAGTGTTCATTTGTTGCATAGTGTTATCACCTAGCCAGTGATGCCAGAAATGACTTTATCATCATTTTGACGATTTTTTAAGCTCAATAATAGAGAATGACGATTTGCGAATGCATTCAAATGATGTGAATCGGGAATTGGAATGGAAATTTTAATGGCGTCAAAGCATCAAATCGAGTTTGACTATTGTATCGGGCTGTATGAAGGCATGGATTTCATTGACCCTTGAAATGACTCTATGTAAAATATCGTAAAATGTAAATTGCCCAATTTTAGCCAAACAGGGTGAGACCTATATATTTGCAATCCACAGATATATGAAATGGTTCTGGCAAATTTTAATCACATGTTTTTGGTACTGCTGACTGTAGAGTTATTTGAACAGATGCCGTAGAATTTGACTAAAATCAATAATATGTCGAGCGCTTATATTGAAAAGCGTCAATATAATTTTTTTTAAAAAGTGAGTTTGATGCCTATCTCTTTGGAATGAAAAATATTCCATGACATTTTTTAGCGACGTCAAAAGCCGCCAAAAATACAGTTTCTACAGAGCCTACATGTAAAATCGCGGGTAACATATACATGGGGGCTATATCTAAATATACCGATTTTCCTCAAATTTAATATTGTCTCTAAGTGTATCACTGTCAATTTTTTTAAAGATCGCTTACAAATTGTTGCTTATACAGTGCATATATGCCAAATCGGAGGTACATTAATATGGGAGCTATAAATCTAAATCTGAACCGATTTAAATAAAATTCAATAGGGATCGTCCTTGGGCCAAAAGAAAGATATGTGCTATCTTTCGTGAAGATGGGACCATAATTGCGACCTGTACTTTGATTACAGGAATACATGCACATACGGACGGACATAGCTTAATCAACTCAGAAAGTGGTTCTAAGTCGATCGGTATAATAAACGATGGGTCTATTTCTTTTCCTTTTGTGTTTTACAAACAAATGCACAAAGTTATAATACCCTATACCACAGTGTGGTGTATGGTATAAAGATTGTACGTAGAAAAATAAGTTGCAAAATAGTTTTAAATAATTACGGGTTTATGCGAAAACTAGCAGTTATTAATGCAGTTTTGAAAAAATATTAGAAATTGAGAAACTTGAAAATGATTTACATTAAGAAATATTCAGAGGACAAATCTGAATACAGATTGTGGATTTTATTTAAAAATATAGTGTGTTGAACCTCATAACAATGTACTTAAGATATGTGGGTATCGAAAAACGGCGGAGTCCAATTACTATAATTACACAAATATATTTATTTAAAAGCATTGCTAAATGTCGGAAAATGCTAAAAAAATATTGTTTCCATAAACAAAACAAATATTGAAACAAATCGTCATATTTTTGTTTTAAGGGTGTAATAACACCAATTTAGTCCTTGATCTCAAGATATCGTCTCCTCAATATAATAATACTCTATGCGTAGTGTATTATAGGCTATTATTATATTGAGGGGACGATATGATCTAACTCATCAATGTATGAATATTTGACATTTTTGTATTTCTTGTTTCAAATTATATTAAAATTATTTATTAAGACAAACAAGGGTTATTTTATTATCCATCTTTATATTTGGCGTCAAAACACCAACCGTTTTTTTAAAACAGTTTGTAGAATCTATATTTGCAAAATCGTGTGGGATTGAAACAGTTTTCCCACTCTCCTTTATGATAGCCGGTTTTGAATATCAGCCCTCATTATATTCTTTATAACATTTCAATATTTAAAACGGAATGACAAACTTATGGTGAATGGTATTATGAGAAATACGTTATTAACAATAAATTTTAATCGAAAAGTTCAATAATGTGCGTATTTCATTGTGGGATGGTTCTCAATTTCATGCCCCGAAAGTATAGGGTGATCCATTTCGAGGTTCCCTACTTTTTAAAGAAAACAAACAGAAAATTCAAATTGAATGGGGAGTGTTTATTATCATTTGGAAGAACATTCTTTGGCATTTATTTTAGGAAGATTATGTCTATCAAATGTTGGCCGCGGCTACGTCTCAGATGGTCCATCCGTTGAGACCAATTTTCGATGACTCGATTATGTTGACCATAAGTTGAGCGAAGTGCACGAAACACATTCCTCACAGAACGTGAATTTTCGTAATAAAGTTGAACGATTTGTAAACGTTGTTCAGGCGTAAGTCTTTCCATGATGAAATGCCAAACAATGCTTAACAAAAATAACATGACAGCATGACACGACTCACACGTGATCTGTCAAAAAAAGGCTATTGAAAAAAGTATCTACTTGGATCACCCGTTATTTATTGGTACATAATAGCATTAATGGCTCAAAATCTATATGGAAATAGAAGTTTTATGGAATGACGATTTTTTGACGATTTCGGAAAGGGATTTTGACGATTTGACGATTTTTGTGCCCACATTTTGACGATTTTGGCCCAAATTCGTCTGGCAACACTGCACCTAGCACTCATTCGACGATACTTCATTTACTACTCCCCCTAAAAGAGCTGTCGGTACTACCACATCTTCATAACGCAAGTAACTGGAGACCACCCAGTACATACAATTACCTGTCCCTAACTAGCAGCTGTTTGAACTTTTCCACTGAAGTTAAGAGAAAAATGAACTCTGCGTCTGTATCATCGAAGATCATGTCCCAGTCAGATCCGCCAAAGAAGTCAGAAACTCTCCTCAGCACCTCAGTCTCCCAAGTCCTGCTTTCGTCCTCTGATTCAGGTATTGCAGCCTTTGTGTTAGGATCTAAGGATTCAGAATTTATGAGCATGAGTAACTCCGCACTTCCAGAGGGCTGGGCGCACAGTGGAAAATGGTAGTGTAAGGCCTGATCAAAAATACTTTTCACAAACATTGAAATTATTAAATTTTTTTAATACTATTTCAGAGGTAAGACATCACGTCATGATTATCTGCAAACATTTCCGAACATTTTCATCGGAAAAGGCGTTAAAAGTACCACTATTTACAGATCTTTTGATTGTTAAAAAAATATAAAAATTCTGAACACTCATATAAAAATACATGTACCCGGCGTGTAACATACTTTAGAGCATAAATTGCGGATTTATGTGTAGGAAATATTCTAACGAATCGGATTCAGTAGCAAAATGTTTAAAAAATTAACAGCGAATATTCGCTGTATGCCATATACTATTTATGTAAATGTTTCTTGAATTCAACAACTTCAGCTAAGGTTTTAGTTGTTAGCTCCGTTTGCCTCGGTTCAAACTTTTGCATAATTTCAAAGCTACGTTCCTAACCTAAATTGTGGCAAAAAATTGGCTGCTCCTTTTCAAACGGTGTGCAAAAAATTGGTTTAACATAGTATTTTCCGAAATATTTTTTTAACAATATATTATTCCTAATAGTAGCCGACGCATTTGTTGTCAAATATTCATTCATAATATATGTCATTCATTGAGCTATTACTTCAATTTTGAAAATGTTGCACTTTAAGTGTTCTCTACACGATCTGGTTCTTGTCTATATAAACAATGATAGAAATAGCGAGAATGGAAATTTGAACGATGAAAATGTATCATATATAATTAATCATATTCAGAAGGGTTTAATACCGCATATGTATAAATGATCGATGGCTAAAATCAGGAAGGCAAAAAGAGAAATTTTTTAAAAATAACGCAATTGGTTAAATAAAGAATATTGTGTAAATGTGCCCATCGCTATGAAATCCATTAATCTCTTAAGGAAAAGGGGAAGACCTTTACTGCCATACGAAAAATCGGCTGATTCAACGAAAAGACGGAAAAATGTTTTACTTTTGGAAGACAATGGCCTACAACATATTCAGAGTGCATACAGTCAGAAACTTCGTGCAATTGGAGAAATAGAAGAAGCAAAACTTGTAGAATTAATAAGGTACATGGAGAAGTCGAAGAAGCAGGAACTACTGAAAACCCTAGAGAAGCATGAGGAAGTTAAACCTCTGGATAGCACAGAAGCATTGAGTGTGTTTCTCGATCTCGACTTAACTAAAAGTCAATATACCCATTTAAGAATTATCATGCTCAATAATAATTGCCCACTTATGCCACCATACTATAAAATTCAAAGAGAAAAACTTAATTGTTATCCAAATTCTCTTGAAATTGGGAATACGGTAGCAAAAGTTAAATCTTTGCAAGAACTACTTGACCATACTGCCAAACGAATTTTAATGATTGACAATGTTGAGAACAAAAATATGCGTAAGCTCACTCTATATTGCAAATGGGGATGTGATGGCTCCTCGGGTCAAAGTGAGTATAAGCAATTTCTTCCTGAGGAGTCTGAGAATATATCTGATGGCAATTTGTTTATTACTTCATTGGTTCCTATAAAAATTATTGATAGAGAAGGTGGCTCATTAGTTTGGCAAAATCCTGTTCCTTCTTCAGTGCGTTATTGCAGACCCATTTCGATTGAAATGTGTAAAGAGACTCCTGAAAAAACCAAAGAAGTGGTTCAAAATATCGAGAGCCAAATAAAGTCGTTGTTGCCAACATTTATTAACAGCGGAACGCATGAACTCGAAATAAGTCACGAACTTTTACTAACAATGGTTAATGGTAAAGTTGTTAAGACACTAACAAACACGACGTCTTGTGCAGTATGTACTATTTGCAATGCGAGTCCAAAGCAAATGAATGATATACCAAGTACCATAAAAAGAACTGAAAATGAAAACGCCTTGCAATATGGAATGTCAACCTTACATGCATGGATTCGGTGTATGGAAATGATTTTACATCTTTCTTATAACCTGGACTTCCAAAAGTGGTTAGCAATTTCTAAAGAACACCAGGTATTTAAAAAATGCAAGAAAAAATTGGTGCAAAAGCGTTTCCGTGAAGAACTAGGATTAATAATTGACAAACCTAGACAGGGAAGTGGAAACAGCAACGACGGGAATACTGCACGAAGATTTTTTTCCAATGCAGAAGTCAGTGCTGAAATAACAGGCATAGATGTACAGCTAATACGAGTGTTGTACAATATTCTACAAGCTTTATCATGCGGTGACATGATAGATGGCGAAAATTATAACAAGTATGCTCTCCAAATAGCAAATCTATATTTGGAAAAATATAAGTGGTACTAGCATTTAAATACCCGGCGATGCCCGGGTTGCCTTTGAAAACAGTGATCCAAACATTAGTATTATTTTTGATTTTGAATAAAAAATAAGGACCCACAAACTAAAAAAAAATGTTGGCTATAGCAAAATGTATGTAAAAATACGTATTTAAAATTTTTGGTTTACAAATACCTTCGAATATTTGATCATACGCCGATCATTACAAATTTGTTTAACCTCCAGGATCAGTCTACTTGAAAGTCTATCAAACTCCAGATGCTCTCAAAAACTCATACAAATTCACTGACAACAGTAAAAAATTCTGTAAATATGAAAGCACAACCTCAAATGTACGATATGTGTGCAAACTGTCAAATTAATACTTTTATGGGGTCAGTGGTCAAGAGGTCACCAAAAAAGTGCCTGAGAAACAAATGCATAATATGCCATGTATGTTTCAAATTTCGATATACTCGTATACATTTTTGTTTAAATATTACCGGTGTATATAGCGAGCGATATATTTCAAAAAGACTTTTAAACATTATGTCTCCGTTTTTGTGTACCTCTTGTCCTCAGGCCGGACGACGCATTTCCTTGAAGATCGTTTTATGCACATATATATGCAGCTCCACTGATCTTTATGGGATTTTTAATGAAAGAATGAAAAAATTTTAAAGAATTTTGAAATGTAGTGGAAGAATTAGAATTGCTTTGGTCACTACTGACAACAATCTTAGAATTCAAAATTGTTTTTTTCCTGTGTATACTACATATTATTTTACCTTTGTATAATTTAAGCACGAGAGTTGACCACACTGGAGTTTCTAGCTTTCTACCTGTTATATGAGCCGCAACGGTCAGGCGGCCAAAAGTCGCTTGAATTAGTATTAACATTGCCATTTGGGCCCTTTAAGGTACAGAAAGAGTGGAAATTGCATTGGTCACTGCTACACTGGCTACAGCCTGAGATTTGGCCGAATTGACAACGTTATATATGTATATCTTACCACATTAAGTGGTGAGAGATATATTTTGAACAGGGGTTAGAAGTTTTACAATCAGTAAAATAGGGAACATTGTTTTGGCCACTTCTTCACTGACCACAGTCAGAGAACTCAAAATTATTATATTTACAAATTTTTAACTTTGTGTCCCATAAGAGGCTTCAGAAAGGACAAAAACAATTGATAGCGCTATAACTGACCACTGGCCGAAAAATGTCTACCGTAATGGTCAAGCGGTCAAAAGTCGCTTGGTGTAAAATCGCATCCCTTGGAGATCAGTATACAAACATAAATTATTAGGATTATAGCTCTTAAAGGACTATTAAAGTACAGAAAGTATGGAAATTGATTTGGTCACTGCTAAACTGACCACAGTCGGAGAAGTGACCGAATTGACAATGTTAGATAGGTTACCACAGTAAGTGGTGGGCGATATATTGTGAAAAGGCTTTAAAACATTTTAAGACGCGGTTTTATGTCCGGTTTGACCTCAGACTGGACATCGAATTGTTGTTTTCGCATGTCCATTGAGATCAGTCTGTACATATAAATTTGTAAATCATTGGCTCTTAAGGAACTTTTAAAATCAGAGATATAATGAAAATTGTTCGGGTCACAGTTAAACTGACCACATTCAGATAATTCAAAATAATTTTTCGCGCATATATTTGCGGTTTAGTACTTCATATATACAAACTTTTAACTTTGTATCTTATAAGAGAATTCCGAAACGACAAAAACAAAACGCAAGTTTTTGATAGCGCTACAACTGACCACTGGCCGAAATATGATTAAGCGAGTATTCCGTAGTTTATACAACACTCCAGTCTATGTGTGTGCAAAATTTCGGCTCTCTAGCTTTAACAGGAGCCTCTGTGGTCAAGTGGTCGAAAATTACTTGGCGGAAAATCGAAAATCAAAGTAGCCTATGGCACTTCCCAGGCATTGGTCTATCTGTCCACCAAGTTTCAAGAAAATCGGTTCAGCCGTTTAGGCGTGATGCTGGAACAAACAAACAAACAGACAAACAAACGATTTTATAATATTAATAATAGGATAATAGGATTATATGCCATCTTCTGTCCATAAATTATTAATACATGGAAAAAGCATTCTAAATCATTTCTCTATGTTTCCAATGGGTCATTTGTCAGAAGATGCCCAAGAATCGCGTAACAAAGATTATAAAAACTACCGATTGAATCATTCCAGAAAAAATTCAAGGATAGCGACAAATGAGGATGTATTTAAGAGACTTTTATGTACTTCAGATCCTTATATATCTAGCATCAGAAAAGAAACACGCAAAGCCTGTAGAGATCTTGATGAAGACGCGGTGTTGTTATTGAAAATGCCCCACACAGACAATTTTAATTTATAAAAATATTGTGTTTTTTTCACAAAAAATAAAATTGTGTTTCAACTTTATTTTCTCATAATTTTAATTTATCCTTATAAATGAATTGATTTTAATTAACCATTAAAGATGCAAATTGCATACCAAATTCCAGAAAACTAATATTTCAACTTGGACCTTTCAATTCGGTCAAAACTGTGGTACAGTTTCAGAAAAAATAAAAGTACAGATTTTGCAAGCTTATTACTGGATATGTAGTGGTGCGAAATCCGAAATATTTTCACACTTCCTTCTAAATATTGTCTAAAGTTTTTAAAAATATATCTCTCAAATTAACAAAGTTATTGATTTTCGATCAGAAAATGACGAAAATTTTCCACTGTGGGGCGTCCTGCTTGTATACCTTCAAAACTATAGTATCGAAATCAAAAGGCAGGGTGTTGGGTTGTTTGACAACATTTAACTGGGCGCCCGGGCAGTCTCACCCACTCGACTCAGGTCAGCCTTATACAGGTCTACTGATCTGGCATTACCGAAAGCTAAGAGCTTTACCGTCACCTGATGCCATCCTGCATCACTGCAGATTGGAGTTTAACCGGAATCTCTCTGTTGGCTTTTTTTATTTTTTTATTTAATTGTTACGGTCTTATCGGAATAGAGTAAAGAAATTAAGTCACCCTATGAAGTGCCTTTGGTAGCTAGCAAGGCCAACAAGCTCGCCCTTACTAATTTAATGATAAATTTACCTAGTTCAAGGAACCATGAATTCAAATCGAAAAATAGGATAAACTGTATCCAAAATTATGTAAGTGTATGTACTTCATTCATGGAAACGATATTAAATTTTGTTATTACTTATTCCAAGTAAAATTTAACTAAATTTAAATAATAATGATTAACTTATTTCTTTCTGTGGCAACGATGATTTTTTCTACATTCAAATTAAATCTGAACAAATTTTATCATTGCAGCAGGATGACAAATTCTTGCGAATTTTTATGGGAAGTTTATCTCTGTTGGGGAACTATTCGCATTTACAATTGAGGAGGTACTTTTCAAAACATGACTATTCCACTTTTTGTGTTTTTGCACAATTTGAGAAAATACTATGGCCCTATGAAAATACTATGGCAACATGAAATGTTGACACATTATTAAAGACGTCAAGATTAGTTATACAGACATCGCACAATTTTATTTTCTCTGAGTTTTGAATTCAATGCTACCAAACAAAAAAAAATCAAAAAATCAGTTATTTCAAAAGTGGAATAGTCAAGTTTTGAAAAGTACCTCCTCAATTAATCTATAGGCCTAAGTTACACCCGTAAGAAGTAGTTGGTATTATTTCTTGACACTGAGACAGCACCTCAAAAGATTTAACTGACCTAAAAATTACACACAATAATAATTTTTATAATGCGTTTTCATAAAATGTAAAAATTTACCACTTTCCATTTTTTTTTAGGAACATATTTTCGTTGAAATTCCAGCGAATATTTCAGGTCTGCGCACAAAAACTTGAATTCAGTACCTCATATAACAGCCAACTGTTGATTGACACAAAGCCAATCAAAGGTATAGACACCCCAGTGTATTCGCACATGTTTACCAAAAGATGGGAGAACAGTCAATTTCGGGTACGTTTGTATGCGAGTGAGAAGATTTTTAGGTAGCCATCTACCGAAAGCTTTTTTTCTAGTTTCAAAGTCAACTTCGATGAGGTGTCTACAACTTTGATTGTCTTTGATTGACAGTTCTGAATGTTTTGTACCATAAAGCTTTATTAAAAAAGCTTTTACTTCACATAGTGTAAATTTCTCTCTATAGATGAGACAGACACTGATACATGTGATATGGGTGTATGGCAGCGGCTATAATAAAAATATAAATTGTCTTCGCAGATTCTCTTTTCCATCAGTTGCAACAGTTGTGGTTGAACTTCTTGTTGATACAATCACACTCGGAACATTATTATTTGCTTTCCATCGCGGGGAAAAAATATAAGAACGTTCAATCATTGCAAAACCAATTATGTGAACGACATTTGTTATCTTCTCGTGTGTTATTAGAAATTGTCTATTGGAAATACTTTTAATGTAATTTTTGTCAAGTATTTTGTGGTATAAGTAAATCGTATCTTTGCGAAAAAATTATTAACATTTACAATAGATTCTTTTATTGGCAATTCCCTTGATTGAGACTATAGGGATCTGGAATCTGCAACAAAAGTAGTTAGTGTTATTCTCTATAATTTCGATTAGTATTTTAATACGAGTATATCAAAGAACATTTCACTCAATGCCAGTACTTGCAGTTGAAGGAAGACGAAAGTGTATTCACGCATAAACACGTCGTACCGTATTCCAACAGAAAATAAGGGTGGCGTGTAATATCGGAAGTTCTTTTATGACGGCTTAACGTTGCACGTTACGCACAATACAATAAACCAACAGGTAAGCTCCTAAACATATGTATATATATACATTTATGTATTGATAGATACATTTAAACATACCAACACAGATGAGAGTGTGACAGAAATAATTTCAAGGGTGTCCGGTGGATTAAGGTGGTAGTAGAGTTGGGCACTATAGTTCTTTTAAGTGAGCGCTCTTTTTAGTTCAGTTCAATTGAGTGAACTAGTTCGTTCATTTAGTTCAACAGCTCACTTTAGCACACCAGCTCTTTAGCTCACCAGCACATTTTACTTAAACAGTTCATTTCGTTCAGTAGATCACCAGTTCAAATCAGCCGCTATTAAAGGAATCTGATTGGAATATGAATAGAATGAGTTGAAAAAACTTTTGCAAAGGCGTTTGTATAGGTAGAATCATACATTCATGATGACATAAAAATGGAAAACACCCATAACAGCTGAGAAGAGAGAACGAAATAAGAAGAGAGAACGAAATGATATGGTTGAAGAAAAAAAAACATAGTGAACTACTGAGCTGAAATGAACGAGTTGTGTGAACTAGTTCGTTCAGTTCAGTATAGTGACCCGTTCAATTGAACTAGTTCGTTCACGAACTACACAACTCTAGGTGGTAGTATACTAGCTGTTCAAGATTTAAAATTTGATTATGAGGATGACATTTTGTTATTAGCTTTCATAAAAACATGCCGGAATTAAGAGATTTTCTTTCACCAACATAAGTATAAAGACTTTTATTAATACCAAGCTAAGAAATGTCTCTCATCTCATGTTATGAAGTTGGTTTAACATAATGTTATGATTCACAGAGAAAAATTAAACGTCAAAAACTGTAGCTAACGGCATCTGAGTCGATTTAGCCATGTCCGTCTGTCTGTCCATGTATTCTTGTTATCAGAGTGCAGATCGTAAGTATAAAGCAATCTTTACGAAAATTTTTACAGAAGCATTTCTTAGACTAGAGACGATCCCTTTTGAAAATGAGGTATATCGGTCCATGTTTTGATATATCCTCCATATAAAGGTCCCCACCGATGTCAGTTCTTGACGGTCTAGAGAAAACATTTTTCAATCTGTCTGAAATTTAAGAATTTATACTTTATATTGCATCTAATATTTCCTAGTGGAAATAGGAAACATCGTTCCATATTTGGATATAGCTCCCATATAAATGTTACTTCCAATTAGACTTCTTGGCTTTCAAGGGAAAGCATTTTTCAACCCATCATACGGAAATCAAAGCTTTTGTACTTCATATTGAATTAAGGCGTCTCTAGGGAAAATTTAATATATCGGTCCATGTGTTGATAAGTATACTCGTAAGCTCCTCATAAGGGTCACGTTTTATAACATTTATGCCAGGAATTTCGGAATTTACTCTATTTAACCCGCAAACAGTTAACAGTGAAAATGGTTATTCGTGCATTTTTGCCAAACAATGGTGGAGGGTATTATACAGTCGGCACGCTCGACTTTAGTCTTTCCTTATTGGGTTTATATTCTCCCAGGTTATGAATGTAGCTATTGGAACATACAGATTAAATAATGATCCCAAATCTAGTTTTTGACAGTAGAGGCACATTGGGGAAAAGCGATATATATGGCACAAGATGCCGGGTTAACACTTGGAACATAAACGAGAAATTAAAGGTGTTTTTCGTATTTTATTGTATAAAAAGAGTCTAATTTACTTAATTTTCGTCACATGATATATTTATGTGTCTTTGAAAAAAGAGGTGTAACTACATATTTTACAGAAAATAAATAAAGAATGGTGCTGCAAAGTGTTATAGATAGTCTTAAATAAAATGACAACAAGTTAATGCGAAAAAGATCTACAAAAATGTACATGTTCACATATTTTGAATATGTGATATTTTTGTTGGTATTTCGTTTAATTTCGAAATTATACTTGTTAAAAATCCGGACATAGGGCGTTTCAGTGTCAAGGGTCTATACGTTGTGTCAGTATGTTTATTTTTAAAGAGCACTTTAGTCAGGGTTACCATACGTCCTCCTTTCGGAGGACATGTCCTCCGGGAGGACCGGACCTTTTCCAAAATTTTGAATTTGTCCTCCTTTTGTTACAAATTCAACTTTATAGCAAACAGTAAACCTCCTCATGAATAATACTCGCAACTATTTTTGGTACAAAGTTAGTGACAGTGTCCCTCTTTATACCCTCCACCATAGGAGGAGGGTATATAAATAATACCTATAATCACACCGTTTGTAACACCTGTAAATATTGATCTGACAGGTACTTCTTATAGCTGCAGTTAGGTTAGGTTAGGTTGAAGAGAGGAGACGTTTAAACGTCTCCTGTCCATGGACATACACTTAAGTCAGTGGTTCGGCCTGTTGTGCGCTCCTTATTTATGATCTTTTTATACCTCACGAGTTACAGAAAATCGGCACTAGACACGAATTTTCTCAGTATCTTCCAGTCATATTCTCTGAGATGAGTCAAGTCTGGTAATATATCGGACCCGAAAGGTTGGGATCTTGCATGTGTGAAAGACGGGCAGTGACACAGTAAATGTTCCATCGTTTCGATGTTTTCCCTGCATTCGTCGTTTCCTGCTAGTCCAATGCGATGAAGATGTGCTTGTAAGCTTGAGTGTCCTGTTAGAACACTCATCATCTTACTAACATCGATCTTGTTAAGTTTCAGAAGACTTCTTGTTTCCTTTCATTTGGGTCACCCCACAGTATCTTTGCAGTTGCTCCTACTGTTGCGCTATTCCACACAGTTTTGAGAGCCATCACTGCCCAGTTCAAGATGATCTTTCCGGTACAGTTTCTGATCCCAGATTACTCCCAAGTATTTTACCTTTTTAGTTATAGCAATTGTCTTATTCAGGAACCGAGGCGGGGTAAAACGTGGGATCTTCGTTTTCCTTGTAAATAAACATATTTCTGTTTTGTCTGGGTTAAAATTTAGTCCCCTTGGTTGTGCCTAGTTATATGCTATGTTAAGTGCCTCTTCAGCTCTTTTGCAGAATTGATTTGGATGAAAGCCCCTTAGAAGTATTACAACGTCGCACGATGGGAAAATGTGATGAAATATGCGCGCATAGGACTTTGAAAGCAACTACCAAAAATCAGTTTTTTGGGAATGCTGGTTTATTGTGGATAACATTTAATGAAAATACCTATAAATTTTATAAAAATATGTCCAGGCGATTTCGAGTTATGACCATTCAAAGTTTGTCTTTTTTACTAACAAATGCAAATAACATTGCGATGATAAAATGTACAATGCAATAAGGTTATATTCATCTTAATTTTTGTGTATAAAATGTTTTTCTAACGTCTTTAAATGAAGAGATATTTCGAAGTAAATATACAGTTTTTTTTTAGTTTTTTTTTTTTTAAATTATCCACAGTAAATAGAATACTCCTTTTTTGGATCACGTGGGATCACTACCATATGACATAGAGAAGGTAGGTGACTTAGTTATGAATCCAACTGTGCCTAGTTTATCTGCGACTTTTTGCGATTACGGCAGATTTTTGTAATTTACATATGTGCTTTTTTTACATTAAATATAGAAAATATGTGTGGAAGCTACAACTATCTATAAACCGACTTTCCCGAAACACACAGACCGATTTTCTTGGTCCGGCTGCAAGTTTGTAGTGTCCTACAATCAAAAATAGCGATCTTATTAATATTATTAAGATTATATGTGTCTTTTTATAGTTTACTTCTCCTACAAAAACCATAGAAATATAGTTAAACTCTTCTGCAGTTAATGTATATTAGGGTGGACCGATTATTTTTTTGTTTTAATTTAACTTTTCTTGTATTAACAGTCGTCGACCCATTGTATAAGTCCATTATTGGAAAACTTCAGCTTTCAAAAATATTGCAGATTACGATTTTATCTTATTTAAGTTGTTTTCGTTTTAATTTCAAAAACATTGCCCGGTTTTGTAGACTTTTAACGCAATTTTGACTAAAATGTTTTTCAACTTCAATGGGGTATATATTTAAAACGCAGCAACACACAATCAAGTAATCCAAATAGATTTGAACTTAGTTTTGTCAGCATTAATTTAAAATCAAGATCACCGATGTACCGATGTTGGTACGATATTATGATTTTTACATTAATTTCCACAATATCGCTTTTGTAAGCCCACCGTGCGCTACGCGGTAATAGCAAAATAAAATCTGGCTGCGCCAATTTCTTCTCCAAAGAATTCTCTTGAAGGTGGTCCAAACCGTAAGACTCTATCTCTAAGGGTATAATCATGAGATAGACAATACTGTTATGCGCGCGTATTTACCACATTTTTTCCATTGTGAGTCGTCTGCATAACAGACTGGTTAAAGTCCTTCATTGGCGAGGGCTTTTAGGAGACTGTGTATCGTCGTAACCCATAGAAGAGGCGATAAAATACCCCCTGAGGTATACCACGATTTACCTTGTCTCTAATTTTTACGTCATATGACCCACAAATAATCCACCTATTCCTTAGCATATTGTTGATCCAGTTTTTCAGCGCCCGGTCAACCTGAAACTCCTCTAAGGACTGGATAAGTGTATCGGTCTGTACATTGTTAAATGCGCCCTCAATGCCTATGCAAACAGCAAGTGTAGGCTTTGGTATGAAGACCACCCTTGATTTCTGCCAGTTTTTTGGGGTATACGAATGGGTTAGGCATGCAGTGAACACTCCAGCCAGATGAGTTGATACCAGATCCACCTCTTTCTGCAGAAGTGCTGGAAATATTCCATCCGGTCCCGCAGCCTTAAAGGGAGAGAAACTTTTTATCGCTTCTTCAACCATACCATCTGTTATATCCGTAATAGATACTTGATGCAATACATTTTCATTCTGTAACTGTTCCTCTGTTGGTCCAGCATTACCAGTCGGACAATGAGTTTTCATCAAGAGCTATACGGTGTCCTCTATAGTTTCCATCCTTTTACCCGTTTCATCCACCAGTGTTTCGTTTTGGACATTAGTTTTTGAGAGGAACTTTTTCATTTTAGACATGCTGTTAACGCTGTCTACCTGTTCACAGAAAAGCCATCCGCTGTCATCAGCTTGACCATGTTATCAATTATTCTCTCCATTGTTTTTAACAGGAAAAAAGTAAGGCTAATGGGTCGATAAGCCTTTGGGGTCGTATAACTCGCATTGCCAGGCTTTGGTATGAAGACCACCCTTGATTCCTGCCAGTTTTTTGGGGTATACGAATGGGATAGGCATGCAGTTGAGTTGATACCAGATCCACCTCTTTCTGCAGAAGTGCTGGAAATATTCCATCCGGTCCCGCAGCCTTAAAGGGAGAGAAACTTTTTATCGCTTCTTCAACCATACCATCTGTTATATCCGTAATAGGTACTTGATGCAATACATTTTCATTCTGTAACTGTTCCTCTGTTGGTCCAGCATTACCAGTCGACAATGAGTTTTCATCAAGAGCCTTACGGTGTCCTCTATAGTTTCCATCCTTTTACCCGTTTCATCCACCAGTGTTTCGTTTTGGACATTAGTTTTTGAGAGGAACTTTTTCATTTTAGACATGCTGTTAACGCTGTCTACCTGTTCACAGAAAAGCCTCCAGGAGTTACGTTTCGCCGATCTAATGATTTTAATGTATTCTTTGAGTCTTCTGTGGTAGTCGTCCCAATATACTGATAGTTTTTTACGTCGAGCTCTGTTGTAAAGTCTGCGGACATCTTTGCCAATCGAGCGAATTTGTCCTGTCTTCCAGGGTTTCTCATGTGCAGATTTCCTTTCTCGAAGTGGGCAACTATCTTCGAATGATTTTACAACACCCTCGGTAATCTTCTTCACATTGATATCAGTGTCTTCTGCACATAGATAATCGCGTGTAGGCTGCCCCAATCGATTTCTAAGTAGATTTCCGAAATTAGTCCAGTCTGTCTTAGCGTTATTACGGAAACTTATTGGGTTTGGCGGTGGCCGTGCACTTTTAAACCTTATATAACGGTGGTCTGAATAGGAGTGTTCATCCGAAACCCTCCACTCATGGATCTCATCAGTAAGATTTTATGAACATATCGTTATATCTAATTTTGTTAACAAAGGTTGCAGTGTTTCCTATGTTAAGAGTTATGAGGTCATTTGTATTCAAAAATTCGATAAGGGCGTGTCTCCTTTTATTGGTGTTCGTACTACCCCAAGCGATATGATGGGAGTTGGCGTCACACCCAGCTAATAACTCATTACTTGTGTGTTTGGATTCCCTCACCAGACGTTGTAATTCCGACGTAGGTGGCAATGTCGGCGCATCGAGTGGCAGATATATTTCCATTACCTTGCCTCAGCACCGTTGCGTCCGACGTTGACAACTCTGGAGAGAAAGTTTTTATGGCACAAAATACAAGTCCTTGGACGAGTACCTGTGTTAGCGTAGAAAAGGTTATAGTTCACATGGTTTAATCCAGTAGCCTTGTTGCTAGTTGCCAATGGTTCCTGAATCAAAACAACATGAACCCTGCCTTTATTTATGATGTCCATCAGAGCGTTGGATGCTGTCTCGCTCCGGTGGAGGTTTATCTGGATGACCTCAATCATTGTCTTTCCAGTGCAAGTTTCTTTTGGGAGTCTATCCTATCTGGTGGCACTCCCTCGTTATTTGGTAGTGGGTCATTCTCCTCCTTTCGTTCACTACCTATTACACCATCTTCCAGTCGACAATTTTGGGAGGCGGTGTTATTTTTTGTCGCTCCCTCATTGTTATGAATAGTTTTGTGGCTCTTATTTTTTGGATAACCAACTTTGCTGGGAACTTCCTGCAAAAGTGGCGGTACTATTGGTGAACTGGTGGTGTTATTGACTACTTCCACATCAGTTTTTGGCAGTGTCTCACTTGTCTCCATCCGTTCACTACCAGTGTTTGTCTCTTCAGACAGCCGTGCCCTTCGCCATGACAAGATTGTTCTTGGATTCTGGGTCTATGCCCAACACCAGGATAGTACCGTCGGTATCATCCTTCCTATAGAAGACTTCCCACTTTCTCACGGAAAGCTTTGAATTCTGTTTGCCAATGATGTCGAGTATGTACTCTGATGAGAACTTACTGGGACATCCCTTAACATATAGGGTCGTTTTTATGAGTTCAGGAATGTCGCTTTTCTTTACCAATTTTAGCTTTGCGCCGTCCCTAGGTGAGGGGAAGCTATCCACAAGTTTTACGAGGACACCAGCGCAGCGTTGTGATGCCAGCCTTAGCATCAAAACACCCCTCTCAAACTTGCAACTCATTACTTCGATTGGTGGTTCATCCTTAGATTCGAGGACGTACTCCGCTACCTTCGTATAGACCAAATCTTCGAAGTTACTCTTTTGGTCTTCGGGGATTCTGCCAGATGCACTACTGCTATCAATTATGGCATAACATAGATCGTCTCGAAAATGTTGTTTAGCTATATAAGAATAAGATGGTGGCTTCTTACCCTTCTTTATGGCAAATTGATTTTTCCGTGCCTGTAGTCTTTTTGTTTAAAGCCTCATCCTTAACGGATGATTTGGTTGACTTGAACTGCGTTACTGGATCAACTTTACCGCCCACGATCGAAGGACCCAGACTAGAGACTTCCTTTTGTGTGGTTACGATAGGCTTCTCCGGATTACTGGAAGACGGCGAGCCCTTTTTCTACTTAGTCACTTTCATAGCGCGCTATGTTCTTCGGGAGACCTGACTCTTTTAGCGGCCTCCATGTTTGTGTTGGAGGTAGAATTGTCAGGTTCATCCCGTAATAGGTTCTGTCGGTTCAACTTATTCAGTTTCCTTCTTTGTGCCCCTGACAGTCTCTTTGAGTTAGCAAAAATAGTGATATTGTTTTCATTTGATATTCAGAGTCAGAGTCCCCACTGGTTTTTAAAGGCTGGGGTTGCTTAGAGCCCCAGCTGGGTTCTGCTTCATCTGTCTTATCATTTGTTTTGCCTGCGGCTGGATGTGCTCTTGTTTCATTTTCGACTACGGGATCCAAGGCACCAAAGCTCGTAGAAGTTGCATGCTCACGATTGTTCGATAAAGACGACACATGACTCGTGAGTGAATCAACGCATGTCGCCGGCACTGGGTTTTCCCTCCCCTGCGCCGTAATCTCCTTCGTCTTTTTTGGTTTAATCATAAATTGGTTGGGGGAGACACCCCCATGGCCAGTATTAGCCCGTAATAGGTACGTCGATACAAGCCTTCCAGACTGAGCTCAGAAATTTCTGTCCAGAGACCGATGCATCCAGTTCAACCTACGCTTTAAAAACAACAAACCACGTGGTTGCGTAGTAGGTAGGTGAATAGGTATTTTGTAATAAGTTAAAAACTATCCGCTCTGCGATAACACGTCCGTTGGCTACGACAGGCGTCGACTGACTATAGCTGCAGTTAGCTTGGTATTCAAAATGGGCGATATCGGTCAATTATTTGTTATAAAATGATCCCTGATTTAACTTCTTAACGCCATAGAGACCACAAATTTCTAATGATCGGGCTAAAATTTTGTAAATGGGGTTATTTATACTCGGAACCTTTCACACGAACAACGTTCCATTTTTTATATAGTTTTTTTGAGTTCTACAAAAACTAAAAATGTCAACGAATTGGACTGAAATTTGGCATTATGAGTTTATTTGCATTCAATTGACATGCGATCCATGGTGGAAGGTATATAAGATTCGGCTTGGCCGAAATTAAACACCGCTTTCACTTGTGTATTATATGTTTGTTTCATGACAGATATTTATAACACCAATAAATTTTGGAGCTCAGTATCGTTAAATGAGTCGATTTAACAATGTTCGTCCGTCTGTCTGTCCAGTTGTTTCGTTAAGTACCTGTCGCATTTTCTCTCCAATCTTGCTGAAATTTGGCAATAATGACACTTTCACACCTGGGATGAAATTTGTCAAAATCGGTTCAGATTTACATAGATATATACCAATTTAGATTTAGCGCTACAGAAGCTGTTTCTTATATCCAACCACTTTGAAAATAAGCAGGATAGAGTTTCTTGATCCAAGGACCGCCTTTGTCGAATTAGGTGTACATCGGTTCTGATTTAGATGTAGCACCCAAGTACAAATTTGAATAACATCCGATAGTGAACTGCGCTATTTAGTTTATTGCGAAGTGATATTGTGTTTGTTTGGGTTCTTCGACCGTTCACTCGTCAACTTGGCCACGGCCAATCAAACACTCGTGTGATATCCTCTGTCTGTCTTTGATTCTGTTTCTTTGTTTGATATTTTCTTTGCTAATCATTGTTTTGTCTCACAATAAGTTATATTGGTATGACACAATAATTGTAAAGGTAGCGTCACACAGTGGGAGGAATTCCAAAAAAGGGAAATCATTTTGCTGTTTCTTAACCAGACAACCGATTGCGACCAAACTTGGCATGTTTGTAGAAAAGGTAAAGGTATTTAAAGAAAAATGTAATTTTTTGAGATAAATGATCCGATGTTTTTTTCAAAATAAAGAGGAAGGTTTGCCGTTAATAATGAAAAACAACATCAGCCAAAGGCCACCATGACCACGTTTACAGGACCATATCCTTTTCATGAAATTTTCCATAACCAAATCGCAAAGTGGCTGTCCTATGTCCTCGATAGCCTCACGAATTCTATCTTTGAGGTCTTGAATCGACGCTGGGCTGTTGGCGTAGGCCTTATCTTTCACGTGGCCCCAAAGGAAGAAGTCACAAGGTGTTAAATCACAAGATCTCGGTGGCCAAATTGATCACCTCTTCGAGAGATAACACGGTCCGGAAACTTTTCTCGTAACAGAGCAATGGTTTCGTTACCTGTGTGGCACGTAGCGCCGTCTTGTTGAAGGTAAACGTTGTCCAGATCAATACCATCCAACTCCGACAATAAAAAATCATTAATCATCTCTCGATAGCGCAATCCATTCAAAATAACAGTTGATCCATCCTCATTTTCGAAAAAGTAAGGTCCAATGACCCCGCCGGACCATAAACCGCACCAAACAGTCACACGTTGAGTATGGAGAGGCTGCGCAACAATAACTCTTGGGTTTTCCGAGCCCCAGATGCGACAATTTTGCTTGTTGTTTTTTTCAAAATAAAGAGGAAGGTTTGCCGTTAATAATGAAAAACAACATCAGCCAAAGGCCACCATGACCACGTTTACAGGACCATATCCTTTTCATGAAATTTTCCATAACCAAATCGCAAAGTGGCTGTCCTATGTCCTCGATAGCCTCACGAATTCTATCTTTGAGGTCTTGAATCGACGCTGGGCTGTTGGCGTAGGCCTTATCTTTCACGTGGCCCCAAAGGAAGAAGTCACAAGGTGTTAAATCACAAGATCTCGGTGGCCAAATTGATCACCTCTTCGAGAGATAACACGGTCCGGAAACTTTTCTCGTAACAGAGCAATGGTTTCGTTACCTGTGTGGCACGTAGCGCCGTCTTGTTGAAGGTAAACGTTGTCCAGATCAATACCATCCAACTCCGACAATAAAAAATCATTAATCATCTCTCGATAGCGCAATCCATTCAAAATAACAGTTGATCCATCCTCATTTTCGAAAAAGTAAGGTCCAATGACCCCGCCGGACCATAAACCGCACCAAACAGTCACACGTTGAGTATGGAGAGGCTGCGCAACAATAACTCTTGGGTTTTCCGAGCCCCAGATGCGACAATTTTGCTTGTTGACGTAGCCACCGAGGTGGAAATAGGCGTCATCGGTCAAGATGATTTTTCTATGATTTTCGAATTTTAATAATTTCAATGCGTTGTTGAATCGTGTATTTTTTAGTAATGGCGTAGTTTCTACTTGTCAAATGCCAAAGAATAAAAGCTTCAAAAGTGACAGCTACCGAAATACCGGGTGATTTAAAATAACACCTCTTGTTGGAAAACCCTGTATTAGAGAAGTTAAGTTTTTAGTTTTGGGCCCCCTGTGGTATACAGGGGCGGATGGCCTCAAAGTTGGCGTGTAACTTTCGTCTTTTTCATCCGATTCATAAAATGCAGATAACTGATATCTATTAATTTTTAAAGATTTTATGGAATTATAGAATTTCCTTTGAAAAAATTTTTATTTGTTTTTCCCGATCCTCTCCTACGAATCGGTGTATATTAGAGCCGGTTATAAATCGATTCGATTTCTCATTATATTTTCTGAATAGACAACAAAATTTGCTATTTGATGGCAAAATATTGAAATTTGATATACCCGCTGAGACAAAAGTTATGGACATTTGAAGTTATAACGTTTTTTTGTAATTTGGAAGTCTTGACACTAGAAATAGAGGCTAATAATAATATTATTATATAGGGTGATCCATTTCGAGGTTCCCTACTTTTTTAAAGAAAAAAACAGAACATTCAAATTGAATGAGGAATATTTATTATCATTTGAAAGATCATTCTTTGGCATTTATTTTTTGAAGATTATGTCTATCAAATGTTGGCCGCGGCTACGTCTCAGATGGTCCATCCGTTGAGTCCAATTTTCGATGACTCGTTGGATCATTTCGACTGGTAACTGGCAAATGACACGCGTGATGTTTTGCTCCAAGGCCCGAATCGAATTGGGTTTGTCCGCATAAAGTTTAGATTTTACATACCCCCACAGGAAAAAGTCTTACAGTGTGATATCACACGATCTTGGTGGCCAATCGACCGGCCCAAAACGTGAAATTATCTGCTCACCGAAGTGTTCTCTCAATAAATTGATTGATGCGATGTGTGGGAGATCACGAGCTTCAATTTCAGGCATCAAATAGTTGGTTATCATGGCACGATAACGTTGACGGTTACGTTCTTACCGGCATCATTTTTCAAGATATATGGACCGATGATTCTGGTACGTCAGATCGGGAATCGGTCAATGGCAAAAAGACAGCTCTTAACGAGAGCTAAAATATTGCTCATGGGTGTTAAGGTCATGGGTCGACTGGAAAGTGTTTTATTTTTGATTTAAAAAATGGACTTAGCGCAATTGGCGAACGATTATTTTGATAATAAAACTGAATAATTTGTAAGCGTTGTTCAGGCGTAAGTCTTTACATGATGAAATGCCAAACAATACTTAACAAAAAGGAAATGACAGCATGACACGACTCACACGTGATCTGTCAAAAAAAATGCTATTGAAAAAAGTATCTCTACTTAGATCACCCTATATTTGTAAATATAAATCCCACAATTTCGAAAATCCTACAAAAAGGGAATTTTAAGTTTTTCCCCTAAATCTGTTATACTAAAAGCCGGGCTCAAAATTACTTTTGCCGTTTACCGTATAACACATTACTACAAATAAAAATGGTAAAGGTTTTCATATCCAAGCTTTGTCGTTTCGTACAAAATTGTGTATTTTGGAGAAGAGTGCCAACACTATTAATACAAATTTTTGACTCGTACTTTTTTCGAAAATGTCCTTTAAAATGAATATAAATATGTTATTCTTCTGTAAAATTCTTCTCCAAAATACCACATATACCTTTCCGCAATAAATTACAAAAAATGCCTATATTTTAAAAATGTAAACTGATATGGCCATAACTTTTGTATAAGTGGGCACATTTGACTGAAATTTTTTACAAATTTTGTTGTCAATTTAGATAAGTTAATGTGATAGAAATCGGTTTATATTCTGCACTGATATTAGGCAAATTTTAGGACAGGATCAGGAAAAAGGTAAAAAAATCACTGTTCAAATGCAGACAGAAATGTAAAAACGACATACATATTTTAAAAATTAACATATTTCAATGAAATATTTTATAGTTTGTAGGTCTTGATATCACAAATCGAATGTAATTCGGATTTTCCCCTACATAAAAGCCGGGTTTCAGATTCCCTTTGCTGTTTAAATTACAACACCTTACCACATATAAATATGCCAAAAGTTTTAACATTTTAGCTATGCGATTGGAGATAATGTGGCTTTCTTTTGAAATTTGAGTAAAAAATGGTATAAATTGAAAACATTCTCTGGAAAGTTTCCTTTACAATGATAGTAAATATGTTATATTTATCCTTTTTAACTAACTTCTTCTAAAACTCGAAAATACGACATATACTTATTTCCTTCAAAAATTACAAAAAATATATTTTTTTGTAAAATACAACTTCAAGTAACATTTGTCCTATTGTGTATATCTAACCAATTTTTCTTTATATACGAAATGTTGTTGCCAATCCATATCGATATCTACAAAATACTATCACAGGGTCGGGGAAAAAATTCAATTTTTCAAATGCAGATATCTCGGTAACTATACAAGATAACTGTGCAAAAACCCCTTTGTAGACCTCAGTTACTAGAATACACGCAAACAAGATTTTATGAATCGGATGAAAAAGACGATGATTTATAAACAATGAATTTAAAAGCTATGATGCTGCCAAATCGCTCCAAAATAACAAACTAATCAGCATTTCGCTTGACACTACCTTATAAATGTGATCATGTTTGCTTTGACACACGAAACCAAACGGTTATAAATCACACAGCCACACAAATGTCTGTCTGCAGCTGTAGATGCAGATTTTTTTCTACGCAAATTCTAACAAACATACAGCCACACAAATGTTGGTTGCTGTATATGAAGATTTTTTCAACGATTCACTGTTAAAGTGATTGACTGCGACAACGGACGTCTGTCGGAAAATTAATAGTGTCTTCTTTGCCAAAAAATTATACAGTTTTCCTGCCTTTCGCCTTTTGTTTTGTATAGCGATTTTACATAGAAACAATGAATTATATGCATTTGTTTGATGTAATAATAACATTAATTTAAGGACTTTTTTGATTAATTTATAGTATATTTTGCTTCAGTTCAATGTAATTTTGACATTAATTTAATGTAAAAAGGGCATCAAGTCAAAGAAGTTTTTTCATATTTTCGACGTACATTTGGCTCTGAATTGATGTAAAAATAACATTAACTTGAAGTACGTTTTTCATGAAAAGAAGGAACTATTTACTTCAATTCAAAGAAAAATTAATTTTTTTCTAATTCATTAAATTTTTTTATTGAATCTTTCATTATTATACAATGAAAATAACAATAAGTGGACAAAAAATCTTAACTTAAAATACTATTCTGTGGGTTATTGCCATTGCGAATAAACCATTGAGACTTTACACGATTTTTTACTTTAACGAAAGGTTAACATTTCAAATTTAAGAATTCATAATTTCATTTTTGTTTTTGATTAGTTTTAATTTAAATCATGTCCAGCGTATCTCTCCTTCCAAGGCGGTTATGACCTTCAAAATTTAGTAGTTCTCGAGCCAGGATGTTTGGATGATTGAATAGTTTGTCCACGTAACACCGGCAATATTTTTCAATTTCCTCTTTTACTGTTGGCATGTTGAGATCCTTACGGATGTTAGCGTTTCTTATATACCATGGAACACCTGTAATTAAACGAAGAATATTCGATTGTCTTCATTGTAATTTGCATATATACATGAAGCGCACGCTGTACCCCAGAGCTGGATACCATATGTCCAAATGGCCTTCGATACCGTTTTGTATAAAAGAACTTTATACTCAGATATTTGTCTGATAAGCCACTGAAGTTGATTAGTTTTGAGTTTTATTTGAGTTACTTTAGAGTCTATGTGGCGCGACCTCGTCAAACGACGATCTAAATAGATTCCAAGATATTTTACATGATCCTTTTGGGGAATCTGTGAATTGAAAATAGAAATAGGAGGACTCGTATCCCTTCGCAAGGTAAAAGTAACATGAGTACACTTTGAGGCATTCACCATTATTCTCAATTTTTGTATACCCTCCACCATAGGATGGGGGGTAAAGTCATTTTGTCACTCCGTTTGTAACACCTCTAAATATTGATCTGAGACCCCATAAAGTATATATATTCTTAATCGTCGTAAAATTCTAAGACGATTTAGCCACGTCCGTCCGTTCGTCCGTCTGTGGTAATCACGCTACAGTCCGCAATAATAGAGCTAGGTTGATCAAATTTGGTACAAATACATCTTATAGTTGCAGGTTATTTGGGATTGCAAATGGGCCATATCGGTCAATGTTTTGATATAGCTCCCATATATAGCATCGTACTTATTGTGATTCCCACTTTCCTCAACTACTATATTTTTTGTGTTTTCGGTGTTATTTTCCTTATGTTTGAGTTATTTTGTGAGGTCACATGCTATCCATGGTGGAGGGTATATAAGATTCGGCATGACCGAACTAAACGCTTTTACTTGTTAACCATTCTTCTAGGATTCGGACATGAGACTGCAGTTGATCGGACGCAACTGAAGGGTTTTTTTGAGTACTGACGATAGCAGTATCGTCCGCAAAAGTAGACGTGTGCGTAAAGTTGGTTATGGCCATATCTGCCTTAAAAATAACGTACAGTATGCTCCCCTATGGGAGTATGCGTGTTGATTGGCAGAAGGTCACATATTTTGTACAAAAGTCCGTCGTGCCAGACTTGTCAAATGATTGGGAAATATCTATGAATAACGCCGAACAGTATTCTTTATTCTCAAAAGCTCCTTAGGTTACGATACGGTGTACCTGTTCTATAGTATTATGACTTTTTCTAAAACCGAATTGATGGTCAGGTATAATATTGTGAGAAATTATATGAGGTGTGATTTTCTTCATGAGAATGGACTCAAACATTTTTGAAAGTATCGATAGTAAGCTTATAGGGCGATAGGATTTGACTTGAGTTGGATCTTTGCCTGGTTTCGGTATTATCACGATTGCTGACCTCTTCCAAGATAGGGGGAAGTAACCTACACGGAGAATTGCATTGAATAAAAATAACACAATTTTCAAGGCTGAGAAGGGAAGTTCTTTAATCATTTTCGCTGTTATACCATCTCCTCCGGGCGATTTCTTTAATTTTAGTTCTTTGACGGAGTTTTCAAAATCCTTTATTCTAAGCTTGATTGGGCCAAGAATTATATCATCTATCACGGGCAGATAGATTGGGCGAGGAATTAAATCATCTATCACGGGCGGATAGATTGGGCGTGGAGTTATGTCGTATATCGCGGGCGGATAGATTGGGCGAGAAGTTATGTCATCTATCACGGGCTGATAGATTGGGAGAGGAATTGAGTCATTTATCCCGGGCGGATAGATTGGGTGAGAAATTATATCATATATCACGGGCGGATAGATTGGGCGAGGAATTATGTCGTTTAACACGGGCGGATAGTGTGGGCGAGGAATTATATCTATCACGGGCGGATAGTTTTCAGATGTATCACTGTTGGGTGTAAAAACGGACTCGAGGTAGTCTGCGAATGCATTTACTTTATCTTATGTGCTTTTTGTCCAGTTCCCATTTTCAAGGCGAATTGGGGATTCATGCGCAACAGGGCCTCGCATATTTTTTGTGGACTTCCAGAGACTATAACTTGTTTTCTGGATTGGATCCAGAGATTGCAAATATATTTGTAGATCACTTTCCTCGGCTGATTTTAGGGCTGATTTCAATCTCTTCTGGCAATTTTTTAGTTTTTTTTCTCAGTGCTGGGGAGCGATATTGTTGCCACTCTCTTCTAACGCTTCTTTTTTCATTGATTAACGCTTGGATGCCTGTTGGGTTATTTGAGTTATCTCTGTTGAATGCGCTTTTTCGAGTAGCCACTTTAACAGCACTGTTTACAACGTCTGTGAATAGGTTTACCGCGGCTTCAATTTCATCCGTTGTACGTAACGATACACCATCGGATAGGATGTGAGCTAATTGGGCAACTTGTCACACACATTTTCATGATTGTTGTAAAGCAGTGTCAAAATGGTAGGCGAATGATCCGATGATAGATCAAGTGATGGACATAGAGATAATTGTTCACGCCTTATATTTTTTATTATAGCGAAATCAATAAGGTCTGCCGTTTTATTCAGATCTGAGGGCCAATATGTTGGGTGACCGCTCGAAGCTAGATCTAGTTTAGCAGATGTTATGGCTTTAAGTAGTTATCTACCTTTTGGAGTTGTGAGGCGAGAGCCCCAAAATGTGTGCTTGCCATTGTAGTCACCTGCTACCAAAAACTTTGTGCCAAGAGTGGAGAAGAACTCCATGAATTGATCTTTGTGTATATTGTCCCTTAGGGGGACAATATATCGACGGTATCACCAGATTTGTGCCTGTGATAGCGGTAGAAGTTGCTTGTATATGCTCAGTCATAATGTTTGATTTTATTTTGGACAATAAGAGCTGTACCACCACAGGCTCTCCCGCTAGGGTGTTTAGTATTGTATGTGGAATAACCACGTATCCTAAAACAATTTCTGGTTGAAAAATGTGTCTCAGAGACTAATAAAATATCTATACAGTGGTTTCGGAGAAAATTTTTTACCACATTTCTGTGTTGGCTCAGACCGTTGGCATTCCAATAATAAATTCTCAGTGGATTTATTTTTGATTTAACACGAGTTGCATAAGCATACTTTGATTTCTCATCATTTCTTGCATCATGCTTTGCATATTCAACATGAATGAATTCATAGTTTCTATTAATTTTTCTATTGAGTTTTCGAGGGGAAATTGAGGGGGTAACGAATTACCGTTTCTTGTCATACGGGCGTATGGCATATTTGGATGAATTGTGTTCTTTGGGATTCGGTTTACGTTTGGGTCGCTAGAACTAGCATTTTCCGTAGGAGATACGGTTCTTAAGCCTGGGAAAGGCGATGGAATATAGCTTGCATATATTGGAGTTTTATTAACATTGTTTGTTTTTTGCATGTGTTTATAGACAGGGCAACCCTGCAGTTTGCTGTATGGTTCTCATCGCAGTTGCTAAATTTTTTTACGCCAGTATCTGTTCTTTGATGGGGACAGTCGACGGACTTGTGCAAATCGCCACATCTGACACAAACGGCCGGTAATTTACAGTATGCGTTGGTGTGTCCAAATTCTTGACAATTTGTATATTGGGGATGATCGGCTCGTTTTAACGGTTCCTCGACTCGAATTCTACGGTTGCACAAATATCTCAGGTCGTAAATAGGATGAGGTGTGCCTTTTTTCTTTATTCGCGAAGAATCAAATGTTAGTTCAACCTTAAACATGGACTGAGGAATTTTCTTTTTATTTATAATGTTTATTATGGATTTAACTTCGTAACCATCTTTAGCAAGTTAATCGATTATTTCAGCTGTTGAAACTGCTCAATACCCTTAATTACTACCACAATGTAGTAATTCTTTTTTTCTAAATCGAGCAACCCAACCACCTTTCTATAAAATACTTCGGTGTATGTCTGAATTTTAGTTTCGTATACATTGCCTCTACGAAGTGAAGCAACATAGAAGTTTTCTTTGCCTAATAACTGGGACAGCTTATTTACCAACGCACAGTGGGCTAAAATGGAAACAAAATGGACATAATTCTGCCATTTCAAAACCATTTATCGTGTGGCGATGAAATTTTAGGTGTGTATTCAAGAGGTGTTAGAGAGTTTGAGTTCGGAACTTGGGCCCCCTATCTCATACAGGGGCGGAGCTACAGGGCCCTAAAGTTGACCACCTCGTGTATACAAAATTTTCATCGGCTTCTAACTTTTGAGAGGAGTTTCCGGTTTTATTGGCGTTTTCTTCTGTGGATACTCCTAGACCAGACCTACAATAAACATTTTTTTTTTCATTTTTTCGCCGACTTTGCCTTGGAGTTTAGCCAATATCTCAGTCAAAAGTTTACCGATTTTGTTCGCATGTTTTTTTATGGATTGCCAATAAAATTTATAATATCATCATCGATAAGATATGTGAAGAAATATGAAAGTTATGGCCCTATAAAGTCAAATTTTTGAAAAAAAAAATCATTTTTGGAGATTTTTTGGCGAAAAAAGTCCAATTCGTATTTATGTCTTGTAGAAAAAGTTTGTTACACAAAGTAATTCAAATTCATACTGATTTTGAAGGAGACAGGTTTCACAGAATCTGTTAGAGAAAATCCGAAGCCAAAATTTTAATTGGTGTGGTTGCCACCCTTCTCCTGTTTGGACCTTTTTTTTACTTAATTTTTTTTACTTAAATTTAGAAAACATATTCAAAAATTTCAAAAGTTTGATCGATTTTCTCCAATCGCAAAGCTAAATTGTTAAATTTTTCTTTTTGTTTATTTGTATTAGGGTGTAACAAAATCGACTGCAAAGGGAATCCCGAGCGCGGCTTTTCATATCGACGATATAGGACTAAAAGTAAAATATCCCATTTTTGGGGATTTTTGATGTATTTTTTGGAATTTGACGGATTTTCCATTAGAAATTTCCACATTTTGCATTTGATTATTATTTCTAATATCAAAATAAAGAAAAATCATCGAAATATATACATTTTTAAGAATTTTATGCTGTATTTGCGTTTCTGCAAAATATTTTTTTTTAATTATACCCTACACCACACTGTGGTACATGGTATTATAACTTTGTGCATTTGTTTGTAACACCCAAAAGGAGCCGAAATAGACTCATCATTTATTATACCGATCGAATCAGAATCATTTTCTGAGTTGTAAAAACTGTATCTTATATCCGATCAGTATGAAATTCGGCAGAAAGAGGTTTTCTTTTATATGAATGAACACTTTTAAATTTGGAAGAAATCGGTTCAGATTTAGATATAGCCCCTATATGTATATACGTTACCCCGCGATTTGACATGTAAGCGCTGTAAAAATGTTATTTTATATCCGATCAGTGCGAAATTCGGCAAAATGAAGTTTCTTTCTACATGAAGATTCGGAGAAAATCGGTTCAGATTTAGATATAACCCCCATATATATGTTACCCCCGATTTGATATGTAAGCGCTGTGGAGACTGTATTTTATATCCGATCAGTACGAAATTCGACAGAAAGAGGTCTTTTTGCATGAATGAGTATTCAGAGAAAATCGGTTTAGATTTATATATAACCTCCATATATATGTTCCTCCTGATTTGGTTTCAAAGCGCTATAGAAATTGTACTTTACTTCCGGTAATTAAAATTTTCCAGAAAGATGTCTCAATTTAGGAACGAATATTGCTTAATTTAGCGATTATCGTTGCAGAATTAGATAATATGTTCCTACCCACTTACCAATTATTATCGCAATGACTCGTATGACATTGTTAGGGAGGTGTAGGGTACTATATAGTCGGCCCCGCCCGACTTTCTGCCTTTCCTTACTGGTTATACCTGTCAATGATTAAGGGTTTCCTAGAAATAGTGCCACAAAACAATATTTTCTGAAAGGTAAATCTTACTAAATTTTATTATTGTTTGATAAAAACGTGTTATCTACAAGAAATCAGTGCATTTTGACTGATATAATAACTAATAAGTACAAGAAGGTAGGGAAAAATTAAAAAAAACATATTTTGCATATAGACAGAAAAGTAAATACGGAATAAAAATCTAAAAATGTATGTAAAAATGTATTGATGTTAGAAATAATAATCAAACGCAACATGTGGAGATTTATAAATGGAAAATCCCTCAATTCCCAAAAAATACATCAAAAATCCCCAAAAATTGAATTTTTTACTTTTAGTCCTATATCTTCGATATGAAAAGCCGCGCTCGGGATTCCCTTTGCAGTCGATTTTGTTACAGCCTAATACAAATAAACAAAAAGAAAAATTTTACAATTTAGCTTTGCGATTGGAGAAAATCGATCAAACTTTTGAAATTTATGTAAAAAAAAGGTCCAAATCGGAGAAGGGTGGCAACCACACCAATTTTGGCTTCGGATTTCCTGTGGCATTTCTGTAAAACGTCTCCTTTAAAATTAGTATAAATTTGATATACTTTGTGTAACAAACTTTTTCTACAAGACCTAAATACGAAGTGGGCTTTTTTCGTCAAAAAATCTCCAAAAATGACATTTTTTCTAAAATTTGAATTTATAGGGTTATAACTTTCGTATTTCTTGACATATCTTATCGATTCTTTTTTCATGTAAATTTTATTGGCAATCCATAAAAAAACACGCGAACAAAATCGGTAAACTTTTGACTGAGATATTGGCTAAACTCCAAGGCAAAGTCGGCGAAAAAATAAAAAATTTAAATTTAAAATCCACATATCTCGGAAACTATTCAAGATATATTCTATAAAATGTTTATTGTAGGTCTGGTCTAGGAGTATTCACAGAAAAACGCCACTAAAATCGGAAACTCCTCTCAAAAGTTAGAAGCCGATACAAAATTTGTATACCCGAAGTGGTCAACTTTAGGGCCCTGTAGCTCCGCCCCTGCATGAGATAGGGGGCCCAAGTTCCGCACTTAAACTCTCTAACACCTCTTGTATACACACCTAAAATTTCATACGATAAGTGGTTTTGAAATGGCAGAATTATGTCCATTTTGTTTCCATTTTAGCCCACTGTGCAACGTGTTAGTTGTTGTTCCCGCAAGAAAAGTGGAGGTGGTTTGGGTTCTCTTGTAGTTTCATTTGTTTCTTCATTATTTTCCTCAGAGCTGTGGAGGTCAAATCGCTTCCAACTTACCGCATTCATTCCCTTGGGAACTTTGGGATCTGGTTCCTTATGAGGAGACCTTGAATTTGCCTTTCGTTTTGTCACTAAAATGTATCTATCTATACCAGTTTAAATTGTATCATCTTTGCCCGTTGTACTGTTTGGTTTTGTACTTTTGGGGATTGTTCCTGTTTCTGTGGCAACATTATTTCCATTCGGATAAGCTACTGTACTTGAAAGCATACTTTTAGGCACTTCCATATTTTTCAATAATTCAATTGTTAGCATTTCTGTTTGATTTGTTTCACTACTTGACAACTGCGGTAAGAAAGAGCGCGCACTTTTTGGGGTTTTGGCGGTTAAAAAGAGGCTGTCATCTCTTCTAGGCGTTGTTGTTGCGTTATTTTCTGTAGTTGTCACAGAAATGTACGCATTTCTCCCATTAAAGGCCGGGATAGGCATACGTAACCGTAATTTATCTTTACCGTTGCCCGTTTGAGCGATTAGCCAACGTTGAGAAAATGAAATATGAGTTAACTACGTCAAAGCGACGGATTAGACCGGCAGAGACTAGCAATAACACCACTGTATGCCAAATATTGCTTTATCCTATGATTACAAGATGGGAAATATTAACATTCTATTCTTTAAAATTGTAGACATTTGGGTCACGGTTGTTTTTGTAAATTTCCTTTGTTTATTTATGAACAACCAACACAGTAAGCACTATGAGTTTTAACTTGATTATTTTTCTTGCAAATAGTTACACTTTATCAATAAACTTTAATACAGAATTATAACCAAATCACTTGTTAATAGCGTCCAACTCGCTTTATATGCTTTAGCAGGGTTAATCCCAAAGAAAATAATTTTTTAATAGAAATATTGTGAGAGCCACTATAAACACGTCTGTACGCAACTATGTTGCCAGATCAATAAAAATTGGGCGTTAAATTAATGTAATATGTACTTTAAACTGGTGTCAAATATTCATTGAATCTACGTTAATTTTCGAATAACTATTGATGAAACGTTTTACATCAAACCAATGAATAGTGTTGTAGGTTGAAAAACAAAGAAAAGTTTCATCAAACCACAATCGTTGCCGATCAGTCGTAGTGAACGGACGTGTTTAGCACAGAGCGGATAGTTAAAATCTATTACGCAGTCCCTATTACGCAATCGCAAAAACAAAACAACAATCTGTACAAAGCCTGGAAGGCCTACATCGTAGTACCTATTACGGGCTAATACAGACAAAAAAATTAATAAATTCGTTGACGGGGATGCCTTCGCGTTCCAATGGAGCGGGGTTCCGCAATCGTCCTACTGTCCGTCCGTTGGTCTTGGCCAAACCATGGTGAAAATTTCCCCCCAGTACTCACAACAGGTGGTACGGTGAGGGGAAAACATCATGTCCGACCGTCAAAACGGAAGCGCAATGAACACCGGATATTGCTCAGAGTTTTGACGAAGTTGGAGGCTGTTGAGGTTTCGGCTCTTGCCGAAAAACAAAAAGAGTCACTTACCTGGGCTAAAGGCGTCGTAGATGCTTCTAAGGCCAATCAGCCGGCTGAAAGAACCACAAATTCAGCTGTGTTAACGGCTAATAAAGTCAAAAGAATCAGATCACCTGATGAACCCCTGCCTTTGAAAAAGACAAGAGGCCCTAATGTCACCATCTACACCATCTCTCACCAAGCCCTTCAATGAAGTGGCGAAGGAGAGTCTAGTGATGGCCGTTATAGACAGAAGTAGTGAGGATGGATCCATCATCAAGGACAAATTGAGCCATGTGCAATCAGCCATTATGGCTCATTACCTCGATGCCCGTAGAGAAATGCCGGGCACACCACCAATCAGTAACGATGCAGGATGGCATCAGGGGAGAGTAAAGCTCTTATATTTCGGTGATGCCAGATAAGTAGACCTGTATAAGGCTGCTCTGAGTCGAGCGGGTGAGGTGTGGCCGGGTGCCCAGTTGGATGTTGTCGAAAAAACAACATCCCTAGTCACCCTAGAGCCATCACCTGGGTTATCCTAGAGCCATATCCTGGTCTGCCCGCCCATAATTGGAGCAAGGTGGGTGAGGCGGATGGTAAAAAGCGGCAGGTCAATTTGATCCTTAACGCTGAATCCACCTCCTATATACAACGTGCAAGTGCAACCCTACAGTATGGCTTCGAGACTATAGTCTTGAAGCAGGATATAGTTCCCACTGCGGATGGTGTGTCGTCCAAAGTGGTTGATACACAGCTTTCTGGAAGTGCGCCCATTATTTCGGGTGACTCCAACTCTAACAGAAGATCTGTAACGTACTACTCTGAGGACGAAAGCTCTACTTCTGACACAGAGGGGCTGAGGGGAGTCTCCGGACTCTTTGACGCATCTGGCGGGGACACGCTTCTCGATGATACGGACGAAGAGTTCGATAACACCCTTGTCGGGGTGGATGTTAATCTGTCAATTACCAATGATGGTAAGCATTTTACAGATTAACCTCCATCACGCTAAAGCAGCCTCAGCGGCTCTATTGCTGCGCCTGTCCACAGGTGCAGAAGACATCGTCCTGATACAGGAGCCCTACGCAGTGGGAGGAAGGGTGTGCGGTATCAGGACACCCACTGCTTGTGGCCAACTGTGAAGGCACTCCAAGAACCTGCATTTTGGCCAGGAAAGATCTAAGTATCTTTCTCCTGGCTAATTTAAGTGGTAAAGACAAAACCTCTGCTAGTCTGGAGATCGGTAATCGCATATATTGGGTGGTCTCCAGTTACTTGCCTTATGAAGCTGTAGTACCGACTGCTCTATTCAGGGCAGTAGTAGAAGAAGCAACGTCTGACGAGGTCGAGCTGATTATTGGCGCAGACACGAACGCTCATCATACTATCTGGGGTAGTACGGATATAAACAATAGGGGTGATTCGCTTCTTGACTTTATTCTACCTACCAACCTAAGTGTTTGTAAGATAGGTAATAAAGCGACCTTTACAATTAAAGACAGACAAGAAGTACTAGACGTAACGTTTGCTACTGACCGGCTGTCAGACAAAATTATTGGGTGGAATGTACTGGACGACCACTCATTCTCAGACCACCATTATATTCAGTTCAAACTCGCTGAAAAGCGCCTGAACCTGCCGTCCACAGAAATGTGAGAAAATTTCAACTCAAAACTTCTGTACGAACCGAATGACAAAACCGGTCTGGATAATCTGGTCCAGCATATCGCCACATCATTCAATAGTTCCCTTGAAGAAGTCTGTCCAAAAACAAGGCACAAGGGTAAAACTAAACCCCAATGGTGGACTTCTGAGCTAACGGCAACTTATTTAACAAGGCTAAATCTACAGGGGTCGCTAATGTTTGGGATGCCTATAAAGAGCAACTCAAGATCTATAAGAAGGAGCTTAGAAAAGCGCAAAGGCGCTCTTGGTATACCTTCTGTGGCGAAGTGGAAAATGTCTCCGACGCCGCAAGGCTGAGGAAAATATTATCAGCTTCACCCTGTACAGTGGGTTACTTGCAGGATGAGGCAAATAATTGGACCAAAAACAGCGAGCAGTCGCTCAATGTACTGCTCGACACACATTTCCCGGGGAACTCTCTAACAGAACCAGAAGATCAGCAGGACCAACAAGAGTGCGAGTGGACTGCGAGCGTAGCTAGCTTGTTGACTGAGAGATCCAGAATAAGCTGGGCTATTAATAGCTTTGAGCCCTTCAAGTCACCTGGACCAGACGGCATCACTCCAGCAGAAATGCAGAAAATATTGAAATACATTATCCCCTGGCTGGAGAAAATTTATGTAGGCTGTATCAGGCTTTCATACATCCCGAATCGATGGAGGGATACCAAAGTGGTATTCATACCAAAACCGGGGAAGATATCACACACTAGGCCAAAAGACTTCAGACCAATTAGCCAATCCTCCTTCCTATTGAAAGGTCTGGAAAGACTTTTAGATTATTTCATTAGGGAAAACCTGGATACAAAACTCCTGTCGATGAACCAACATGCTTACAATAAGGGGAAGTCTGCACGAACTTGTGAGCACTATCGAATCGTCCCTGCATTTCAAGGAATTCACCATGGTGGCATTTCTTGACACAGAAGGGGCTTTTAACAACATTCACTCAGATGCAGTAAGTGCGGCACTGTCACATCTAAACGTTAACTCTAGTTTGATTAGACTAATTCAAAGTCTGCTCAACAGAAGACGCATAACAGCATGTCTTGGGTCCACAACTGTAACAAGGTTTGTAAACAGAGGGACCCCACAAGGAGGAGTACAGTCTCCACTAATTTGGAACTTAGCGGTGAATGAAATCCTGCTAGATCTAGAACGTTGTGGGTGCAAGGTCGTGGCATATGCGGACGACGTTGCAATCGCAGTGAGTGGCAAATTCGAAAACGTCCTCCGAGACATTCTACAGGTGGCTCTGAACAAATTGGCTAGATGGGCCAGAAGCAGCGGTTTGGGCGTAAACCCAAACAAGACAGAATTGGTTCTCTTTACAGATCTAGTCTTTTCTGAAAGTGCAAAATTTTTAGGAATAATTCTAGATAGAAAACTGTTATTTAGACTTAACGTATTGGAACGTTTAAGGCGACCGAGTCTCTACAAGCCCTACTCCATATACTGCCGATTAATATTGTGGCGAGAGAAGTTGCAACCAAAGCGGCAATAAGATTAAACAGCCTTTCAATGTGGAGGTACAAAAACTACGGTCACATGAGGATATCAAAGTGTAGTGCTATGGTAACCGACCGAGTGGACTATATACCAACGTTGTACACCTTCGAGAGAAATTACATCACTATGATTCTCGCCAGAGATGAATGGGTTGGAAGAATACCAGGTAATAGAAACCACCTCCACTTTTACCCGGATGGTTCGAAGCTTGATGAAAAGGTTGGCTTCGGAGTACACTGTGCAGAGCTTATATTGGATATAGCTCACAGACTACCAGATACCTGCAGTGTCTATCAAGCCGAAATAATGCCAATATGGAAAGTAGTCAAGTGGCTGAGTCGCAACATAGTAACGAACACTGGCGTTGTAATTTACTCGGACAGCCAGGCTGCCATCAATTCTCTGGAGGCAACATCCCTCGACTGCCGCAGATCTCTTAACGAGATGGCTGAGCAGTTTAATATACACCTCATATGGGTGCCTGGGCATAGGGATATCCAGGGGAACTGCAAAGCCGATGAACTTGCTAGGAAAGGGACGACATTTCAAATTCTCGAAGAATTTGCATATATTGGTGCGCCACTATCCACGTGCAATGTTTGGCTTAGGCAAGAGGCAATCAGGCAGTACAACGAAAGATGGACAGAAATCGGCACCTGCAGAGTAGCTAGACAAATCTGGCCAAGGTATGATCTGAGAAGATCAAAATATCTCCTCGCACTGGAGAGGCAAAGATTGTCTACGTAAGTATCAGTTCTGACGGGACACTGCTTGATCGGCGAACCCGCCAAAATATTGGGTATTGACTCTAATGACTTCTGCAGAAGCTGTGGAGATGAGGAAGAAGTGGAGAGCTTTGCTATGCGACTGCCCCGCTCTGAGTAAACGACGACTGGACATACTGGGGTCGGCTTTTCTATGCAGCCTAACAGATCTTTCCAGTACCGATATTCGTACTATCGATAAATTTGTATATCAAACAGGTTGGTTTCGATGAGGGGCATTTCAGCACGTGGTAACACTAGGGACCTAAACTGGTCTATGAGAGCTTGTATAAAAAATACGGCTGCCACCCTAACCTAAACCTTCATCAAACCAAGGTAAGTTCACTAGATTGAAAATGTTGTTTTTTCAGTGTAGATAATATAATATGATCAATACTTTCAGGAAATGCTGACAGTCAGCATTTTGTGTATATATACTCGTACACATAAAATGCAAAAAAAGTTTATACCTATGTATATTATGTATGTCCGTTATAGACCTTGGACCACTGGACCAATGTTAATTTTTTTCTGTTCTTTGAAAGCTTATTGGTCAGCAATGGTTTAAACAAAATTAAATAGTTGGCGGGGCAAAAGTTGGCATGACACTGTTTTTAATTCGATGGGCCTCGCCCATAAACGAAATATCTTGAGAACTATTACACCAATAGTTGTGAAATTTGGTATGAGTGTATTTCACAGCGCGGCACGATATCTGAATGGCTCCATCTATACTACTCCATATATCGAGATCCATTACCTTGAAATTTGGCATATACGCATTTAAGAAAAATATGAGTGGTTTAACGGAAAATTGGGGATAACACATCTGTGGACGCGGCACCGTCATGAAGCCTCTATTATTAAAAAAAAAACATGTGAAAACCCATTGCACGAATCGGATTGAGATTTGGCATGTATGCATTTGAACTAACTTAAATCTATACAAAGAGGCAAGAAAAGATGTTAGAAAACATTCAGATTCGGCCAAATTTTAGGATTTTGGCCTATGTTCGTCTTCGGCCAAAAAAGGTCGAACTCTGATTTGAAAGTGTCTAAACGAGAAACAGCCATGAGTGAAAGAAAATAAATTAAATATTCATTCACTTACACTGGGGGAAAAAGACGTTGCAAAATCAACCTCGGTTCGGGATAATTTTTTTACGTGTATGAAAAACGGACCCCGATTCGTTCATTAATTATCCCGGAAAAGTGTTGACATTTTGATAGGCGTTGCGTATTGTCGCCGTAAGGTTGATGATTTTTTGTTCGGCTTTGTTTTGTTCATTGGATTTATTATTGTATGTTTTTAGAAGAAGAAACCACGAGGTGTTTTCTGAGAAAGAATAACATTAACGACGATGAATTAGAATTTTATGAAATTGTTGATGAATCTTTTGGCTGTCTGGCGAGTGAGTAGTATAATGTGCTTGCAAAATCAAGTGACGGCTTCCTATTGCAAAAATTTCTCAAATCAATGGAAATGGAGTCGGCCTACGACTATTTAAAAGGGTAAATATATATAAATGTCAATTTAAATAATAAGTGTATGTGTGTTTTTCTTCAGCCGCAAAAGGCACGTATAAAAGTTTGCAGTACATAAAGTAGAATGATTTGAAGAAGCTTTGCTACCATTAGGTTACGTTCTGAATTCCGAGAAAAAATGTCTGTAGCAATTCGTATATATATTCGTATCGTATATGGGTCGGCAGAATACCAGGTAATATAAACCATCTCCACTTTTACACGGATGGTTCGAAGCTTGATGAAAAGGTTGGCTTCGGAGTACACTGTGAAGAACTTAGTCTGGATATAGCTCACAGACTACCAGATACCTGCAGTGTCTATCAAGCCGAAATAATGGCAATATGGGAAGTCGCCAAGTGGCTGAGTCGCAACATAGTAACCAACACGTTGTCATTTACTCGGACAGCCAGGCTGCCATCAATTCTCTGGAGGCAACATCTCTAAATTCACAAACAGCCCTCGACTGCCGCAGATCTCTTAACGAGATGGCTGAGCAGTTTAATATACACCTCATATGGGTGCCTGGGCGTAGGGATATCCCGGGGAACTGCAAAGCCGGTGAACTTGCTAGGAAAGGGACGACATTACAAATTCTCGAAGAATTTGCATATATTGGTGCGCCACTATCCACGTGCAAGCTTTGGCTTAGGCAAGAGGCAATCACGCAGTCCAACGAAAGATGGACAGAAATCGGCACCTGCAGGATAGCTAGACAAATCTGGCCAAGGTATGACCTGAGAAGGTCAAAATATCTCCTCGCACTAGAGAGGAAACGATTGTCTACGTTAGTACAGGTTCTGACGGGACACTGCTTGATTGGCGAACACGCCAAAAGATTGGGTATTGACTCCAATGACTTCTGCCGAAGCTGTGGAGATGAGGAAGAAGTGGAGAGCATTGAGCACTTGCTTTGCGACTGTCCCGCTTTGAGTAAACGACATACTGGGCATACTGGGGTCGGCCTTTTTAGGCAGCCTAACAGATCTTTCCAGTACTGATATTCGTACTATCGATAAATTTATATATCAAACAGGTTGGTTTCGATGAGGGGCATTTCAGCCCGTGGTAACACTAGGGACCTAAACTGGTCTATGTGAGCTTGTAAAAAAATACGGCTGCCACCCTAACCTAAACCTAAATTCGTATATGTGCTTTGTTTATACGTGATCTGATAAATATGCAAATACATATATTATTTTTTAAATTTAATTAATTTTATTTTTTGCTCAAGTTTTATTTACAGTAGAATCCCGTTAATTCATACCCCGTTAAACGGAAAACCTTAGTAATTCGTAATAAACTGTCGGTCCCTTGAAAAAACGCGTTAATTCGTAAGAATTCCATACATTTTGGTCCCCTCGATAATTCGTAAATTTTTTGCAATACAATGTCCTCTTGCTTATATAATTCGTAATTATCTCGAAAATAGTTCGAGAAAAACAATCATAGCATGTAGCTACATTTAACTTTTTTTGACATTTATTTTGTTTTTCGTGGTCAGTTTGTTTGTGGACTTACTAAAGGTGTGTCAGCAAATAGAGCCCTGCGTGAAATGGCACAGAAGCGTACGCATAAATCCTTATCAGTGTTACAAAAAGAATATGTAATTTCAACCATTGATAATGGAAGAAACTGAAGTGGTTAAACAATATGAAATCGCTCCATCAACGAATGAAATCGCTTACTTCAAATCAACAAAAGAGAGAATTTATTATGCAACCATATTCACAGAGTAAAGTAAAGCTTCAAAAACAATCTGAATATCCGGAAATATGTATCTAGTTTTATGGTTATTCCTGTTGGAGGCCTATTTTTAGTCGATAAGATACATGAGAAGAGCCTTAAACAACAAATTACTTTTTTTAAATTAGTTTTTAATGCTGTAAACTTTTTTAAACTCATATATATCTACTACGCATAGTGTATTATAGACTATTATACTGATGAGACGAAATGTAGTTATACATACACAGTTAACCTTAACGAATAATTGTTTTTGTTTTGTTCTAAATAAATATGTTGAAACCCCCCTTTAATTCGCATACTTCTTTTTTAACCTCGTTAAATCGTAAACCCGTTAAATCGAAAACCTCTATAATTCGTAAAACATGGGTGGTCCCTTGCGATTACAAATTAACGGGATTCTACTGTACTTATAAAATTAATAAATATAAATTTAGTAAAATTAACGCTAATGCTGTTTTACTTGTTTTAAATATTTGGGTTGGATATGAAATAGAAAGTCATCCTCAATGCGTTCTTGAAATCATCCCCAGAGCATGCTGTAGTCGTCCCCAGTACGTGCTTATGTTGTCCCCAGCACGTGCCTTAAGTTATCCCCAGTTGCTGCTGATTTTGCAACGAAGCGTTGTTGATTATTGATGCTTTATTCATCACCGACTATAAACGTATGTGATTTGTTTTTAGTGAAGCTCTGTTAAAACGAGAACATCTATACGCTGAAAAGTGTTTTCAGTAAAATGAAATTTTGGAGCAACAAAGTGCACCGGGTATCCGCTCGTAATGTATATTAATTATTTGTTTTTATAGAGATAATTTTTATTAGTCTCAGATGTCTCACATTGTAAGCCATAAATGCCCGAGTACAATGATCCCTGAATCGACATGGCGAGAAAATGGAGTCGTTTTTCAACCAATAAACGAGCTGAGTTTACAGTTTCAATGTGGCATACACTGCTCCGTCCCCATACTAGAATTGGACAAAATTAGAAGGAGGAATTCGACAAGCAAATTTGGTAATAACCGGTTTTCAATTGTTTTAAATGATTGAGAAACGCACAAACAATAACAACGCAGTGCGTGATATGCATGCCTTTAATATCGACCTATTTAGTTTTTTATGGCTATAATGTTTATAAGCAGTTACAAATAGGTAAAATAAGATCTCGCTATAATTTAAAAAAAAATTAATAATTTTATGGGCATTTTACTTTTTGAAAAAATTAACAAAATGAGTTTTTGTGTTTTAGAAATTTGTAATTGCTCTCGTTTGCACGCGCTTGAACATTTTCTTCACCCTATGTGGCCAACTTCGAGGCCCTATAGCTCCGCCTCTGTTGACATAGGGGGCCCAAATATTAAACTTAACTTCGATAACACCTCTTCATCTACCATGACAAGTTTGGTCACAATCTCTTCTTTGGTTAAGAAACGGTCGAATTATTTCCCCTTTTTGAATTCGTATCACTGTGCAGTGTTTTGCAAAAATTGTCAGACTAGTCTCGGTACTCGTATTTGGTCCACAAAATTTTACAAATATTGAGTCTCCCAAAAATTTTTTATTGTTCTGCATTTGTGAGAGTGCGACGAAAATTCTGTAATTTCAAGAAAATCGAGTGGGAGCAATTTTTTCTACAAAAGTTTTTTTCCAAAAATTTCAAAAAAATTGTGGCTTCTTTAAACCAAAGTAAAAAAATTAAAATGCTAACCTTGCCGTGGACGTGACGGAAACCGACCTGTCGACTCCACCACCTCAAACTGAGTCGGTACCCGACTCCATGGCTAGCAAGTCCTCCAACGCAGAACGCCTGGTCCTGACGCGTCAAGGAGCTATAAACACAGGCACTTCAGGTGCTAACCCTTCCACGAGCGGTAGGAAAAGGTCGAGCCGAAAGAAGGCTCGCGACGCCTACATAAGGTGCTGCTCTTATCTTCGGAAATTCGAAGGAAAGAGCGAGTCTGACTGACAGTGAAATGAGACTGATCAAATCTAATTGTAAAACGATACTTCGCCATGCACAGGGTTGCCATAAACATTTTTCGGAAAGGATGACATTTGTGACAGAAACGGAGGACATTTGTGGCATTTACAAAGAGCCCTTGGAACCTTCGAAGGACATTTATTAAAATGAAAAGAACAGTAATTGAAAAAAAATAAATATTTATTTTTATATGAGGGTTTTTTATACAAGGGAAAATTCCTAAGTTTTACTGTAGTATATTAATAAGAATACAATTTTCCAATGTAAAAAAAGAACTCTTTGAATAAAAAAGGTAAAGGTAAAAAAACAAAAAACTACATTCGTACTAAAACATACACACATATTAATATAAAATCATTTCAACAAAATACTATTCATATTACAAACAGTGATAATTTTCCCAGTGAGGTCATTTTAATTATTCAGTCTCTACTTTTGAATATTTAAGGAAGATATATGCATTAGCAGAAACGGCTTTGACAAATACTTCAAAAAAGGGGGGCAGTTTTTGTTAGTGCACATTATAGCTTTTATGGAATCCATTTGTACACGTTTCCTTTCATCTGTCCATTGAGCGTTCATCAGGGAGAATACTCTCTCCACACTGATGTTTGTGCCTGGTAGAGTGAAAAATCTGGCAAATAGTAGTCGTGGGTATACCTTTGGTGAAGATTTATTTTTGGCGAGAAAGTCATCCACCTGGTGTTGGCAATGTTTATAAAAAATGTGTTAAACAGTAATAATAATAATAAATGTTAAATGGTGGTAAATACATAGAGTTGGAAATATTGAATGTTTGATCACTAAATATTTAAAGGTTATCGTGCTTCAATAGTAGCGCTCCGAGCCGCAAGAATACCTTTGCTGAAGGTTTAAGTTTGGTGTTGACAATGTTTATAAAAAAAATGCTGATTTGTTGTTCCCTGGAAACTCTTTTTAAAGACTGAAACCGTTTTTTCGGCGATGTAAATGTGTAAAAACAGTAATAATAGTAATAAATGTTTTGACGGGTGATAGATACGTAGAGTTGAAAAATATTGAATGTTTGATCACTAAATATGTAAAGGTTATCGTGATAAAATAGTAGCGCTCCGAGCCACCAACGACGGCATCATATATGGACATTCCAGAGCAAAGTCCATCACGACAAAAATTTAAATGTTGATAAACTGATCCATTTTTCTTTTTTATTGTTAAAGAAATGTTTGAAATTAAAGAATATAATAACAGTTTACAGCATATTATTGTGTTTGTTGTGAAATATTTGAACAGAAAGTCACAAACATGTTTTTTTCATTTTTGGCACCTTTAAGTGCTGGCTTTGCTTTACGCTGTTATTTATTATATATTTGTTTTATGGTTGCAATCTTCGATCTTTCCCCTGCTATTTTGTTGTCACGTTCGCGATCAGTTTTATTTCAGTTATACTCATCCAGTCGAAGCAAGTAATTCAAAATTTATATTCAAATGAAGTTGGAAAAAACAATCAACGAAACGTTGAGAGCAAAAAATGAAACGGATTAGTATTATTTAACAACAAATTCTGACCACAGTAGCCCATACAAACATAAATTAAATAAATCCAGTTGGTCATAAATAAATACATACAAACAAGAATAAAATTCGCAGGGACCGCCGAAAACAAAAAGAAGAATCACAACACCGAAGAACTGTCGATAATAGATACCACCATGAACAACTTTTTCCAGCATGTCAACTGTAAGTATCGGGTGTTTTTTTTTAGGGTTATAGAACTTCGAATTGAAATAAAACACAAGAAAATCGTTTTAAGGTCCATCAATTTGGCTTTATTGGAAGGATAATTTTATGCCATTAATGTTTAAATATGATTTCGGGCATGTGGCCGCCGCGGCTGGCTCGAATAAAGCCAATTCTACAGGTCCAATTTTCAACCACTTTTTCGAGCATATGGGGCCGTATGTCGGCAATAACGCCACGAATGTTGGCTTCCAATTCCCCTAACGTTTCTGGTTTGTTGGCGTAGACGAGCGACTTCACATATCCCCAAAGAAAATAATCCAATGGTGTCAAATCATACAACAAAGAAACAACATCAACACTCAAACGATACTGCAGAGCAATAACAAAATTGGCGAAGCTGACAGAGAGAACCCAATTCTTGCAATAAGCAGACAATCTGGTATAACTCCAACACACATACACAATGTAACGAAAACTATAACAACACTATTTACACTGACTCAGACGAAAACAGAAGCTAGCAAAATACTCAACAACCTTCAATTAAAATTACTCAATGTAGAAATAAGAGAGACTCATATGAACATCAGACAAACAAAAAAGATGATAGGAGAGTTAGAGAAAAGTTTGATCAATACACTGAACGAAACAGAAATTTCAATTTTCAAAAAAGGACAATGGGATAGATTTTACAATATAAAAACGAAAACAAAACAGATAAATTCATCTACAATTAATAAATTAAAGTCCGAAAATTCTGTAAATGCAATTTACAATTTAATGAGGAATGGTTTGTCAACAAAACCAATATAACATTTACTAAAGAATGCAAATGGCTTTTCTCAATGGGGAGTAAATTCGCTATACCAATACATCAACAAAATTTCGCATCGGTTCCATTAATAGCAGATATTGAGCAATGGGTCCAAACAATAAACGATGATAGAGAAAAGGAAACAATCAGAGCTAAAATAGCAAATAGAATCACAAATTATAAGAGAAACATGAAAAATAACGAAAAAGAAACATTCATTTTAAGCATATATAACGATGCAAAAAAAGTTTATGAAGAAAATAAGGATACCATTATGATAACTACGGCAGATAAGGAAAAAAACGGTTGTACTCTATAGGAAGGAATACAATCAAAAGATAAGTCAACTACTTGCAGACAAAAGAACATACAAAATAATCAAAGATTACCCTACGGATAAATAAAAAGAACCAATAATAACATGGTTACTGAACTTTTCAAAAACCAATATATCACAAAATGGGAAAAAACAAATTAACTAACATTGCGGCCAAGGCTCCACAACTCTATGGTTTACCGAAAATTCACAAGAAAGGCACTCCACTTCGCCCGATGTCCTCGTCGATGCATGTACCCTGTTATGCTCTACCTAAATACATTGCAACAATACTAAAAATTATAATATCACCAGTCTACGACGTTAAAAATTCCTTTGAAGTAAAGCAGAAGATAAATTTATTAACTTTAGATGAAGAAGATATCATAGTTTCCTTTGACGTTGTATCGTTGTTTACCAACATACCGACATATTTAGCGATTAAGAATATTATGAACAAATGGGAAATACTTAAAAATCATACAACAATTCCAAGAAACAAATTTCTCAAGATCCTTCAATTTTGCCTCAAACACAACAAGTACTTCACGTATGATGAGCAGACATTAGAAAAGGAAAAGAAACGACGGCACTGGCTCAGCATGTCAAAGAGAGTGGACATGAGCCAAACTTCAAAACTGTAAGAGTATTGGACAGAGAAAAAATAGAGAATAAAAGATACACATTGGAGAGCTTAAGAATCCAACAGAGAATTGACAAGTCTATGAACACTAAAGAAGACAAAGACTGTAAGAGTATTGGACAGAGAAAAAATAGAGAATAAAAGATACACATTGGAGAGCTTAAGAATCCAACAGAGAATTGACAAGTCTATAAACACTAAAGAAGACAAAGACAACACAAAGCTGCAATAAATTGAAAAGGAACGTTCTGTGGTACTACACTAAAAAAAGCGTACTGAAAATCAAAAAATTTGTCGTAAAGTTTAAGATTTCGGCAATGATTTCGAGTCAAAGACAATCACTATAAAAATAAGAAGGTTGAAAGACATAGTACTTGTTTTGAAGATGCATTTCATAGAATTAAGAATTTTGGGTAACAAAAATAATTTTGTTTGGTCTTAAAATAAGCACATTTTGGCGTAAATTTAAGTTTGCCGCGTGCTAATTTTTTAGTAAACTATCATATAATTTAAAACATTATCGTAATAAAATTTAAAATGTCTGTCCTTGATATACTGGTAATTAATTTAAGGCATACATGGATTCAAATATAGTTTTTTTAAATATGTATGGAAAATTCGTTACATTGTATTTATTATAATGTTACTCTCATTAATGAATTATTTTCTTTGAAATCATTTAATATTCATAAAAAAATATGCTTCATGCTAGTTATAGTGGTCATTTATAAATTCAAAACACAACGCTTTCCCTTTCTAAAGATTGGATTTGTTATATTTTATATTGAAAAATACAAAAAGTGTATAATACGTATTACGGATAACATTGAACATTTTACAATTTAAAACAATATTTTAGTTGTATAAAGACAAACCGGCCAAGACACTATTATATTATTGTTATTATTGGTATGTATCGATTTGTAAATCTATAGTGGGATTCCATCTCAATTTGCAATTTTCATTGGAACTGACATTAATTTTTAACATGGAATTTGGCTAGAATTTAATTAATTAATTAGTTTTACATATCATATAGTTTGTATGCTCACTTATTTTCTGCAATTTGTAAATTTCATTCCCCACTGAATTTTTCATATATCCAAATAAAGTTCATTACACGATCTAAAATTAAAATAATCTGAGAAGAAATCAAACGGAATGATTTACGAGTATATACAAAAAAGTATAAAAATAAATTTTATCATATCACAGTAACAAAATGTAAAAAAATAAGAAATATATTTAAACCTTTGACATGTAATACTTACATTGAAATATTTGGTACAATTCGTCACTCTTCTACGACACAAATACTCATAATACATCCATTCAAAACTTGCTTTACTAAAAATTTAAAAAATGTATTTATATAACATATTATTAATTATTTGGACTGTGTGTTTTGAAAGTGACGTTAGCGACATTTTTACATATAAGTTGAGTTAAGGATGGACTCGTCATCAGATTAGCCGCGTATAATTTTATCAAAAATAATTTTCTCAAAAAAGTCAAACGTGACTTAGATTTTAAAATCTTAAGTTTTGTTAGCAAACAAACCTCCAAAAACGTTTTTTTAAGTACTTTAAATATTTAAAATATTAAAAAAACCGTGGATTGTTTTGTAGAACATATGATTTATTATTCAAATATTGTTAATATACAACAATTTTATGGACCTTTTATTATTATTCAGATTAATAAAAATTCAACTTCGTCTTAAAAATGTAACTGCAACAAAAATTAGAAAAGGTTTTTAATTTAAAATTGAAATGTATTTACATAATGGCCTTTTCTTTTGTGCCAAAAGATTTTAAATTGTTTCTGCTTTAGCCCTAAAACGATTTTTTGTTTTCATTTATGAGAAAATACTGCACGACGAAAGGGGTTTCAAATGCTGCTCTCTGAAAGGGCAACATTATTTTTTAAAAAAGAAAACAGCATAATATTATGCTAGACCATGAGGTTGCTTATTAAAGATCATTCTTAGGTAGGTAATGCATATTTATCTTATGTAAGATTACATTTGATTAAAACAGTCCACCAAAAACATTTAATAATTACTTCAAATGATTCACTGACGTATTTAATTTTAAAAGTTAGTTTTGAATGTGTCTTAATTACATTTACCATTGAAAAAAACGAGTTAACAGAACTTAAACGCGGACAATTTTACACCATACAGAATTTGATGAAATTTGTTTTACGATGAGCTGAGCTATTCACACAGATATGTAAACGAAAAGAAAAGATGCGATGAATTGGAATATTTATTTATTAAAAATTTGCTTTGTAAAACAGAAACGAATGCTGCTTATGACATTCATAATTCTGCTGTTAGATTAGTAAATACCCAGCATAATCTTGGTAAGTACATGTCATTACCACCTGCATTAACAGGTAATGATATCTCATTATAGCCAGCATTACTTTCGGTAAATAAATAACGACTAACAAAATAATGACAAAAGTAAGTTATTGCTAGTAATCTAATTTAGAAAATCTTATTTTTATTTATAAACTTTTCGTTAAATGATTTTTACTTAAATGACTTACGTATATACGTTGTAGTTGGTATTCAGTTAAATCATTTAAAGAAAAGTTTATAAGTTTAAATTAGATTCTCTAAGCTAGATTTCTAATAATAACTTATTTTTGTTTTAATTTAGTTAGTAGTTATTTATTTACCGAAAGTAATGCTGGCGATATTGAGATATCATTACCTGAGATATTACGTGGTAACGTCATTTACTTACCAAGATTTTGATGGGTTATATTTTTGTACTTGATTATTAAGCGATTGGTCTACGAATCGCGAGGAAGCCAGTGGTTGTGATGCTAGGAGGTCGCGAGTTCGCAATCGATAACTACTCCCTCACAGTTATAGGCTCTACCCAATGTTGCGCTCATTCCAATGTTACGCTCTTCCCAATGATACACTCTTCCCAATTTTACGCTCTTCTACTTTCTCACCGCATGCCACCACTTATGGTGGTGAACCAGCAGAAGCAACTCGGAAATATCTACGACCCACAAACACACTCATAAAAGTCCACGCTTACTTTTTAATAATTGTAAGCGTGGGGGTAAGTGGTTATTTTTCAGCTTCTGGTATGCTTGAGTGGAAGCACTTTCCTCCAATGACATGCATGTGTAAAAATAATTCGAAGGGAGGCCAAATTATAAGCAGTTACTAGATTTTAATTTAGCTTACCCGTCAGGTTATTTGGTAATGAGAAATTTTGCTGGGTATGTACGAATCCTAGATTAAGATACTATTTGGTCCATATTACATTTTTCATACAAAATAAATCTTTAACCCAATAATTTATATTTATTTTTATTCAAAACATAGCGATAAGAACGCAGTTATTTACAAATTATTTTTAAGCAAAAAAGTCTTATTATTTTGATTTCAGTAAAACAAAAATATACCTTGGACCAATTATATGGTAATATATATTACCGTTCATAAAGGAAATGATGCAAAAATTTAACCAATTTGGCCTAATGTAACAGAAGGTTTAACTATTAAGTATAACACGAAATCTAAAAAAATTAAATTGTATTTTCGTTTGTTTTAGTATTTAAATAAAAATTCGAAAAAGTCAAAAGTTTTAATTCTTTTTTAAATAAAATATATTCGGAAAACTTTTTGAACAATAACATTGTTTGTGTAATTTATAATTTTTATTTGTGAAAGTCAGTTCGCAAATGTATTTCGTTGTAATCTATTAATATATGTATGCGTTCCGAACTAAGTTTCTTGATTTTTAAATAAAACTAGCTGGACCCGGTCCACTTCGTTGCCCCCACACTTCAGATTTCTGACAGTAGGAATCTCTTTAATCTATTCGTAGGTACGAACAGTAGGAATCTATTCGTAGGTACGAACAGTAGGAATCTATTAGTAGGTACGAACAGTAGGAATCACTTAAAAAATTGCCTTATATATAAAATGGACCCGGTTCACTTCGTTGGTCCACTATTTGCAATTTTTTTTTTCCAAAACCATCTCAGACATAATAGCTTTAAAACAAAAGAAAAAATTTTAAAATCGGTCCAGTGGTTTGAGCGTCTATAAAACACATACATACATACATACAAACATTTTTCCATTTTTATATATATAGATGTATTTGTTCACAAATACATAACACTTACAAATTTTGTTTCAAAGCATATTTTCGTTCCCCTGTGCAGATTTGAATTTATGAATTATTTGTTGTAATTTACAACAAATAATTACATTTATCTTTTATCTTCAAATATTTCGCGATCTAAAATTTAAATTGT